>CM069903.1:118844246-119444246 GCA_036172215.1 Camellia granthamiana
GGTCATGTATATATAGAAGAACTAGGTCCCTCTATCGAACACAGTTGTATTGAGACAGTTGGTCTAGTGTATACACATGTGGGGATAGCTGGAAGTAAAATATCTGCCAACCGAAAAACATGGCCGGTCGGCTAGTAAAGAGATGGTCGGCCACCAAAACTAGCCTTCTAGGACACATGGCCGCCCGACCACTTGAAATGGCCAAATTTTCCATCAACTGGCCGGCCAGCCACCTTTAGTCGCTGGCCTGTTACTTGCAGACAAAAATCTATTTTCAAGCCCAACTTCAAACAGGCATATCTCCATTATCCGTACTTGGTTTTAGGTGATTCTTGAGTCTAAATTGAAGCCTCAGAAGTCTACTTTTCAATGGTGGTGGCCTCACATCAACATTCTAGGTGTACAAAGAGATATACATAATTTAGTGAAGGCTACTCATTTCCTTCCAAACGGTTTGATGCCTAACCTTTCCTCCAACTAGTTTTTTTCCCTCCCCTCCTATTTCTTTCAACTCCAAACCTATAAATAAGATATTTTTAAATATTTTTCAAAGAGTTCACCTCCCTTCCACTTATTTTCACTTTGTCCTTACTCAGTTTACTGAAAAAAGTGCAATATTTTAAACGAAATGCGAGCCTCAGAACATCGTAGAAACATTTGGAAAAAACATTTTGAAAAAGAGGGTTTTAAGGTCTAAAATAGTGTTGATCAAAATGGGGTGTAAGGTTGGGATTAGAAGCTAAAAAATTGAAGCTTTTTACGGAAGAACTTGAACGATTGTACAGCGTACTTTTCATTATTGAGTGTTCAACCTGAGGTGCCCAAGTCTTAAGGGCAGTCAAAAATGGGGTGTCTACAATTGCCTCTCTTTGATAGAGCTGGAAGCCATGGAATGAAATGAGTGAATGTAAAAGCCCGAAGACAACCCATTTGACAAGATCATAAGACTTGGGCAACCAAACAAAATGCAGATACAGTTGGTTAAACCTAAGGGTTGCCTACGTATCCCATTGCAAGGAATCAAACTAGCATAGTTTAGGGACAGAATGCAAAATGATACACAATGTAACAAAATAATCAAACCATAAGCAGTGCAAAACACACGAATACCGTAAAGGAATGGAGATGCAAATCAAACTACATTTAACACAGAAAGATGCCGAAGCCCTCAAACCACAATTCTTGGTGGAATAGGCGCGTACAAATGCAAAGATATGCTTTAACACAGGAAAGGTACAAGTAATTGCGTGGTATGATATAAGTGAGGAATGATCTACTGGGGAAAGATATACTGGGAAATAACAATGCAATAGGATGACAATGATCCTAACGCGTTTAAGCGAAAAGGATGGATGCAATGAGATAGAGTATGATGCAAGGGATAAAATGGATAAGGGACACGGGCCAAATAACATTTTACCAAGAAAATGCGTGGACACAAAACAAACCATGTCTAACACAGAAAAGGTGCCGAAACCCTTAGACCACATTTCTTGGTGGAATATGTGCGTACACATACAGAGCTATGCTTTAACGTGAAAAGTATGGGCGCATGTCAAACTAAGCTTAACATCGAAAGGAATGCAAGTAATAATTTGGTATGATGTAATGGGTGTAATGGATAGTGTAGTAGATGCATGTGATTGATGCCATATGCAATGTGATAAAGGTAATAGATAATAAAATGTAGTAGCTGGGAAGTGAAAGTACCTTTACAGGGGCGATTGGCGATGACTCACCTCATGTTGTTGGGGATCTTCCTCTTTTTCTTGGTTTCAAGACTTCTTCCTTCATCTTGCGTTTCCAAGCCATAGGTACTAGGGCTATGTTTGCAACTTTCCCTATTCTCCAACAGGGTGACAGACTAGGTTGGTTCAACATCCAGAATTGAGGCGCATACAAGCTACCTCAACCTATGGGGCTACCATACATTTTTCAAGCCAAGGATACACCCCTGGGTATTTAAACCAGACTTTAGTATCGAAAATTCCAAACCTTTGCGTTCTAGGCATCGCCATTTAAACTCTAGTTTCCACTGTCTTAGTTGGTCTCTTAGGAACTCACTATAAACACAATCAGGTGGCTATACCGGACCGCCTGAAGCCGTTTGGGCACGACAAACACCAAAGGAATTGTACCTTTAGAGGATTTAAGGTCTCCTAGACCCAGTGAGTACACAAGACAGTGTGGGTGAGGTGTATAAGACAGTGCGATGTAGGGTGAATGCACAAAACAGTGCGGTGTAAGTGAATGCACAAACTAGTGCTGTGTAAGTGCATAAGACAGTGCGGTATAGGTGAATGCACAAAATAGTGTTGTGTAAGTGCACAAGATAGTGTGATATAGGTGAATCCACAAAATAGTGCGATGCAAGGTGCACAAAACAGTGCCATACAAGAGGAATGCACAAAACGGTGCAATGTAAGGTGCCCAACACAGTGCAATATAAAGCGAATGCACAAAATAGTGCGATGCAAGGTGCAAAAAACAGTGTGATACAAGGTGAATGCACAAAACAGTGCGATGCAAGGTGCACAAAACAGTGCGATGCAGGGTGCACAAAACAGTGCGATACAAGGTAAATGCACAAAATAGTGCGATACAAGGCGAGTGCACAAAATAGTGCGATGCAAGGTGCACAAAATAGTATGATGCAAGGTGTACAAAATAGTGCAATACAATGTGAATGCACAAAACAGTGCGATGCAAGGTTCACAAAATAATGCGATACATAGTGAATGCACAAAACAGTGCGATGCAAGGTACACAAAATAGTGCAATACAAGGTGAATGCACAAAATAGTGCAATGCAAGGTGAATGCACAAAACAGTGTGATGTAAGGTGCACAAAACAATGCGACACAAGGTGAATGCACAAAATAGTGCGATGCAAGGTGCACAAAACAGTGTGATACAAGGCGAATGCACAAAACAGTGTGACACAAGGTGAATGTACAAAATGGTATGATGCAAGGTGCACAAAACAGTGCAATACAAGGTGAATGCACAAAACAGTACAATGTAAGGTGCACAAAATAGTGCGATGCAACTAGAATGCACACAATAGTGTAATAGAAGGAGAATGCACAAAACAGTGTGATACAAGGTATGTAGAGGGAAATGAGCAGTACATAGAGTAGTGCATCATGTACCTTATGACATGAGTGTACGGCATCTTGCCATAATTTATTAGAATGTAACACAAAGGGAGGCAACTCGACGAAACTCTGTTAAGTATAGAACAAAGTCAAGAGCAATAGCAACCAATCATGTAGTTAAAATCAACCAGAGTGTATGAGCATGCATGCACAATCCAAAGCACATGTATCAATCAGAGGGAAGATAGGAATCCTAAGAAAGTTTTGAAAATGGCCGGAGACAACTTTCGAAAGCTGGATCATAGCAGAATCATCATGGGGGTAAGCTACCCTAATCCAAGGGAAAGTGCCCAACAAACAACTCTGAGCGGACTGACACAAAGGTTGGGTTTGTGCCCCTTGTGCAATTGATGGTCCGATCACATGTACTGAAAATTGCCCTTATTGTCTAATCACTGGCCACCGGTTGGGTACATGCCCCTTGTTCGATGGATGGCCCGATCAGATGTACTGAAAATTGCCCCTAGTGTCCAGTCACTAGCCACCTTTTTCAACGTTATGTAGGCACGTGTGATAGGGATCATCATATCCTAGAACAGTTGCCAACAAATTAGACTCATGCTTTTCTTTTATTCCAGCATGTTGAGAACTTACTCTAGTCCCCTCCAAAGCAGTGACGGACTCCTCATATACATTTTGCAATGATCATGAATGTGATGCCCCTTGTATGGGCACTCTTAGTTTGTTTCTGAATTCCGCACATGGACTTGTTTTTGAGTTTGGAGTGAACACTCGTGTATGAAATTTTGACCATGCCACTTTGTTGAACTTTGAGCGAAAGACACATTATGGTGACTTGATGAAGAGCGCTTTTGAGCGAAAAACACGTTATGATGACTTGATGAAGAGCACAAACCAAGACAAACACCAAGCACGACTCAACAGAACTCACAACTGACCCAAAAGCTAAAAAAAACTCAAGATAACTGATCATTCATAGTGCCCCTCGTATTACTTATGTTCCCTTTAAAACTCAATTTTGATTCCATTTTTGCTCAAGTTAGAGATTCTATTGATAAGTTCAAGTATTGAAAATTGCTCCAGTTGTTGATTTAAGCTAGTTCTTTCTTACCCAACTTGAGTATGTGATATGTACAGTAGTCGGTGTAGCTCTTGGATTGATGTGAAGCTAACAACGTGAAGTGGGCAAGGCTATTAGGTTGAGATAAATATGGCTGAGACTGAACTTCAGAATGAAGTTGCTTACATATCCCAAGAATGGGAATCGGGTCACCATAGTTCATGGCTGAGGTTCACTCAGGTGTTGATACTCTCCTTTTGCGCTCTAACTTTTGCGAAAGTCGCCCATTCAGGTTTTCAACCTTGCGAGCTCTATTTATTTGAGTTCTCATTTTTCATGCTCTAACTTTTGCCTAGGTCACCCTTTCGGCTTTTCGGCCTAGGTTAATGTTACAACATTTGTGATGAATTTGATCAATAGTCATCCTTGCCCTAACATTGAAACTAGCTTCACCTTGATTTGAGCTTGGTTCTCCATTCTCTTATGCATGTCTTCTTCCTTTCTTTCGCTTCATTTTCAAAGTTGGCTCTTCTTGTAATGTGGTACCTCATCGCATTGGCTTCCCCAAATTCAGACAATAGCGACCTTCCTCTTAGCTAATCGAATTTCATTCCAATGAATACCCCTGGCTTGATGGTTGACTTTTTTTTTTCCCTTTTCTTTTTCTTTTTCCTTTTTCTTCTTTCTTCTTTCATTTTTTTCTTTTCTTTTTTTCTTTTTTCTTTTCTTTGTCCTTCCTCTTTTCTTTTTGGTTTCTTTTATCCTTTACTCTTTGTAGTAATGAAAACACCAGGGGAGAAATTCTATGATTGTGAGGTCTGAAAGCCGTCTTCTGCTTGCCAAAATGGTCGCCTAAAGATGAAGAGAATCCCCAGGACAGTGTAGAATACCACACACAATTCTGAACCTATCTTCGTAAGTTTGCAAAAGAAACAACTTTAAAATTTTTGAAATCATGAAGGACTTTACACCGATAAGTTAGAATCCACCTAAACCATTTAGGGGATCCTTCTCAACACTCGTGCTTATTAACGAAATCTCATTCAAAAAAACAAAAAATTTTTTTTTGGAGCTTTTCCATTTTCAAAAAGGTCGCACATGAATTACTATAGGCATAATAAAATGATCAGAAACTTGTGTCCTATTTTCTTCTTATTTAAAACAACAAAACAAAGACCCAAGGGTACACAAGAGCGACTTAAAGGAAAAGACTCAACTGGCGCAACAACACAAGAAAAGACAACGAAATAAAACTCACAACTTAACTATTTACAAAACATGACTTAAAACAAAATCAACATCTTGGAGACAAAAAGGGCATTTCCAGTCTCCAAGTCCATCTGCAGAATTCAAAAACAACTTCAAGTAGCCCACGGGAGGGTCCAAACCTATCTTCAATTCAGCAATACTAATCCACACCCAGTAGGATTGATTTCAGACTTTCAAACTAAGTCTCACAGATTGAGCCTCCCAATTACCTCGGTTGTCCCCACACATCTCCTTGACCGTTTTGGCTGGGGTCAAGGTTGGTTGTTGCCAAGCCATAGATGGGATGTATGTTATAGGGTGGAAATTTATGGCAATCAGGGAGAGGTTTATTGACAGCTTTGGGATTTTCAAGTGGGGTGTTGACCTTATTGTCAATCAAGTCTTGAATTTCACGGAGAAGGTGAAAGCAACGGCCAGTATGGTGACCGTACTGCTGATGGAATGTGCAATATTGGGTAGGGTGATTTCTAGGTAGGAGAGGGTTAGGGAGAGGTCAAGGATTGAGCGGTTTGAGATACCCTTTCTCCATCAGTACCTTCGAGGCGAGGGTTGGGCTCATGTGGAGATGGGTTAAGGTTCATTTTTAGGAGGATGAGGCATCAGTGTTAGAAGCATTAGCAAACGGATTGGCAGGTGTTGGCCGGGTATTCATGGGCTTGGGACTGGAATCAGGATGGATGTTTCTGGTAAAGCATCATTTTTCATTGTTTGCCCCCTGATTCAAAATGCTCTCAACCTGAGCGATGAAAGTGTCATCCACAGTCTTTGCAACAATTGCGAGCACTTGTTGTTTGTTCAACTCTTTAACCTTCAAAGTCTCAATAGCCCACCGAAGATGTGCACAGGGATCAATACTTGTCTCGGCCTTGTTCTTGCCACTTTCTTCAGCTTGGCCAAGGGATTGGGTGGCTATACCATTTGTTGTTGATATGTTATCACCCAGATTCGAGATAGCTTCGGGTTGGCCCTTTCCAACTGCAGCTCGCCCCAAGATTAGGGAGCTCTTTGACGTGAATTTTTTTGGCATATGATGTGGTCGATGATGGAGCCAAGACCCCAAAGGCTAAATCTGCTATAGTTCTCCGAAGATCTTCAACCGTGCTCAACAACTCAGGAGTAGCGGGTTCGGCCATTGGTGCCTGCAGTGTATTTGACCCAACTTGGTCTTGATGAGTAGGTTGGGTTGGACTCTTTGGCATTTGGACCGGAATTGAGCTATTGTTAAGTTTTAGGGTTTGAGATGATTGGGGTTCAAGTGCATCCATCATGCACAAGTTTGTGCTTTCAAGAATGAACACCTTAGGCTTAGGTAAGTGGGCTAGGGTGATATATATACTAGGGTCAAAGGTAGGAGGTAGTGTATGGATGAGGTTAAGGTGAGGAAGAGGTATTTTGTCACAAATGGAAAGTGGGTTGGTGGTAGCGTTGGGTTCTTGAGGTGGAGCTATTGTTTGGTTGTCAATAAGATTCTGAACCTCATGATGAAGGCGGTAGCAACGATCGGTGCCATGATCGTGCTACTGATGGTACATACAGTATTTGGTGGGGTTATGTCTAGCATAGAGTGGGTCAGGAAGAGGTTGATAAAGGGGTTTAAGGTACCTCCTTTACATCAAGACTTTTAGTGCGCTGGTTAGGCTCATATATGAGCTCAGGTTGGGCTAGTTGTTTGTGGGTTGAATTTGGCAAAAGGGTTGGCAGTTTTGGGATCGGTGGCGACGGTATTGATTTCAGTGGGTTTGCGAATAGTGCTATTGCTAGCATTGGTACTTTCAGAAAACACCCTCTTTGTTAGTTCACTTGTTCTACGAATAATCCCTTTGTTAAATGCGCTCTCAATTTGAACCCCTAATTCATGCAAATTTTTGAAAGCGAACAGTGGAGCGACTATTAACTTTGTAACATATCAGGCTCAAAGTTCTGCACCACTATTCGCACTTGGTCCCTCTCAGAAGGTCGATCTATCATTTGTGTTGCCTTTGCTCTCCACTTTGCAACAAATTCCACAAAAAGTTCTTTAGGATTCTGGTGGGTTGTTTCAAGCTCTTGGGTAGTCATTTCAATTTGGGTATTGTAAGAATACTGATTGACAAACACCTCAGCCAAATCTTCCCAGTTTTGTTTCACTTTGTCCTCCAACTTGATGTACCAAATGGTTACTATACCTGACAGGGTTCTTCTATACAGACAGAGTTTCTGAGGCTTAGTTAGACCTATCAGTTTTAGGACATTCAAGAAAAGCTGGATATGTACCATATATAGGATCTTCAGACCTGTCGAAACGGTCAATGTGTGGCATTTTGAATCTGTCTGCGAGCCTTATGGCAACCCCGATGTACCCATTTCCAATGTCGAGAATTGAGTTAATTCCCTGTGCCTTTTTCGAATTGCTTCTTAAGGTTAGCAATTTCTAATAAGGTCGGGTCAAGATCATTAATATCAAGGGAAAAAAGCCCCTCATTAGACTGCACTAGGGATCTGAAAACTCGAGCTTAAGACAACGCTTCTTGAGGACCTAGACCCTGTAAATCTTCAGTTGGCAAAGGTGGGTCAAAGTTTGGCTTGGGGCCCGGGACTAGATATGTGGTAGATGCCCCAGATGGGCATTGCATTTCAGCAACGGTCTCATCCTGCATGGCAATTCTTTGGTTTAGGGTCGTTATCATGGCCACAACTTCTTCTGGCCTCTATGCCATCACGGGTCGATTGAGCTAGCAATTGGGGAAATGGATGGATGTAAACTGAGAGCTGACTAACAAGGATTTTGACCCGGTTACACTTGATCTATATAAGCTGGATTAGTCTAGTGGGTTTTACTGGATTGGGCTTTTTAGAGTGGGTCTTTTGGCATTGAATGGACCTTTTCTGAGTTGGCCTTAGGGGATCAAATGGATTGGACCTTTGCTAAGTGGGGTTTTTCTAGGATTGGATAGACTGTAATGGGTTAAGGCTTTCCAGGTTGGATTGGGTTGGGCCTTTGTTGAGTTGGGTACTGCTCCTTCTTTGGCTCAGACAAACCTAACATTTAAAAACAAATGCCCCATTAGATCGGGATACCAGGTATGCTAGTCAAAACAAAGCAAGATACAATTTTTTACCTTGGTTCTAGTTTTGCTGAAAATTCACCCATATCAAACACAAACCCCTGGATTTCGACCCAAATTATGATTCTGATATGACCCTCAAGTTTTGAAAAAATCGCCTCAAGATTAAGACTCTCCTAGGATTGCATCACATGTTTCCAAAGATTTCACATTTTGCACAAACGCATTCAAAACACCCCTATGAGAGGTTAAGGTTTCCCTATCCTAGCTTTGGAGTGATCTACAGCTTTACTATTCAAACAAACGCTATCATAACATCCTGAAAAATGGGAGAGCACCCTGTCCTAGCTTGAATGGTCACTAAAGCTCACTACATGCACTAGGCTGATTGGTCAAAAAAAGGGGTACCTCAGCAAGATTACCTGATATACCTCTCACACCTAACACCGAGAAGTGAAAGGAGGATCAAGCGGTACAGCAGTAATCTAGATCCAAGGGTTGCGTTTCCAACATAGTAGAGCCCACGACCAGCCAGCCTTTTGGCAAGCATTTTAGGCAAGCCTCCGGCAAGCCATCCAAGAATAGCAGATGGAAAACACAGTGACTTAAAGTAACAATGCAAATGCAATGCAAAGAACATATATATGTAGATAAAGTTTTACATCATGAAGTTCAAGTCAAATTCTCTAAGTCCCCAGCAGAGTTGCCAAAAATTGTAGCTCGCTTTTCGTGCTCCTCAAACGGGTTTAGTCTCCTCAAATCCGACAACCCTACAGTTCACACTCCCACGGTTCTGAATCTAGTTTCACGAGTGCAATGTGAAATAGATAAACACAAATGAGTCCAATTCCAGCAAATCTTTTGGAAAATCGATATTTAATCAAAAATGCCAAAAATGGACTGCATTGCCAGATTTACAAAGTCGCCACATAAATATTTTTGGGAAATTCAAGAAACCCGTGACTCGTGCCAAAGGCCACTTGTCCATCACCACCAAAGTGTCTCGGCTCAAGAACTTAGGTATGAAAGGGAAAGGTCATCAATTGAGCAAACCACTCACCTAATCAAAGATTGGCCTTTACTAATTATGATGTGATTTTTATTTACATTATATGCGCTTGTTCTAGCTATTATGCAATCTTTATTATGTGATGCACACAAGTATAGACTATCTCACCCAATTTGAATATTTTGATTTCATGTTTGTTTTCAAAAGTGTTTGAATATGTACCACTTGAAAAAGCCATCTCATATGTGCATTAATGAAATCATCCCAACTTAAGCAAAAAGACCTTCATCTATTGGCATTCAAAAGATATATCAACTAAGCACTTAGCCTCATGGTAAACATATTTGATATGGCAACATGAACATACATGCAATATGCTAAAGCAAGAAATGCTCACCTAGTACTCCGAGGCAAGCCGAAAGAAATAAAACAATTAGAAAAATGCATGCTCTAACATGCAAGTGACTAATGCAACACATACAAAATACAACTACTAGGCTCGGCTACTAGCATGGCATGTGAGCCAATTTAAGGCATGCAACAAAGCATGTATTCGAATAAGGAATTTGAAATTGACATTTGATTGGTATGATGAGCCGAACCTTTATGCATTCAAAACGAATGGATACGAGTCATGGAAAATGCTAAGGAAAACATGATGCTATATGTTATCCATCATAAGCGAGTAAATAAAAGGGAGAAAGAAATGGGGGTTTGGAGACATACAAGAATTATTACATATTTGTCCTCAAGCAGGAGGGTCCGAATGTCCAAGTGTCCGAATTAACTACTTATTACAAAACCAAATGTATTAACAAGCTAAATATACTAATTATTACAAATTTGAAGGAATCTAATTAATTAATTACAACACATTACTATTAAAGCATTAAATCGAAAGAATAAGAAGCGAGGAGCCGCACACACGCGAACAAGAATATCCTCCTGGAAACTCTCTATTTACTGCCAGTTTCTGTTCTATTTTGCAGTTACAAAATTATTATGCTTTTACCCCAGCCTCTGCTCTGTTATGCCATGAAAATGGCACTACCTGCGTAAAATAAAGTGGCTAGCTGGCCAAGGAAAGTGGTCAGCCGGACAAGAAGGGTAGCCGGTCGGCCACTATTTTCTGGTACTGCCCTACTACAACAGAATGGAAACAGAGGAAAAATATAGTGTTTCTAGGGGTTGTTTATCCCCTCTACCTCTCCCTATCATGAAATTGATCAAGAGAGGAGTAGAATCGGTTCACAAATCATCAATGGTCACAAGGTTGTTGCATGGTGATCTATGAATCAATGGAACAAAGGCTCAATGAATGAAAATAAAAGACCAACATCACCCTTGCTCCTTGAACCATTAACATCACTTGGAGTATGTAATGATCCAAGGCTCAATAGGTTCAATTAACGTCTGATTGAACCTGGTTTGATTTTATTATCTTGTTACCATTTTAGTCCAATTTTATTAGCTTCTTTTAATTACTTTTCCATTCTTTAATCATTTAGTCCAAAAATGAGAATTAAGTCCACTAAATGAAGAGAAGTATCAAACAAGAAGTTGTTCTTGACATGAGAGAGATGTAATGCCTTGGTAATGAACTTCGAAGAGATTAAACCATTAAGCATAGAAGGGTCTCTTTCGCATGCCTTAAACAACACTCGTTTGAATCGACTCTTAAACGAAGAAAACCAGGAAAGGAGGGAGAGTGTAGAGATGATTATCACGAGTGTAAACACATGTATGAAAAGCATAAAATAAAGGCTATCAACTCAAATAGGTTAGTGCCTAAGGCCTAAACTACCAAACCTATGAGGACCACAACACTTCAAGCATACTAGACAAGGCATGAATGAAGTAAACACATTAAAATAGTCCTAAAACTCAAAAAAATAGTGCTGGAATTAGCATGAAAAGTTAGAAAAAGTGAGCTAAAATAAGAGAGAAATAAAGCTAGTAAAGAAGCCTAACGAGGGGTGGCTAACCCCTCCACTTTTGGGACTTCAAAACCACATTTTTAGCCTCTAGAAAACTCTGAAAAATAGTGATAAAAAGTTGAGAAAGAAGTGGGAAACAGAAGGGCAAAAGCTTAGAAAACAAGGTTTAAAGAAGGGTGATTAACCCCTCTACCTTTGATAGCTTTAGGCCACAAGTTTCAGCCCATAAAACAGTGTAAAACCAGTATAAAAATAGTAAGAAAAGATAGGAGAGAATAGGAGTAAAGTAGTGTAAGGAAGGTACCTCTTGAAGAGGAGTAACTCTTTGATTCACAAACTCACAAGTAAGCACCCTCAAGAGCTGAAATCTAGACTGAAGAATCTCAGCAAGGAGAGCTAAAATAATGGTTTAGAAAGTATAAGTAAGGTGTATGTGTGTTGCGAGAGAGAGAGAGAGAGAGAGAGAGAGAGAGAGAGAGAGAGAGAGAAAGATTTTCAAAAATTGGAGCTTTTGGAAATTTTTCTAACCTAAAAACATAAGGTATGGTCATATACATATAGAAGAACTGGTTCCTCTGTCAAACACAACTATATAGAGACGGTTGGTGTAGTGCATGCACATGGGGGGACAGCTGGCAGCAAAATATCTGCCAGCCGAGAAACATGGCTGGCCGGCCACCAAAACTGGCCTACCGGGACTAATGGTCATCTAACCACTTGAAATGGCCCAATTTTCCATCTCCCTCATCCAGACTTGGTTTAAGGGATTCTTAAGTCTACATTGAAGCCCCGAAAGTCTACTTTCCAATGGTTGTAGCCTCACATCTACATTCTTGGTGTACAAAGTGATATGCCTAATTTAGTGAAGGCTACTCATTTCCTTCTTAACAGTTTGATGCCCAACCTTTCCTCCAACTAGTTTTTTTTCTCTCCCCTCGTATTTCTTTCAACTCCAAACCTATAAATAAGATGTTTTTAAATATTTTTCAAAGAGTTCACCTCCCTTCCTCTTATTTCCACTTTGTCCTTACTCGGTTTACCAAAAAAGTGCAACATTTTAAATGAAATGCGAGCTTCAGAATATCGTAGAAACATTTGGAAAAATATTTTGAAAAAGAGGGTTTTAAGGTCTAAAATAGTGTTGATCAAAATGGGGTGCAAGGTTGGGATTAGAAGCTCAAAAACTAAATCTTTTTTATGGAAGAACTTGAACGATTGTACAGCGTACTTTTCATCATTGACATATGTTGTTCTACGTTATCTTTCGGATAAGTTACACTTGCTGATATTGTGCCTTCAAAATGGTGATCACCACTGTGATTTGTAATGTGGTACTTTTGCATTCTTTAACTTGATTTCTGCTATCTTTTGGATTTCACGTATATTCCTCACTTTTCACTCGACTCACACCTCTCTTTTCTTTTATATATCTTTTCTTTTGCACACATACCCTCATTTTAGGGTTTTACATAGAATAGTTTTCAAGAAAGGATGTGGTATCGACAGAAATTTGGCAAAAGTTTGGCACTCTGGCAGATAACAAGTGGTAAGATTTCAAGAATAAGGATTCTCCATTTGAGGTGACTGACAATGTGTAGATGCACCCGAACGTCCCGGGAAAATCTCGTTTTGTTCATTGGGCTCACTACAGTTCGGACTCGATGTCACGGTTCTTACTCTGATCTTGCAAAATGCAATGCGAGATTGATAAATCACCAAAGAGTCCAAATCCGGCAAGTCGTTTTGAAAAACTAATTTTTAGAAAGAAGTGCCAAACATGGACTGCTTTGCTAGATACAAAGTCGCCACCTAAATATTTTATTTTTGGAAAATTTAGGAAACCCTGACTCGTGCCTAAGGCCACGTGTCCGTCATCACCAAAGTTGCCTCGGCTCGGGAACTTGGGTACGAGAGGGGAAGGTCACGCAATGAGCACCCCCGCTCGCCCGATCAAAGATCGGCCTTTACTAACATGATATCTTGTTTTTGAAAACACATGTGCTCTTATTCCGGTTATTAACCCGGAATTACTATGTGATGTGCAGAGCATACAAGTATAGACTGGATCACCTAAGTTAGAACAAAACATCTCATGTTTGTTTTTAAAAGCAGTTTGCTACTCGCAAGTAGGCTACAATGCGGATTTTGCCACCCTCAAGTGGGCTTAGAAAAAAACATGGTGATTTGCCACTCTCAAATGGGCTTAAAACTCGCAATCAATGAATTGTTCCAATTCAAGTAATCCAACCTTCACCAACAGGCATTCAGGCAATTATATCACATAAGCAGTTAGCCTCATGGCAAGCATGATATCATGGCAGTCACTCACACACATGCAAGGATGCTAAAGCAGAAACACTTACTGAGTACTCCGAGCCAAAACAAAAGCTATGTTAGAAATCAATGCATGATCCTAGCTATGTCAAGAATGTCTAATGCAACACATACAAAATGCAACTAAGATAGGCTCGGCTATTCTAAAATGTCATGTGAAATGCAATTTGATACATGTATTCAAACAGGAATTGAAATACAATGCAATTAGTATGATGCCCCGAGCCCGGTGCATGCAAGACAGATGAATGGATGCAAACATGCGAGCATAAGGATGCTAATTGAAACATGCCCTAAAACTAACCATCGTAAGCTGGTAAATAAAAGGGAGAAAGAAATGGGGGTTGGAAGACATGCATCACACACACGCACACTTATTTACAACAGTTGTGCCCTCTCGACGGAGGGTCCGAATAAATAATACAGAACCGACTAATTAACTAACTATTCTAGCTAATTAATTATTACACAACCAAAATTGAAACAAATATACATTCTAAGCTAACAAAACACTGAAATGGCCTCATGACGAGGGATGCATGCATGCATGCTCGAATCGCCTTGCTCGGAAATCCATCGCGATGCCCCGATTTGCCTCAGTTTGCAACTGGTCCCAGAACACTGCACAAGGCTCCAGAAGGCTGAAACTCCACCTTGGGAATTTGTAGGGATGCTGCTGACCAGATATTGGCCTTGGAGACCACCTGCCGACCACTTTTTGTGGTGAAAACCAGAAAAAGTGGTCGGCCAGCCACTTTATCTGGTCAGCCGACTAGTTTTTGCTGCTGGTTTCTGGTTTTCTGCAACAAAGGGCAAGAAAGGGGCATGGCAAAGTATTTGCAACACATGTATGCACGACCACCCTCCCTATCATTACATAAGCTCAAGGGAGTATAGTTCTCGACCCTTGAGCCACCAATCACGCATCTTGATGCATGATGGCCGAGGAGCCAAATTGCACAACTCAATATGAATTGAATGCACACACGAACACATAAAGCCTAAAACTCCATCATGTATAGTCAAGAGTGTCGGCGACCGAGAATTGGGGCACGTTTCATCACTTCGAGTATGAAACGTCCCTCGTTTCCCGTGTTTGGACTAACTCCTATTTCAAACACGATGCAACAAAACATGGCATACACAATGCAGCTCTAGCATGCAAACATGCATTGCAACAAAACGAGCATGCAAACAATATGCAAGGGACAAGCATGCAAACATGCAATGCAATGTAACTTAGCATACTCAATGCCAATGGCATGCACAATGCACAATGCTAAGAACCACATGGCCCACTCAATGCAATATGACATGATTGACTTAACAAAGCTAATGACATGCAAATTATGCTAATGCATGCATACCCAATGCAAGACAACATAAGCATGCAACAATATGAACAGCAACTAGCATACACAATGTGAATGGACATGGCATACACAACGCAATGAACCATATGGAATACACAATGCTCGATGGACTTAAACCAAAATGGATTGACCTCAGTCATGCCCAAATCAATGGCCATAACACCAAGACTAAGGTACCAAAAGGCAAGACACACATGCACACATATTGGTCCACAAGCTAGGCAACAAGAACACAACCCTTAGGGGCACTCAAGGGGTAACAAAAGTGGGAGCATGGCAAGTCTATATGCTCTGAAATTACATGTAAAGTGAAGCCATATCATGCAAATAGCTCAAATAAAGCATGCCAAGAGACTTGAAATACAACGCTAGTCAAGGGCTTTACACTACAACCATACCAAGCAATGCTCAAATGACCTAAAGCACTCAAAAAAAATCTAATGCAAGTCAAAACAGTGGCTGAAATGGACTGAAATGATAGCATGCTAAGCAAGAAAAAGCATGCCCAAATGATGGCTCACAAGCAAGGCACAAAGGTCAACTCTCAAATACAATTAAAGAGTGAAAAACATGAGAGTATGGCAAAGATATAAGCTCTAAAATTTCATGCCAAATGATGCCAAGGTATGCAAACATCACAAATATAGCATGCTAGGGACCTCAAAACTCAAGACTAGCCAAAGTATTTGCACTATAACTATACAAAACATGAGTGATAAGACCATGGCAGCCCAAAAAAGTCCTAGAACAGCCAAAAATATGAATAAAATCATGTTGGAGCATAGCCAAAATATGCTAGAATGATGAACGAAAACAACATGCATACAAAGCTCGTAAGCAAGATTTATACTACAAGTACATGAAGCATGCAAGAGGCTATCAAACCAACTTTATATAGAGTTATGACATGCTAAATAATGACCAAAAACTTGCTGAAATGGAGCCCATACATGCTAGAAAAACATGCTACTTTGATGAGCCACAAATGGGATTGCACTACACATATAAGAAGCATGCAAAAGGTGACCAAACCAGCCATGGACAGAGTCAAGGCAGGTCCTAGAAGTCACAAAAAAGTACCTAAACCAAGCCTCAAAATAGTAGAAACACATGCTCCTTTGATAGGCCAATAATGCAAGCGAACAAAACAAGAAGAGAGGGGATCACCCCTCTCTGATTTAGGACCTCAAAACCATATGCCAACCACTGAAAATCCACTGGATTTCAGTGGTTAAAAGGCCAAGCAAGGACTAGCTTGAAGGCTTTAAGGCATGGCACAAAACAAGGCCAAATAAGGCATGCAAGAGGGTAGAAGACCCTTAACACCCAAGAGGCCTTAAACAAACATCACAAGGACTGAAAAATAGAACTTTTTCTAGTAGAAAGTTAAGCTCAAATCATCATGCAAATATGGCTAGGAGAGTAACCAAAAACAAAGCTTAAAGAGGAGAAAAAGGGTTACCCTTGAAGCACTGCAACAACAGCAATTCCTCCAGCCCACAACCAACTCTTATGACCCAAAAACCACCTCCAAGGATCTCAGCTCAAATATGGTGGTGTGTGGCTAGGAGTTATAGTGCAAAAGTGAAGGAATAACACTCTTTAAGGCACAAAATATAAAGGGAGAGAAGAATATAGAGAGGGAGATGTATCTATCACTCTTGGCCAGCTTCAGAACCTGTGGACTGGAGAGGGAGACCCTCTCTTATAGAAAAACATAAACTAAAGCTTCTTGGAGTAGCTTAGACCATGGATCCAATCCCTCCATGTATGGAGGATGCAGTCTGTGCCCTCCAGTTGGCACAGCTGGCATCCACAGACTCTTCAAAATCTGCAGGAAGGTTGCCGACTAGTTAAAGTGGTCGGCCAACCACTTTTTCTGGTCAGCCGACCACTTTTTCAGAGAAAGTGGTCGGCCAGCCACTTTCTCTGGTCGGCCAGCTAGTTTTTCTGGTCGGCAAGAAAATTCCGCTTCCCAACTCCAACTTCAAATGGCCATAACTCCTTCATCTGAACTCCTTTTCAGGTCATTCTTATGTCCAAATTGAAGCCCCGGAAGTAAGATTTCCAATGGTGGGAGCCTTGCATCAAAATTCGAACTGTGTAAAAATTTGTTCCTGTTTTGGTGAAGCCGCGCAGTTTTGGTCCTACCCGGATTCATGCCGAACTTCTCCCAAACTAGTTTTCTTCTCTCCTTTCCTCTTTTCTTCAACTCCAAACCCCTAAAAAAAGTGTTTTGAAAGATTTTTCAAAGATTTCATCTCTCTTTCATTTGTTTCCACTTTGTCCTTGCTCGGTTTACCGAAAAGTGCAACATTTAATGAAATGCGAGCGTCGGAACATCGTAGGAACTTTATTTTCAAAACATTTTGAAAGAGAGGGTTTCAAGGTCTAAAATCTTTTGATCAAGATTGTTTTGGTCCAAAAGGGGTATGAAGTTGGGATTTGACTCTCTTCTTGCCGAAGAAACTGAATATTTGCCCTGCACACCTTTCTCCACCAAGTAAACCATCAATAGTGCCCAAGTCTTAAAGGCGGTAAAAAATGGGGTGTTTACACAATGTTGGTCTTCTTCTGATGGTTGAAGCTAAGTGTAGTTTAAGGAACCCAAGAAAGACTCGATGTAGTAAATTGAAGAGAATGTGAACCACGACACCACCATGATATTAAACAACAAGATGATGCACCTACAACACCCAACAGCAAGATTACAATTTGCCTGCAACCCAAAGCAATAAAGCGACGCATCCATGGCACAAGTCAAAAAAAAGACAAAACTCAAAGCAAATGATCATTCATTGTGCCCCTAGCTTTCCTTATGCTTCCTTATTATTCAAGAATTGCTTTCAAAATTCAATTTTTCAAAAATCAAGTTTCATTGCCCTTCGAGTTCAAGTTAGAAATTCCATTGATAAGTTCAAGCACTGAAAATTGCTCTACCTGTTAATCAAAACTAGTTCTTGCTTATCCCACACAAAACATGATATGCATAATGGTGATTGTAGCTCATGAATAATTGTGAAACTAAGGATGTGAATCGCGTAAAGGCATGGGGCCGAACCTCAAGCAGATGTTGCCTACGTATCTCAAAGTGAGAATTAGGCTAGACATAGTTCCGATTCAGAATTCACTTAGGTATTGATGTGGGATGCTTTTCGGGGTTACCGAGCGCGCCCTATAGTTCGAACTCCCGATCTCCTAATATAATTTCACAAGGTCAATGTGTAACATAAATGAGAATCCAGATTTGGCAATCTGTATACAAAATCCATTTTATTGCAAAGCCTTCGCCCAAAAATGTACAACATCACAAAATCTTAGAGTAGCAACCTAATCTTTTTGGGATAACTTGGAAACCCCTGACTCATGCCAAAGGCCACTATCCATCATAATCAAAGTGTCTCAGCTTGGAAACTTAGGTATGAGGTGGAAAGGTCATGAATTGAGCACCCCTACTCACCCGATCAAAAGATCGGCATCTACTAGTCATGATGTGATTTTTATAGCCTCTATTTGTTCCTATTCTGATTTTAATAATGCTGACATTACTATATAAGGCAAATAAATATAGATTGTGTCACTGGTTCTGCTTATGCTATGATTTCAAGAATTTTGAAAATCCTTTTGTACAACTCATAATACAAAATGAACTCAGAAGCATAAGAATCAACTGTATTCCAACACAAGCAACACAATTTGCATCCACTAGAATTCATACAGATATTTCACTTAAGCACCTAGCCTCATGGTATGACAATGGATATGATAGATAACATGGACATGCAGTATGCTAAAACCAAAAATGTTCACCTAGAACTCCATGGTAAGCCAAAAAAAAAAAAAGCAACAAAAGTGTTAGAAATATATGCATGATCTTATATGCAGATATCTAATGCAATATATACACAAAATGCATCTATAAGCTTGACTACTAACATATGACATGTGTATCATCTTAAGGCATGAGATAGCGCACACAATCGGGTTGGAAATAATAAATTCCACAAATGCAAATGAGTCAAATGCATGAAAAATGTATGCAAGTTAAGAATACGATAAATAAGGTGTGATGCTATATGCAGAAAACATGCAAATAAAAGGGATGGAAATACATGGGGATGGAAATTATTACAACAATTTGAATGAAACGAAAGCAAGATAGGAGGGAGAGATTATTACAACAAATGAATGAATAAGAAAGAAAAAGAAAAAAATGTGGGGTTTGAGAAATTATTACAATAATGAATTGATTTAGCTGAAATAAAATTGAATCTAAAAAATCATACTAAATAAATAAAAAAAAATTAAACATCAACCCCAAAATGCCTAGAAGAACACTCCCCAAAAGTTGTCCTGTTCTGCTCTCATAAACTCATCCGGCCGTACATAAATTACTGGCCGACTTAAAAGATGTCCTGCTGAACATATCCTTCGGAGAAAACTCTATTTGGTGCATAAGTTTTAGAATAGAAACAAAACACATTTTCTAAGGGGTGGTCATCCTTTCTACCTCTTCCTCTTGCAGATAACATTAAAGGAAGAGGTAGATAGGCCTCAACCCTTAACAACAACAAAATGACTATACACAACAGATATCTTGCAACAATTCATCAAATTAAATGAGTTAAAGTAAGAAGAAATTCAAGCTTAAGAAATGGATAGGAACTTATATCATCTCTTTGTGAATAAGGGCAGGTTAGTACCCAAATCCATTCTATTAAGAGGTAGGTTAACACCCACCATTTCTTAATAGAAGCTATGCTCTAAAGTAATAGATTTATCAAAGGCTATTGAAGACTCCTCTTCTATCCATGGAATCAGGATGTTTCCACCCCTTTCTATGTTCACAAATGATTGAGAAGAGAGTTTTTATTATCTTTGATCCAAAACCTCTTACTTTACTTCCAAGAAAACTCAATGAATATGAAAAACAACTTTTTCAACATCAAATCTCAAAGATCATCTACCTAGCCCCATGAAACAACCACCTTTACTCATTTAGGATAAGCATGGATTGAAACATACGGACCAATATGCTAAAATGATGAGATATGTGATGCAAAAGTGTGAAAAATGAAAGAATTTACTCTACATAATCAAACTTGTGGATCAGAGGCTACTTTCTACTTCCCTTCATATCCACAAGGTTTCAATATATACAACAACAATGGATTATATCTCTAGAAAGCAAGAAAAGAGAGAAAAACTATAGAAAAGAAATGAAACCTATCAACTTAATAGATGGGTGGCTACTTTCTACCTCTATCCACATCCATGAGTACTTATCACATGATTACAACAAGCAAACAATGAAAAACAGAGCTTAGAAGAACAAGGGAGAGAAAGTAATAATAAAGTTTAAAAGTTTCACCTCTTAAAAAAGATGAACTTCTTGGTTCCCAAACTCTTTCTTGGTACCCGGAAGGTCTTTTAGATGTAGCTTAGAGTGTTTAGGATCCTCAGCAAAAAGCTTGGAGTGAAGCTTCAATGGAGTTTTGATGATTGAAGTTAGGAAAGTGGAGGTTAAAGTTGAAGTGTGGAAATGGAGCTCTCAAATCTCTCTCTAAGCCTTGGGAAAAATTTCTAATCTCATGAAATGGGCTTTTGTCCTTCATTTATAGAATTTTGGACTTAAATATCTAAGATATTTGTGGAAACTTCGCAAAAAAGACCAAAATTCCTATAAATGCTTTGTTCTCGAACAATTCAGCCAACCGTACCATTATGTATCCGACCAACTATATTTTTATCTGGCTAGGAATTGTTGTCCAGCCCAATGAAAAATACATCGTTGGATCAATAAGGTAAAATTAGCATGATTTGCAAGGAGAAACAAGTATTTTAGAGGATTCCACCACTTCCATTCATTCCCAATATATCCTTTGCTCGGTCTTTTTGAAATAAGACAACACTTTAAGTTTTGAAAAGGTGAGCCTTGAGAAATGGTGGAAATGTTCGGAACTGCACAAACAAACATACTTTGAAAAAGGATTTCAATTGGTTTGAAAAGCATTTTGGCCAAAACAGGTACTTGGTTGGGATTTAAAGCTTAACTCTCGAGTTTCTTGCTGAGAAACTCATAAGACTAGCACATCTCGGTTTTCATCATTGGGCATTTAGAAAAGAGTGCCCAAGTCTTAGGGTTGGCCAAAATGAGGTGTCTACAATTGAAATTCTCCTTTTTGGCTCTAACTTTTGCCAAGGTCGCCCTTTTGGAGATTTTGGCCTTGCAAGCTCTCATTTTTTTTTCCTTTTTCATTTTTTTCTTGCTCTAAGTTTTGCTTGGGTTGCCCTTTTGGATTTTCAGCCCAACGAGCCTCTTAAGGATAGTGTTACAACAATTTCAGTGATCAACAATTGCCCTTGCCCTAGTAGTCTAACATGTTTTGCATTGATTTGAGCTTAGGTGTATTCTTAAATTGTGCATTCGAGCATGATATCTTTTTGAATAGTTGGTCATCTTCATTTCTCAATATGGCAATGACATCTCTCATTATGTCACGACCCAAACTTGTCCCTAGAGGTTTAGGTCATGACAGGCCAGTAATCCTAGATTACCTTCGACTTCAATAATAAAATAAAATCATAATATAATAACGGGGTTTAGCGGAAGCAATAAGAAAATATAAATAAGCCCATTGAGTTGTGCTTACATGACATGAATAGAAATATACATAACGTATCTCACATCATACATATAATATTTACAAAAATTTATCATATATACATAACTCAAGATCAAAACTATAACATAACAAACTATAAAACACCAAAGCTTTACAAGCTTGGCTAAAACAAAAGCTATGGCCTCAATACAGAGGCACATCTCAAGTGGCTTCACAAAAAGAGGTTAACTCCAAAGCAGTCTCTAATGCTGAACTTTTTTATGCTCACCTACATACATATATATAAACGAAGTGAGCTAGAAGCCCAATGAGTAATCTCTAAGTAAAGGTGTTAAACGAATGAGTTCCATAACTTATCAAAACAATATAACATTCATAACATAATTAAAGCATGTTTCGGAAATGCATAATAACAAATGTAGTTCATCAAACCTTTCATAACTTAACACATTTCGTATTACCCAAAAACCTTATCAAAACTTGACAAATGCCATACAGAATGTTCACGGAGGAACAAAGCATCCGAAACACCTCACCGGACGGCTTATGCAGAACACCCACGTTGGACGACATCTTACGAAACGCCCACATTGGACGGCTTATGTGGAACGGCCACATTCGATGACATCATACTATAGTCACCCCATTTTTGACCGCCTTAAGACTTGGACACCACCAATTGATCACCCAATCATGAATTTACACGCTTGTCCAAATGCTCGATTTCCTTCTCAAGAAACCTCAGTTTTGAGCCTCAAAAACCTGCAAACCTTGTGCCTTGTTTTTGGACCAAAACAGTAGCTTTTCAAGCCTAACCATCCAGGGGCCTACACACCCACTAGTGGCCTTCACAACCACTATTAGTGTACAACTGCCCCCTATTAGTGGCCTGCAAGCCACTTGTGTCAAAAACCAGATATTTTTGCTAACTGTTACAACTGTCTCCACATGTCTCCACAGATGCATACACTACACCAGTTGTTTCTATATGGATATTTTTGAGATAGCCTCATATATTTCTATATATAGATTACTCCCTCTCAAAAATTAGGGTTAGAAAAATTTGTGAAGCAAAGTCTTGGAAAATATTTCTCTCTCTACATTTCCCTCTCTCTCTTGCAACTTATATACCTTCTACCTAGACTCTCTAAACCAAACTTTAAGAGTCCTTTGCTGAGGTTATTGAGCTTGCATTTTAGCTATTGAGGGTTTGGAATTGGTGGTTTATAATTCAAAAGGATTACTCCTCTTCAAGAGGTATAATTCCTATCTTCTTTCCTCTATTTGTTCACTATCTATTCTTACTGTTCTGAGGCCATTTTTCACCTTTGTTGATGGGCTAAAACTTGTGGTTTAAGGCCATTAAAAGTAAAGGGGTTGACCACCCTTCTTTGAACCTTGCTTCCTAGGCCTTTACCCTTGTGTTTCTCATCTTTTCATAAACTTTTTTTGAGCTTTTTATCACTAAATTTCAGAGGTTTTTTAGAGGCTAAAATGTAGTTTTGAAGTCCCAAAAATGGAGGGGTTAGTCTCTTCTCTTTTGGTTTGTTTACTAGCTTAATTGCTCCATTATTTTAGCTTGCTTTTGTAGATTTTTTACTTTAATTTCAGTGCTATTTTGTCCTATTTTAGGACTGTTTTAAGTTGTTCATGTCATTTATGCTTTGTATTGCATGCTTGTAGTGTAACAGTCTTCATAAGTTTGGTGTTTTAGGCATTAAACACCAACCTATATGAGTTGATAGCATTTATTTCAAGCTTTCCATACTTGTATACATCTCTAATCATCTCTGTACTTCTCTCATTTCTTGGCTTCTTCTTTGCTTTGAGAGTCGTTTCAAACCGATTGTTTGTTTAAGCTTGAGATAGAGATTGTTGTCCTTAATGGTTTAATCTCTTCGAAGGTTCATTACTAACGGTATGAGATCTCTCTCATGCCCAAAAGAACCCTTTGTTTGGCACTTCTTTCCATAGTGGGCTTAATCTTCATTATTGGACTAAAAGGCTTAAGGAATGGAAAGGTAATTAAAAGAGGTATTAAAATTGGAATAAATTGAGCAAGATAATAAAATGGTTTGGGTTCAATCAGATGTTCATTGAACCCGTTGAGTCTTGAGTCGTTTCATACTTGTTAGTGATGAAAATGGTTCAAAAGTCAATGTCAACCATTTCCCTTGATCAATATCATGATAGGGAGGAGGTTCATGTGTATTTATTGAGATTGTATCCCTTGGCTCACAAGTCATCACGCAATGAATTTGCGTCAATTAATGGCTTGCGAATCAAGCCTACCCGTACTTTGAGCTATGTGATGATAAGGTGAGGCAAGGTGGACAGACATCCCTTGAAAACGCTCTATTTGTGCTCTGTTTGTTATGTGTTGCAACAAGGCAATACCACAAACTAGTGGCCAGCCAGTCACTTTTTCTGTACGATTGTCCACCACTTCTGGCCGGCTAGCCACCTTTTTCAGCCAGGCAGTGTCCCATCTTCCTACATAACAGAGTAGAGGCTAAGGTGAAAACAGTGCAATTTTCTAACTGCAAAACAGAACCCTTTTGGCAGCAAAATAAAGGCATTTTCGGGTGGAAATCGCCTTCATGTATGAGCATTCCTTACTTCTTGGGGCTGATTCGTTAGAGTACTTAATTACTTCGCTTAATTAATCATATAGTGTAACTACTTCCTTTATATTATTATATTTGTGTTGTAATAATTAACATAGCTAGTTAAATTTGTATTGTAATTAATCAGTTGGAGTGATTAATTTTGTGTGTAATCATTTAATTAGCTAGGATAGTTAGTTAAATTCGGCATTGTAATAGTTAGTTAAGTAGCTTAGCTCATTAATTTATTTAGACCCTCTTGTGCGAGGGCCAATTTGTACTAATTAGCTAGTGTAGTTAATTTATTTCATTTGGTTTGTAATAGTTAGTTAATTCGTAGTAATTAGCTAGCACGAGGGCAAATATGTAATAATGCGTGTATGTCTTCCAACCCCTGTTCTTTCTCCCTTTTATTTATCCGCTTATAATGGATAGCATAGAACATCATGTTTCTTTTAGCATTTTCCATGATTTGCATCCATTTGTCTTGCATGCATAAGGTTCGGTTCATCATTCTAATGGCATTATCATTTATTACTTCCTTGAATACGTGCTTCAACGCATGCATCAAAGTGATTTACATGATATATTATACAACCAAACCTATTAGTCACATTTTTGCATGTTTTGCGTTAGTCACTTGCATCGTTAGGATCATGCATTTTTTTAACTAGTTTATTCCTTTTGGCTTGCCTTGGAGTATTAGGTGAGCATTTCTTTGCTTTAGCATATCGCATGCGTCTGATTGTTGCCATATCTAGCATATTTTCCATGAGGCTAAATGCTTAACTAATATATCTGTTTGAATGCCTGCGGATAAAGGCTAATTGCTTAAAGTTGGATAATTAATGTACATATGATATCACTTTTTCAAGTGGTACATATTCAAAACACTTTTCAAAACACATGAAATCAAAGAGTTCCAATTTTCGCAAATTAGTCTATACTTGTGTGTGTCATATAGTAAATTAGTCTAATAAACCGAAACAAAAGCATATAATGTAAATAAAAATCACACCATGATTAGTAGAGACCTATCTTTGATCGGGCAAGTGGGGTGCTCAATTCATGACCTTCCCCTCTCGTACCTAAGTTCCCGAGCCGAGACGATTTGGTGATGACAGATAAGTGGCATTTGGCATGAATCTCGGGTTTCCTAAATTTTTTGAAAACATTTAGGTGGCGACTCTATAATCTGGAAAAGCAATCCATTTTTGGCATTTTTTTATTCAAAATCGATTTTTCAAAAGATTTACTGGATTTAGACTCTTTTGTGTTTATCTATTTCACATTGCACTTGTGAGATCAGATTCAGAACCACGGGAGTCTGAACTGTAGCTGTAGGGTTATCGTATCCGAAAGGAGCATGAAAAGCAAGCTACACATACGGAACACCTACATTGGACGACTTATGCGGAACGCCCACATTGGACGACTTGATATAGAACGTCTATCACGTGTAGATATCATATGGAACAATTACCATCGAAACCATACTAAACGCCTACTTTGGACGGCTTGTGTGGAACACCCTTTTTAGACTGCTCATGCGGAATGCCGTCATTGGATGAGCCCATTCGGAACGTATATTACAGGTAGATATCATACGGAACAATTACTATCGAAGGCATACAGAATGATCATCAAAGATCGACATCAGACGGAACGTTTACAACGAATTAATAACTTATATGGAATGTATATAACGGTTCAAAGACGGAACGGAAGTTATCAGAGATCAAAATACAATTTGCAAGTTGTCACAATAGTTGTTCAAAAGGAAACTCATTCATTCTTAGGAAAAATCTGATTTTCAAAAAACACATCATATCATACACAATTCAGAGTTTCATAACAATAATCACATCATAATCATGATTGAAATTCATAACGTATCTCATCGTTTTAGAAAATACTTATCTTATCAAATATCTCATTACAAAGTATAGATTTCATAATTCGCCATATAACAAAGCCAATTTCAAAGTAGATTATGCAAAAATATCTTTACAAAGACATTACTCACCTTGACTAGTTCGATGATATACTTTGACATTCCAACCTAGACATTCACATAACCATAAATATTGTAACACATTGTTCAAATCGAATAGCTATTTCTTCTATAGTCTAATTCAATTACTCATGTTGGGTTCTTACTAATTTCCCAATAAGTCATAAATCATGCCTAAGAATGTTTAGAAAGACACGAGGACAAAGATATGATCACAAAACAACTTGTCAAAATATGTTGAAATAGGGGTCTTCGCTCGAGCTAACCTTTGGTCACTCGAGCGGTCAGAGATGTCTGCAAAACTACTGGATGAGTCTGATGTGCACTCAAGCCAACATTTGGTTGCTCGAGTGGTCTGTAAAAACTGCAAAGATTCTAGAAGCTTGCAAAGTTTGCTCAAGCGGTCTATGAAAATTCTGGATTTCAAAACTGAAAGTTTGAGCTTTCAAACACCAATTCAGTCACGCATGGGTTGCTCAAAACCATGGAAATACTTTAGACAACTCAAATACATGACCCATTTAAAAACCAATTCCGTAAAACTCATCAATTTAGCAAAATTAATCTTAAAACCTTCATCTATGTAAGATTTTCAAACTCTTTTCTCTTGTACTCATCAAAATATGCACTTGACTCTCAAATTCATGAAGTAAAACTCCTGAACCTTTAGAAATGAATGATATATGTGCAAATTAGCTTCCAATTCAACATGGATAATAGAATTGAAACCCGAAAATGGCAAAACATGACAAAATCATGCATGCATGTAGACCTACATCAATTTTCATCATCTTTGAGCCAAAACCCTACCAATTATTCATAAACAAGCACAATCACTTCTTAATTACATGAGCTAGGTTAATTATCTTCATGAATTGAAGGTCAATTCCATACCCAGAGCCATCAATTACTCTTATTCTTGCACAATCTTGGTTCCTTTAGCAAAAAATCTTCAAGCTATTATTTAATCTAACAAAAACACAACTCTCTCTCTCTCGAATGAGAGTTCACTCTCTCTCTAAAAAGTCTCTCCAGCCAAATGAAATGAAGAATTGAGTTCAAAGACTTCTTAAAACACACACACACACACATAGATAGATATATATATATATATTATGTGATTAGCTTAAGTGCTAATTAGGTCATTAGTCTAATTAATCATGGCTTAGAGCAAATTAAACAAAGCTTAGTTTTACATAATCAAATTTTGATCAAAGCTTTCAAAAGGTTCTAAATATTCCAACTAGTCTATTTATCTTGTCAATTTCGATTTCTGAAATCATTTAGCCTTCAATTTCAAATTCAAAACAAAAATCATAACAGATAGTTTTCAAATCAAACATATATACACAAATTAACCACAAAGCACATATCACAACTTCAAATTCATACACAATTGAATAAATGTAACTATAATACGCATGTTGGGGTTGTCATACATTAGCTCTTTCAGCTACTGATGGCAAAACTCTCGTTCCTCACAATTGACTTGATTTCATTCCATAGATGTTCTTAGCTTGATGGAAAAATACTTTTTTTCTTTTCTTTTTCCTTCTTTCTCTTTTTCTCTTTTTCTCTTTTTCTTTCTTTCTTTCTTCTTCTTCTTCTTCTTTTTTTTTTTTTTCTTTTTTTTTTTTTCTAACAAAGAGTAATACCAAAGATGCCATGGAGGGGAAATATATCCTTGTAAGGTTTGGATGTACCGTTGTGTTTGCCAAAGTAGTCACTTGGACGTGAGAAGAACTCCCAAAACAGTATAGAATATCATGAACAATTTTGAATTTATCCTTGTAAGTCTGCAGAAAAATCTTCTTGGAAATTTTGTTTGAAAACTCACAAGTAGTCTTGCGAGGACCATTCATAATTCATTTAAATCATTTGGGGGATCATTCTCAACACTTGAGCTCATTAGTAGAATTTCATTCTTGTTGGAACATTAGGCAATTCACACCATTCCCTTATTCAATTGAATTATTAAAACTTTTATTGTTTCCATTAGGTCACACATGGACTGCTATAGGTACAATTGAATGATTGAAACCCAACTCTCTCTTATTAATATGATGAAGACCAAAGAGTACACGAATGCAACTCAACAAAGAATAAATGGCTCAAAGACTCGAGAAAAGATAAGGAAGCAAACTAACTACGATATACGACTCTACTACTGACATGACTCAGCTCAAAATTTAACAAAACAACACTATAATTATTCCAAATAGAAAAGGGTTCTATTTTTAAGTCCACAGTCAGAATATGGGACAAGCATCATCGACGGGTTCAACTTTGTCCTCCTTGCAGCATCATGATCATCCTTACACAAAAAGTTTAATTCAGAACAGTCGGATTTAGTCACATCATTAGTCCCATGGTTTGCATCATCTCTGTTGACCAATGTATCATCTTCTTCAAGCCCCCTTCCATATTGCCCCTTATTTGGAGAGCCCTTCCAAGGTGCATTTGGCAATTGCCTCTAGTTCTAAAGATTCCTTCACAATTGCCTTTAGTACAAAAGAATCCTAATGGAGTTCAAACCCTAAAGGTTAGGTCAGTCATGAATCATTTTCATGGATAAACTTTGTGCACTTTGACTGAATTAGGTTGTATGGGTTAATTGAGTTGGGCTTTTTTGGAGCTGATTGGTCTTGAGTTGGTGAACAAAATTGGATTGGGCTTCACTGGACTTTGGGTTTGGCTCTTTTTTTTTTTTTTTTTTTTTTTTTTTGGATGGGTTCTATCTTTTTCTAGGCTGGACTATTCATGAGTTGATTGGGCTTTTTCAGGGTTCGATGGACTAGGCTTTTTTTTTTTTTTTTTTTTTTTTTTTTTTTTGAGGGGGGGACTAGGTTGGCTGGGCTTTTTTGGGTTAGATGGACTAGATTTTTTTTTTTTTTTTACTGCACAAAAGTATTTTGGACCGGGCCCACTTGACTTGGTAATCTCGCTAGCATCAAAAAGAGTATCTCATTAGACCATGGCACTTGTCAAAACGGGGTGGACATAATCTTTGGGCCCAATTCTAAATGACCTATTCAAACACAATCTCTGAAATTTTGATTTCCCCACCAAATCAAATACAATCCCCAATTTCAAATTCTAATTCTGATTATGTTTTGTATTTTGAAATAGATTTTCCCAATATTCTGATTTCACTCTCTAAAGATCTTCCCCCTTTTCTACATGATAATTAGGAACTTACTCAAAGTGGAAGATAAATTAATTGTCTCCAAATCAAATATTATTCGAGGAATTAGGGTTCTTACCAAAGTGATCAATCAAACAAGGGTCTTGTTATGGTGTGCAACTTACAACTTACACCTTACACCTTACACCTTACACTTACACCTTATACTTAAAAATACACCTCATACTTACACCTTTTTTGAGGTTGCATATGGTGTGCAACCCACTTACACCTTACACCTTACACTTACACCTTACACTTACACCTTATACTTACACTTACACCTTACACTTACACCTTTTGTGAGGTTGCATATGGTGTGCAACCGTAAGTGGGTTGCACACTTAAGAAAAGTCCATCAAACAATTGGCTTCCCATTTATTTAAGGAATCCCGATTTACATGATCAAATTACGGCTTCCATTTTTTTATTGCTTATTTTTTCAAAATCTCTTTCTTTTAAAATCTTTTTTTTTTTCAAACTATTTTCGATGAGTTTGGATTTTATTTCAAGAAATCAATCAAATAATTACCTCTTAGTCAAATATCTTCTAGGGGAATCAAAATTTTATTCAAAATGGAAGGCCTAGTCACTACTTCCTTGTCTAACATTTTTCCATAAGATTTGAGATTCCTCCCAAAGTCGATAGCACAAAGATTTTTATTCAATTAAACTCTTTTCATAATTTCTAAAATTCCACCCAAAATTTTATTTCAAAATTTTGTAAGGAATTTTGAATTTTACTCTAAGCGATCAATCAAACAATCATCTTCTAGTCAAATGGCTTCTAAGGGAATCCAAAATTTTATTCAAAATGAAAGACTTGGCTATCACTTCTGTGTCTAACATTTTTTCATAAAATTAATATTCCCTAAAGTCAACAACTCAAAGATTTTTGCCCAATAAAAAATTTTCCATAATTTTCAAAATTTCTCTAAGATTTTTTATTTTTTATTTTTTCAAAATTCTCCCCCATGGAGTCCTGAATTTCATTCTAAATATTCAATCAAATGATTATGTTCTATTCAAATAATTTTTAGGGGAATTGAAATTTATTCAAAATAGAAGACTTAGTCACCACTTTCTTATCTACCATTTTTTCATAAAATTGATATTCTCCCAAAGTCAATAACTTAAAATTTTCATTCCATCAAACACCTTTCATAATTTCCAAAACTCTTCCTAAGATGGAGATTTTTTTTTATTTTTTTTTTTATTTTTAGGAAGTTGTATCTTGATCATATACTTTCTTATAGAATTGAGATTCTACATAAATTGCATGTTGGGAAGACAATCATTCCAAATTGATCACTAAGGTAAGAGTTAAAATTCAAAATCAAATTCTATAATTAGGAAACCATTTCCCAATTTACCGCTGATTTCTAGAATCATAATCACTGTCTAAGTAGACCTAGATTTCCATAATCAAATCACTGCCTCAAATAACCTCTTATTTTCAAAATCAAATCACTACTTTTCTGACCATTGACTTTTAGAATCAAATCGCATCATTTCCATTCAAGATAAGATACCACATAAGTACATAATTTGCTTCATGCCTATTAGGGGGTAGGGTTGCCCAGTCCTAATTTGCAAATGAGATGTAAGATTCACTAAGTCATACAAGAAGGCAGCAATACAATCCTAGAAAAGAGGGTATCATGTCCTAGTGTGGAAGGTGCTAATGCTCTCTATATGCAAAAGGTAGGTCTGGTCATAAAAGGGTACATTAGTTATTACCATCAATATATCTCTCATCCCATAAGGGAATGATCAAACAATACTAATAGCATAATCTAACGCTTGCCTTATTGACATAACATAACCCGCAAATAGTGTCCGAGATATTATGCAACAAGGCAGGTTTCCTTAGTTCTAAAATGCAATGCAATTAACAATTAAGTCATACAAGAAGGCAACAATAAAATCCTAGAAAAGAGGGTATTTAGTTCTAGTGTAGAAGGTGCTAATGCTCTCTATATGCAAAAGGTAGGTTTGGTCATAAAATGGTTACATCAGTTATTACAATCAATATACCTCTCATCCCATAAGGGAGTGATCAAACAATACTAATAGCATAATATGACGCTTGCCTTATTGACATAACATAGCTCGCGAATAGTGTCTAGGATATTATGGAACAAGGCAGGTTTCCTTAGTTCTAAAATGCAATGCAATTAACAATTAACCACAAATTTCATAAAATAGAAATTTTCAAGTCAAGCTAACTTAATTCCCCAGCAGAGTTGCAAACGATGGGCGTCGTACCTTTTTGGAGTTTAAGGCATGCATCCCACACCGACTTACTTTGACCATGAAGAGTAACCGCTTAATTTTTAAATTTTAAAGGGGAATTAAGAAACCTTTAACAATGAAAACTAAGTTAAGGCCTAGTTCGTCATAACCAAGAAAATTCTAGATTCAGGAGTTTAGGTACAAAAGGGGAACGCCATTTACATAACAGCACCCCCTTTTGCCCAATCCGAAGATTGGTCTCTACTCACTCTCTATTTTATGATTTTAGTAGTTAATTGTTCACATAAATTCATTTTAGACCAAAAAATCCTTATAACCTAAACTATGTGATTTAAAGAAAAATGAATACCATTCATTTTAGATTGAAGGAATAAAGCCATATTTTCAAAAGAACAATGATTTTTAGAATAAAAAGTGAATTTGATCAATCCATGGCTATATATCCAATCTGAAATAGACAATACTAAAAAAAAAAAAAAACATTCAAAACAAACAATTTTGCATACAAAGAGAATATAGATTTGGTTTATTTGAAAAGAACAATGCAAGGACAGAAGCATATGCCATGGAGATTTATAGGATTTACCTGGATGCCCACTTTACGCATCTTGCATGCAATACGTAAAATAAATATGACCTAAAGTATGCAACTGTGGGGGCCGAATAATGGGGGTCGTAAATAAGCCGAATGGACGAACCTGGAAAGCTGGGACATAAATGTAGTGTTCGGCTTCGCCCCACATATTCGGCCTCCTACCCTATTCGGTCGAAAGGCCGGTTGGGTGAGAGGCCGAATGTCGAATTGAAGATGGGCCCAATCCTGAGGCCCAAGAAAGAAAAGATATAAATAAAAGAACATCAACTAGAAAGAGGTATGTGAGAACTATTGTGCTTAACTTAAAATATAAGTAATCTTGAGTGTAGAGACTGACTTGCCCGTTGGAGTACTAATTCCAGCACCCTCGACCGGAGTGTTTATTCCTTTTCAGGTGACTAGAAGAGGATCAATAGCGTCCCCCAGGATCAGAAGAGTATTTCCAAACCACATCCCCACAATTGGCGCCGTCTGTGGGAATACTCAAATACATCCATGGCAGGCGTAACGGAAGACCCTCTGATACTCACTGATGAAACCACGCAGAGAGACGACCTCACTCCAACAAACATGCTTGGACCGGAGACTATTCCCGTCAGACGCGCTTTGAACTTCGCCTCACCCTCAACTCCAGAGCATGAAGCAATCCAAGCGATCATGGAACAAGCAAAGCAAAACGAACAAAGGTTGGAGAACATGATCGCAGAGAATGAACGTCTCCATCATGATTTGGCCTTGGAGGTGGCGAAATCCAAACGAACTGTACACCAAGGCCCGAAACGACCTGTGAGGGCAGGTGGTCGACGATCTCGAGCCCGACAACAAGACACTGATAGCAACTCCAATTCATTATCCCTGGAGCGCAAGAAGAAGGGACGATCTGAAACTTCCAGTTCTTCTGAAGAGAGTCCCTGTATAAGGCATAAGCGAAGAAGAAACAGTTTGAATGAAGATCGACACGATCCTTTTGTACGACGAATTGCAAAGGCAGTGCTACCTAAGAAATTCAAAGCATCGTCATTCACCTTGTACGACGGTAAATTAGACCCCACCGATCACATCCGCCATTACAAGCAAGCCATGACACTGCATGCAGATGACGAGGCTTTGATGTGCAGAATATTTCCGAGCAGTTTGGGACCACTAGCTGTCAGGTGGTATTACAAACTGGAGCCGGCTTCGATTAAAAGCTTCCACCAACTCCAAAAATCCTTCAGGGCAAGGTTTATCACTAATGAGGTCCAGCCAAAGCAAGTCGATTCCCTCTGGGCAATGCAGATTCAACCGGGCGAAACCCTTCGTGCCTACTCGGCACGGTATTGGGAATGTTTCAATCTGGTAGACGATGCTTGCAATGACTCCATGGCCATCACCGCCTTCAAGATGGGGCTGCATCCCGACAGTGCCCTCCGCAGCACTTTGACCAAACAGCCCCCCAAAACAGTTTGGTCATTGATGAAGAAGGTTGAAGAATATTGTAAAGTGGAAGATGATGCTTTAAGGGTTAAAGCCAGAAATATGACCAACAAGACGGCTCCTGCTGAAACTGCTCAGCCGTTAAATTCTGTAGCACCCCAGAGCCCTGAACCACGGCATCGGGCCAAACGGGACAAGAGACGGGATTCCCGCCGATCGAGCGACCAATGCTCCCACCGAGAAAATGAACAGCTGTAAGTTGATAGCAGGCGCACAAGGCGCGCCGACAAGAAATATACGAAGTTGATAGAGCCGATCAGTGTGGTTATGTCCAAAATCCAACACCTTCCGTTCTTCAAATGGCCGTCGAAAATGGTAGGACCACCTGACACGAGAAGATGGGACAAACGGTGTGAGTATCACAAGGACCATGGCCATGATACTGATAGTTGTTATGCACTGAAGGATCTCCTAGAAGAATTGGTACAAGATGGCCGGCTACAACAGTACGTCCGCAAAGGCAACCCAACCAAAGCAATAGCCTTAAGACGGGATTCACCTCCGCTCAGCGTGATCCACATGATATACAGCCTGCCAATCTCATTCGCAGTGCATACGATTCAGTCAAGTCCTAACCCTCAGAACCAACTCACTCTGGCTAAACGACCCTATGAAGCTGCAAGCATTTCCTTTGATGATTCAGATCTGGCTGGTGTGACACTTCTCCACATTGATCCCTTGGTAATTGAGTTACGCGTAAACCGATTCACAGTTGAGCGCGTACTCGTTGATCCGGGGAGCACATCGGAGGTTATGTACTACAAGACATTCACCAAACTCGGCATCTCCGAATTGGATCTTTCCCCAGCCCCTTATCCACTATTCGGCTTCAACGCCAATCTAGAGTACCCGTTGGGAAAAATCACACTACCCGTTCGAGTGGGCTCCCGCACAGTGGATGTAGAATTCTTGGTCGTCATGCTACCATCGCCGTACAATCTCATTATAGGGCATACTTGGTTGCACACCATGCAGGTATAGACACCCCATTTTTGACCATCCTTAAGACTCAAGCGTCATCAATTGAGCGCTCGGTGATAGTACATGTTGTGCTCGTTTCAAGTGTCGGAGTTTTGGCTGGGAGCCTCGCCTCTGGACCTCGGGGCCCTTTGTACTTTGACTCGGTCCGCGGACCAAGTTTTGTTTTCACTTCCCAAAGGGAGGGAGAGGTCTTGTAGACCATCTCTCAGTGGTCGTAGACTACTTTTCATGGTCATAGGCCACTGTTCCCGTTTGGAGATTAGTTTCCAGTTTTCGAAGCTGCCGGTCGTGCGCCTCGGTTCGGGACCGCTTAACATTCTCCGTTTGGCACGTTTTTTTGGAACACACCTTGTTTCCTCTGTCTAGAGGGACACTGTGGCCCGGGAGACCACTGTTGTGGTCATGCGCCACCTTTGGTGCTCAACAGCCAGTTTTCGGGGCACCCGGCCGCGCACTTTGTCCCCCAAACTCTCGTTTTGCATCCGTATTGGTTCATTTTTGGCATGGACCTTATTTTCCTTGTTTGGGAGGTAGTACAAGGGTGGGAGACCACCTTTTCTCCTTGGAGACCACTTTCTCCCCGCCAGCCGATTTTCTTGTCGGGAAGCTGGTTTTCTTGGTCTTTGGGCCACATTTGCTGGTCTCCCACCACACCACTAGCTTGCTTTCAAAGTGGAGACCACCAAATGGAGCTGCTGACCACCTTTTTTTTGGGAGACCACTTGACCTAGTCGGCCGACCAGATTTTCTGGTTGGCTGGGTTCCTCCTACTTTGTCTGTCTGAGTGCAAGCCAGCTGTGCCAGCTGGAAGGCACAGACTGTATCCTCCATACACGTATATGGAGGATTCGCACCCTTGCTTTAGCTTCTTGAGGAAGCTTGAACCCTTGCTCTAGCTTCTTGAGGAAGCTTGAACCTTTGCTCCTCTATAAGAGAGGGCCTCCCTCTCCTTATACCAGGTTCCAAAAAAATTGGTTTAAGGCAAAATATATATCCCTCTCTATATCTCTACATTTTGGGTTGAAAAGTGCATTGTTCTTGACCCTTTTGCACCACACCTCATAGCCTAACACTTCCACCATCAACCCAAGGTTCTTGGAGGTCATTTTCAGAGGTTAAAGAGCTGGGTTTTTGGTCTAGAAGTTGCTGTCTTTGTTGAGCTTCAAGGGTAACTCATTTTCTCCCTTTTTCAGCATTATTTTGATCCTTCTCTTAGCCTCATTTGCATGCTTATTTGAGGTTTGTTATCAACTGAAAAAAGCTTTATTTTTAAGCATTATTCATGTTTGTTTAAGGCCATTTTCCTGTTGGAGGTCATCTACCCTCTTGCATGCTTCATTTAGTCTTGTTTTGAGCCATGCCTTAAGGCCTTTATGTTGACCTTTGCTTGGCCTTTTAGCCACTAAAATCCAGTGGATTTTCCGTGGTTGGCATGCTGTTTTGTGGGCCAAAATCAGAGAGGGGTGACCCTCTCTCTTTTGGCCTTGTTTGTTTGCATATTTGGCCTTTCCAAGGAGCCTATATTTTCATACTTCCTAGCCTTGGTTTAGGCCATTTTTAGTGACTTTTAGGACCTGCCTAGACTCTGTCTAGGGCTGGTTTGGTCACCTCATGTTTGCCTCTTGCATGTGTAGAATAATCCTCTTCATAGCTTATCAAAGGAGCATGTCATTCTTGCATGTATTGGTCATGTTTCAGTGGGTTTTTGTCATTCTTTGGCATATCATAGCTCTGCCTTTGGCTACTTTAGTGGCCTCTTGAATGCTTCACATGCTTGTAGTGTAAACCATGCTCACTAGCTTACATTGCATGTTGTTTTGGCCATTGATTCTAGCATATTTTAGCCATACTTCAAACTGATTTTGCTCATATTTTGGGCTGCCTTAGCTCTGTTTTGAGGCCTCTTGGTTGAATGATGCTTGCCATGCATACTTGTAGTGTAATATCCTTGCCTACCCTTGAGTTTTGGAGCCCCTTGCATGCTTAACTTGAGGTGTTTCCATGTCTCGGCATCATTGAGCATGTTATTTTAGAGCCTATACTTGTGCCATGTTCCCATGTTTTCCACTCTTTAAATGCGTTTGAGAGTTGTGCTTGTATACCACATTTATGGGCCATTGCATGAGCTTCATTTTTGTGCATTTCAAGCCATCATCTTAGTCCATTTTGCCACTGTTTTGGGCCAGCATAGGGACTGTTTGGGGTTGGTTTGTTCATTTGGTCATTGCTTTGCATACCTCTAGTGTAATGCACTTCACTAGTTTCGGTATTTGAGCCATTCAACATGCATAACATGAGTTGTTTGCATGATTCGGGACCATTTTGTATGCCATTTCAGAGCTAGAATATATGTCATTGTACTCCATGTTTAGTCCTTTCAATGCTTTCATATAGTTATATCTTGTGCCCTAGGCTTTAGGCCCTTCCATCTTGCATGTTTGCATGTGTTTTGTTGCCTCATTTTCATCATGTATGGCCACTGATTTGGGTGTGGCTGAGGCCCATTCATTTTGGTTTAAGTCCATTTTGCATCGAGTATGCCATTGTAGGTCATTGCATTGCGCATGTCTTGTTCACTTCATTGTATATGATAGTCTTCACATGTGCATTGTGTATGACATATAGTATCATGTGCATTGAGTATGCCATTGTTAGTTCGTAGCATTGCGTATGCTAGTTTGCATGTTTGCACGTCATCCTTTGCATGTTTGCATGACGTGGTTGCATCGCCTTAGGATTGCATGCTTGAGGTCGCATTGTGCATGCCATTCTACTTGTTGCATTGTGTTTGGAATAGGAGTTAGTCCAAACACGGGAAACGAGGGATGTTTCACACCCCAAGTGATGGAACATGCCTCGATTCTCGGTCGCCAACACTCTTGACTAACACATAATGGAGTTTAGGCATTTATGTGTTTATATGTGCTTTCATTTCACATTGAGTCGTGCAATCCGACTCCTCGGCCATCATGCATCGAGATGCGTGATTGGTGGCCCGAGGATTAAGGACTACACTCCCTAGAGCTTATGCAATGATGGGGAGAGTGATCGTGCACACATGTGTTGCAAATACCTTGCTTTCTCTCTCTCTTGCCTTTGTTACAGAAAATGCAGAAACTAGGAGAAGAAACTGGTCGGCTGTGCAGGTTAAAGGTTTTCACCACCAAGGGTGGTCAGTAGGTGGTCTCCAATGCCTATAGCTGGTCGGCAGCCTCCCCCCTAGATTCCCAGGGTAGAGTTTAATCTCCTTGGAGCTTTGTGCAAGTTTCTGAAATCAATTGCAAACAAAAGCGAGCCGGGGCATCGCGATGGATTTCCCGACAAGGCGACTCGAGCATGCATGCATCCTTTATCATTCAAAGCAGAGCTAAGACAGCCCATTTTACAAAGTTTGCATGCTAGTTTAGTTATTTTGTTAATTAGCTAGTGTTGTGTAATAATTAGTTAATTCGATTCTGTATTATTTATTCGGACCCTCCGAGAGAAGGCAATGTTGTAATAAGTGTGCGTACGTGTGATGTATGTCTTCCAACCCCACGTCTTTCTGCCTTTTATTTACCAGCTTATGATGGTTAGTTTTAGGGCACATTTCAATTAGCATCCTTATGCTCGTATGTTTGCATCCATTCATCTGTTTTGCATGCACCGGGCTCGGCGCATTATACTAACTGCATCGTATTTCAATTCCAAGTTGAATACATGTTACCTATAGCATCTCACATGTCATCTTAGAATAGCCGAGCCTATCTTAGTTGCATTCTTGCATGTGTTGCATTAGGCATCTCAGCATAGTCAGGATTCATGCATGTTTTCTAATTAGCTTCTTTCTTTGGCTCCGAGTACTCGGTAAGTGTTTATGCTTTAGCATCCTTGCATGCGTCTGAGTGACTGCCATGATAGCATGCTCACCATGAGGCTATGTGCTTATGTGATATAACTGGATGAATGCCTGTGGGTGAAGGTTGGGTTGCTTGAATTGGAATAATTCGTCGGAACCCGTGTTTTAGGCTACTTGCGAGTAACAAACTTCAATCCATTTTCAAAACAAACGGATATGTGATGCTTTGTTCCAACTTAGGCAATCTAGTCTATACTTGTATGCTGTGTGCATCACATAGTAATTCTAGGTTAATAACCGGAATAAGAGCACATGTGTTTTCAAAAACAAGATATCATGCTTAGTAGTGGCCGATCTTTGATCGGGTGAGCGGGGGTGCTCATGAAATGACCTTCCCCAATCGTACCCAAGTTCCCGAGCCGAGGCAACTTTGGTGATGACAGACACGCGGCCTTAGGCACGAGTCAGGGTTTCCTAAATTCCTCCAAAATAAAATATTTAGGTGGCGACTCTGTATCTGGCAAAGCAGTCCATGTTTGGCACTTCTTTCTAAAATCAGTTTTTCAAAACAATTTGTTGGATTTGGACTCTTTGGTGATTTATCGATCTTGCATTGCACTTTGCGGGATTAGATTCAGAACCGTGACATCGAGTCCGAACTGTAGTGAGCCCAATGAACAAAACGGGATTTTCCCGGGACGTTCGGGAACGTCTACAGTTTCTGGCGACTCCGCTGGGGATTTAGAGAACTTGACTCGAACTCATGATATCTTGTTTTGACTACACTTATGTGTTTCTTTGCATTGCATTTGCATTGGTGCGCCTAGGGCACCGTGTTTGCCATCTACTATTCCTGAACGGTTTGCCGGAGGCTCACTTTGAGAAGTGTGCCATAAGGATGACCAGTTACGGGCTCTGCCACGATGGGAACACAAACCCTGATTTTTACCGGGGCACCCTTTTTTACCATTCGACCTAGTGCATATCGGAATCCATAGTGACTATCCCAAACTAGGACAGGTTGCTCACCCGATCATAGGTTGTTTGGCACCGTTGCGTGCACAGTGAAACCCTAGCTCCTGACAAAATAGGACTGGGAAACACTACCCCAACATAAGGGTGTTTTGGATCTCATTTGCTTGCTATGTGCTGTCAGAGTGTGTCTCTACAGGTTGTATATATCAGTTTGCAAGTCTGGGTATCAGGCCTGCGGGCACCAGTATTTTGAGAATCGGTTATATCTGCGGGTATCAGATTCAGTTTTGGGGCAGTAATTTGGGGAACAGTGATCAGTGGTTAGATACAGTTATTCAACTATGTTCATGTATGTATTGATGAAATTGAGCTGAGATGCTCCCTGTTTTCTCTTTCAGTTCAGAGATTCAGTTCAGAGCAACCAGTGTTCTCCTTTGTCAAGGTGAAACAGGAAAAAGGCCAGTCAAGGCTCACTGGTTCATCAGATCCGTTAGTCACCAGTCGCATCACCTCTGTTCGATTCAGCGAATTTATGGTGACACAGAATTCGGAGGAAATCGTGGTTATGACAGCGGCACTAAACCAGGGAATCATCATGCAAGGTGATACTGACGTTGAAGTGCAACACCCACCCAGGTCACCTGCCGGACATCCCATCTGGGAACCCAAGTTATTTCAAGCCCGTGAGCCCACCACTTTCGAGTTGATGGGAATGATCGGCGATCTTCAGGGATCTGTGGCTGATCTGGCCTATGGAATATCGGCTCCTCCACCAACCACATCGTATGCCGGGAACTTCATGCTAGAAGAGCCCCCGCTACTGGGGTGAATTGTAATTGAGCTTAGCCAACCTGAAGCCATCCCAAGTTCGGGCCATGACCTGTCAATAACAACAAGGCTCCGCTCTGATCAAGCAACCCAAACCTTTGACCGAGCTGAGGCGAGCAGTAAGAACAAGGTTGGGGCAGACATCGATCCTTATGAACAACTTCAGCATGCTGTTGAGGCTTTGAAAGCCAGAGGATTGAACAAATAACAAGTGTTCGCGGTCGCTGCAAGGAGTGTGGATGACATCTTCCCCACTTAGAATGAGGGCAGTTCAAGCCAAAGGGAAAATCAGGAAGAGGGCCGTCGTACTAGAGTCGTTCCTCCCAACCCTATTTTTGCACCAGGGAAAGATCAGAAAACCAAACCAGCACCTGTTGATCCCTTTGCTAGTGCGCCTAACAAAAATCCACAAACCTCAAAGTATCTACCTGAGGTCGCAGGGTATTCCAGGCCCTCTATATGCCTTTGTCTGAGACTCTTCAAATTCTCGCTGAAAAGGGGCATCTCAAACCCCTCTAGCCTCGACCTCTCCCTAGCCGTCTTCCATCTGGTCACGATGCTACACAGTACTGTGCGTACCACCAACAAACTAGCTATACTACCGACAACTGCTTCCGTCTTCGCCATGAAGTACAGGATCTGTTTCACAACGGGGTCATCCTCCCGCCGAGCTCAGCAAAGTCCATCATCACTGGATCAGTGAACTTGGAAGATAATGTGATGTAATCAGGGGTTGAACCACCTGCGGGCGGCGCTCGATTTACTTCAAATATGGCATATGGCACGCACTGTTTTGAGCATTTGTGAATGCTAGTTTTTGTGGTTTCTGACTTGGGTATTTAGGTCACTTCAGTTGTGTTGTTTTGAGTCTGTCTCTTTGTTTTGAGTCAGTCTTTTTGTTAAGGTCTGCCTTGTTGTATCGAGTCAGTCATGTTGTATAGGAGTCGAGTGATTCCGGGGATGTTACCTCGGATTTCACTATTTTGTTTTGTGTTTATCTCTTTGCTTTCTTTTTGAATCTGTTTCTGCCATGGAGCCAATTACACCAGAAGATCTGAATGAAGCAGCAGTGGTTTTCGTACTTTGTGCTTATTTCTACTTTGAGCCTGTTGTGCCAGCAAGTTTAGAATGAAATGGCAGTACATTTCACCCACTCTTCTGTGCCTTGAAATTATTGCATTGACCTAAGTTTTTCAAAACTTTTTGAACATTTTGTTGAAAACAAAGAGGAAGGAATTCCTCAGGTTTCGCAAAAATTTGATCAATTGAGAGAAAGAGAGGCATGCTAAGCCCTTAATGAATGAAATCATGTTTGTTAATGTGAGTACTGAGAAGGATCCTGCCTTGATCCAGATTGGTTCTACACTGTCTTCAGCGTGAGCGATTTATCGCTTTCTTAAAAAATTTCAAAAAAATGTTTTGCGCGATCCTGCGAATACCTGTATGGAATCGCTCTTGAGATTGTGCAGCCTATGATCATTCTCAGCCTCAAGACTCGACCCCTTTTGCTTTCAAACCTTGAACTTGGATTCAGAACGTTCAACGGTCAAACACAATGTGAAGCCTGTGTGGCCAGATTCGAAGCAGCCCTCGAACTAGGGGCAGGGAAGTCAGATCAAGAAGATCAGATGTCGTCAAAAGAAGCTTGCAAAGCTAGATCAGAAGCACCCCTCGAACTAGGGGCAAAAATGTCAAAGGTGCTTGAAGAGTCAAAAAATTAGGATGTTTCTGAAGCTAACAAAGATCAGCAAGAATGCCAAATCCTAGAAGGAAGGAAAGAAGAAATTATTGTTGAAGGATAACCGAGTTCCTATCCACAACACTAGGGGCAAATTCAGCCCCCCATTGGATGGACTCCTGCATCGTCAGCAGCCATTCTTCTGGATTCAGATGACTTCAGGATCTCAAAACCATTTGACATGGACAAAGCTACACTTTTACCCTTGAGAGGCTCGCTGGGCCGAAAACTCGGAAGGGCGACCCAGGCAAAAGTTAGAACAAGAAAAAGAACAAAAAGAACAAAAAAAAAAAGAAAAATGCAAAGAATGAAAAAAAAAAAAAAAAAAGAAAAATGAAGAAAATGAAAGGAAAAGCTGAAAAACAAGAAAAGAAATGAAAAGAATTGAAAAGAAAAGAAAAATGAAGCTCGCAAGGTTGAAAACCCGGAAGGGCGGCCTTGGCAAAAGTAATAGTGCAAAAGGAGAGGTTAATACCCGAGTGTACCTTACCCCCCAAACTACATAAGGCTTGATTCCCATGTTTGGGATACGTAGGCAACTTCATTCTGAAGTCTAGCCATAAACACTTCCAAATTGACTATGTCCATGTAATGGTTCTGATCATCCTTGTCTTCTCTGTATCCGAGAGTTCGGTGGTATTGGTCACTGTAAGGACTGGTTGCCATGCGCTGCAGCGCTATTCAGACTAGGGGCAACTTTCCATTGCCGTGTAGTGCTGCGGTGCTATTCAGACTAGGGGCAACTTTCAGTTGCCATGCAGTGCCGTTCAGAGAAGGGGCAATTTTCCATTATTTTGGATCTGAGGTTGAGCATCTCAAGAGTAAATCCTGCGTTAGTCGAGAAGTGGCCATTTGCAGAAATAGTTTGTGAGAATTTTTAATGACGCTGACTAATTGTCTCAAAAATTATTCCATTTTTCTAAAACTGGACCATTTCTTGGACCCAAAAAAGGAAAATTTTCAGTGCTCATAACCTGACTTGCATGATTTCAAATCAGAAAATCGAACAAGCGTGTTAATCTAACTTTCATTTTCGTTAAAATTGTTTTAGCAAAAGCCAAAAACAAAAAATGGTCAAAATGATGAACTAGGGGCACAGTTAAGTCAGGTTTTCTATCTTTTCCCCTTTATCAACGCACTTGCCAGAAAGGGCATCATACTTGCCGGAAAAGGGCACCACTGAAGATGACCACAAAAGGGCAAAAAGCTCTCACATCCTCCGAGCAACGAGGTATCAAGCCAAGTGAGAAGCACGAACTGGAATGGGGCAAGATATTCCACTCCCTCATCTGGACAAGATCTGATCACATCTAAACTCCCTAGCAGAGTATCGTCAACCGATGTCAGCTGCAGATTTGCTACACACCTAGTTGTAACACAGCCTCTCTGTGGGAGAAACTCACTGTTGTGAACAAGAATAAGAATCTGGTAGAATACCAGAGGCAAGAGCCCGCAACTTCCTGTTTCTCTATCAACCACCATGGGAAGGGATGAAAATGAGAGATTAAAGAATAGAGAGATGTGCGCTGAGAGGAAAAGCGAGAAAAGGGTTTTGAGAGAAAAACCGAGCTTGAGGGCCGAGTGATGTGAGAATCACAAATAAGAAAGGGTGGGGAATAATACCCGAAGAAACTAGCTCCTCGCGAACTTAGAGGTCTCTCGCCTTTGTAACACGTCTAAGTGTTGTGTCTTTTGTTTTGTTTGTCTCGATTCTTGTTTTTGAGTCAATTCGAGTGTGTCTCGACGTGTTTAGGTTGTTCGCCCTTTTCTTTTCCTTTATTGAGTCGTGGTGCACTGTGTTCAGTCGTTGGCTCAATACCCGGTTGAGAACCCTTTTCTCATTACAATTTCAAAAAAAAAAAAAATCGTTTTATGCTCAGAGTGTCGTGCCGTTCTCCACATTTGTGCGAAACAAGATTTTGTTCTTTCAAAAATCGCAGGGTTCAACCCGGGTCATGTGCGAACAGTAAAACCAGGACCTATCTGAAGCTATATAGGTTCCAGACTTCGAAGCAGAAGAAAAAAAGGAAAATGTCGGGCATCTGAGTTTGTTTCAACTTCGGCAAGTTCTAGCATCGCATCCTGTATGTTCAAAATGAGCTATGGGTTCAAAATTAAAAGAATACTGTGTTTTAAGCCGTGTGTTCAGATCGAACAGTGTTGTGTTATGAGCTGCGTGTTCAGAATTGAAATGTGTGAGCTGCGTGTTCAAAATGAAGTGAATGAGCTGTGTGTTCAGAAATAAAAATTTATGAGTTGCATGTTCAGAATTAAGAATAAGCTGCGTGCAAATGAAAATGTATGAGCTGCGTGTTCAGAATTGAAATGTGTGAGCTGCGTGTTCAAAATGAAGTGAATGAGCTGTGTGTTCAGAAATGAAAATTTATGAGTTGCATGTTCAGAATTAAGAATGAGCTGCGTGCAAATGAAAATGTATGAGCTGCGTGTTCAGAATTGAAATGTGTGAGTTGCGTGTTCAAAATGAAGTGAATGAGTTGTGTGTTCAGAAATGAAAATTTATGAGCTGCGTGTTCAGAATTAAGAATGTGCTGTGTGCCCCCAAATGAGCTGTGTGCCCGAGATCTGCCGTGTGCCCGAAAAATGAGCTGTGTGCCCGAAATGAGCCGTGTGCCCAAAAAATGAGCTGTGTGCCTAAAAAATGAGCTGTGTGCCCCAATGTGCTGTGTGCCCCAAACGAGCTGTGTACCCGAAATGAGCTGTGTGCTTGAAAAATGAGCTTTGTGCCCAAGATAAGCTATGTGCCCCGAAATAAGCCGTGTGCCCAAAATAAGTTGTGTGCTCGAAAAATGAGTCGTGTGCCCGAAATGAGCCGTGTGCCTGAAAAATGAGCTGTGTGCCCGAAAAATGAGCTTTGTGCCCGAAATGAGCTGTGTGCCCCAATTTGCTGTGTGCCCCAAATGAGCTGTGTGCCCCAATGTGCTGTGTGCCCCAAACGAGCTGTGTGCCCGAAATGAGCTGTGTGCCCGAGATCTGCTGTGTGCCTGAAAAATGAGCTGTGTGCCCTGAAATGAGCCGTGTGCCAGAAAAATGAGCTGTGTGCCCCAAAAATGAGCTGTGTGCCTGAAATGAGCTGTGTACCCCAATGTGCTGTGTGCCCCAAACGAGCTATGTGCCCAAAATGAGCTGTGTGCACGAAAATGAGCTGTGTGCCTGAAATGAGCTATTTGCCCAAATGTGCTGTGTGCCAAAATGAGCTGTGTGCCCAAATGTGTTGTGTGCCCCAAATGTGTTTTGTGCCCAAATGTGTCGTGTGCCCAAGTGAGCTGTGTACCAAATTAACAGAATATTGTGCTCTGAGCTGTGTGCCAATGTCAGCATCGTATTCTAAATAAGTTGCGTGCCAAATCAGTATTGTGCTATGTGCAAGCCGTATGCCAGAATGAGCAGAAGTACTGTACATATGAATGTGTTCAAAACGAGAAGATATAATACATAGCAAAAGCATGAAGTGCGCAAGAAATGCAAAATGCATCCTTATGCATACCTTTCTCGCACTATTATGCACATTTTAAGCGCATTGCTATGCACACTACTCGTCGCATTATCACGCACATCTACCTTGCATTGTTTTGCATCTTACTCGCGTTGTGCATGCATTTTATCGCGCTATTTTGCGCATCGCACTATTTTGTGCACCTTACTTACATTGTACAGTTTACACTCGCGCTCTCTTGCGCATCGCACTGTGTTGTGCAGTTTTATCACGCTCTCTTGCGCATCGCACTGCTTTGTGCAGTTTACACTCGCGCTCTCTTGCGCGTCGCACTGTTTTGTGCAGTTTACACTCGCGCTCTCTTCTGCATTGTACTGTTTTGTGCAGTTTACACTCGCACTCTCTTGCGCATCGCACTGTTTTGTGCAGTTTACACTCGCGCTCTCTTGCGCATCGCACTGTTTTGCGCGAGTGCTGTTTTGTGCAGTTTACACTCGCGCTCTCTTGTGCATCGCACTGTTTTGTGCAGTTTGCACTCACGCTCTCTCGCGCATCACACTGGTTTGTGCAGTTTACACTCGCGTTCTCTTGCGCATCGCATTGTTTTGTGCGGTTTACACTCACGCTCTCTTGCACATCACACTGTTTGGTGCAGTTTACACTCGCGCTCTCTCGCGCATCGCACTGTTTTGTGCAGTTCATACTTGCGCTTTCTCGTGCATGGTACTGTTTTGTGCAGTTCATACTCACGCTTTCTTGCGCATCGCACTATCCTGTGCATTTCATTACATACTCTCATCTTGCATAAAAAAAAAATGCTTGTATTTTTTGCATTGAACTTGCATCGTGCTGTCTTACGCACCTTATCTGCACTTATTAGTGCATTGCATTGTTCGCGCTTTCTTGCGCATCTTACCTGCGCTTGTTAGTGCATTGCATTGCTCACGCTGTCTTGTGCACCCATCTTCTTAACACTATTTTATGCATTCACTCTGCATCGCACTGTCTTGTGTATATTGTATTTTTGTATCATTCGCACTGTCTTGTGCACTCCTTGGTCTAGGAGACCTTAAATCCTCTGGTCTAGGAGACCTTGAATCTTGCATCTTCATTCGCACTGTCTTGTGCAGTCTCTGGTCTAGGAGACCTTAAATCCTCTAAAGGTGCAATTCCTTTGGTGTTTGTCGTGCCCAAACGACTTCCGGTGGTCTGGTATAGCCACCTGCCTGTGTTTGCGGTGAGTTCCTAGGAGACCAACTGAGACGGTGGAAACTAGACTTCGAATGGCTCAAGCCTAGAACACAAAGATTCGGGATTTCCGAGACTAAAGTCTGGTTTAAATACCCAGGGGTATATCCTCGGCTTGAAATCTGTATGGCAGCACCATAGATTAAGATAGCATGTGTATGCGCCTCAATTCTGAATACTGAACCAACCTAGTCTGTCACCCTGTTGGAGAATTGGGAAAGCTGTGACCATAGTCAGGGAGAAAAGTAGTACCTATGGTTCAACCAAGAAGAAACGAAAGACCCCCAGCAGCATGAGGTGAGTCATCACCAATTGCCCCTGCAAGGCACGATATTGTATGTATGGTTCATTTGAAGCTGGTGCGACCAGACGAACCGGACGGTATTGTATTCTCCCTGTGAGACGTAGCGAGAATTGTATAATTCTCTTACATCCTTTCTGCATGTGATATAGTTTGGTCTGTATTCGCTTGCTTACTTGTTGCATTTATTATGTATCTTTGCTGCATTACAGCTTTCTTTGCATGATCATAGGTTATGTCCGGCATTGTGCATGTCCTTTTCATTTTGCCCCTACTTGCGGGCACATCTCTTTGATTATCTTGCCTGTTTGTCTAAGTCTTCGACCTTATCAAAAATGGGTCGTCTTTGGGCTTTGACATTCACTCCCATCACTTATGACTTTCGAGTTCTGTCAAAGAGGGGCAACTGTAGACACCCTATTTTTGACCGTCCTTAAGACTCAGGCGTGATCAATTGAGCGCTCGATGATAGTACATGTTGTGCTTGTTTCGAGTTTCGGAGTTTTGGCTGGGAGCCTCGCCTCTGGACCTCGGGACCCTTTGTACTTTGACTCGGTCCGCGGACCAAGTTTTGTTTTCTCTTCCCGGAGGGAGGGAGAGGTCTTGTAGACCATCTCTCAGTGGTCGTAGACTACTTTTCGTGGTCAGCCACTGTTCCCGTTTGGAGATTAGTTTCCGATTTTCGAAGCCGTCGGCCGTGTGCCTCGGTTCGGGACCGCTTAACATTCTCCGTTTGGCATGTTTTTTTGGAACACACCTTGTTTCCTCTGTCTAGAGGGACACTGTGGCTCGGGAGACCACTGTTGTGGTCATGCGCCACCTTTGGTAAGCCAGTTTTCGGGGCACCCGGCCGCGCGCTTTGTCTCCCGAACTCTCGTTTTGCATTCGTATTGGTTCATTTTTGGCATGGACCTTATTTTCCTTGTTTGGGAGTTGGTACAAGGGTGGGAGACCACCTTTTCTCCTTGAAGACCACTTTCTCCAGGCCAGCCGGTTTTCTTGTCGGGAAGCTAGTTTTATTGGTCTTTGGGCCACATTTGCTGGTCTCCCACCACACCACTAGCTTGTTTTCAAAGTGGAGACCACCAAATGGAGCTGCCGAGCACCTTTTTTTTGGGAGACTACTTGACCTGGTCAGCCGACCAGGGGAAGTGGTCGGCCAACCACATTTTCTGGTCGGCTGGGTTCCTCCTACTTTGTCTGTCTGAGTGCATGCCAGATGTGCCAACTGAAAGGCACAGACTGTATCCTCCATACACGTGTATGGAGGATTTGCACCCTTGCTTTAGCTTCTTGAGGAAGCTTGAACCCTTGTTCCAGCTTCTTGACGAAGCTTGAACCCTTGCTCTAGCTTCTTGAGGAAGCTTGAACCTTTGCTCCTCTATAAGAGAGGGACTCCCTCTCCTTATACCAGGTTCCAAAAAAATTGGTTTTGACTTCTTGAGGAAGCTTGAACCTTTGCTCCTCTATAAGAGAGGGCCTCTCTCTCCTTATACCAGGTTCCAAAAAAATTGGTTTAAGGCAAAATATATATATCCCACTCTATATCTCTACATTTTGGGTTCAAAAGTGCATTGTTCTTGACCCTTTTGCACCACACCTCATAGCCTAACACCTCCACCATCAACCCAAGGTTCTTGGAGGTCATTTTCAAAGGTTAAGGAGCTGGGTTTTTGGTCCAGAAGTTGCTGTCTTTATTGAGCTTCAAGGGTAACTCATTTTCTCCCTTTTTAAGCATTATTTTGATCCTTCTCTTAGCCTCATTTGCATGCTTATTTGAGGTTTGTTGTCAACTGAAAAAAGCTTTATTTTTAAGCATTATTCATGTTTGTTTAAGGCCATTTGCCTGTTGGAGGTCATCTACTCTCTTGCATGCTTCATTTAGTCTTGTTTTGAGCCATGCCTTAAGGCCTTTGTGTTGACCTTTGCTTGGCCTTTTAGCCACTGAAATCTAGTGGATTCTCAGTGGTTGGCATGCTGTTTTGAGGGCCAAAATCAGAGAGGGGTGACTCTCTCTCTTTTGGCCTTGTTTGTTTGCATATTTGGCCTTTCCAAGGAACCTATATTTTCATACTCCCTAGCCTTGGTTCAGGCCATTTTTAGTGACTTTTAGGACCTACCTAGACTCTGTCTAGGGCTGGTTTGGTCACCTCATGTTTGCCTCTTGCATGTGTAGAATAATCCTCTTCATAGCTTATCAAAGGAGCATGTCATTCTTGCATGTATTGGTCATGTTTCAGTAGGTTTTTGGTCATTCTTTGGCATATCATAGCTCTGTCTTTGGCTGCTTTAGTGGCCTCTTGAATGCTTCACATGCTTGTAGTGTAAACCATGCTCACTAGCTTACATTGCATGTTGTTTTGGCCATTGTTTCTAGCATATTTTGGCCATACTTCAAACTGATTTTGTTCATATTTTGGCCTGCCTTAGTTCTATTTTGAGGCCTCTTGGTCGAATGATGCTTGCCATGCATACTTGTAGCGTAATATCCTTGCCTACCCTTGAGTTTTGGAGCCCATTGCATGCTTAACTTGAGGTGTTTCCATGTCTCGGCATCATTGAGCATGTTATTTTAGAGCCTATACTTGTGTCATGTTCCCATGTTTTCCACTCTTTAAATGCGTTTGAGAGTTGTGCTTGTATACCTCATTTATGGGTCATTGCATGAGCTTCATTTTTGTGCATTTCAAGCCATCATCTTAGTCCATTTTGCCACTATTTTGGGCCTGCATAGGGACTGTTTGGGGTTGGTTTGTTCATTTGGGCATTGCTTTGCATACCTCTAGTGTAATGCACTTCACTAGTTTCGGTATTTGAGCCATTCAACATGCATAACATGAGTTGTTTGCATGATTCGGGACCATTTTGTATGCCATTTCAGAGCTGGAATATATGCCATTGTACTCCATGTTTAGTCCTTTCAATGCTTTCATACAGTTGTATCTTGTGCCCTAGGCTTTGGGCCCTTGCATCTTGCATGTTTGCATGTGTTTTGTTGCCTCATTTTCATCATGTATGGCCACTGATTTGGGTGTGGCTACGGCCCATTCATTTTGGTCTAAGTCCATTTTGCATCAAGTATGCCATTGTAGTTCATTGCATTGCGCATGCCTTGTTCACTTCATTATATATGATAGTCTTCACATGTGCATTGTGTATGACATATAGTATCATGTGCATTGAGTATGCCATTGTTAGTTCGTAGCATTGCGTATGCTAGTTTGCATGTTTGCACGTCATCCTTTGCATGTTTGCATGACTTGGTTGCATCGCCTTAGGATTGCATGCTTGAGGTCGCATTGTGCTTGCCATTCTACTTGTTGCATTGTGTTCGGAATAGGAGTTAGTCCAAACACGGGAAACGAGGGACGTTTCATGCCCCAGGTGATGAAACGTGTCTCGATTCTCAGTCGCCGACACTCTTGACTAACACATGATGGAGTTTAGGCATTTAAGTGTTTATATGTGCATTCATTTCACATTGAGTCATGCAATCCGACTCCTTGGCCATCATGCATCGAGATGCATGATTGGTGGCCCGAGGATCAAGGACTACACTTCCTAGAGCTTATGCAATGATGGGGAGAGTGATCATGCGCACATGTGTTGCAAATACCTTGCTTTCTCTCTCTCTTGCGTTTGTTGCAAAAAAATGCAGAAACCAGGAGAAGAAACTGGTCGGCCGACTACCTTTTCTGGTTTTCACCACCAAGGGTGGTCGGTAGGTGGTCTCCAATGCCTATAGCTGGTCGGTAGCCTCCCCACTAGATTCTCAGGGTAGAGTTTCATCTCCTTGGAGCTTTGTGCAAGTTTCTGAAATCAATTGCAAACAAAGGCGAGCCGGGGCATCACGATGGGTTTCCCGACAAGGCGACTCGAGCATGCATGCATCCTTTATCATTCAAAGCAGAGCTGAGGCAGCCCATTTTACATAGTTTGCATGCTAGTTTAGTTATTTTGTTAATTAGCTAGTGTTGTGTAATAATTAGTTAATTCGATTCTGTATTATTTATTCGGACCCTCCGAGAGAGGGCAATGTTGTAATAAGTGTGCGTGCGTATGATGTATGTCTTCCAACCCTACGTCTTTTTCCCTTTTATTTCCAGCTTATGATGGTTAGTTTTACGGCATGTTTCAATTAGCATCCTTATGCTCGTATGTTTGCATCCATTCATCTGTTTTGCGTGCACCGGGCTCGGCGCATCATACTAACTGTATCGTATTTCAATTCCAAGTTGAATACATGTTACCTGTAGCATCTCACATGCCATCTTAGAATAGCCGAGCCTATCTTAGTTGCATTCTTGCATGTGTTGCATTAGGCATCTCAGCATAGACAGGATTCATGCATGTTTTCTAATTAGCTTCTTTCTTTGGCTCGGAGTACTCGGTAAGTGTTTATGCTTTAGCATCCTTGCATGCGTCTGAGTGACTGCCATGATAGCACGCTTACCATGAGGCTATGCGTTTATGTGATATAACTGCCTAAATGCCTGTGGGTGAAGGTTGGGTTGCTTGAATTGGAATAATTCGTCCAAACCCATGTTTTAGCCTACTTGCGAGTAGCAAACTTCAATCCATTTTCAAAACAAACGGATATGCGATGCTTTGTTCCAACTTAGGCAATCTAGTCTACACTTGTATGTTGTGCGCATCACATAGTAATTCTAGGTTAATAACCGGAATAAGAGCACATGTGTTTTCAAAAACATGATATCATGCTTAGTAGTGGCCGGTCTTTGATCGGGCGAGCGGGGGTGCTCATGAAATGACCTTCTCCAATCGTACCCAAGTTCCCGAGCCAAGGCAACTTTGGTGATGACGGACACGTGGCCTTAGGCATGAGTCAGGGTTTCCTAAATTCCCCCAAAATAAAATATTTAGGTGGCGACTCTGTATCTGGCAAAGCAATCCATGTTTGGCACTTCCTTCTAAAATCAATTTTTCAAATCGATTTGTCGGATTTGGACTCTTTGGTGATTTATCGATCTTGAATTGCACTTTGCGGGATTAGATTCAGAACCGTGACATCGAGTCCGAACTGTAGTGAGCCCAATAAATAAAACGGGATTTTCCCAGGACGTTCGGGGACGTCTACGGTAGGCCGTTCCGAGTACGTATCATCAGCTACTCTGCCTCCTGACAGAACACGATATTGAACAAATCCATGGCTCCCAGAAATCGGCACAAGCATGTTATCTCCTTGCTGAAAAAACGCCAAAGCAGCTGGAGGTGAATTCTATTGAGGTGCCAGATCGAGAAAGCCTCGACCATGTTGGGCGGCTCCCCAATGAAAAGGCCACGGAAGGTTTAGACCGAGTTGAAATTGATGGAAGCCCAGACAAATTCTTCATGGTCAGCGCATCCCTGAATCAAACCGGCAGAGAGCAGCTAATTTCTTTCCTGCTTAGCAACCTTGACGTCTTTGCATGGACTCCATACGAGATGTCGGGTCTAGATCCTTCTGTTTCACAGCACCATTAAGTGCAAGCCGATCATTCAGAAAAGCCGGCGGTCAGCCGCAGAGCACACTGCCGCCGTTGTTGATGAGGTTGACGGGCTACTTGAAGCCGTGGCAACCAGGGAAGTGACTTACCCTACATGGCTCTCTAATACGGTGGTTGTGAAGAAGAAAAATGGGACTTGGCGAGTGTGCGTTGATTTCACGGACCTAAACAAAGCTTGCACCAAGGATTGTTTTCGCCTACCCAGAATTGACCAACTTGTAGATGCGACGGCACACCATCAACTTATGAGCTTTCTCGATGCCTACAAAGGTTACCATCAAATTGCCATGCATCCTGAGGACCAAGAAAAGATTGCATTCCTCACCCCAAGAGGAACCTACTGCTACAAGGTTATGCTTTTTGGGCTGAAGAATGCAGGGGCAACCTACCAAAGACTGGTCACTGCCATGTTTAAGGAACAACTCGGTCACACTATGGAAGTGTACATTGACGGTATGGTGGTAAAGTCCAAGGAAGAGCAGAATCATATAGCCGATCTGGAAGAAACATTCGGCATTCTTCGCAAATACAGAATGAAGCTAAACGCTTCCAAATGTGCGTTTGGGATCGGCTCTGGCAAATTCTTGGGTTACATTGTCAACCACCGAGGAATCGAAGCCAACCCAAGGCAAATCACAGCAATCCTAGAACTCGGCTCCCCTCGATCGGTCAAAGAAGTTCAGAAGTTAATGGGGATCGCCGCCGCTCTCAACAGGTTCATCAGTCGTTCCACGGACCGCTGCCAACAAATCTTTCATACACAACGGCAGGGAAAGGCTTTTGAATGGTCTGCTGAGTGCGAAGCTGCTTTCAACGGCCTTAAGACCTACCTCTGATCAGCTCCACTCTTGACAACACCGTCGGCCAATGATCCACTCATTTTGTATCTGGCAGTCTCCAACCGGGCCATCAGCGCCGTACTGATAAAGGAAGAACTGGGGGAGCAGCGGCCGGTATATTATGTGAGCAAGGCAGTGGTTGATGCCGAAACACGCTACCTTCCGCTGGAGAAACTCATCCTAGCCCTGGTCATGGCGGCAAGAAAGCCGATGCATTACTTCCAGGGACATAGCATTGGTGTGCTAACAGACTATCCCCTCCGATCAATACTCCATAGCGCAGAAGCATCAGGACGTGTTTCAAAATGGGCTCTTGAACTCGACTAGTATGATATTCAGTTTCTACCTAGAACCTCAATCAAAGGATAGGTGCTCGTCGACTTTGTTGCCGAATTCACCGGGGGTCTTGCCGACTTCAAGTCTGATGAAATTCAACCGAAGCTGAACTGGAGAATTTATGTTGGGGACATCTGGCAGTTGTACTGTGATGGATCATCCAATTAGCGGGGCAGCGAAGCTGGAGTTGTGATCATGGCTTCCGACGGCGCAATAATTGAACAGGCTGTCAAGCTCGGCTTCGAAGCATCAAATAACGAAGCCGAATATGAAGCCCTTCTGGCCGGTTTGCGAAATGCTCATCTTCTGGGTGCTCGACGCTTGCTTGTATTTTGCGATTCAAAACTGGTGATCAATCAGCTAAAGGGGGAGTACGTGGCAAGAAACGACCGTATGGCGGCTTACATGAAAACGACCAACTTCTTGCTGGCAAAATTTGACCATCGTGAATTGAACCAGATAGCACGTGATCAGAACACACACGCAGATGCCCTTGCCTGCCTAGCCTCTACCATTAACTCAGAGATTAAATGGACCATCGAAGTAGGTTTCATCCCGGAGCCGAGCATCGGCCCTTCGGAGGAAGTTCAGGTCAATATTATAGAATCTAGACCGAGTTGGATGAATCCCATTGCTGCATTCCTGTCTTCCGAACAGCTCCCAGAGGACAAGAAAGAAGCGCACAAGCTGTGAAACAAAGCCCTGCGATACTACTTGGATCCGCAAGGAAGGCTTTATAAAAAAATCCCTCTCTGGTCCATATTTGGAATGTGTGCATCCTGACAAATTCGAAGAGCTTCTTGCTAAAATACATGAAGGCAGTTGTGGTGCCCATTCTGGCGAGCGCTCTTTGGCCCATAGAGCTATAACACAGGGGTATTATTGGCCGACAATGAGATCTGATGCAGAATGCTATGTGAAAAAATGTGAACAGTGCCAGAAGTTCTCCTCGTTAACCCATCTACCTGCTGAAGAATTAAGCTCTATCACCAGCCCCTGGCCATTTGCCCAGTGGGGGCTTGACATCGTAGGACCGTTGCCGAGGGCCCCAGGGGACAAGCAATACTTGATTGTCGCCACAGACTACTTCACAAAATGGGTCGAAGCGGAGGCATTAACGCACATTCGAGATTCTGACGTCAAGCGCTTTGTGTGGAGAAATATCATAACTCGATTCGGCATTCCAAGAGCTCTTATCTCAGACAACGGCACCCAGCTTGATTGTGGCATCTACCGGGAGCTGTGCAACAAGTATGGTATCCGGCCCTACTTTTCTACGTCGGCTTACCCACAGAACAATGGTCAAGCCGAAGCCTCTAACAAATCCATCTTGGACGGCATCAAGAAGAGACTGGAGAGAGCCAAAGGCAAATAGGTCGAAGAATTGCCGAGTGTTTTGTGGGCTCATTGAACTACGCTGAGGAGATCTACTTGAGAGACGCCGTTTGCTCTATGCTTTGGAACCCAGGCGAACATACCCCTGGAGATCGACCACCCAACCCTGAAAACTCAAGTTTTTGACATGGGCCAAAACGACATGATGCTGGCTTTGGATTTGATTCTGATTGAAGAATGAAGAGACTGTGCCCTTGCATCCATGGCGCGGTACCAGCAGTAGCTTGCCAAGTCATATAATCAATTTGTTCAACTGTGCCGTTACATACCAGGGGAGTTGGTCCTAAAAAAGGTACTTCCAGCTGCTAAGAAATCGGCTGATGGAAAATTGGGTCCTAACTAGGACGGCCCCTATCAGATTGATTCCATCGCAGGAGTAGGGGCATATCGGCTCAAAGACATGTCAGGAAGGAGTCTACCTCGACCTTGGAATTCCACGCATTTACGCAAATTTTATCATTGACCCGACTTGTGGGGCATGATACTTGTCCTGAAAGGTTCGCCATGTACATCTCATTTTCTGTAATGCAAAGATCGCTATTCACTCACTTCAAAATCCAGTTCAAAGGTGTTTAGATAAAAGTCTCTGGATTCGAAGCACCCTTCGTAGATATCACGATTAGCCAAAAAGTCTCCAGATTCGGAGCCCCATCGGCGCAAGACGTCTTTGGGCCGATTAAGCCTCCGGATTAGGAGCGCCCTTCGTGGATATCACGATTGGCCAAAGTTTTCGGATTCGGAGCCCCATCGGCGCATGACGTCTTTGGGCCGATTAAGCCTCCGGATTCGGAGCGCCCTTCGTGGATATCACGATTGGCCAAAAAGTCTCCGGATTCAGAGCCCTATCGGCACAAGACGTCTTTGGACCGATTAAGCCTCCGGATTCGGAGCGCCCTTCGTGGATATCACGATTGGCCAAAGTTTCCGGATTCGGAGCCCCATCGGCGCATGACGTCTTTGGGCCGATTAAGCCTCCAGATTCGGAGGGCCCTTCGGGGATAGCACGATTGGCCAAAAAGTCTCCGGATTCGGAGCCCCATCGGCGCATGACGTCTTTGGGCTAATTAAGCCTCCGGATTCGAAGCGCCCTTCATGAATATCGTGATTGGCCTAAAAGTCTCCGGATTCGGAGCCCCATCGGCACATGATGTCTTTGGGCCGATTAACCCACCAGATTCGGAGTGCCCTTCGTGAATATCATGATTGGCCAAAGTGTCCGGATTCGGAGCCCCATCGGCGTATGACGTCTTTAGGCCGATTAAGCCTCTGGATTCGGAGCGCCCTTCGTGGAGATCACGATTGGCCAAAAAGTCTCCGGATTCAGAGCGCCCTTCGGGGATATGTCGAAGCCTGAGTCTAGAGCCGAATAAATACTCAATGTACGATTGGCCAAAATAAAGATTCCGGTTTCGAAACCTGAATCTAGAGCCAGCAAAGTTCGTTTACAGTTACACTATGAAACGCAAAACATGCAAATGCGCGACGAATAAAAATTACGATAAAACACAAGATCACAATAAAATTACATAGATTTCAATCAATGTACTATTATTCAAAATCACAATAAAAACAGATGATGTACTTTTATTCAAGAAGAAAATTACATAAGATTTCGCATTACAATGTCTACTCCTACGCGGCTTCTCCCTCATCATCACTCTTTTCAACTTCAAAAGCAGAGAAGGGAAAATGATCACGTTGGTACCGCGGTAACACCGAATCAACACCCCATTCTCGAAGAGCCTCCGTGGCCTAAAGTGCCTTAATCCAACCGTGCCTAAAGCCACGGTCCTCGCATCGGTAGACCTCTTCCGCAAGCTTCTCCTTGGTTTTGTCAATCCCAATCTTCCGGCCCGCATGAAAGCCTTGTTCATACCCCATGGCCCTTGCATTTTCCACAGCAAACATGCTGGCCGTCTCCCTATCGGCTATCGTGTGACTTAACAGCCGTTGGATCACTCTTTCGTCCATGACTGGAGTAGAGTGACCTGCCGCACAAGGCTCCACGGCTTGAGCCTTCCTAAGTTCCTTGAGCTCACGCTTGGCTTTTTTCGCGCGAACCTCCAAACTACGTATTCCTTCCTCCTTCTTCTCTATTTCCCATCACGTGGCGCGCAGACGCATGCCGACCTCATAAGCGGTGTACAGCCCCTTCACCACACCATGGATGCCTTCTCGAAATACATCGAAATCTTATGGTCCAACCATGGACTACTGGACCTCCGGTCGAAAGATCTGTCGAGCGAACTCGACTGTTACACCTGGATCTTTAATGATGGAATCCGCCTCCATCATCGGTTTATTTCCCACGAAAATCGCAAAACTCAACGGTCGTGGCATCGCATCGAGCTCGCTTCTCAGTTGCGGTTGCGGGGGGCTTTCCCGTTGCTGTTTCTCCTTTTGGGGTGATCTGCTTCGACGACTAGAGGGCTAACGCCTTTCCCGTTCTTTGGACGCCCTTTCTCCCGTGCGCATAGGCTCGCTACTGCGATTCATTGCAGTGTCTAACTCAGTCAATGTCCGCTCTTCTTCTTTGCTGTTAAAGAACAACCTGTTTGACATTCGCACTTGTCCCAGGCTAGTTTAAATCAAGCCTGAATAAAAATAAGTGGAATTACTGGCGCGAACTCACCCCATTTATCCTTAATGTATGCAGCGACCCCGAGGCGACATCATTAATTCCAAACGCCAAAAGGTCAGATGCCGATCGGACCATTCCACGAACTAGTCCCATTTGGCTCATGAAGCTCGTGCATTGGCTGGGCAAGGGCAGATTTGTTAATCTGATCGGCCAAGTATCCAGAACCAATGCCGATCAATCTATGCCCCAGCCAATCCACGAACTAGTCCCATTCGGCTTATGAAGTACCTGCACTGGCTGGTGCAAGGGCAGATTTTTAAATCTGATCGGCCAAGTACCTAGGCCGAATGCCGATCGATCTATGCCTCAGCCATTCCACGAACTAGTCCCATTCGGCTCATGAAGCTCGTGCATTAGCTGGGCAAGGGCAGATTTGTTAATCTGATCGGCCAAGTATCTAGGCCCAATGCCGATCGATCTATGCCTTAACCATTCCACGAACTAGTCCCATTCGGCTTATGAAGTACCTACACTGGCTGGGGCAAGGGCAGATTTTTAAATCAGATCAACCAAGTATCTAGGCCCAATACTGATCGATCTGTGCCTCAGCCATTCCACGAACTAGTCCCATTCAGCTTATGAAGTACCTGTACTGGCTAGGGCAAGGGCAGATTTTTAAATCTGATCGGCCAAGTACCTAGGCCCAATGCCGATCAATCTATGCCTCAGCCATTCCACGAACTAGTCTCATTCGACTTATGAAGTCCCTGCACTGGCTGGGGCAAGGGCAGATTTATAAATCTGATCGGCCAAGTATCTAGGCCCGATGTCGATCGATGCGTGCGACAACCATTCCACGAACTAGTCCCATTCGGCTCATGAAGCTCGTGCATTAGCTGGGCAAGGGCAGATTTGTTAATCTGATCGGCCAAGTATCCAGGCCCAATGCCGATCAATCTATGCCTCAGCCAATCTATGAACTAGTCCCATTCAGCTCATAAAGCTCGTGCATTGGCTGGGCAAGGGCAGATTTGTTAATCTGATCGGCCAAGTATCTAGGCCCAATACCAATCGATCTATGCCTTAGTCATTCCACGAACTAGTCTCATTCGGCTTATGAAGTCCCTGCACTGGCTGGGGCAAGGGCAGATTTATAAATCTGATCGGCCAAGTATCTAGGCCTGATGCCAATCGATGCGTGCCACAACTAGTCCATGAACTACAAGCATTCGACTTTTTGGAGTTAAAATCGCCTAATTATCTACATGAACGTTTTATCCAAAATAACAAAACACTATATCATTCATCAATAACGCAATTTAGCACAACTAACATCAAAGTACAAAGGGAATTTTCATTAAGTAAATTGAGCACAAATTGTAGCCATTTTACATATGAAAACTACTAAACAAAACGCTACGAGTTCGCATACAAATGCCTAGCAAAAACAAAAAGAAAAAAAAACATCTGAAATGAAAATGACTGTAGCAATACCAAACGAAAAGCTGTAAAATACATTTGAAATCCTAATACAAAAACAAGTGTCGCCCAAATCAGTCCTCGGAGTCAGACTCCAGCAGCTCAACATCCACTTGCTCGTATGGAATTGGCATAGCTAATGTCACATTAGCAGCAACAAGGGCTTTGAGCCAACCGTGTTTGAATCCCCGATTCTCAAATTTGGGGACTTCTTGCACGTAATTTTTTAGGGCAGCACTTTCCCCAGCCTCATACGCCTTTGAAGCTTCAGCGTCGGCTACCTCCTTCACTGCCTTTGATTCCGCCAAGTCCACCTCAAGTGTGGCGATTGCCTCTTGGGCTAACTTAAGCGCAGCTTCGTTCATGTCCGCCCTCTGCTCGGCAGCCAATCTGAGTTGGTCCGCATTTCTAGCCCTCTCCAACTCGGCCTCGGCCTTGACAGCTTCCATTTTCGCCCTCAGGGCCTCAAACTCGGCACGGCTCCTTTGCCCCTCAACTTCGGTTTGTAGACGGCTAATTCGTTCATTGGCGTCGCACTGGCGACGGCCTAACTCGGCTATCCTTCCGACCGTCTGCAAAACAGGAGCAGGAGGTTAAATCCAAACATATATACACAAAGAAAAGACAAGATCAAGATCTTTACCAGAAGAGTTGATTGAGCGGCTAACACTACCGCTAAGATGTCTGGCTTCGAGTGGAAAGTGGCCTTGTCGGACGGCAATGAGACTGATGAGGCCAGGCTGATCGCAACGGTTGGGTCTTTTATAGCCGACGTGTCAGAGGAGATCGGCATGTTTCTTACCTTTGGTTGAACCACAAAAGGCACAACTGTATCCGACTTCTCTAAACGCGGCCGTTTGTCGGCAGGCTCTTATCCACACCCGGCCTCAACCTCGATAGGACGCTTCTCCGACCGTCGTTCAGCCTAGTCATTTGTCGGCACAATCAGCTCCAACTCGGCATCTCGTACTTGAATCATCTCCTCCATAACAGGCAAGGGCGGCTCAACATCTGCGACGGGCACCACTTCGGATCGATTGGCCTCTGAACGAATGGCCTCCGCTCTCCGCCGCGCAGCCATTCATTTGGCGTTGGCCTTTTTGGCGAGCTTTGTAAGTGACAAACTGGCCATATCTTCAGGGAACGTGCCGGGAAGATCCTCTAATCCGTTAAAGACATCGTCGTAACCTTCCCCTCGACCTGAGGTGGACGGAGGGTCGGTTGAATTGAGGCCAGCTTCTTCAAACGCTAGCCTTAAAGCCTCGTCTACTTCGGCTTTAGACTAGCCTGATTCGTCGGCGACCTCTTCTGCGCACTCCAAGTCAAATCCTTCGAAGCCGATTTGGCGCAAGTTTCTGAAGTTGGACAAAATGAGAGCCGTTGGAAACTCCTCGCCCCTTGGAATCGGGATGTTTTCTGCTACTGAGAAAGTCGTGTACGTCGGCTCATATTGAAGCAGAATATGGGCCGCCCTCCCTTGTTTCTGAAGGCTTGGACGGCCGAAGTATTTCAAAGCAACTTTTATCTCCGAAAGAATGGCGTCGTCGGTTGAGGTCAAAACTTTCTTCAAATCGTTTCCTGCACAAGCAAAACCATTAGGTCTCAAAAGTGAAGCTTTACAAATATAACAAAAGGAAAAATAAACACAACAGGCTATACGGCCACTTGGTTCGCCCCTTCGCCTAGGAATAGAATCGAGGCGATCCTCGCCTTCGCCGAATTCCCAGTTGCCTTGGACAACAACCATAACATCATCAACTCGCTTCCCAGAGCTGGAAAGCATAGTCACTAATTGATGGTCGGGGTCCTTGGCCCTAAGGAAATAACGACCATGCCAACCGGAAGACTTGGCCAAGGCATAACAATGCCGAATAGCAGGAATACCAAGGTTGATCCTAAGACGACGGTTTAGTGCTACAATCCCCATTATGACTCTAAAGAAATTGACATTGGGTTGGGAAGGAATTAGACCCCAATGGCAGAGCACAGCCCTAAGGAGTGGGTGAAGGGGGAATCGGACTCCACCCTCTGCAATTGATAGGAGAGGGAAGACGATCATGGTTTCGTTAGCCCTCTCCATATCGAGGGTGTCGTCTATCACCAGAGACAGACGGACGTCATCAGGAATAGAAAAATGACGTTGGAAGCCAGAAATTCGATCCGAAGAGAGGAGATCTTTCAAATGTTTTGCCATTTTCTTCAGTTTATAGATATATTCTAAACTAAAAACAAACCAGGAAAAAGGATTTAGAGCAGAGAGGGAGAAAACTTACAAGAGATGAAGAAGATTGTGAAACAAAGGAAGTTGCAGAAATAGTTTGAAAGGGAGGCCAGCAACAAATATCTGAAAGTGTATGTATTTGAAAGGACGTCCAAATTTTAAATCACAATAAATAGAAGTGTACGAAGAGGCAGGAAGTTGAAATGATAACCGAAAAGCGTGTGCTCAAACATCTGCGTTGGAATAAGGTCAGCCGCCGAATTTCGGCCTTAACTTTTCGAGTTCGAAACCAAACACTCCAACCAACTGTCGTTAGTGGGGTGTTTCGGGGGCAATTGTGGGGGTCGAATAATGGGGGCCGTAAATAAGCCGAATGGATGAACCTGGAAAGCTGGGACATAAATATAGTGTTCGGCTTCGCCCCACATATTCGGCCTCCTACCCTATTCGATCGAAAGGCCGGTTGGGTGAGAGGCCGAATGCCAAATTGAAGATGGGCCCAATCCTGAGGCCCAAGAAAGAAAAGATATAAATAGAAGAACATCAGCCAGAAAGAGGTATGTGAGAACTATTGTGCTTAACTTAAAATATAAGTAATCTTGAGTGTAGAGACTGACTTGCCCGTCAGAGTGCTAATTCCGACACCCCCGACTGGAGCGTTTATTCCTTTTCAGGTGACTAGAAGAGGATCAATAGCTTCCCCCAGGATCAGAAGAGTATTTCCAAACCACATCCCCACAGCAACTAAACATACGATGATGGTCATAGGCCTGGTTTGATGGTACTACATGATAAATATGCACAAAAGTACAACTAACAAATAAAAGCAAAAATATAAACTAACTACATGATTATTCAAACCGGGCCATGCATGATTATTATGTGACTAAAATAAGCCTTAAAACATTCTATTTTGATTAAAAGAAAGAAAACATGCAAGAATAGATGAGAAACAAAAATTAAACCAAACGCCCTGCATACTGGAATGATGAACTAACAACCCATTGATGATTAAGTACTGAAAAATAAGAAAAAGAGTACTAGAATATGAAAGGTAAATGATTTTTACCTACTGGTTTGATGAAACTGAAGAAAACACGAAGAAAAATGCAAGAAAAATTAAGTTTCTTGCTTGCAAGCCTCCATCACACTAGGGTTCTGATATAGTTCAAAGTCCTTCAATCTTTTATATGATTTTCAGAAGTTAAAGTTGTTGTTTGGTGGATTATTTTCGGTGCTAAGGCAAAAGGAGGGGAGAAGAGTGCATTTTTCTCTTAAAATCTCACAAAAGTGGCTCCATTTGTTAACCCCTTGAAAGGAAGGGGGAGAGGTCCCTTTTATAGGCAAAGGGAAAGGTTTTGGAGTCCCTCTAGGGTTCCCATCACTTCCCCTTGCTAGCTCCTACCAGAGATGCACTAAGATTGAGTTACCAAAAATAACTCTATTACGCTTGGATGTGAGCACTCATAATGGACGTGCGCACTTACATTGGAGGTGCATACTCACAATGGACGTGCGTACTCACAATGAACGTGAGCACTCATAATGAGTGTGTGCAGTCATAGCTCTCACTTTAGTACCCATGCCATCCATGTATGCACAAGTGCGTTCCATGCCCTTCACTTGCTTGTGGCTCAAGTAAGCCTAAATTGCCTTTTGATCAATGGTTTTGTTTTTTTTGGATAAAATCGGTCACTAAATTTGGAAAAAAAAAATTTGATCAAAGCATAATCAAGCTTATCTCACTCTCTCTTGAGGCTAAAAAGTTGGTTTTCTGGCTAAACAAGGGTTTAGGGATAAAATGGTCCTTTGCAAAAAGTTAATTTTTGGCCAAAACAGGTTTACACAGCAACTCCAAACACCCTTAAACATTCTAAAGATGAAGTAAGTACCGTTTCATCATTGGGAGGCTTAGCTCTGGTGTTTTTGAAGCATCTCGAGACGAAGTACTGCAGATAGCTCTTCAGGGGTTTGGAATATTGACATATAGGGCCTTCTTATTCTTATTGAAGTGACGTTCTTCAAACATCTCACTAGTTGGGAAACAATGTTCTTCGAACATCTCAGGAAGCGATACTCTAGAAAGCATCTCACAAGTTTTGGAGATTTGTGTACAAACTGAGTCTCCGGGAAGAAATTCTTCAAATATCTCAGGAAACGATACTTTAGAAAGCATATCATCATTCTAAAAATGGCACTAGGGTTGCCTTATTCTGTGAAAAGGGCAATGTTCTTTTTGAACATCAAATTTTGAAAAAGTTTTGGAACATAATATATGGAGCCACCTCATTTCGGGAAGCAATGTTTTATGAAAAACATCTAAGGAAACAATGCTTATAGGAAAGCATCTCAATGTTTGATTGGAATTCGGCGTATGGGGCCGCCATATTCCAGGAAGTGATGTTTTGTAAAAAACATCTCCGAAAACAATGCTTATAGGGAAGCACCTCATGTTTTGATTGGATTTAGGCGTATGTAGCCACCTCATTTCAAGAAGCAATGTTTTTTTTAAAAAAAAAACATCTCAAAAAGCAATGCTTATGGGGAAACACCTCAATGTTTTGATTGGAATTAGGCATATGAAGCCGCTTAATTCCAGGAAATGTTTTTTAAAAAAAAATAAAAAATCAAGAAGCGGTGCTTATGAGGTAGCACCTCATGAATGCAACAAAGGTGGTAGGAGGGCATGCACCTTATTTGAATGCAAGAAGGGTGGTACAAGGGGACACACTTTATTGGAAAAACACTATAAGTAAAAAAGGGTGCATGATGCATTTCTTAAGACATAGATGGCATGGAAAACAGTGCATGATGAATGATGTGAGATATGTATGGTATGTCGAGCGGTATGTCATGCAACTTATGATATAAGTAGTATGGACATTGCTGCATTACAAATCTCATGAAATGAATGGTATGGAGAGTGGTGCATCATATACCTTATGAAATGAATGCAAGGCAGTGTGCAGGTCACACCACATTATCTAACGAAGCATGACAACTTGTGCAACTTATTGAAATGTAACTAAAGTAAAAATAACTCTATGAACAAAACTTAAGCACTAATCGAGGTAACTCAATGCAACTCAATTATTGATATTTACAAGTACATAACAAAGTCAAGAAATAGAGCAACCAATCATATAGTTCTAATCAACTAGAGTATGTGAGCATACATGTATAAGCCAATGCATATATATCAATCAAAGGGAAGAGGGCAACCAAATAAAGTCTTGAATTGGTTGGGGATAACTTTCAAAGGTTGAATCAATATCAGAATCATCATGGGGGTGAGCTCACCCTAATCCAGGGAAAAGTGCCTGACAGATAGCATGACTAGACTGGGAGAAAAGTATGGTTCATGGCCCTTGTTTAGTTGATAGCCCAGTCAAATGTACTCTTGCCCCTATTATCTAATCACTGTTCACATTTTTCAACATTATACAGGCACATGCAATGGGGATCATCATATCATAGAACAACTGTCAACCAATTAGATTCATGCTTCTCCCATGCCCCAAACTGTTCAGAACTTATTCCAATCTCTCAAGAAGTGATGGATTTCTCACATACACTTTGCAAGGATCATGGACTTGATGCCCCTTGCGTGGGCACTCTCAGTTTTTTTTTTTATGACTTCCACATATAAACTTGTTTTGAATTTGGAGCAAAGCTTCATGTATGGAATTTTGGCCATGCCACTCTATTGAATTTTAAGCCATGTACACTCTAATAGAAACAAAAGAGACTCGATGAGTGTAGACTGAGACACGCACTTGACGCAAAAACAATAAGACTTATAACTGACCCCAAATTCCAAAGAAGAAAAGAAAAGACTCAAAGTGACTGATTATTCATTGTGCCGTAGTATTCCTTATGTTCCCTCATTGATTCAAAAATCACCTTTAGAATTCGATTTTGCAAAAGTCAAGTTTCAATCCCTTTTGGGCTTAAGTTAGAGATTTCACTAATATGTTCAAGTATTGGAAATTACTCCACATGTTGATTCAAACTAGTTCATCCTTACCCAACGCAAGTGTTCTATGTGCGGCAACCATTGTAACTCATGGATGGATATGAAGCTTAAAGATGTGAATTAGGCAAGGATATAGGGTCGAACCTCAGGGAGAGGTTGCCTACGTATCTCAAAAATGAGAATCAGACCTCATGTAGCTCGTGGTCACTCGAGTGCTGACACTCTCCTTTTGCACACTAACTTTTGCCAAAGCTGCCCTTTGGGTTTTTAACCTTACAGGTTCTCATTTGTTCATTTTTCACTTTTTCATGCTCTAAGTTTAGCCTGGGTCGTCCTTTTAGTTTTTCATCCTAACGAGCCTCCCAAGGGTAGTGTTACAACATTTTCAGTGAATTTGATCAACAATCATCCTTGCCCTAACAGTGAAACTTGTTGTGCCTTGATTTGAGCTTGGTTCTCCATTAACTTGTGTACGCCACCTTCCTTGCTTTCACTCCACCTTCAAAGTTAATTCTCCTCACAATGTGGTACCTCCTTGCATTGGCTTCTTCGAATTCGGACAGAACTTCCATTCCTTAGAGTTGATGCGATTTCTTTCTATGGATGCTCTTAGCTTGATGGTTAACTTTTTTATTTTTATTTTTATTTTCTCTTTTCTTTTCTTTTCTTTTCTTTTCTTTCTTTTCTCTTCTTTCTTTTCTTTCTCTTATTTTCTCCTCTTTTTATTTTTTTGCTTTTTTTTTTTTTTTTTTTTTTTTTTTTGAGTTATGAAAATGCCATAGGGAGAAATTCTAAGACTGTGAGGTCTGAGTGACATCTTGTGCCTACCAAAATGATTACCAAAGTGTGAAGAGAATTTCCAAAATAGTATAAAACACCATGCACAATTTTGAATCTATCCTCACAAGTTTGCAAACAAGAAACCACTTGAAATTTTGGAATGATCATGAAGAACCTTGTGACAACAATTCAAAATGCGTTCGAACCATTTAGGAGATCCTTCTCAACACTCGAGCTTATTAGTGAAATCTCTTTCCCATTAGCACATTGGACGATTTACATCCTTCCCTTGCTTAATTAAAATTTTCAAAGCTTTTCTTGTCACTTTAGGCACAATTAAATGATCAAAAACTCGACTCTTTTTCTCTTATTGAATAGACGAAGACCCAAGGGTTCACGGGAGCAACTCGAAGGAAAAGACTTAACTGACACAACAACGCAAAAAAAAAAATACAAAGAAAACAAGACTCTAACTCGACACGCAACTCAACCACCCACAAGACACAGCTCAAAATTCAACAAAATCACATCATCAACATCCAAACACAAAAGGGCTTTCATTTTCCAAGTCCATTGGCAGAATTCATGACAGACTTCAAGTAACCCATTGGTAGGACAAAACCTGCCTTCATTTCAGCACTACTATCATTTACACCTAGTGGGCTTGACTTTATATGTTCAGATTGAGTCTCATAATTAGACTAGTAGTCCTCACATTTCTCATACCATGCCCCTAGTTCAGAAGATCCTTCCTAAGTGCTTTCAATAATTGCCCTTGGTTCGAAAGGTCTTTTTCGAGCATTTTTAATGATTGCCCTCAGTTGATCTTGAGATTCATTATTCCAACCATCATTGCTAGCAATAGTTAACGGAGCCTCCCTCTTTACTTCAACACCATTCAGGTCGAGCTAATCAAGATTGAGTAACCCTTCCACCTCTTCAAAGAATTGTTCATTTTGCTCTTCTTTCTTAAAATTTTTGATAAGGTAGGGATCTGAAGATTCAAGAATGAACACAATGGGTTTGGGCTCGGTGGCGGGTATGATGTATTAGCTAGGGTCGAAGTTGATTGCTGACAAGACATGGATGGAATTTATATTCTATGATGGTAGTCTGTTGTGGTCAAGGAAATGATTGTTAACTTTGGAATTTTTAGGTGGGGTGATGACCTTGTTGTCAATCAGGTCTTGAATTTCATGGCAGAGGTGACAACAATGGTCAGTATCATGGTCGTGTTGCTGATGGAAGGACTGGGTGGGGTTATGTTTGGTTAGGAGTGGATGTGTGAGTGGCTTTGGTTCAAGAGGTTTGAGATGGCCTTTTTCTGTGAGGATTTGAAGAGCTTTAGACAAGGCCATGTAGAGGTGATCGAATGTGCGATTTTGGCAGCAAAGAGCATTAATCCTAGAAACATTGGCAAAGGGGTTGGCACATTGTAGACACCCTATTTTGACTGGCCTTATGACTTGAGCAATCTTTTCTGAATGCCTAATGATGAAAACTGAGATGTGCTAATCTTATGAGTTCCTCAGCAAGAAACCCGAGAGTTAAGATCCCAACCAAGTACCTACTTTGGCCAAAATACTTTTTGACCAATTGAAAACCTTTTTCAGAGTAAGTTTGGTTGCGTAGTTCTAGACATTTCCACCATGTCCCGAGGCTCACATTTTCAAAACTCAAAGTATTGTCTTCTTTCAAGAAGACCGAGCAAAGGATATAGTGGAAATGAATAAAATTTGTGGAATTCTCTAAAATACTTGTTTCTCCTTTCAAATCATGCTAACTTTACCTTATTGATCCAATGGTGTACGTTTCATCTGGCCGAACAACAATTCCTGGCTGGATGAAAATGTAGTCGGCCGGATACATAATGGTATGACTGACTAAATTGTCCGAGAACAGAGTAGTTTCGGAAATTTCAATCTTTTTTGTGAGGTTTCCACAAATATCTTTGATATTTACGTCCAAAACTCTATAAATAGAGGATGAAAGCCCATTTTAGCAAGGTTAGAAATTTTTCCCAAGGCTTAGAGAGAGATTTGAGAGCTCCCTTCTCACACTTCATCTTCTCCCTTCTCACACTTCATCTTCAACCTCCATTTTTCTTGCTTCAATCATCAAAACTCCATTGAAGCTTTACTCTAAGCTTCTTGCTGAGGATCTTAAATACTCTAAGCTACATCTAAAGGACCTTAAGGGTAACAAGAAAGAGTTTGGGGAACCAAGAAGTGAAACTTTTGAACTTTTTAATCACTTTCCCTCTCTTGCTATTAATTTCTAAGCTTTGTTTTTCATTGTTTACTTGTTATAATCATGTGATAAGTCCTCATAGATATGGATGAAGATAGAAAGTAGCCACCCATCCATTGAGTTAATAGTTTTCATTACTTTGTGTAGACACCTCATTTTTGACTGACCTTAAGACTCAGACGTCATCGATTGAGCGCTCGATGATGGTGCTTATTGTGCTTGTTTCGAGTCTTCGGAGTTTTCAGCTAAATGCCTTGCCTCCGGACCTCTAAACTCTTTGTGTTTTGGCTCAGTTTGTGGACCAAGCCTTGTTTCCCTTCCCTAGAGGGAGGGAGAGGTCTTGTAGACCATTCTTTTGTGGTCGTAGACCACTTTTCTCGTTTGGAGACCAGTTTTCGATTTTCGGAGCCTTTGGCCGCGCGCCTTGACTCGGGATCGCTTAACGTTCTCCATTTGGCGTGGTTTTTGAACCATGCCTTGTTGCCTCTTCCTAGAGGGATACTGTGGTCAGGGAGACCACTTTTGTGGTCGTAAACCACTTTTGGTGCTCGTAGACTAGTTTTTGGGTCTCTCGACTGCGCGCCTTGCCTCCCGGACTTTCGTCTTGCATCCTTTTTGGTTTGTTTTTGGTACAAACCTTGTTTTCCTTGTTTGGAAGGTGGTACAAGGGTGGGAGACCAGTTCTTCCCCTTGGACACCACTTTTCTTCCCGCCAGCCAATTTTCTGGTCGGCCAACTGGTCTCCTTGGTCTTTGGACCACCTTTTCTGGTCGGCCACCACACCACTGCCTTGCTTTCATGCTGTAGACCTTCTCCCCCCATGGCCGACCACTTTTTATCTTGGGAGACCACTTGTGGTGGTCGGCCGACCATTATAAGTAGCTGGCTGACCACTTCAAGTGGTCAGCTGCTTTCCATCACCTTTTTGGAGATATTTTCTGGCCAACTGTTACAGCTGGAAGGCACAAAAGCCATCCTCCATACAGGATGGCTTTAGGCCAAAAGCTTGTCCAACAAGCTTGTTGCTTGTTTTCTATAAGAAAGAGGCCTTCCCTCCCTTCTCCAGGTTCAGATTTTTGTGCTTGAGCTATAGATACACATATGTCTCTATATTTCCTTGTTTGCTCTTGTTTTGTGCCTTAAAGTGTATATTCATCATACTTTAACACACAAACACACACTCAAACACCATCCTTTTGTTTCCGAGGCTCTTAGAAGCTAGTTTTGGTGTTTTTGGTTTGGTTTGAGCTCAAAACGTTGCTGGAGTTATAGCTTCAAAGTGGTTCTTCAAGGGTGAGTCAACTAGCCTTTAAACCTTTGTTTTGGTTTAAGCTTTTGGACCTATTTGCATGCTGATTTAAGCTTAACCTTCTACTGTTAAAAGTTCTATTTTTCAGTCCGTAACATGTTTGTTTAAGGTCACTTTTGTGTTGGGGGTAGTCTACCCCCTCTTAGGCCTTGTTTGGCCTTGTTCTTGTGCCATCTTTTTAAGCTATTGGGATCACCTTGTTTTGGCCTTCTCACTACTGAAACTCAGAGGAATTTCAGTGGTGGGAATGGTGTTTTAAGGTCCCAAATGGGAGAGGGTCATCCCCTCACCTTGTGTTCTTGAATGCTTGCTTTGAATGCCTCATGTTTGAGCATGTTTGTTAAGCTTGTGTTGGCCACATCGCAGCCTATTTTAGGCCTTATTTCAGCATGGCATACCACTATTTTGACTTGGTTTTGTCATTTCCTGCATGCCTTATACACTTGTAGTGTATTTCTCACAAACTAGCTTTGTATGCTTCATGAAGTAGCATGTCTTTCTAGCTTGTTTTGAGTCCATTTCAGCATGTTCTTGGTGTTTTTTTTGCCATGATATACCTCTGTTAAGGTTTGGTTTGATAGCCCCATGCATGCTCCATGCACTTGTAATGCAATTCTATGAACTAGTCTAATGTGTATCATGCTCTAGACCATCATTCTAGCATGATTTGGCTTAACTCAAAGAAGCTTTTGTCCATGTTTTAGCATGCTTAAGCTCTGATTTGTGTCATTTTGGTCATGCATGCCATGTTTTGTATAGCTATAATGCATTCTAGCTTGTTAGCTTTGTGTATCAAGTCCACTAGCATGCATTGCTTGGCCTATTTGAGTGATTTGGCATCATTTATTATGTGATTTCAGTCCATGTAGTGTGGTCATGCACTCATATTTGTCACTCTTTCAATGCGTTGGAGGGTTGGTCCTTTATGCCTTAAACATGAGTCATTGTGTATGCCTTCATGCTTAAGCTTGCGAGCTATCATTTCAGTGTGTTTTTGGGGTTATTTTGCCATGATATAACTCTGATTTTTGTTATCTAAGTCATCTCATGCTTGGTTTTGGTAGGTGTAGTGTAATCCTCCCTATTGCCCTTGCAAGATCTATGTTTTTGGCCCTTCATGCTAGCTTATTTTGGATTCCTTCCATGCATGTTTTAGACTCATTTTGACATGTTCTAGGACTGCTTTGGGTTGCCTTTTCCATATGCTTCATATTTTTCATAGTTGTAGTACAAATGCCTATGCTAGCTTCAAGCTTTGGGTACCATAGCATGATTTGTTTGTGTTGTGTACATGATTTGGCATCCTTTAACATGACATTTTAGAGCATATAGACTTGCCATGTTCCCACTTCATTCACTCTTTAAGTGCCTTTCAGTGTTATGTATTGTTGCCTTGTTTATGGCCTAGCTTGTATTCTTGCATGCCTAGACATTTGAGCCCCCATCTTAGCATGTTTTGGTCTTTGTTTAGACCTAATTAAGCTCTGTACATGGTTGGTTCATACTTTTGTGCCATGTATTGCATGTCCCCTTTGTAGTCCTCTTTGCTAGCTCTAATGCTTAAGGACCGTTGCATGCTATACTTGTATTGTTTGGGCGATTTGGCATCATTTCATACCTTATTTCAGTGCACTTAGTGTTGTTACACTCCCACATTTGTCACTCTTTGAGCACTCTTGAGAGTTGTGCTCTTATGCCCGGTCAATGGGCCTTTGCATTGTGCATGCATTTACTTTGTACTTCATGCCTTAGTTTTAGCTTTATGGCCACTGATTTGGGCATGGCTGAGGTCTATCCACATTTGGTGTAAGTCCACTTAGCATATTCTTTGCATGTTGTTTGCATGCCTATGTTGCATTGCATTGAGTATGCTATGTTGTTCATCGCATTATATATGCCATGTTCTTTGCATTGTGCATGCCATCTTACATTGCATTGTGTATGCCATGTTGTTATTTGCATGTTGCTTGCATGCTCATCTTACATTGCATTGAGTATGCTTTGTTGTTGTTTGCATTATGTATGCCATGTTGTGGTTTGCATCATGTTATGCATGTTGTTGCTTGCATTGTGTTTGGATTAGGTGTTAGTCCAAACACGAGAAACGAGGGACCTTTCATACTTGAAGTGCTGAAACATGCCTCAATTCTCGATCGCCGACCCTCTTGATCATACATGATAGAGGTCAAGGCTTTATGTGTTTATGTGTGCATTCATTTCATATTGAATTGTACAATTTGGCTTCTCGGCCATCATGCATCGAGATGCGTGATTGGTGGCCTGAGGGTCGAGAACCACACTCTCTTGAGCTTATGAAATGATAGGGGGGGTGGGGGAGGGTGGTTGTGCACACATATCTTGCAAATACATTGCCATGCCCTTTCATGCTCTCTGTTGCAGCAAACTGGAGAAATGCAGCAACAAGTGGTCGGCTGACCAGAAAGACTAGCTGGCCGACCACTTTTTCTAGTCTGCAACAAAGAAAAGTGGTCGGCAAGTGGTCTCCCACATCAACAACTGGTCGGCCATGTTCCTACAGGTTCCCATGGTGGAGTTGAAGCTTTGTGGAGCTTTGTGCAATGTTCTGAGAACAGTTGCAAACAGAGGCAAATTGGGGCATCGCGACGGATTTCCGAATGAGGCGACCGGGCATGCATGCACTCCTCATCCTGAGGACCTCTCTTTATTGCTTTCCTTAGCTAGTTTATGCTTTGGTTCTGTATTTAAGTAGTTAATGCGTTTAGTTGCTTATTTTCTTTGTAATAGTCAGTTAACTAGAAATAGTTAATTAGCATTGTGATGTAATAATTAGCTTAATTAGTTTAGATTAGCTAGTTAGCTTCTTGTTCGGACCCTCCGTCGAGAGGGCCAACTATTGTAATAAGCATGCATGTGTGTGATGCATCTCTTCCAACCCCCATTTCTTTCTCCCTTTTACTTAACCGCTTACGATGGTTAGTTTTAGGGCATATTTTGATTAGCATACTTATGCTTCGCATGCGTGCATCCATTCATCTGTATTGCATGCACTGGGCTCGGCACATCATACTAATTGCATTGTGTTTCAATACATTTACTTGAATACGTGTTCAATGGCATGTTATCAAGCTGCACTTCATATGCCATTCTAGAATAGCCGAGCCTATTTTAGTTGCATTCTTGCATGTGTTGCATTAGCCATCTTAACATGAACAAGGATCATGCATGATTTCTAACTAGTTTCCTGTTTTGGCTCGGAGTACACTGTGAGTGTTTACGCTTTAACATACTGCATGAGATGTGTATGTTGCCATGTTAGCATGCTTTCCATGAGGCTAACTGCTTAGTTGATTAACTGCCTGAATGCCTGTCATGACCCGAACCCGCCCCTAAGGGTTAAGAACATAACCGGCCAGTAATCATGAGATTACCTACGGCCTCAAACCAAACCAAACGTATTTTAACAAAGTTAATGGGGGCCAAACGGAAGCAATTTAAAACTTTGTCCATAGAGTTGTGCTTACATGGCACATCATAACAAACCATACATATGCACATTAATAACTCACATCAAAATATGTACTACACAAAGCTCTGTACATACAAGATCATATAGGTCTAAGTCAGCTGAACAAAACTATATACAACATATTCAAAGACTTCGCCCATGTGACAAAATAAAACAGAATGACAAAAAGGCGAAGACGGGTCTCGTGCGTGAGATGCAAGGGCTGACTCTTCAAAACCTTTGTTGTTCCTTACAGACTTCACTGGGGCTGGGTTTGGACTTCTCTTGGCTCACCTACAAACACATGAATGAGCATGAGCGATAGCCCAGTGAATAATATCAAATAAAGAAGTTATACGAACGATATGTAGAACAACATACTTCAAACGGCCTTAGGCCCAATTCATATTTCTATTTAACATATACGCGCACAATTTAAATCAAGTGGCTGTAGTTCCAAACATACTGGCCCTTGGCCCATTTATCTTTCATTTGTCAAACTGCCTTTGGCCCATTCAGACTTTCATGTCAAACTGGCCTCTGGCCCATTCATTCATGTCAAACTGGCCTCTGGCCCATTCATTCATGTCAAACCGGCCTCTGGCCCATTCGTTCAAGTCAAACCGGCCTCTAGCCCATTCAATCATGTCAAACTGGCCTCTGGCCCATTCAATCATTCATTTATTTCAAACTGGCCTTCGGCCCATTCAGTTATTCATATCAAACATTTGTCCACAATTCAAACTAGCAACTTATAAGGCTTATAAGGAAATAAGCAATTGGACAATGACAAGCTTCAAGATATCAATATTACTCAAAGTGATTGGCTTGTGGATTTGCCCTGGAGCTTGACCCTACACATCATATAGCACATATGGGTCACAAACGATTCAATCTGTTCTTTAATTCACATATTCCTCTTTAGGCTTCATTCTTATCTCTTTAACTCAATTACAATGCTTAATGCATGCCTAAGAGTGCTTGTAAGTGAAAGAGAACGGAAAACAAAACACAGAATACACTTTCAAAATTTCAGAAAACAGGGTCCCCACTCGAGCATGGGATTCCCCGCTCGAGCGGACCCATTAGGTCTGCAAAAGTGCTGGTTGTATCATTTTTACGCTCGAGCGTGAACTCGGATGCTCGAGCGGAAGTTCATCCTACATAGTTCCCAGCTCGAGCGTGAACTTCCCCGCTCAAGCAGGCACCATGCCTGCAAGAAAATACTGGGAGCTCGTATTCCCCGCTCGAGTGACGGTTCCCCCGCTCGAGCGGACATCAAAGTTCCTGGGTTTTCCAGCAATGTTCTTAAGCTCAATTTCAACATTCCAACCAACATTTCTTGCATGCCATGGCTCAAATTTCAAATATATTTATGCTATCATGATACGAACACCCAATTACATCAATATGGAGCTCAATTTCATGAATCAAACACATGCATGTCCCAAAATGACACCAAACTCATTTCCATCATAACTCGTTTGTGCATTCAAAGCTCCTATTCTCATAGATTGTACATGCATGTGATATATTACTCTCATTCTCAACTTAGATGATACAAATGGTGATTACAACATGAGCTTTAACCAAAACTCTACATGAATCATGTATTTCAAGCTCAAACATGCAAATTCAAAACAATTTCTTACATGCATGCACATATTGGCCCTCAATTCAACAAAACCAATTCAATTTCATCATGCTCAATTAAATTCATGTTCTTGACCATTATCCTAATTTGAATTCATAAAATTACAACTTAATATTCATGAATCCACTTACCTAGAGGCTTTACTCTTCCCAAATTATGGTCAAATCTAGAGTTTAATCCTCCACTCCTCACAAACATGAGCCAAACACCCAACTCTCCTTCTTCCTCTCTCTAGCCGACCCCTTTCCTTTTCTTAGAGTTTATAATTAGCCAAATGAAACTAAGGAGAGAAATTGAGTGTATAAAGGCCCCTTATAAGCCCCCACTCAACACATTATTTTATTATAAAACAATTGGTCACTTAACTCATTAATTTAATTTAATTAATTTAATCTGATTCGAATCAATTTCCAATTCATTTCACCGTAGGCTCTAAAAATTACGCTAATCACAATGGCGTAATCAATTTCGAGTTCTGTGGCCGATAAGGCCTCCAATCAAATTTTCAAAGCAGATAATCAAACAGATATTCCTACGGTGAACAGATAGAAATTCAAAACCACATATATTCACGTAATTGGCACACAGAATCATACTAGACACATAATCACATTCGTATTAAGGACCAATTAACATAATAAGGGACAAGGTTATCACAATGCCTGTGGGTGAAGGTTGGATTGCTTGAATTGGAACAATTCATCAAAACCACGACTTAGCCTCCTTGCGAGTAGCACCTCTAAACAGTTTTCAAACAAACAAACATGCAATGTTTTGCTCCAACTTAGGCGATCTAGTCTATACTTGTATACTACACGCATCACATAGTAATTCTAGGTCAATAACCGGAATAAGAACACATGTGTTTTCAAAAACAACATATCATGCTTAGTAAAGGTCGATCTTTTGATCGGGCGAGCGGGGGTGCTCATTGCATGACCTTCCCCTCTCGTACCCAAGTTCCCGAGCCGAGACAACTTTGGTGATGACGGACACGTGGCCTTAGGCACAAGTCAGGGTTTCCTAAATTTTTCCAAAATAAAATATTTAGGTGGCAACTCTGCATCTGGCAAAGCAGTCCATGTTTGGCAATTCTTTATAAAAATCAGTTTTCCAAAACGATTTGCCGGATTTGGACTCTTTGGTGATTTATCGGTTTCACGTTGCACTTTGTGAGATTAGATTCAGAACCGTGACATGAGTCCAAAATGATTCCAAGCCTTTCCAGAATCTGAAATAGTCCAATGTAACGGGACGACAACGTGCCCTTCTTTCCAAATCTGACTTGGCCTTTCATTGGGGACACATAGATAAACATGTGGTCACCGACCTCATACTCGAGAGGTCTTCTCCGAACATCTGCATAGCTCTTTTGTCGGTCCTAAGCTGTTTTGAGCCTTTGCCGAATAGTTTTGATTTTCTCAAAAGTATCTTGCACAATTTCAGGCCCAAGTAAAGCTCTATCCCCGACCTCTGTCCAATAATTTGGTGATCTACACCTTCTGCCATACAAAACCTCGTATGGTGCCATACCGATGTTGGAGTGGAAGCTGTTATTGTAAGCAAATTCCGCAAGTGGCAAATAGTCTTCCCAACTCCCTTGAAAATCCAAAGCACACATCCGAAGCATGTCTTTCAAAGTCTGTATTGTTGATTTTGGTTGCCCATCGGTCTGTGGGTGGAATGCAGTACTGAACCTTAGTTTCGTCCCCATAGCTTCCTGTAAACTCTTCCACAGTCTAGATACAAATTGCGGATCTCTGTCCAACACAATAGATACCGGAACTCCGTGTAAACGGACGATCTCATCAACATAAATAGTAGTTTTGACAGGCAGAAAATGTGCAGATTTAGTCAGTCTATCAACTATAACCCAAATAGAATCCATACCTTGAGAAGTCCGAGGTAGGCCAACAACAAAATCCATAGTCACATGCTCCCACTTCCATTCAGGAATAGGGAGAGGTTGTAGTAGACCGCTCGGTTTCTGATGTTCAGCTTTAACTTGTTGACACTGAAGACATTTGGACACATATTCTGCAATCTCTTTCTTCATTTTAGGCTACCAATAGGTTTGTTTCAAATCCCGATACATTTTATTATTACCCGGATGCATAGCAAATACGGATCTGTGGGCTTCATCTAAAACCCTCTTCTTTAGTTCCGGAATATCTGGGACACACATTCTGTTCCGAAATCTCAACACTTCATTTTCAATACCGAACTCTTCTTTCGGACTTGTCTCAAATTCATCAATCACCTTTTTGAGGAATTCATCCTCTTTCTGTTTCCGCTTAATTTCATTAATGATTGCCAGCTCGGCTGTAATAGCGGCTATCAATCCACCCTGTTCACACATTACCACTTCGATTTCAAACTTATTGAAATCTTGCAAGATCTCTTTCCATTCAGTAAGAAAACAAGCCATACTCCCCGTTGATTTTCTGCTCAAGGCATCGGCAACTATGTTAGCTTTCCCGGGGTGATACTGAATCTCTAAATCATAATCCTTTATCAGTTCCAGCCATCTCCTATGTCGCATATTCAACTCTTTCTGCGTGAAGAAGTATTTCAGACTTTTGTGATACGTGTAGACTTCATACTTTGCCCTATACAAATAATGCCGCCAGATTTTCAAAGCAAAAACAACTGCGGCCAACTCTAAGTCATGCATTGGGTAGTTCTTCTCGTGTGGTTTCAACTGTCGAGAGGCGTAGGTAATAACCTTTCTGTTCTGCATTAATACACAACCCAAACCTTTATAAGACGCATCACTGAAAATTACAAAATTTTCTGTACCTGACGGTAGTGTCAAAACTGGTGCAGTGGTCAATCTCGTTTTCAGCTCATGAAAGGCAGATTCTCTTTCATCATTCCATTCAAATGATTGCCCCTTACATGTCAACTGGGTAAGAGATACAGCTATCTTGGAAAAGTCTTTCACAAATCTTCTGTAATAACCAGCTAAGCCCATGAAACTGCGGACCTCTGTTACATTTGTCAGTGTAGGCCAATTCACAATTGCCTCTATTTTCTGTGGGTCCACTGAAATTCCTTCCTTGTTGATCACATGCCCTAAGAAAACAACTTCATCCAACCAAAACTCACATTTCTTTAGCTTAGCAAATAATTTCCTTTCCCGAAGTATTTGTAGGACAGTTCTTAAATGATGTTCATGTTCAAGTCTATCTTTAGAATATATCAAAATATCATCAATAAAACCACAATAAATTCATCAAGGTAGGTTTTAAAAATTCAGTTCATTAAGTCCATAAATGCTGCTGGAGCATTAGTCACTCCAAATGGCATAACAAGAAACTCAAAATGTCCATACCCCGTTCTGAATGCAGTTTTCTTGACATCCTTTGCCTTAACTTTCAACTGATGATACCCGGATCTCAAATCAATCTTAGAAAACACCTGTGATCCCTGGAACTGGTCAAATAAGTCATCAATACGGGGTAGGGGATATTTGTTCTTTACTGTTACCTTGTTCAATTCCCGATAATCGATGCAGAAACGTAAAGTTCCATCCTTCTTTTTCACAAACAATACTGGTGCACCCCAAGGCGAAATGCTAGGTCGAATAAACCCCTTGTCAAGTAGGTCTTGCAACTGTTCTTTCAGTTCGTTCATTTCAGCAGTAGCCATTCTGTAGGGAGTTTTAGAAATGGACTGGGTGCCTGGCACAATTTCAATAGTAAACTCTATCTCCCTATCTACCAATTCCCCTGGTAATTCATTGGGAAACACATCTGGAAATTCTCTAACAATAAGGATATCATTTAATTCAACATTCACAGATTGTTCAGACAACACATAGCACAAATAACCCTAGCACCCTTTCCTGATCAGTTTACATGCTTTTATTGCAGATATCAAGTAAGGTGGAGGCACTACCCCATTACCCACAAACACAATCTCTTTATGTTCTGGTGGTTTAAACACAACCCATTTTGTCACACAATCAATGGTGGCACAATATTTGGTCAACCAAACCATACCCAAAATTACATCGAAATGCCTAAAGTTTAGGGGCAACAAATCCACATAGGACAGCATCCTCAACACGCATATCACAAAACCGGTATATAAATTCACACAATATAGATTCCCCAAATGGAGCAAACACACATAGCAGATATGGCAGTAATTCTAGAGGCCTATTCATTCTAGATGCAAATGCACATGTCACAAAAGAGTGTGTGGATCCGGAGTCAATTAACACAAAAGCATCCTGATTACATATAGAAATGGTACCTGAAACAACTGCATTGGCATTCCGTGTATCGCCCGGAACAAGCGCAAAAACTCTCCCTTGTCTCACGGTACCTCCGGCGGAAGTAGGTCTCATAGTATTTCCTGGTTTTGGGATCGATGCAGTGGAACTAGCAGCTATTCTCCCACTGTTCTGATTACAATCTCGGGCCATGTGCCCTTGTTTACCACACTTGAAACAAGCCCCTGACACGGTAACAAACCCCACGGTGCCTTTTGCTACAAATATTGCACACGGGAGATATGTCTCGGGAAGAATTCGAAGTATTTGAGGAGCCCGTATTTTGCTTTTTTGAAAACTTCTTCTTTGAAAAAAAGCCCTGCCTTTTACTACCCTTCCAGTCAGTTGTCGGTTTAGTTTGTCTAGCTATATTAGCTTCTGATATTATGGCTTTGTCTAGTACCCCAACGTAGGTTTCTAGTTTTGAAGACATTCACTCTTTCTAGGATGTCGCTTCGAAGCCCGCCTTCAAAATGTCTCGCCTTCTTATAGTCTGTATCAATCACGTGTGGCGCAAACCTGGCCAATTCAGTGAATTTGGCCTCATACTCGGCTACAGTCATACTGTCTTGCCTCAGTTCCATGAATTCTGCCACCTTTCTATCCCGGACACACTGCGGAAAGTACTTGTCATAGAAAATTTCTAGAAATTTTGCCTAATCAGCATCTTTGTAATTCTCATGCATTAACATCCACCATCTTCTTGCTTCGTCTTCTAGCATAAAGGTGGCTAGAAGCACTTTCAATGTCTCCGAACACGGGAACACTTCGAACAGTTTTTCGATGCCGAGGACCCAAGCTTCAGCTTTCAAAGGATCTAATCCACCATGGAACTGTGGTGGTTTCATTTTCTTGAACTCTTTGGTGAGGGCTATGATTCGGTCATCATTTTGATTATCTGGCACAAGAGGTGCCGGAGGTGGAGGTGGAGGATGTGGCTGCTGCCACTGTTGTTGCCATTCCTGTTGTTGCCTCAATGTCTCTACCATTTCCTGAATCAGTCTTTCCATTCTATCCAGTCTGGCAGTAGAAGATTCCTCTATCTCATCACCTCTTGTTCTCACCATCTGATTAAACTTGCATTATACTTTATACAAAAGATACACAGGTATGCATATACTAGAGAGCATACATAGTCAAATAATTTGAAATGCAAGCAGTTCACAAACTTATAACACATAGTTGTTCACATTTAATAGTTAAGCGTATTCTTGATGCTTTCAGATTCATACTTATCACATGAATGCTTCCTAGATCTTTTCTAGACGCTTATTGCTCTTTTGGACAAGTGTGTGAGTTATTAACTCGTGCTCTGATACCACTCTGTCATGACCCGAACCCGCCCCCAAGGGTTAAGGACATAACTGACCAATAATCATCAGATTACCTACAGCCTCAAACCAAGCCAAACGTATTTTAACAGAGTTAATGGGGGCTAAACGGAAGCAATTTAAAACTTTGTCCATAGAGCTGTGCTTACATGGCACATCATAACAAACCATACATATGCACATTAATAACTCACATCAAAATATGTACTACACAAAGCTCTGTACATACAGGATCATATAGGTCTAAGTTAGCCGAACAAAACTATATACAACATATTCAAAGACTTCACCCATGTGACAAAATAAAACAGAATGACAAAAAGGCGAAGACGGGTCTCGTGCGTGAGACGCAAGGGCTGACTCTTCAAAACCTTTGTTGTTCCTTACAGACTTCACTGGGGCTAGGTTTGGACTTCTCCTGGCTCACCTACAAACACATGAATGAGCGTGAGCGATAGCCTAGTGAATAATATCAAATAAAGAAGTTATACGAACGATATGTAGAACAACATACTTCAAACGGCCTTGGGCCCAATTCATATTTCTATTTAACATATATGTGCACAATTTAAATCAAGTGGCTGTAGTTCCAAACATACTGGCCTTTGGCCCATTTATCTTTCATTTGTCAAACTGGCCTTTGGCCCATTCAGACTTTCATGTCAAACTGGCCTTTGGCCCATTCATTCACCTCAAACCGGCCTCTAGCCCATTCGTTCATGTCAAACCAGCTTCTGGCCCATTCAATCATGTCAAACTGGCCTCTGGCCCATTCAATCATTCATTTATTTCAGACTGGCCTTCGGCCCATTCAGTTATTCATATCAAACATTTGTCCACAATTCAAACTAGTAACTTATAAGGCTTATAAGGAAATAAGCAATTGGACAATGACAAGCTTCAAGATATCGATATTACTCAAAGTGATCGGCTTGTGGATTTGCCCTGGAGCTTGACCCTACACATCATATAGCACATATGGGTCACAAACGATTCAATCTGTTCTTTAATTCACATATTCCTCTTTAGGCTTCATTCTTATCTCTTTAACTCAATTACAATGCTTAATGCATGCCTAACAGTGCTTCCAAGTGAAAGAGAACGGAAAACGAAAGAAAGAATACACTTTCAAAATTTCAGAAAACAGGGTCCCCGCTCGAGCATGGGATTCCCTGCTCAAACGGACCCATTAGGTTTGCAAAAGTGCTGGTTGTATCATTTTTACGCTTGAGCGTGAACTCAGATGCTCGAGGGGAAGTTCATCCTACATAGCTCCCCGCTCGAGTGTGAACTTCCTCGCTCGAGCAGGCACCATGGCTGCAAGAAAATACAGGGAGCTCGTATTCCCCGCCCGAGCGGCGGTTCCCCCGCTCGAGCGGACGTCAAAGTTTCTGGGTTTCCAGCAATGTTCTTGAGCTCAATTTCAACATTCCAACCAACATTTCTTGCATGCCATGGCTCAAATTTCAAATATATTTATGCTATCATGATACAAACACCCAATTACATCAATATGGAGCTCAATTTCATGAATCAAACACATGCATGTCCCAAATTGACACCAAACTCATTTCCATCATAACTCATTTGTGCATTCAAAGCTCCTATTCTCATAGATTGTACATGCATGTGATGTATTACTCTCATTCTCAACTTAGATGATACAAATGGTGATTACAACATGAGCTTTAACCAAAACTCTACATGAATCATGTATTTCAAGCTCAAACATGCAAATTCAAAACAATTTCTTACATGCATGCACATATTGGCCCTCAATTCAACAAAACCAATTCAATTTCATCATGCTCAATTAAATTCATGTTCTTGACCATTATCCTAATTTGAATTCACAAAATTACAACTTAATATTCATGAATCCACTTACCTAGAGGCTTTACTCTTCCCAAATTATGGTCAAATCTAGAGTTTAATCCTCCACTCCTCACAAACTTGAGCCAAACACCCAACTCTCCTTCTTTCTCTCTCTAGCCAACCCCTTTCCTTTTCTTAGAGTTTATAATCTGCCAAATGAAGCTAAGGAGAGAAATTGAGTGTATAAAGGCCCCTTATAAGCCCCCACTCAACACATTATTTTATTATAAAACAATTGGTCACTTAACTCATTAATTTAATTTAATTAATTTAATCTGATCCGAATCAATTTCCAATTAAATTTCACCATAGGCTCTAAAAATTACACTAATCACAATGGCATAATCAATTTCGGGTTCTGTGGCCGATAAGGCCTCCAATCAAATTTTCAAAGCAGATAATCAAACAGATATTCCTATGGTGAACAGATTGAAATTCAAAACCACATATATTCACGTAATTGGCACACAGAATCATACTAGACACATAATCGCATTCGTATTAAGGACCAATTAACATAATAAGGGACAAGGTTATCACAATGCCTATGGGTGAAGGTTGGATTGCTTGAATTGGAACAATTCATCAAAACCACGACTTAGCCTACTTGCGAGTAGCACCTCTAAACAGTTTTCAAACAAACGAACATGCAATGTTTTGCTCCAACTTAGGCGATCTAGTCTATACTTGTATGCTGCACGCATCACATAGTAATTCTAGGTCAATAACCAGAATAAGAACACATGTGTTTTCAAAAACAACATATCATGCTTAGTAAAGGCCGATCTTTTGATCGGGCGAGCGGGGGTGCTCATTGCATGACCTTCCTCTCTCGTACCCAAGTTCCCGAGCCGAGACAACTTTGGTGATGACGAACACGTGGCCTTAGGCACGAGTCAGAGTTTCCTAAATTTCCCCAAAATAAAATATTTAGGTGGCAACTCTACATCTAGCAAAGCAGTCCATGTTTGGCAATTCTTTATAAAAATCAGTTTTCCAAAATGATTTGTCGGATTTGGACTCTTTGGTGATTTATCGGTTTCATGTTGCACTTTGTGAGAGTAGATTCAGAACCGTGACATGAGTCCGAACTGTAGTAGCTAAGGAACAAATGAATTCGCACCCTCACAGGCGTGTGAGATTAGATTCTGAACCGTGACACGAGTCCGAACTGTAATAACTAAGGAACAAACGAATTTGCGCCCTCACAAGCGCGAAGCCGGGAGTTCTCGGGGCGGTCTACACTTTGCTATAGTTTTGCTCTATCTTCTTGCTTTCTAGGGTATAATCCATTGTCGTTGAATATATTGGAACCTTGTGGGTGAGGATGTGAGGATAAAAGTAGAAAGTAGCCTCTCATCCACAAGTTTGATTATGTAGAGTAAATTCTTTCATTTTTCACACCATCTCATCACATATCTCATCATTCTAGTGTAAGGGTTCACATGTTTTAATCCATGCTCAATCCAAATTAGTAGAGGTGGTTGTTTCATGGGGCTAGGTGGATGATCTTTGAGATTTGATGTTGAGAAAGTTGTTATTTTTCATATTCATTGATTTTTCTTGGAAGTAAAGTAAGAGGTTTTGGGTCAAAGAGGTTGAAAACTCTCTTCTCAATCATTTGTGAACATGAAGAGGGATGGAAACATCCTTTTTCCATGGATGGAAGAGAAGTCCTCAATAGCCTTTGATAAATCTCTTTCTTTATAGGCAAAGTTTCCACTAAGAAATGGTGGCAATTAACCTACTCTCTCCAATTTATAGCATGGATTTGGGTACTAACCTGTCCTTATTCACAAAGAGATGATTGTAGGTTCCTATCTATTTCTTATGCTTGTGTTTTTTGTTGTTTAATTCATTTAATTTGATGAATTATTGTAAAATATCTATTGTGTATAGTGATTTCCATGATTGTTAGAGGTTGTGACCTATCTACCTCCTCCTTAAGTGTTCTCTGCAAGTGGGAGATGTGGAAGGGATGAGCACCACTTAGAAGACGTACTTTTTTTCTGTTATGGACCTTCTACACCAAACAAAGCTTTTCTTGGAGGATATATTTGGCTGGGCATCTTTTTAGTTAGCTGGATGAATTTGTGTATGCCCCGATGATTTTCCTAGGACAGAACAAGACAATTTTTGGGAAGTGTTCTCCTAGGCATTTAAGAGTTGTTGTCTGAAGTTCTTTGTTTATTTTAGTATGATTTGATAGATTTAGCATTAATTTGTCTAAATCAATTCATTTTCTATAAATAGCTTCCAACCTCACGTCTTACTCATTCAATTGTTGTAATAATCTCTCTCTCACATCTTTCTTTCTTTTCATTCAAACTGTTGTAATAACTTCTAACCCCACGTCTTTCTATGTCTTTTACTTGCATGCTTTCTATATATAGCATTACATATTATTCATCATATTATTGACTTGCACACATTTTTCATACATTCGCGTTCGACTCATTTGCATTTGTGGAGTTTATTATTTCTAACCTGACTATGTGCGCCATTTCATGCTTTGAGATGATACACATGTCATGTGGTAGTTGAGGAACCTCTAGGTGCATTTTGTGTATAGATTGCATTAGCTATCTGCATATAGGATCATGCATATATTTTTAACACATTCTTTTTGGCTTACCATGGAATACTAGGCGATCATGTTTTTATTTTAGCATATTGAATGTCTATGTTACCTATCATATCCATTGTCATACCATGAGGCTAGATACTTAAGTGAAATATCTATATGAATGTTAGTGGATGGAGGTTGTGTTGCTTGTGTTGGAATGTAGTTGATTTTTATGCTTCTGAGTTCTTTTTTTCTGAGTTGTACAAAAGGCTTTTCAACATACGTGAAATCACAGCATAACTAGAGCCAATGACACAATCCATATTTATTTGCCTTAGATAGTAATGTTAGCATTATTAAAAATCGAAACATAGACATATGGAGACTATAAAAATCACATCATGACTTAGTAGAGGTTGATCTTTTAATCGGGTGAGTGGGGAAGCTTAATTCATGACCTTCCTCCCTTATACCTAAGTTTCCGAGCCGAGACACTTTGGTTACGATAGACAGTGGCCTCTTGGAACCAGTCACGGGTTTCATAGTTTTTTTCAAAAAGATTAGGTGGCGACTCTGAGATCTGGTGATGTCGGCAAAGGTTTTTCAATAAAATAGATTTTCTATACAAACTGTTAGATCTGGACTCTCATTTATGTTTCACATTGCACTCATAAAACTAGATCAAGAGATCAGGAATCCAAACTATTGGGCACACTCAAAAACCCCAAAAGGCATCCCACACGCTTGTTGACTAGGTACTCATAGGAACGACTCTTATGGGTTTGTGATTGGAGTTAGGATGGGTATTTTTGGTAATGCATCTCTCTTCATGGCTTGGCCTTCCTTTGTTTGCAACCCTTGATTCAAAGTGCACTCAACCTGGCTTCTCACATTGAATTCACTTATGGTAACCCCCACCTGAGCATTAGTGTGTTGAGTGGCAAAAGCTTCATCCACAACCTTCTGAAAAACTACAAAGACTTGCTCCTTGTTTAGACCTTTGATCTTCAAAGTCTCAATAACCCATCGAAGATGTGCATAAGGATTAATACTTACCCCAAATTGATTCTTGATAATTGTTTCAGCCTTGTCAAGGAATCGGATGGCTATCTCTGGGCAAGGCCTATTTGGTTTTGACATGGTATTACCCAGGCTTGAGATGTCTTTAAACAATGTGTTCAATTGGACTACCTTTCTATTATCACCATCAGCCTTCGTCATAGTTTTGATTTTGGGTTGGCCCATTTCATTTTTAGTTTGCCCCAAGATTGGAGGGCTCTTTGATACGAAATTCCTAACATAGGATGTGGTCGATGATGGGGCAAAAACCCCAAACGATAAATCTATCACTGTTCTCTGAAGGTCTTCAATCATTCTTCACATCTCAAAAGTAGTGGGTTCGACTATTGGTAAAGTTGATGTATTTGAACTGGATTGGTGTTGATGGATTGACTGAACTGGGTTTTTTTGAGTTGACTGAACTTGAACTGAACTGAATTGGGCTTCTCTAAATGGGCTCTTTGGGACGGGATGGGATGGACTGGGCCTTTTCTGAGATGGTTTTTTTTGGGATTGGATGGATTTGAGTGTTTTTGACTTAGATAGGTTGGATTATATGGAGTGGGATGGGTTAAGCTTTTTTTGAGTTAGATTGGACTAGGCTTTTTCTGAGTTGGGTATGGCTTCTCCTAGGTAACCCACCAAAGTATGTAAGGCCAAGTTCTATTGACCTTAGTGAATCCTAGTATCAAAACAAATACCTCATCAGATCATGGTACTGGACATATCGATCAAAACAAAGCAAGACACAATTTTGACCTCCTAGTTCTGAACTTGTTATAAATTCAACCATTCAGATACAATCTCCAAATTTCGATCCTTCACTATATCAAACACAACCCCTTAATTTTGACCCAAATTATTATTCTTATATGAGCCTAAATTTTGAAAGAAATCACTTTGAAATTAAGGCTCTCCAAGGTTTAGGTGCCCTTTTTTCCAAGATTTCACATTCGCATATAAGCAAGCATTCCAAATACCTCTAGAGGTTAGGCTTCTCTATCCTAGCTTTGGATAGTTCTAGGGTTTTTCTATTCAAATGATGGCATCACAACATCCTCAAAATGGAAAAGAATCCTATCTTAGATTGGGATGCACTATAGCTCTTTATATGCAAGGGTAGGATTGGTCAAAATGGATACCTCAGCAAGATCCACCGATATACCTCTCACACCTTCCGCCGAGCAGTGAAAGGAGGATCAAGCGGTATGTTGGGGATCCAGATCCAAGGGTTGTATTCCCACCAAAACAGAGCCTATGATCGGCAAGCTATTCAGGATATCAGATGGCAAACACAAGAATTTAAAGTGCACCAATGTAAATGCAATGCAATAAACGTATACACATAAATGAATCACATATTTACAATTCTTGAGTCAAGTTCTCTTAGTCTTCCCAGCAGAGTCACCAAAATAGTGAGATCTTCCAGACGGGAGGTCCGAGTGGGCCTAAGAGTTAAAACCATTGGTCTAGTTCAACTAGTGTAGTGTGAAACTATAATGACCCAAACCCGCCCCTATAGGTTTAGCGTCATGACCGGCCAGTAATCATAGATTACCTACGACCTCCAATAACAAAATCCATTTAATATGAATTACGAGGCTTAGCAGAAACAAGTTAAAATATAGAAGTAGTCCATCAAGCTGTGCATATATGAAATGAGTTCGCATTAAAACTGTACAACCATTCAATAGGTAAGTGCATACATCACAAAATCTTTAAAAACAACATTCAGCCCACAATTTCAAACTTGTCAAGTCTTATATACACAAAAACCCCTATACCAAAAACCAAACTAAGAGTTCACAAAGTTCATAACAAAAAGGGGTTTAGACTTTGCTTGGCTCCACACGAGTCCAAGTTGGCTCCTTCTCAGGAGCTCCACAAAAGGGTGACCATTGGGTGACTCCGAGGCAATCTCTATCCTTGATGCTCAACTTGCTCACCTACATATATAAACATAAATAGTGAGCTAATGCGCAATGAGTAATAACAGAATAAAGAGGTTAAACGGATGAAGTTCAATATCATTACAAATATCATTTTCATATTTCTAGTCAATCTTGACATCAATAACCATTTCATTCAAATCATGTGGCACATCTAGTAGAGTAACAATGCTTTCATAACAATGGGACCACAAGAGTCGATCAATGTTTAGTATTCAATGTGGCCACGGTATTGTTTCCCCCGGGCGAGGGCCGATGGGCCATGGTATTATATCCCACAGGCAAAGGACTCTTTATCAATGAGCCATGGTATTAATTTTCCCCAAGTAGGGGCCTATTTAAACAATGGATCATGGTATTATATCCCCTAGGCAAGGGCCTATTTAAACAATGGGCCATGGTATTATATCCCCTAAGCAAGGGCCTATTTAAAGGATGCCACGAATATACATTCAATGAGGAACTTCACTCATTAGTAACAAGTAGTACTTCGATAAGCCATTCAATCATTCATGTATCAATTTCGATAACAGTAACATTTTCAAAAAATAAATATAACTTGAACATATCTTTATACAGTTATACTCACTGTAGGTTATGTTGTCAGTAGGCTTTAAACGTCCACCTATACAAAACACATAACAAAATACAATTGAAGTACCGTTCTATATCCATTCCAATTTAATTAAGTTTTCCTCATGTGTTTCTAACTCATTCCGTGTTTATATGAGCTCAATTGGTGCCTAAGAGTACTTGAAATGACATGAGGATGTAAGTATGCACTTAAAAGAGTTAGTCAAAATTTGCTGAAAATAGGGTCCTCGCTCGAGGGGCAGTTCAAAAATATGGATGGTCACTCGAGCGATATGCAAAACTCTATAAAATTACTGGTTGCATGATTTTTACACTCGCGCGAGCTTTCGGTTGCTCGAGAGATGAGTAATGTAAAATAGGGTTTGCTCAAGCGCATCTTTGGATGTTTGAGCCACCATGCAATTCTCTGCAAAACTTTTGAGAGCTTGATTTTTACGCTCGAGCGACACCTTCTCCGCTTGAGCAGAAAAGCCAAATTTTGGAATTTCTAAAACTGTGTTTGAAGTTCAAAATTGATATTCAAAGGTCCAAAACTCGTGTTTTTGGTACAAAAACATGGAAAAACATTTTAGAACTTGAAAATGTAGTCAATTTGAAACCAATTGCTCAAAATCATGCACCTAATTTTCAAAATCAAACTTAGATCATGAAGTTGGAACCATGCATGACATTAATTGCACTTTTCCCTTCTCAAAACATAACAAGATGACATGATATGTACAAGACTATGAAAAACCTTCATGTTTATGCCTTCTAGACCTCATGCATGTATGAATTTCAAGAAATCATAACTCAAAAAGGAAGGATCATGAATGCATGTGCATAATTCAACTCAAATGCATCATATATTCATGGTAATTAATGGTCAATCCACTCAAACTCATGCAAATGATCTTACAACTCCATGAACTTAGTTTCTACATAACTTAATTCCAAGAATTTATGATGAATTTCATAGCTAATGTGCGAATTCAAGTGTATTACGGCTCCAATCTTCAAATCTTCTACCAATTCCTTCAAAATCTCCTTTCTCTCTCTAAAGTATTAAGTTCACCCTTATTCTCTCTCAAAATCTCAGCCCATATGTTGTATATTATGAGTCCAAGACATTGAATTAGGCTTATGTAGGGAGTAATTAACTTAACCTAATTAAGCTTGCTTATGGATAATTAATTCTTTTAAATGCTGTAAGAATTTCTGTTTGTTATGTATCTATAATAATATTATCCCACCATCCTTTAAGGATGCCAGTGAAACCATTAACTAAGAATCGAGCGATCTCATGATCGTCATTCTCATTCTGTTTGCGAATTGTTGAATACATGATCATTTGATGTAATAACTCAAATATCTGATATTCTGAAAGACCATCTATGTTCCATTCATAGATAGTTTTTCCATGATAGGATTTTTGTGTCTATAAAAAATCTTCTTCATAAAGAATATCCATAGGAGTGCTGCGATGATAAAAATGCCGTGTTGGAGCAGTCCTATGATTATTTCTTAAAGATTCTCCATAATGAACTTTATTTATGGAGGTTTGATTATTCTGGAAAACATTTTCAATTTCTGCAATTTGTGAAATTGTTAAATTTTCTTCTTCTGGAATATTTTGTCTGGATAACATATTAATTGAAGAGGATTCTCCTATTTTAAGATTTTTGATCTTATCAACTAGAGTATCCACAAATTCTGTATCTTTCTTAGTAGAAGTTAATTTGAATTTAGTTACTTCTAAAGGAGGTTTAATTGTTACTGGAATAATTTCAGTTTTAATCTCAGATTTTGGCTATAAATGACAACTGTCTTTTATAAGATTAACAGTTTCTTCAATTCTAGTAATATGTTTGCCTACTGTTTGGCAAAACAGATTTGTATAATTATGCTGTTTTAGAATAGGAATTAGATCTTGTACAAGAACTGGATCCCTATTCTGAGATTTGTGAGGTATTTCCATATAAGCAGTAATAGACAAAGGTTTTGTACCCGTACCACTACTTACAGGTTGTAACTCCAAAGGTTGAGTTGGAGGATGGATAGACACAATGTTTTTACCATCTGTGCTAACCCAAGTTTGTTGAATTTTCTCAATTACATTTATTTGAGATTCTGTAGGGATTATGTGTTCAACATACCACCGAGGAAAAGACTGGATTATCTGATGTTGTTCCAAACATTCATAATACTGAACTTTATATTGTTCTAACTAAACAAGAGTATGGATTTTAAAATACCATTCCCTAAATGTTCTGTATTCTTCTTTCTGTAAGTCCTTATTTAGGGCTAATCTGATTTTACTACCTGGTGTAAAATCCATTAAAGTTCAAAATTTATGTCACTGGTTGTAGGGCTATAAGGCCTTTCTTGCCTTCTGGATTCATAAATACCATGTGGTATTTGGTTTTTCTGAAAATTGTACCCCTTGAACTATAGGATCTGGTTCAAGTTGGGTATCGCTAGGAGGTCTGGATTGTTGTCTTATAGACTCAGCTGGTTCAAAATAAGACTGTCTAGACAACTCTGGCAGATCTACTCTGTATGATGGAGCAGTTCTATAACTAGTACGGTCTCTTAAAGGTAAGGAAAACGTTTCCTCCTTGTGTCTGGATAACCTTATCTAAGGTTTGCTGAATAAGTGGCCTAGCTGGAACAGCTTGGTTGATTTGCCATCTTTCTGGAAACTTGATTTCTTCCCAAGGTATCATTTTGGGTATTGCTACCTGACTACTGTAAAGGTTTGTGTCTATGAGGACTATGTGTCCTGCTGGACTTTGTTTCCTAATGTAATGATTTAAAGTTGTTAAAATCTTAAGGTAAATCCTGAAAATTACCGCATAAGGTGGTGATCCTGGAAGATATTCATAACCATTGGACAACACTCTGAGTTCCCAAACTTTAGATAAGTTTGCATCAGAGAGTGCTATACTTAAATTTGGATAAATATCGAAATATACTGGACCATGCGAGAGACTGGTTTCTACAGCTCCCATAAGTGATGTTTTCCAATCTGTGCATCTTCCATCTCTCAGTGTACACTGGAGACTAGTATTCTGACCTAGAAGTGTCAAGGGCTTGAAAGCAATCTGGACAAGTCCTATATGGACATACTTGTATTTCTGTATAAAAGGATATAAATTTTGAAAATGAAGAAGATATATTATCTCATCATTATTCTGGACGGGCATAGCATGTTCAAATGTTTTGATTATTTTCTTACTGGAAAAGTCAAACGTTCCTATCTTATAGATAGTATCTGGTTTGACCTTAGGGATAGTCCACTTATCAAGGGCTTCCTTAACATCCTGGTAAGCAACAAGTTCTCGAGCTTCTGATGTAGAAGCTACTGTATTAGATACTGTATTTGCCACTGAGGCTACTTCTTCTGTAGGTTCAATACTCATGTATGGATGTATGTGACCATATATGACTAATTAACAGAAAATAAAACTAACTATAATTAATATTAAACATGGCTCTGATACCAATAACGGTGCTTGACACAGGGCAAAGCTAGCACATCTGTCAACGACTTACGTGATCAAATGACCTAACCGCAATCACTGCTAATGGTCTGACACTACGCGATTTGGGTGACGTCCCACTAACCCTTACTTTATTCTACCCATCATTAAGCACTAACCCAGGAATAACATTTATTATAGTTTTATTTTATTTTATCTTAATTATGTCATATATGGTCTCATGATCTACTGTGCTGGAGGGGAAGGCTGAATGGCCGTAGCCAACAGGCAAATCTGTTCGTTAAGTTGAGTCTGGTCTTGTGTAATCTTTTGATTATAGGTTTCTAATTCTTGGAGAGCCCAAGCATCAGTAGGCCAAATAGATAAATAATATTCAATATTATTTTTTCTTATTAGATAAAAATCTAAAATCTCATTTAATATAGACAAAGAATATACAGACATGCATTAAAAGAAAGAAATACTTACAACCAATACTTACTTCAATACAGCAAACTTTTATTATAATGCTTCACAAAGTGGGAGAAGAGTACACACTAAAAGAGGGAGAGAGAGAGAAAGAGCAGAATATGAAACTGAGAAACTAAAATATTAACGCGTGCCTACAACAAGGGTGTGGCATCCCTTAAATAGAAAAATAAAAATAAAGGGATACGATTAAGTGAGACAATTGGCGTGTCCTGAATGGTGGTGGAGTCGAGCATCTCATCTCCTTGGATTCCCTTATCTAGAATAGTGCTGCTAGATGGACAGCTGGAGGATAAGGCAGATGAAGGAATCTGCTTTTGGCCGAAAGCCCTTTTGGCATTTTGTTGAGCTGTCTTCCTACTTCTTTTGTTCTTATTAAGAACTTGTCTCAAGTCATAATTCTTGGAACACCTTTTCTGTGTTTATTAATGCCAATTACTAAAATAGACTCAATTGACATCCACACAACCCTAAATAATCAAAAGATTATTTTTGAGTTTATAACAGAACCTTATACGAAGGAGTTAGATCAGATTAAAAATCTAGTTAATTTTAAAGAAAAACAAATTAATTTCTTACAAAAATAAATTAGTTTTCTTACTATAGAACAAAGACTTCAACAGTCTTCTTTCCAGCAAAAAATTAAATCTCTTGAACAAGAATTCAAAGATGAAATTTGTAGTGACATTCCAAATGCTTTTTGGGATAGAAAGAAACATATTGTTTCCTTGCCTTATGAACCCGGTTATGATGAGCGGAAAATCCCTACTCGCGCTCAACCAAGTCAAATGAAAAAAGAGTATTTAGAATTGTGCAAAACAGAAATTAATACTCTTCTCCGGAAAAAGCTTATTCGTCCCAGTAGATCTCCTTGGTGTTGTACTGCCTTTTATGTTAATAAAAATGCAGAGATAGAAAGAGGTGTGCCAAGATTAGTCATAAATTATAAACCTCTTAATGAAGCCTTACAATGGATAAGTTATCCAGTTCCAAATAAAAAAGATCTTTTAGATCGTCTCCAGGATGCGGTTATATTTTCTAAATTTAACATGAAATCAGGATATTGGCAAGTCCAAATTGCTGAACAAGATAGATATAAAACTGCTTTTACAGTACCTTTTGGGCATTTTGAATGGAATGTTATGCCATTTGGATTAAAAAATGCACCATCTGAATTCCTGCATATTATGAATGATATTTTCAATCCTTACACGGAATTCTCCATTTGTTATATTGATGATGTTTTAATTTTCTCCTCATCAATTGACCAGCATATGAAACATTTTAATATTTTTAAGCATGTTATCATTAGAAATGGATTAGTTGTTTCTGCACCAAAAATGCAACTTTTTTAGACAACAATTAGATTTTTGGGCCATAACATTCATAATGGTACCATAATCCCTATCAATAGAAGCATGGAATTTGCATCTAAATTTCCAGATAAAATTAAAAATAAAACACAATTACAGAGATTTTTGGGTAGCTTGAATTATATTCATGATTACTATCCTAACCTTGCTACCGATGCAGCAATCCTATATTCCAGGCTTAGGAAAAATCCTCCGCCATGGGGTCCAGAACATACAGAAGCTGTTCGCAAAATTAAAGCTAGAGTCAAAACTCTACCCTGTCTTTCTTTACCAAATCCATAATGGAAGAAAATTGTTGAAACTGATGCCTCAAACCTTGGTTATGGTGGCATACTTAAACAATTTAATCCTAACAGTAAAAAAGAAGAACTCTTAAGATTTACTTCTGGTATTTGGCACCAAGCTGCTAAAAATTATCCAACCATAAAACAAGAATGTTTAGCCATTATTAAATGTGTTCTTAAATTCCAGGATGAATTATTAAATCAACATTTTTTAATAAGAGTTGATTGTTCTGCAGCCAAACAAATTTTCAAAAAAGATGTATAAAATCTGGCTCAAAAACAAATTTTTGCCACATGGCAGGGCCAACTTTCAGTATTTGATTTTGATATTGAATATATCAAAGGAGAAACGAATTCTCTTCCAGACTTTCTAACCCGCGAATATTTGCAGGGTCCAAATAATGCAGAATAGAGGCTGAGGCCCGGGCAGACGGGGCCATGGCAGGGGCTCAAACCCTTATAATACAGAATTTCCAGGGCTTAATGCCTATTCCAGTAAAAAAAGGGGAATCTAGCCAAACGGCTAAAGATGTCCTCCTTGCTCCTCCAGTACCCTATGTCCAGAATTTCATTACAGAGGAAACAGTCCTCTACATTGAAAATGTAGATATCCAGTGGATGAAAGATCCATGGGAAATTAAAAGGAGGTATTTGACAACTCAACATTCTTTGCCTCACTTTGATCAATACAGATACATTTATGAGCAGATCCTTGTTGATATTGCCTCTGTGGATTTCAAGCATACTCTTGCCGAGCCAAATCGCATAGCTAGTCCTATCAACTACAGCAAAGCCACTATCCAGCACATTATGCCTATGCCGGCTTGGGGGATGCACCCCCATGTTACCCGTACTCTTGAGATCCGTTCCAAAGAATCTCGTTACAGCTACTGGGATTATATTGATGCCTTCTCTCAGGCATTCTTTTATATGAATCGCCCCCGGAATCATTCTTGGTTTATCTGTGTCCTTCCAGAACTTTTACAAAACGATCTCCCAAACTGGTTTCTCGTTTGGTGGGATAAGTTTGGTATTCAAATTGATGCTTTTCCAGAAGATGTTCGCAATGCTTTCAAAGAATGGCAGATTGCATACAGCCACCTTCCAGGATATAAGGACATATCTATGTCCAAATCTACAGTCCATTTTTGTAATTCGCTTTGGAATTCCATGGATTTGGAAGTGGGATTTTCAATGCGATTTCCAAAACAAAATTCCCCGTTTAAAAAGAGTTTTCTTTTATAAGTGGTGGAATAAGATGGATGATCCAAAACCCCATCAAGAATTGCTCCAGAAAATTAAAGGTCATACTCAGGCCTGCTGGGATGCTACTCCTAAGTTAATCCCAGCTACACCAGTCCAGAATCCTTTTGTCCAAATTCAGAATGAATTAAGGCAAAAATATCTAGCACTTTCCGAACAAGAATTAGTCATCAAAAGCATGGACTATATGAAAGAACAATTTCTCCAGTCATTTTCCAAAGATGATACCAGTATGAAATCTGGTAACAATCATGGCGATCCGGATGATGAAGCTCATACTGATCCATATGAGGACGAAAATGAATTCACTGTTTTAGCCGATGAATCACAAGATCCAGCCGAAGCTGAAGCCGATCCCAATTTTGGTGACTTCTGGGACTCTCTCACAAGCATGATTGCCGACAAGATAAGTCAAGAAAAAGACAAGAAAGGAGAAGGAAAAGAGGAATAATTTGCCTCTTTGTCTCCTATTTTTCAGCATCACTTTCCAATACAATGCTACGACAAGATGAGTCAAGAAAAAGACAAGAAAGGAAAAGGAAAAGAGGAATAATTTGCCTCTTTGTCTCCAATTTTTCAGCATCACTTTCCAGTACAATGCTACGACAAAACAACTTTCAGTAGCAATTTTACAGCTCAACAAAATGCCAAAAGAGCTTTCGGCCAAAAGCAGATTCCTTCATCTGCCTTATCCTCCAGCTATCCATCTACCAGCATTATTCTAGATAAGGGAATCCAAGGAGATAAGATGCTCGACTCCACCACCATTCAGGACACGCCACTTGTCTCACTTAATCTTATCCCTTTATTTTTATTTTTCTATTTAAGGGATGCCACACCCTTGTTGTAGGCACGCATTAATATTTTAGTTTCTCAGTTTCATATTCTGCTCTTTCTCTCTCTCCCTCTTTCAGTGTGTACTCTTCTCCCACTTTGTGAAGCATTATAATAAAAGTTTGCCGTATTGAAGTAAGTATTGGTTATAAGTATTTCTTTCTTTTAATGCATGTCTGTATATTCTCTGTCTATATTAAATGAGATTTTAGATTTTTATCTAATAAGAAAAAATAATATTGAATATTATTTATCTATTTGACCTACTGATGCTTGGGCTCTCCAAGAATTAGAAACCTGTAATCAAAAGATTACACAAGTCCAGACTCAACTTAACGAACAGATTTGCCTGTTGGCTACGGCCATTCGGCCTCCCCCTCTAGCACAGTAGATCATGAGACCATATATGGCATAATTAAGATAAAATAAAATAAAACTATAATAAATGTTATTCCTGGGTTAGTGCTTAATGATGGGTAGAATAGAGTAAGGGTTAGTGGGACGTCACCCAAATCGCGTAGTGTCAGACCATTAGCAGTGATTGCGGTTAGGTCATTTGATCACGTAAGTCGTTGACAGACGTGCTAGCTTTGCCCTGTGTCAAGCACCATTATTGGTATCAGAGCCATGTTTAATGTTAATTATACTTAGTTTTATTTTCTGTTAATTAGTCATATATGGTCACATACATCCATACATGAGTATTGAACCTACAGAAGAAGTAGCCTCAGTGGCAAATACAGTATCTAATACAGTAGCTTCTACATCAGAAGCCCGAGAACTTGTTGCTTACCAGGATGTTAAGGAAGCCCTTGATAAGTGGACTATCCCTAAGGTCAAACCAGATACTATCTATAAGATAGGAACGTTTGACTTTTCCAGTAAGAAAATAATCAAAACATTTGAACATGCTATGCCCGTCCAGAATAATGATGAGATAATATATCTTCTTCATTTTCAAAATTTATATCCTTTTATACAGAAATACAAGTATGTCCATATAGGACTTGTCCAGATTGCTTTCAAGCCCTTGACACTTCTAGGTCAGAATACTAGTCTCCAGTGTACACTGAGAGATGGAAGATGCACAGATTGGAAAGCATCACTTATGGGAGCTGTAGAAACCAGTCTCTCGCATGGTCCAGTATATTTCGATATTTATCCAAATTTAAGTATAGCACTCTCTGATGCAAACTTATCTAAAGTTTGGGAACTCAGAGTGTTGTCCAATGGTTATGAATATTGTGACGACCCAGGACTTTTCCCTCCGCTCGAGCGGACTTTTGTGGTTCCCAGCAAATTCGCAGACGACCAGAGATTCTGTAAGTTGTAAATCTCCGCTCGAGCGGAGAAGTTGACGCTCGAGCGGACTGCTTTATTGGTCTGTGAGCGCTCGAGCGGGTGAGGTGGCGCTCGAGCGTGGAAAGTAAGATTGTCCTTGACATTTTATTAGTGTACTTAGAACCTTCTTATGTTATTTTGGAATATGGGTTGAGGTGGTACAATGAAGGTAAAGTAGGAAGAAACCAAAAGCTTTAATTTGAATGATTCATCTACGATCAGTCGTCACTCTTTTGCCCTTTTCTTTTTCCACACTTTGAATTTGGATGTGAGGTTAGAACCATTGGAAAGCTTATTTCCGGGGCTTCAATTTGGACACAAGAACGACCTAAAACGGAGTTCGGATGGGAGAGTTATACCTGTTCAAAGTTTCGAAATCTGTGCTGAAAACAGGTCCGCTCGAGCGGGAATTTCTCCGCTCGAGCGGGAATTACGGGACAGCAGCTTAAAAAGAGATTTTTTTGATTATTTCTCACACTTTACTTTTCCCCTCTTCTCTCCTCTCTCCCTAGGTCCGAAAACCCTAGAGTTTTGATCCCAAATCCTCACCATTTCTCTAAGTTTTGATCAAGATTTTCCACCAAGGAATGAAGAAGGCATGAAGATCAACATTTGCAACCGATTGGAATTCCGAAATTATGGAGGAATCTCACCAAGGCTTGCTTAATTCTTGAGGTAAGGAATCTTGAGAGTTAAATTGATGGGTTAAAATAATGGACCATGTATCCTAGGTGTTTAATCAATGGAAAAATTGGAATGAAAAGTGATGGGTTAATAAGTTTGAATTTTTGTTTGAATTTCAATGTTTTCTTGAAACCCTAGGTTGGGTAATGATGTTAATTGATGATTTGGCCCAAATTGGAACTAGAATCATGAAATTAGTAGGTTGAATTATATATGTGCAAGTTTAATTGGAATTTGGTGATACTTGAAAATTATGTTTAAAATTTGCGAATGAACTATGGTATAAACATTGTAATTCATGTTGTAATGTGAAGGGAAAATTGGGGAAATAATCTATTAATGATATAGATGATATGAACTTGGTTTTAGAATGTTGGAATATGATTCAAGGATTTATGTTGCATTATGTTGAATTGCAAATGGTGTTAATAAACTAAGTGGTGTTGACCTTGTTGGATTATATTATGTTAACTAATATTGACTTGAATATACCATGATAAATTATGTTTGAATTACGTGAATTGTATAAGGTCAGCTACAGGGGCGGACCAAGCACCTGAACACTGTGAGTAGTAGTATTTCGATGGATCTTTAACCGTTAATGATTATTGTTATTGACGTTATGATCTTCGTCGTAAGAATTATGTTGACATGTATGTTATGTATGCTACGTAAGAAATATTTGTGAAATTATGGAAACACCAAGGGTGTATGCTATATGAGGACCATTGTGGAATTATGTTAAATAATCCGAAGAAAGAATTGAATGTCAATAACACAATTATGTGACTCACGTTATGATGTGAATGGCTCCACTCTTATTAATATAATGGAGCATATACCTTCTGTTTATTGTTAATAATGTTATTCTATTATTGTGGGATAATTATGTCACCTTATGAGAAACCATGGGAAGATCTAAGAGCATTATTGTGCACCTCGTTCTGTTTATTGTTGATAATGGATATTAACACACTGTTATCTGTAAGTCAGTTGTATGGATTTATGAAGGACAAGTGGAATGTAAGTGCATTACGAGACTACAGTATCTTCGTATCTCTAGACTCGTTAATATGTAATAACATTCTGTTATCTATGAACTAGTGGCATTAATTCATGACAAACAAATGGGATGTGACTGCATTATGAAGTTCAATCTGTGAATAGTTGCTATTAGCACTCTGTTGAACGCAACATAACTATGTTAACTCATGTGAATAATTAGAAGGAACTATGTGCTTCTGTATGAACTATTATATTTCTGATATGGAGCAAAGTGTTGTACGGAGCTAAGTGCTACACTTTGGTGGGAGCCACCTCTAGAATCCGTACGAGCCACCTCTTGAGTCCATATATATATGTATACTGAGCTTAAAGCCGATGTGAAAGTTATGAGGCCGAGAGCCATTTGTGAAATATGAATCTATGAGGCCGAGAGCCATTTGTGAAATATGAATCTATGAGGCCGAGAGCCATTTGTGAACTTATGAGGCCAAGGGCCGACTTGTGAATTTGTGAACTTATGAGGCCGAGGGCCGACTTGTGAATTTGTGAACTTATGAGGCCGAGGGCTGACTTGTGAATTTGTGAACTTATGAGGCCGAGAGCCGACTTGTGAAACTATGAATTCAAAGGGCCAAGGGCCAAGTTGTGAAGTTATGAATCTCAATTATGAATCTATAAAGCCAAAGGCTAATTGTGAATATGTGAACCCACCAGGCCAAGGACCATTCTGTGAATTTGTGAACCAACAAGACCGTTCTGACATTAGTACGGAATCAGATTAACTACCTGTCTTTTATATTATATAAACTCTGATTTGCATTATAATTCAAGTTGAACATTGAGTTATTCACGTACTATTATTCACTGAGGTTATCTCACTATGTATTTTGTCTGATTCCGTAGGTCCTGCGTTTGGAGGTCAGCCTCAACTTTTAATGCTCGTCTTCCTTTGTTAGCCTATGTGTGTCCAAGCATTTGGGTGAAGCCTACCCGTTTGGTGAAGTTTTGGCTTAGATTTTGATTGTCTATAATATGGTGTAACTTCTAATGTTTTTTTTTATTATACGCCCAAACACAGGCGGGGTTGTATATGTGTATGTAACTATTATTATCTGTCTATTTGTGATCCTGGCATGATAGTGGTCGCTCAATGGATGTAGCTCTTTCCTTGCATGTTATTATATAAAATTTATGCTTCCACTCAGGCCCCATATGTTATACATAACAGGTTAAGTGTCCGTTTCTGAAGTGGTCATGCCCAAACTTCTAGGGGCGAGTTTGGGGCGTGACAAGTGGTATCAGAGCACGAGTTGCCATCCCACACACGAATCCATTGAGCTTTAGGATGTCTAACAAGACTTAGGCGTCATGCATAACATTCTTAGAGTATATGAAAAGATTGATGGCAACGTTTAATGTATATGTTGTATCTGCTATTTCTGAGGACTGTAATCTATGTCTGTTTATCTTATATAGATTGGTGAATAAAACAAGACATGCATATGGGATCAAGTTAACAATGTTGCACTGCGGAGGTGTGGTAAGAATTTGAACTGGTCGGTAAGTCAGCTTATATATAAATGGTTAGATATAAGTGTGTTATCGATTGAGCATTATCTGTGGGAAATGATGGTGATATAATTGTGTTGTTTTACACCTATTTGAGTAAATTGATTAAATTTTAAGTATCAGATATATCTAAGATTAAAGGAAATGTTATATGTGTGTTACCTTATGGCCTGTTATGTCTCCCTTGCTGTAACAATGATTAGATCAATGATTCTAAGAAGCTACTGTATTGGAGTATTTTGATAAGATGTGTTTTATGTAATAATTGAGGTTGTGTTAAGTATGACCGGCCATAAGAAAGAATTCTGCATATAGTGATTCTTTTAAAATTGGGAATTTGCTTCTGGCTGACGATTTCAATAGGCCGAAAGGCTGTTTTGGACCGAAAGGCCGTTCTGATTATTCTGGGCCAATGGGCCATTCTGTAATAGCTGTAATACTAGACTAAAGGCCGTTCTGAAAGTAAACCAATATCAGACTCACTATTGGATCTTATGTTTCTGTGAATGCACTGTTGTGCATTGTGAGCTATGTTTGGGAAATTGGTTATTGACCTTGAGACAGTATGCAAGTAATATGATTTTGTGAACTAAGGAAATTACTAATGACTTCTGCTAGGGAATTATTGATGGTGTCTAATGAGTATTGTTTATGTGTGCTTAGGATGTGAATGCGAGAATCTGTATTCTGCACTCTGTACTCTGTACTCTCACTTCTGTAATCTGCAATCTGAAATCTATAAAGTGTAATCTGTTCTGTTTATATGTAACCTGTAATCTATAATTGAGACTTCTTATAAGAAACAGTCAAATGACATGCGGAACCCCGCTTATGATATGTGTCTGTCTATGTAACACTCGCAAAACAATAGAGAATCATTAACGAATTTGATATCACATCTAAATGATTGATATTTTGATAAGTTACTGCAAGAATTCGAATCTTGCTTCTGTGAAGTGATAATTTATGATTGAGGAATTATTTATGTGATATAATTCTGTGTAGATAATACAAATTGTCAAACCAATCCCTATTTCATATTTAAAGGCCCTAATATAAACCGTTCTGCATGATACTGTGAAATATCTGTATAAAATTAATTCAAGGCTTGTTCCTTTAATGTGATTTGTAAACGAGTGATTATCAGCATGAAACCTCTGTGATCCGTGTTATTGATAGATGTCATGCCATCAATTAAGTTGGGTACTTCCGACATAGATGAATAAAGTATGACCTTGTGTGAGTTGACCATGGGCCTAAATGAGTAATGATTTTGGAAATAGCTATGCTATACGATATTTAATGAAATCCATATCGTGGGTTATGAAATGCTTTACATGATAAGTATTTTCTGAAATGACAAAAATGCTATGAACTTCCGATATATTTATGATATGATAAGCTTTCCGACTAATTGCTCCAAATTGACTAGATACGCTACGAAACTCCGAATGTTCAAGATATGACTAATTTGCTATGTATGAATAAGTCCTTTAATTGATAATTGATGAAGGCTCTATGTTGAGCTACAAGCTATTCTGTCTTATCTGTTGTAAGTTGGCTTGGAGCTTGTTCTGTCAAAGTTTACATCAGTTTAATACTATTGGGAATTAATTCCTTATCTGATATCTTTGAACGGTATGATAAGTTTCTGAGTACTGTCTCTGAACAACGTGTAATTATGAAATACATATTCAAATGTTATGATAAATGTATTATGTGCTCAATGTCAAACATGGATTTTAAATGGTCATACCATATTGTAATTTGGGAATTGTGTGAGGGTTGATCTGTATGTAATTTTACTAATAAGTTACTTTGAACTTTGAACATGTAATTCCTTGATATGGGAGTTGAGTTGTTATTTGGAGTCTGTTAGAAATTTGATTTGACCTGATAAGTCTAATTCTGATAGTAAACAAAGAGCCCCAAAGTCATTGATTTAGAATGTGTTTGTGAACCTAAAGAGGTTGAACCAAGTATGACAGCTTATGGGTCACATGTGGTCGAATACTTGAATAAACCCATTTCTGAATGTCTTTAAGCTGATATAGCATTTGGAAGGCATGACCTTTGGGTCAACAAATTGAAATATACGAGGAATGTGAATAATGAGATGAAGCTTTGGTGTTATTGAAAATGTTAATGGAAATTTTTAGAACTATTGAGGAAAAGTAATTGAAATTGAGGTTTGGGCGTTCATTAGACGTGGTCCGTTTAGTTGTTAATTGAGAAGTTGTTATGGACCTTGGAATTATAAATGGCTCTTTGCTGTTGAAATCCTGATACGTGTATATTGATCGAAGGTATTTGTGACTCTTTCCTATCTCAAGTGTGGATCTAGTTTTGGAACATTACAGAATGTGTTTCCGTTTAGCCCTAAATAAGGACTTACAGAAAGAAGAATACAGAACATTTAGGGAATGGTATTTTAAAATCCATACTCCTGTTCAGTTAGAACAATATAAACTTCAGTATTATGAATGTTTGGAACAACATCAGATAATCCAGTCTTTTCTTCGATGGTATGATGAACACATAATCCCTACAGAATCTCAAATAAATGTAATTGAGAAAATTCAACAAACTTGGGTTAGCACAGATGGTAAAAACATTGTGTCTATCCATCTTCCAACTCAACCTTTGGAGTTACAACCTGTAAGTAGTGGTACGGGTATAAAACCTTTGTCTATTGCTGCTGTAACAAGACCGCGAGGGACCTCGGCTACAGTTCGGACTCCCCATTTTTTGTGTTCGTTGCGGTTCTTAATTTGAACCAAAGAGTCCAACTCTGGCAAATCGTTTTGAGAAAAACAGATTTTGAAAAGAAGTGCCAAACATGGACTGCTTTGCCAGATACAGAGTCGCAACCTAAATATTTTTTAAATGGGAAATTTAGGAAACCCTGACTCGGTGCCGAAGGCCACGTGTCCGTCATCACCAAAGTTGTCTTGGCTCGGGAGCTTGGGTACGATCGGGGAAGGTCAGCTATGAGCACCCCCTTTCGCCCGGTCCGAAGACCGGCCTCTACTAACCATGATATCCGATTTTGAAAACGTTATGTGTTCTTATTCCGGTTATTGGCCTAGAATTACTATGTTATGCGCACAGCAAACAAGTATAGACTAGATTGCCTAATTTGGAAACAAGCATTGCATATCCGTTTGTTTTGAAAAGCGCTTTGGAATTTGTTACTCGCAAGTAGGCTAAAACACGGATTTCAACGAGTTTTTCCAACTCAAACAATCCAACCTTCACCCACAGGCATTCAGGCAGTTTATCACATAAGCATCTAGCCACATAGTAAGCATGCTGTCATGATAGCATTCACACACATGCGATATGCTAAAGCACAAAAATACTTACATCGTACTCCGTGCCAAAACAATAAACTAGTTAGCAAATATACATGTTCCTAGTTCATGTTAAGTGGCTAATGCAACACATGCAAGGATGCAGTTAGAGTAGGCTCAGCTAACCCTAAAATGGCATGCGAAATGCTACAATTATCATATATTCAATTTGGAATTGAAAATACAATGCAGTTTGTATGATGTACCGAGCCCTGGTGCATGTAAACGAATGTATGGATGCACGCATGCATTGCATGAGATATGCTAATTTAAACGTGCCCTAATACTACCCATCATAAGCAGGTAAATAAAAGGGAAGAAAGAAGTGGGGATTAGAAGACATACACCCACTCACACACACTTATTACAGATTCGCCCTCGCTCGGAGGGACCAAAAGAATAATACAAATTAACCAACTACGCAAGCTAATTAATAATTTCAAATTGCCCAATTAGTTGACAAATTAACTAAGCTAGAAGAAAATAGTAAATCGCCTCGGGAAGAGAGCCCAATGCAATGCATGCTCGGTCTTGCTCGGAATTGCACTGCCATGCGCAAGCTGCCTCTGTTTTCCCTGCTCTGCCCCTCTGAAGACTGCCAAAGTCTCTGAATTGCTTCCCTGGACATTGGGAGACACCACCGGCTGAGTAGAATTGCCACCGGCAGTGGGATGTGGTCATCGGCTGATAATGCATCCATCGGCCACCAATTGATTACCGGTCGGCACTGAATACTGCCGGTCGGCAAAGAATGCCTGCGGAACCTGCAATTGACAGCAGCAGAGGGCAAGGCATAGCATGGCAATGCAATTCAAGCAATGTATGCACTAACCCTATCCCTTATCATGTGTAGGACTCGAAAGGACATGGTCCTTGGTTCTTGGACCATCAATCGCGCATTTCAATGCGTGATGGCCCAAGGAACCAATTTGTGCATTTTCATGTCAAATGAAATGCAAACCAAATAAGCACATAAAGGCCTAACCTCGATCACTTGATTTCAAGAGGCAAGGCATGCATGTTCAATGCAATGCAACCTAAGCACGTTAGCTAGTATGCAACGTGGCATGCAAACAAGCAATACTAAACATACATCAATCATGCAAGGCCTAGACAACAATCATGCAAGGCATGGGGCAAGCATGTTAATATCAAATATGTGAGATGTGTCCCAAATGTGCAAATATGCAAGACATGCAACATCACATAAATGCGACCAAGCATGCAACAATATACAAAGTAAGCATGCAACACAAGCTAAGGGAGGGACTTACACTAATTGGACAGCCCTAAATTAGGTCCAAAACAGTGGCCAAAGTGCATGGAACAAAGGGAAAAACAAGTCAATGAAGCATGCTCATACAAGAGGCCAATAAAGCACATAAACCATAGCTATATGGTACAATGCATACAGGTCTCAACCACCTCAAAACAGTGTTTCTACATGCTAAAACCATGCTGAAAATGCCATGATCATGCACCAAAACAAGCTCAAATGATATGCCCAAACAATGGACTCTTGAAGCACATGAACTACAACTATGTAATGCAATGCATGAGAGTTTTATCCAGCCTAAAACAGAATTTTTGCATGGTAATTTAGGGCCTAAAACATGCTGGAAAATAGCCAAAACAAACTAGAAAAGCATGCTCTCCTTTAGGCCATTCTAAGCATTTAAACCACAACCATGCAAAGCAATGCACAAGCCACCTTAACACCTCAAAACAGAGCTTAATCACAGCAAAATATGGACTATTGCAGGCCAAAGTTAAGCTAGCACATGTTAGGAAGATAGGCTAAGGCATGAAACAAGCTAGGCTAGGGAGCAAAATTACACTACAAGTGTATGAAGCAAGCAACCAAGCCCCCAACCAGACCAAAACAAATCTGAAACATGGCAAAACAAAGCCTAAAACATGCTTGGCTTAAGCTAAAACAAGCCACAAAAAGATGCTACTTTGTAAGCCTAACAAGGCATAACAACTAGCTACAAGGAGGAGGGGCTAACCCCTCCTATTTGAGGCCTCAAAACTGGTTTTTGATCACTGAAAAACCTCTGAAAAAAAGTTGTTTTTAGGCCCGAAAGAGGTTTGCTTAAAAGAGCTCAAAGGTGGATCACAATCTCACAAAACAAGGAGCAAACAAAGGGAGGACACCCCTTAACTCACAAGGACTTCAATCCACCACTTTTAACACATAAAAATAGAGATTTTGACAGTTGAAAATCAGGCCAAAAGAAGCATGCAAAAGTAGCTATACAGGTGCACAAAATAAAGCTTGAGAAAAGTAGGAGCTTACCCTTGAAGCTCTGCACCAAAACAGGTTCTTCTTGGACCAAAACCAGCCTTAGGAGCTCCAAATACACCTCCAAGAATCACCTTTTCAATATAGGTAAGTTTGAGCAAGGGTGGAGGCTCAAGAAATGGGAAGAACACTCACTTTTGGGCACTTATATGCTTTTATACACACAATATAGGAAGAGAGAGAGCGCTGATATTTGGCTGTGGAATTTCTAGAGAGAGAGGAGTCTTTTAGAGTGAGAAGCTCCCCAAAACTTGCTTTTTTGTTGTCTCCCTCAAATATGAGATATAAGGCTCTATATATTGCAAAATAAAGGCTTTTGGTCGAAATATCCCAATTGAAAATATCTGATGCAGTGTATAACAGCTGAACGATAAATATCTGTCAAAAATCTGAGTTTTTGAGCGCTTTTGGCCGGTCGGCACAATATTTGGCCGATCGGCACAATATTTGGCCGGTCTGCTAATTTTTCTGGCCGATCGGCTAAATGGATGGCCGGTAGGTGACCGGTAAGGTCAAAAAGTGCCAGTGGATGTCTAGATTGAAGCCCCAGAAGTTAGCTTTCCAATGGCGCAAACCTTGCTTAAAATTCCTTCTGTGCAAAAAGTTATGCCCTTTTCGGTGAAGCCGCGCAGATTCGATCCAACCGGGATGATGCCCAACTTCAACGAATCATATCTTCCCCACCCGGACTTGGATGTAAGAGATTCTTGAATGAAAAATGAAGCCCCGGAAGTCTTCTTTCCAATGGTAGTGGCCTCATAGCTTAAATCCGAGTATGCAGATGGATACGCTTGATTTAGCGAGGACTGCTCGACTCCCTTCTACCCGTATCCTTGCCGAACTTCTTCTCCAACTTATTTTCTCCCCTCTTCTCCTCTCCTCTTCAACTTCAAACCCCTAAGTAAGGCGTTTTGAAAGATTTTTCAAAGATTTCATCTCTCTTTCATTCATCTCCACTTTGTCCTTGCTCAGTTTGCCGAAAAGCGCACCATTTACCGAAATGCGAGTGTCGGAACATCGTGGGAATTTTATTTCGAAAATGTTTTGAAAGTGAGGTTTTTAAGGTCTAAAAACCATCCAAAATAATTTTGGTCCAAACTGGGGTATGAAGTTGAGATTTGCCTCTCCCCTTGCCGAAGAAACTGAACCTTTGCCCTGCACACCTTTCTCCAACAAGTAAACCATCAGTAACGCCCAAGTCTCGAGGGCGGTCAAAAATGGGGTGTCTACAGCTGCTTATATGGAAATACCTCACAAATCTCAGAATAGGGACCCAATTCTTGTACAAGATCTAATTCCTATTCTAAAACAGCATAATTATACAAATCTGTTTTGCCAAACAGTAGGCAAACAGATTACTAGAATTGAAGAAACTGTTAATCATATAAAAGACAGTTGTCATTTATAGCCAAAATCTGAGATTAAAACTGAAATTATTCCAGTAACAATTAAACCTCCTTTAGAAGTAACTAAATTCAAATTAACTTCTACTAAGAAAGATACAGAATTTATGGATACTCTAGTTGATAAGATCAAAAATCTTAAAATAGGAGAATCCTCTTCAATTAATATGTTATCCAGACAAAATATTCCAGAAGAAGAAAATTTAACAATTTCACAAATTGCAGAAATTGAAAATGTTTTCCAGAATAATCAAACCTCCATAAATAAAGTTCATTATGGAGAATCTTTAAGAAATAATCATAGGACTGCTCCAACACGGCATTTTTATCATCGCAGCACTCCTATGGATATTCTTTATGAAGAAGATTTTTTACAGACACAAAAATCCTATCATGGAAAAACTATCTATGAATGGAACATAGATGGTCTTTCAGAATATCAGATATTTGAGTTATTACATCAAATGATCATGTATTCAACAATTTGCAAACAGAATGAGAATGACGATCATGAGATCGCTCGATTCTTAGTTAATGGTTTCACCGACATCCTTAAAGGATGGTGGGATAATATTATTACAGATACACAACAAACAGAAATTTTTACAGCATTTAAAAGAATTACAGATCCCTTAACAGGAACTGTTCAATCTGAACAGGACGCTGTTTATACTCTTATCAATACCATTCTACACCATTTTGTAGGAGCTTCTCCTGATGGTTTAGAAGATAGGAGTAGAGAACTTTTACAGAATTTAAGATGTCCATCTTTGTCTCATTTTAGATGGTATAAAGATGTGTTCATGATGAGAGTAATAAGACGATCTGACGCCAATAGTGAACATTGGAAAGCCAAGTTCATTGATGGTCTTCCTACCCTCTTTGCTGAAAGAATCAGGAAGAAATTAAGGGATAAGCATAGTAAAATGTCTATTCCTTATTCAGAATACACTTATGGTCAACTCATAAGAATTGTTACAGAAAAAGGTCTTGCTCTTTGCAATGATCTAAAATTACAGACTCAAATGAAAAAACAAAGTCATAATGAATTAGGTGAATTTTGTGAACAATTTGCCTATGATACTAAACTTCAGTATCCATCCAAACATAAACATAAAAAGCATAAGTATGGAAAATCCCCAAAAGATTATTCCAAAAAATACAAGAAAAAGAAATATTATAAACAACCAGTCCAGCCAACTCAGCCTTCTAAAGCCAAAGGGAAATAGAAGAAAACTTATCCCCAGAAGGATAAAACTACAGTTAAATGTTACAAATGCGGCCAGATTGGTCACTATGCTAATCGTTGTAAAGCTAAAATACAACAGAAATTAAATGAATTAGCTTTAGACGATGAAGTCCAGCAACAAATTCTTTAGATGATTTCTGAAGATTCTGATTCAGATATTACTTCAGATGATGGTATTGCAGCCATGTATTCATCATCCTCTAGTACAGACACTGAATCCTCTCCAGAAATTTGTGCCTGTAAACCACAAATAAATCAAATTACAGAAGAAGCCAACTATTGGTAAGCAATAGTTGAGATGAATGGACTTGATATTAGTGGTCCTAGTATTAATGTCCTTACAGATGACCAACAGCATATGTTGAATATTGCTGAACAAATCATAGATCCAGAAATGAAATTAAAATTTCTTGAATTATGCTACCAACAGCATAAAAAAGAAGAAATTTTACCTCCAAAACATTACAGTATGAAAGAAGTTTATAACAGAGTTAAAAATACTTCTACAGAAAAACCTATAACAATCCAGGATTTAAAAATGGAAGTTAATGCTTTAAAAATTGAAATTAAACATTTACAAACTTCTAATATTACTATTAATTCTGAGATAAAAAAGATTAATAGCAAAATTCAACATGAATCCATTTCAGAATCCCCAAACAATTCATCCAAAGAGCCTAATTATCTTATGCTCATGAATACTGTTACCTTTCAGAAATTGTATATTCGAATTACTTTTATGATAAAATCCGATTTTATCATAAAAGATGCCATTGCTCTTGTTGATAGTGGTGCTGATATGAATTGTATTCAGGAAGGATTAATTCCTACTAAATACTTTCATAAGACAACTCAATCTCTTACAAGTGCAAGTGGTAATTCTTTATATATCCAGTATAAACTTCCAGAAGTCTTAATTTGTTAATGTTCAATCCACTCAAACTCATGCAAATGATCTTACAACTCCATGAACTTAGTTTCTACATAACTTAATTCCAAGAATTTATGATGAATTTCATAGCTAATGTGTGAATTCAAGTGTATTACGGCTCCAATCTTCAAATCTTCTACCAATTCCTTCAAAATCTCCTTTCTCTCTCTAAAGTATTAAGTTCACCCTTATTCTCTCTCAAAATCTCAGCCCATATGTTGCATATTATGAGTCCAAGACATTGAATTAGGCTTATGTAGGGAGTAATTAACTTAACCTAATTAAGCTTGCTTATTGATAATTAATCCTAATCAATTTTAATTGATTCCAATTATTTTGGTCCGAATCAAATTTTGACGAAAGTTGCTAAAAAATTCTAAATATTCTAATTAGCTCATCGGGCTAGTCAATTTCTACAACTGAAGCCATTCGGGCTTTCAATTTCTAATTCTAAGTCAATAAGTGAACAGATATTCTATGTAATAACAGATAACTACAAAATTAAGCATGTAATCACAGAATTAAATACACAACCATGCAATTAAACTTATTGAATCAATATAATATAATGGTACGGAGGTCGGGGTCATCACAAAAACAGAATGAGAGTCCAAATCTGACAAATCCATAGAAAATCTACTAAATCACAAGAAATGCCAAAAATGGACTACATCACTAGATTCAGAGTCACCACCTAATCTTTTTGGAAAACTAGAAAACTTATGACTCGTGCCAAAGGTCACTGTCCATCATAATTGAATTATCTCGGCTTGGGAACTAGGTATGAAGGGGGAAGGTCATGAATTGAGCACCTCCGCTCACCCGATCAAAGATCAGCCTCTACTAATTCTAGATATGAAATTCATTCCCAATATGCCCATATTCCGATTATTAATGCTGAAATTATTATGTGAAGCAAGCAAGTATAGACTAAATCACTTACTTTGGAATGCTTTGATTTCATGCATTTTGAAAAAGAGTTTCAAAAAGTGCAACTCAAAGAAAAGATGAGTCCACATGCATGGAAGTCAATATCATTCCAACTTAAGCAAAATAATCTCCATCTGTCGGGATCTAAGAAGATATATCAAGCAAGCCAGTAGCTGCATGGTAAAAATGCTAGACATAGTACAAAAAAACATGCACAATCAGGATACAAAGATGAAAGAAGTTCACCTAGTACTCCTTCACAACAAGCCAAGCAAAATGGGTTAGAAAAATATGCATGATCTTAGATGTAAAAAAACTAATGCAACACACACAAAAAATGCAACTAAAGACTTGACTACTAATCATATGATATACGAACCATCTCAAGACATGGGGTAGCACACATAATCACATAAGAAGTAAAGAAATGAGAGATAAAATTAGCCAAATCTTCTGCATGAAAGGTGGATGGAAAAAATGGGAGAATGATGAAATAAAGAAGATATGATGCCAAGATATGGAAAGCTCTAAATAAAAGGGATAGAAAAGAAAGAGATAAGAGATTTATATACATCAAAGCTACTAACAAAATAAACTACTCCACCAATAGTAATGGAAGCAATTACTTACTAACCAAAATAAAAGCTAATCATGGATGATTCAACTAATAAAAGCTTTCAAATCATAACACATGAAAAGCTATCATGTGACACACGATACTACATGATGATAGTAATCAAATAAAGGATGAAAATAAACTAAACCCATAATTCTCACCACGGAAGAGATGAAATGATGGTCTTCCTCAATCACCAAAGGATATAGAAAATCACATAATGATCAATGAAGTAAAAGAGGGAGAGAGAACTTCCACACTCATCATGGAAGAAATGATGAGATAATAGACTTCTTTGATCATCAAAGATATAGAGAATCAATGATGATCATAGAAGAAACATATATGAAATGGAAGCTAAATAAGAAGCAAATCAAAGAAGCGAATATGAATCTACATCATCTCTCATGGAAAAGAGTAGATAGATACCCAAATCCATGTTAAAAGTAGATGGAGAGAGTATATTACAAATTACTTCTAAGTGGAAGCCATGTTTGGCTTCCAAGAAAGTAGAGAGAAAATGAGAGAAAGTAAGAGAAAATGAAAGAATATAGAATTTAAAAATCTCAAACCACCAATTTAAACACATAAATCACCCAATTAATCTCACAAAGCAACCCAAATGTTCATTAGAATGTGAACATGAATTGAGTCGTGAGAATTAAACTTGTTTGGATGATGAGAAAATTAGTAAGAAAGTGATGGAAAATGAAAGAAAATTAAAGAAAACAAGAGAATTATGAAAACAAAACATAGGGTAGGACTAGAACCATACATGTCAAAAACTAATCTAAACTACCAAAGAAAATAAGAAAATAGAGTGTTTGGGAGGTGAGAAAATGAGAGAGAAAATGTAGGGAAACTAGAATTCAAACAACACAATCAAACCTATGGAAGGGTGGCTAATCCCTTCCACTATCCACAAAGCCCAATCACATAATTACTACAAGATTTCAAAATAGTGTTTGGCAAGAGAGAAAAGAAAAGAAAACAAGAGAGAGTGATGAGAAAGTTGAAGAGTTTACCTCAAGCAAAGAGGAGCTCTTTGATTAGAAAATGTTGTTCTAATCACCCTCAAGCTTCTAAAGTTGGACTTGAATCGTAGCAAAAATCTCCTTTGATGATAGCTTCAATGGTGTATGTATAGGTGTAAGTATAGAGAGAGAAAAATTGAAGAGTTTTTGGGTTTCTTCAATAATCCAATCCTTCAAGGGTACAAGGTTCAACGGTCCTCCAATTCAATGATCTTAGGGGGTTTTTTATAGACTAAGAGGATGGGGGAGGTGTCTTGGGGCGCAAGTTCCCGTAAATTACGGAAGAGGTTGCATGGGGGGACTATCTTCTAGAAATTGCTTTGTTTGCCGCAAAAATTGTATGGCTGTACAAAAAAGTGCTGGCTAACCAAAAAATGTCTGGCCATACAAAAAAATGTGCTGGCCAACCAAAAAAGTTGTCTGGCAAAATAATTTTGTACAGCTAAGGCCAAAAATGCTGCAAACAAGGTATTTCCAAAGATTATCCTCATTTCCACTCGTTTCTACTTTGCATTTGCTTAGTTACCAAGAAAATACAATGTTTTGAGTTGAAAAGTGAGCTTAGGCATCATATCATGATTGAATTTCGCAAACCTAAAAACATTTTGAAAATGGTTTTAAAGGTCTAAAAATAATTTTGGCCAAAATGGGTGTAAGGAGGGGATCCACTTTCAATCATGGATTTTGCTATAGATATCAAAGTCATGCATTCTAGTTTTCATGATTGGGTGACTAGAAAAGGCGCGCAAATCTTAGGGCCGGTCAAAATAGAGTGTCTATAGCTTGTAAGCACCTGAAGTCTTAGGGTAAGTCAAAATAGGGTATTTACAATTGCTCCTCTCTGACATAACTCAAGTAATCATGAAGTGATATGGAGTGAAATGAGTGGTTTAATGGTTCATATTGCTGGTTATATATTGACAGGTAGTTTGGTCAATAAAATTTGGAAGGTCTTTTGCTATGACTCCGCCTTTGTTTGTCCTTAAACTAGTATTTTTTATATGGTAGGTTTGGGAACAAGCTAATTTAATAACTTTTTGGCTATTTGGCTAAAATATGAGCTAAAAAAAATTAGTATGTTTGGGATGACTTTTTTAGCTTTTTACGAAAAGATGTGCAAAAAGTAGAGAGAAAAGAAAATCTTTGACTTTTTGGTATGGGTTGTTGGCTTTTTGGCTAATTTAGTAACTTTTTGACTTTTTGACTAAAAAGGAGGGTTCCCAAACGAGGCCAGTAGAAGTAAATTTTCTTGTATTTTTTAATGTTTTATACATAATAAATAAACAAATAAATAAAATTGTTTATTCCAAAGAGAAAAAACGAGATCACTTGCTCCATAGAAAAAAAGTAAGATCATTCAACACTTATCCAAATTTCGGAAATCAAAATCGCACAACCAAAACAACAGTTTGAAAATCGGTCAACTCATTCAACCAATTTCGCGAGCTGCTACTAATGAATTTGGAAATTTCTTACCTCATCTCCATACATCATAAATAGGGGTAAATTTGTTAAATAAAAAAATAAAAAAAAGAAAAAGGACTTAGTAGGTAAAAAAAATTCCTCATATGACTTATCCTGAGATGTGTTTCGCAAATGGAACCTATAGATAATTAACCCAACATTTTGTATTGATCTTTAATATATAAAATTAAGAAATTTTGTTTAAGTTTTGAAGCTCCCAAAATTATTATTGGTAAAAAGTTCACTTTTGTATAATCTATACTCCTATAATACAAGAGAGAGTTCACATAAGCTACAGTGACTGTGGCTCTCATTTTACTTTCCATTTTTGGCCTTTTGTTTTATTCAGATGAACCTTTGTTTCAGTGAGACTTTTGAATTAGTTGATAAATTCACACATGTTTCTGATTTCAGGCCATGTGTCTCTAATTTCAGCCAGGTGTCTCCCTTCCCATATTTCGGTCATTTTTCTATCTTCTTCGTTATTCTACGCATATTTTTTTCTCTGTCATTGTTCTCTGACCAAGAACACTATGCCTCGTTTGGAAAGTGAACCATTTAGCTAAAAAATTAAAAAATTACTAAAAAATCAAAAAATCAACAATTCATATCAAAAAGTCAAAAAAAAGTCAAAAAGTCAAAAGTCAAAAAGTCATTCCAAACATACTAGTTTTTTTTAGTTCATATTTTAGCTAAATAGTCAAAAAGTTACTAAATTAACCTGCTCCCAAACGAGGCCTAAGTCACAGCAGTTATCTATAGTGTTTTAGTAGAGGTTTTTTTAGTATTTTTTTAATAATTTAAACCGTTCATATTGTAGGATTTGTTAAATAGATCATTCATGTAAAAAATTAAATTAATTAAAAATCTATAACTGTATAACAATTAGATATTTGTTTTTTAAAAAATAAACGATTAACATAATCTTGATAATTTTTGTAAAATAATTTGAATCTAATCATGGGGTTGTGGATTTTTGATTAATTAAATTTTTTTTTATATGAATGATATATTCGACGAACCTTACAATATAAACGATTCAGATTATTGAAAAAGATTCGAAAAATCCCCCAGAGCACCACAGATCCCTGCCGTGACTTTTCGTAGCAGGATCCCCAAGTCCATTGTTCTCTCATCTCATCCATGGTTGTGGTGGTTGAGCTCACATGCTTCTCAGGCTCTCTTCATTGACTATCTGTGAAGGTATTCTGTCATGACTTGAATCTGTCCCTAAAAATTTAGGGCATGACCGGCCTGTACTTAGGCCTCAAAAACAAATTTTCGAAATATTTAAATGACATTGGGGCCTAAAGAGGAAGCAAATCAAATAGTAATGTCCATTAAGCTTGTGCATACATGATAACTGAAATAATTAAAACAATGTAAACACACTAGTATATATATATATCTCACACACATATACATAAAACTTAAATAAATGCAAAATTCTTAACAATACAAGGTTAAAGCCTCAACACAGAGGCGCATCTTGGGTGGCTTCACTTAGCAGGTTCACAAAAGAACTCCTGAGGCTGACCTAAGAATGGTCTTCGGATTGATCACCTACATACAGATAAAATACGGAGTGAGCGAAGCTCAATGAGTAATAATAAAGTGAAGTGAATCAAGTAAATAATCTAGATTCAGAAGCAGCATAACGCAATACTCTTCCACATTTACATAATCCACAACATTATCCATAATCATATTTGGAAAATGGCCTTAGACCCACCATATAACAAAACGGCCTCGGGCCCAATCATATATCAAAACGGCTTCGGGCCCAATCGAATATCAAAACGGCCTCGGGCCCAATCGAATATCATATTATAAATAATTCACATTTCATATCCATGTTCCATATCATCGATCTTGTAACTCATTCATTCGCATAAAACATAATTCTAGAACATCGCAACATTTACATATTAAAGTAAATATAAAAAAAACATGTCGTCACAATATTATTACTCAGAATGGTTTAGGTGAGGAGTGGTCTCTGTCTGCAAGTGACCTACACGTAGCACACATACACAAATGGATAAATAATGTATTCTTTCCTTAGTTTATCTTTTTAATCTTTGGTTCGATTCGTTTACCTCTTATTCACTTCCAAATATTTTAGAGGGATCAGATAAACACATTAACAGTTTCAGAGGATCAAAAAGAGGTAACAAAAGTGGACAGAATTGCTCCCAATTCTCGCACGTGCGGAAGACCACCACCGCACGTGCAGAGAGATGTGTCGCACATGCAACCCGCACGTGCCTTTATTTCAGAATGCCAAAGTTGTTTTCACTGTTTTCCGCACGTGCAACTGTGAGCCCCACATGTGCAACCGTGCCTCCAGCACGTGAGGCCATGGGCCCCGCACGTGCGGTCCTGGGTTCTGCTTGAGCAGTCCGAAAATCCAACAAATTCAAACTTCCTAAACTCCATTCCAAGGTTCAATTCAAGCAAATTTCATTTCAAAACATCATATATGATCATAGTAAACATAAATTTCAAGTTCAATTAGATCACAACTCATTTATTTCATTTCTTCATCTTTTCATAGTTTATACTACATATCTTCATATATATATATATACATATACATATACATGAGCTCTAAGCATGCAAAGATGCAAGACTAAAATTAACAATAAGGCAATTGCTCATAATCTAAGTCAATGTAACTCAAAACATGAGAATCAACTCTTTAATTAATTGAATCCAAAAATCGCATGCTCAATTTTATGGAATATACCCAACCAAGACCATAATTCATAAACCCTAACTTCAAAGAGTGTAATGCTTCATCTTAAGACTTGATTCTAACCAATTTAAGAAAGATTAAGTGAAGTTTAATGGATTTTCACTTACTTTGAACTATATTCTTGATTCCCCCTTACAATTCTCAAGTCTTCAAGCTTTGATTTGTGCTCTCTTCTTCTTCTCTCTTTCTCCTCTCTTCTTTCCCTCTCCTAGGTGACTCTCTAGATTTTTTCACTTCCCCAAAGGAGAGAAGATGGACTCAAAAGGGCTTTTAGTATATATATATATGGCTAAGCATGCTTGCCAAACATGCCTTAGCGAATCAGACTGAATCAAATTCCAATTAAACCTCACAGATGACTCTAAAAATTATGTTGTTCATAATTATGTATTCCGTTCTATTTTCTGAAGCCTCTAAGACCTTCAATTTGTAGTGCAAAGTTAACCACCCAAACATACCTTAATGAATCAGACAAAATAAATTTTCAATTAACTTTCTCAAATGGCTCTAAAAATTTCCATTAGCATATCCATATATTCAATTTCGATTTCTGAACCCATGAAGGTCGATAATTTCAGTTTTAAAGTCGTAACTCAACAGATAATTCCTCAGTTCAAACAGATATCATTAAATTAAAGCACATTAACCCATAATTAAATAAAGATAATTTCTGATACACATTTTGGGGTCGTTACATATTCACTGCACTCGTATACTTTGCTTTTGTCTAGGATTGGTTGTTTAAGCAGTAAGAAAATGGAAAAAATATTTGTACTTTTATTTTATTTCTTTCCCTATTTTTTTTTAAGTTTTATTGAAGTATGGGTAAATTACACTAACACTCCTGAGATTTATGTTTATTACAATTCTCCCCCTCACATTTGGAAAATTACACCGACCCCCCTTGTCAGTGTAATTATTTGACGGTATTAACTTTTAAGTTAAAATGACAGATTTACCATTAACCTTTACATATACTTTAAAGTATAAATTACATTGACACCCCTTGAGGTTTCAATTTAATACGGATCCCCCCTAACATTTTAAAAAAAAAAAAAAAAAACTAATTTAATAAAAATAAATCTGAAAAAATGTATTTAATTTGTAAAAAATTATTTCTAACCACTTGAAAAATAAAAAATTATATAAAAATGATAATTATTTTTTATTTTTTATTTCTTAACCAAATTAATTTTTAATTTTTTTAAAACAATTCTTCTTACATTGGTAACTTATTTAATTATTTGTTAATTTTACGACATTTTTATCATCTGAGACCTGTTTGGTAACCATTTCGTTTTCATTTTTCAATTTATATTTACAAAAATTTTAAAAACTGTCATAAAAACTTACTTGATAATTTTTTTTGATTTATAAATGGTTGTCTCAGTTTGTAAATGTGGGAGCCGAATAAATAGAAGAGTCGGAAGATGCGTACCCCAGAAATAAGATATTATTCGGCTTCATATTGCGTGACTAGGATGCCAAATGCGTTAGGAAGGCCGAATAGCCGGAGATCAGTAGCTCCGAATAAATAAAAGGGGAATGGGATAAAAGTAAGCTCAGACCCGAGGCCCAAAAAGCAAGTATAAATACAAGAATCACAGATTTAGAATGGTATGTAAAAAATCACTTCACTTAACTTAGTAAACAAGCTATCTTGAGTGTCTGAACTGACTTGTCCGTCGGAGTGCTAATTTCGGCACCCCCGACCGGAGTGTTTGTATCTTTTCAGGTGACTAGCTGAGGATCACTAGCGTCTCCCAGGATCTGAAGAGTATTTCCGAACCACTTCTCCATAATTGGCGCCGTCTGTAGGAATACTCAAATACATCCATGGCAGACATGACTGAAGATCCTCCGATAGCCACTGACGAGACCACACAAAGAGATGACCTCACTCCAGCAAACTCACTTGGACCAAAAACCATCACAGCAAGACTTGCCTTGGTCCTCTACTCATCTTCAAACCCAACGCAAAAGACAATACAAGCGATCATGGCACAAGCTAGGTAAACCAAACAGAGGTTGGACAACATCATCGCTGAGAACGAACGCTTTCGTCGCGATCTGGCCTCAGAAATAGCAAAATCCAAACAAACAGTGCGCCAGGCTTCTAGGCAACCCCCGAGGGCAGATGATCGAGGATCTCGAGCCCGACAGCAAGAAACTGACGGCCGCTATGCCTCAACAGATCATCTTGAGGAGTTGGCAAAGGACGAACGTCTCCAACAATGCGTCCGAAGGAGTGCGATCAAAACACCTGCCCTTCCGAACGATGCATTTCCGCTTGACACCGTCCACATGATATACAGCCTGCCAGCAGCCCCGGCCGTGCATGCGATCCAATCACATCTAGGTCCCCAGTAGCAACTCACGCCAGCAAAGCGGCTCCGAGAAACGCCAAGTATCACCTTTGATGACTCTGATTTGATCGGCGTAACACTCCCTCACATCGATCCATTGGTTGTTAAGCTGCGCATAAATCAGTTCACCGTCGAACGCGTTCTTATCGACCAGGGCAGTACTTCGGAGGTTATGTATTATAAAACCTTCATCAAACTCGGATTCAACGAGTCAGACCTGACTCCAGCTCCTTATCCACTATTCGACTTCAATGCCAATCCAGAGTACCCATTGGGAAAGATCAGCTTACCCATTCGAGCAGGTTCTAGAACGGTGGATGTGGAATTCTTGGTCATCAGGCTGCCATCGCCGTACAATCTCATCATGGGGCGATCATGGTTGCATACCTTGCAGGCCGTCCCAAGCACCTATCATCAACTGCTACGTTTCCCAACAGAATACGGCATTGAGCAAATCCGCGGCTCCCAAAAATCGGCACAAGCATGTTATCTCCTTGCCGCCAGAACGCCAAAGGAATTGCAAGTAAACTCCATTGAGGTGCCGAATCGGGAGATCCTTGATGACGTTGGGCGGCATCCAAATGAGAAGGCCATGGAAGGTTTAGACCGAGTTGACATCGATGGAAGCCCAGAAAGTTCTTCATGATCGGCGCCTCTCTGAATCAGGTCGACAGGCAGCAGCTGATCTCTTTCTTGCTCAACAACCTCGACGTCTTTGCGTGGACTCCGTACGAAATGCCGGGAATAGACCCATCAATTTCACAGCACCGTCTGAATGTCGATCCCAAATGTAAGCCGATCATTCAGAAAGGCCGGCGGTCAGCCGCGGAGCACACTGCCGCCGTTGTTGAGGAAGTAGACAGACTACTTGACGCTGGGGCAATTAGAGAACTCACTTACCCTACGTGGCTCTCCAATACAGTGGTGGTGAAGAAGAAAAATGGAACTTGGCGAGTGTGCGTCGATTTCACGGATCTAAACAAAGCTTGCCCCAAAGACTGTTTTTCTCTACCCAGAATCGACCAGCTTGTCGATGCGATGGCACGCCATCAACGCATGAGCCTCTTCGATGCTTACAGAGGCTACTATCAAATCGCCATGCATCCAGATGACCAGGACAAAACTGCATTCCTCACCCCAAGAGGAACCTACTGCTACAAAGTTATGCCTTTTGGGCTGAAGAATGTAGGGGCAACCTACCAAAGACTGGTCACCGCCATGTTCAAAGAGCAACTCGGCCACATTATGGAAGTATACGTCGACGATATGGTAGTCAAATCCAAAGAAGAACAGAATCATATAGCCAATCTAGAAAAGACATTCAGCATCTTACGCAAATACAGAATGAAACTGAACGCTTCCAAGTGTGCGTTCGGAATCGGCTCTGGCAAATTCCTGGGTTACATCGTCAATCACCGAGGAATCAAAGCCAACCCGAGGCAAGTCACATCAATCTTGGAACTCAGCTCCCCCCGTTCAGTAAAAGAAGTCCAAAAGTTGATGGGGATGGCCGCTGCACTCAACAGGTTCATCAGCCGGTCTACAGATCGTTGCTGACAATTCTTTCAGACACTACGACAGGGTAAGGCTTTTGAATGGTCCACCGAATGCGAAACAGCTTTCAACGGACTCAAGACCTATCTCCGCTCAGTACCTCTCTTGACAACACCCGCCGCTGGTGATCCGCTCATTCTATATCTGGTAGTTTCCAATAGGGTCGTCAGCGCCGTACTGTTAAAAAACGAGGAGGGGGAGCAATGGCCAGTGTATTACATGAGCAAGGCAATGGTTGACGCCGAAACACACTACCTTCCGCTGGAAAAACTCATTTTAGCCCTAGTCATGGCGGCAAGAAAACTGATGCATTACTTCCAGGGACATAGCATTGGGGTGCTAACAGATTATCCCCTCCGATCAGTACTACGGAGTGCAGAAGCATCAGGACGTGTTTCAAAATGGGCTCTTGAACTCGGCCAATACGACATTCAGTTTTTACCTAAAACCGCAACCAAGGGGCAAGTGTTGGCCGACTTTGTTGCCGAATTCACCGGCGAGCTTGCCAACCTCAAACCTGACGAAGTTCGACCAAAGGCTGAAGTTCGACCAAAGCCGAACTAGAGAATTTATGTTGGGGATATTTGGCAATTATACTGTGATGGATCGTCTAACCAAAGGGGCAGCGGCGCTGGAGTTGTAATCATGTCTCCAGACGGCACAGTAATTGAGCAGGCCGTCAAGCTTGGCTTCGAAGTATCAAATAACGAAGCCAAATACGAAGCCCTTTTAGCCGGTCAGCGGAATGCGCACCTTCTCGGCGCTCGACATCTGCTTGTGTTTTGTGATTCAAAATTGGTAATCAGTCAGCTAAAGGGGGAGTACGCGGCAAGAAATGACCGTATGGTGGCCTACATAAAAACGACCAATTCCTTGCTGGCAAAATTTGACCATCACGAACTGAACCAAATAACACGCGACCAGAACACACATACGGATGCCTTGGCGTGCCTAGCCTCCGTCATCAATTATGAGATCAAACGGACCATCGAAGTAGGTTTCATCCCGGAGCCGAGTATTGGCCCCTCGAAGGAAATCCATGTCAACGTTATAGAATCCGCACCAAGCTGGATGGACCCCATTGCTGCATTCCTCTCTTCTGAACAACTCCCAGAGGACAAAAAAGAAACACATAAGCTGCGAAATAAAGCCCTGCGATACTATCTGGATCCGCAAGGAGGGCTTTATAAAAAGTCCCTCTCTGGTCCATATGTGGAATGCGTGCACCCTGACAAAGTGGAAGACCTTCTGACAGAGATACATGAGGGCAGTTGTGGTGCCCATTCTGGCGGACGCTCCCTGGCACATCGAGCTATAACACAGGGGTATTATTGGCCGACAATGAGAGCTGACGCGGAGAGTTATGTAAAAAAAATGCGAACAGTGCCAAAAGTTCTCCCCATTAACCCATCTGTCTGCCGAAGGGTTGAACTCTATCACTAGCCCCTGGCCGTTTGCTCAGTGGGGACTTGATATCGTAGGACCATTGCCGAGGGCCCCAGGGAACAAGCGATTCTTAATCGTCGCAACAGATTACTTCACAAAATAGGTCGAAGCGGAGGCTTTAACACATATACGAGATGCTGACATTAAACACTTTGTATGGAGAAACATCGTAATGCGATTCGGCATTCCGAGAGCTCTCATCTCAAACAATGGCACCCAGTTTGATTATGGCGTATATCGAGAGTTATGCAGCAAATATGGCATTCAGCCTTACTTCTCTACACCGGCCTACCCCCAAAGCAATGGTTAAGCCGAAGCCTCTAACAAATCCATCTTGGACGGCATCAAAAAGAGGCTGGAAAAAGCTAAAGGCAAATGGGTCGAAGAATTGCCGAGTGTATTGTGGACTCATCGTACTACGCCGAGGAGATCCACTGGAGAAACGCCGTATGCTCTATGCTTTGGAACCCAGGCAATCTTACCCTTGGAAATCGGCCTCCCAACTCTAAAATCGCAAGTTTTTGATACGGGCCGAAACGATATGATGCTTGCCCTGGATCTGATTCTAATCGAAGAACGAAGAGACCGCGCCCTGGCATCTATGGCATGGTATTAGCAGCAGCTCGCCAAGTCGTATAATCAGCGAGTTCAGTTACGCCGATACACGCCAGGAGAGTTGGTCCTAAAGAAGGTACTTCCAGCCGACCGGAGACCAGCCGATGGAAAATTAGGTCCAAACTGGGACGGCCCCTATCAGATAGAATCCATCGCAGGAACAGGGGCATATCGGCTCTCAGCCATGTCAGGAAGAAGCTTGCCACGGCCTTGGAATTCAACACATTTACTTAAATTCTATCATTGACCCGACTTGTGGGCTTGATACTTGTACATATTCCACCGTTGCAATACAAAGTTTCTTGTTTTCTCAAGCTCGCTCCCAAGCCTTTAAGGGCCAATTAAGCCTTCTAAGGCCGAAATAAAGTCTCCGGATTCGGAGCCCCCTTTTGGTGCATGACACCTTAGGGCCGATTAAGACTCCGGATTCGAAGCGCCTTCGTGGATATCACGATTGGCCAAAATAAAGTCTCCGGATTCGGAGCCCCTTTTTGGTGCATGACACCTTAGGGCCGATTAAGACTCCGGATTCAGAGCGCCCTTCGTGGATATCACGATTGGCCAAAATAAAGTCTCCGGATTCGGAGCCCCCTTTTGGTGCATGACACCTTAGGGTCAATTCAGACTCTGGATTCGGAGCGCCCTTCGTGGACATCACGATTGGCCCAAATAAAGTCTTCGGATTCGGAGCCCCCTTTTGGTGCATGACACCTTAGAGCCGATTAAGACTCCGGATTTGGAGTGCCCTTCGTGGACATCACGATTGGCCCAAATAAAGTCTCCGGATTCGGAGCCCCCTTTTGGTGCATGACACCTTAGGGCCAATTAAGACTCCGGATTTGGAGCGCCCCTCGTGGACATCACGATTGGCCAAAATAAAGTCTCCGGATTCGGAGCCCCCTTTTGGGGCATGACACCTCAGGGCCGATTAAGCCTCTTAAGACTGATTAAGACTCTGAATTCGGAGTGCCCTTCGTGGACATCACGATTGGCCAAAATAAAGTCTCTGGATTCGGAGCCCCCTTTTGGGGCATAACACCTCAGGGCCGATTAAGCCTCTTAAGGCCGATTAAGACTCCGAATTCGGAGCGCCCTTCGTGGATATCACGATTGGCCAAAATAGTCTCCGGATTCGGAGCCTTTGTGAAAGATGCATTCAGACCACTTCACTGGCCGAATAAATATTCACTAAGAATTGTTCTTAATTCGAGCCGGTCAATGCATGTTTAAACTTTTGCACCACGCAACACAAAACTTGCCAGTAAGTTGAAATAATACGTTTAATTAAGAACATAACATTTCAAGGCCAAATACAAACGTTGAAAATAAAAGAAATTCCATTTGTTCGGCACGAAGTCTGTTCTCGCGTTCCAAAGTATATTTATTCGGCGCCCTCATCATCGCTCTTCTCAATTTCGAAATCGGAATAGGGTAAGTAGTGACGATGATACAGGGGCGAAGCCGAATCAATGCCCACGGCTTCGAGAGCTTTCTCGGTTTGAAGGGCCTTGATCCAGCCGTGCTTAAATCCACGATTTTCACATCGGCAGACCTCCTCGGCAAGGTCTCGTTTGGTCTTCTCTATCCTGACTTTCAGGCCGTCCTAAAACCCCTTTGCATAACCCGAGGTCCGTTGGGTCACTCTCTGCTCAGCGACCAATTTAGATTGACCGGCCGCCACCGACGTGCTCGTTTGAACATTCTTCAGCTCCCGAAGCTCACGCTCGGCCTTTTTCGTGTGAATCTCCAGATTGCGATATCTTTCATCCTTTTTCTCACTCTCACGTCGCGCTTCCCACAGACGCATGCCGACTTCGTAAGCAGTATATAGTCCTTTCATGGCTCCATGTATGCCGTCTCGAAATACTTCGAAATCTTGACGTCCGACCACCGATTGTTGGACTTCCGGCGGGAAGATCTGTTGAGCGAACTCGACTGCCACACCTAGGTCTTTAATGATAGAATCCGCCTCCGTCATTGGTCTATTCCTCACAAAAACCGCAAAACTCAACGGTCGTGGCGTCGCATCAGGCTCGATTCTCGGTCGCAGGCGTGGAGAATTTCCCCGTTGTTGCCTGTCTTTTCGGGGCGATCTGCTTCAACGATTAACGGGCTGTTGTGTTTCCCGATCCTTGGATGTTCTTCTTCCCGTACGCATAGGCTCGCTACTGCGACTCATTGCGGCGTCTAATTCAGCCAATCTTCATCCCTCCCAAGTTGCCTGAATGGAAATAAGTAGGGCCTCTGGCGTGCACCCGCCCCATTTATCCTTCAATGTATGCAGCTCTCCCGAGGCAACGTCAGTAATCTCAAACGTCAAAAGTCGGATGACAATTGTCCAGCCCACGAGTTAGGCCCATTTGGCTTCGCAAGGTCGCGCCTTGGCAAAGGCAAAGGCAGATTTACTAATCTGGTCGGCCATGTTTTCAAGCGCAAGCGCCAATCAATCTGTGCCTCAGCCAGCCCATGAGTTAGGCCCATTCGGCTTCGCAAGCTTGCGCCTTGGCTAAGGCAAGGGCAGATTTACTAATCTGGTCAGCCATGTTTTCAAGCGCAAGCGCCGGTCAATCTGTGCCTCAGCCAGCCCACGAGTTAGGCCCATTCGGCTTCACAAGCTCGTGCCCTAGCTAAGGCAAGGGCAGATTTACTAATCTAGTCGGCCATGTTTTCAAGCACAAGGGCAGATTTACTAATCTGGTCTGGCTAAGGCAAGGGCAGATTTACTAATCTGGTCGGCCATGTTTTCAAGCGCAAGCGCCGATCAATCTGTCCCTCAGCCAGCCCATGAGTTAGGCCTATTCGGCTTCGCAAGCTCACGCCCTAGCTAAGGCAAGGGCAGATTTACTAATATGGTCAGCCATGTTTTCAAGCGCAAGCGCCGATCAATCCGTGCCTCAGCCAGCCATGAGTTAGGCCCATTCGGCTTCTCAAGCCAAGGGCAGATTTACTAATCTGGTCTGGCTAAGGCAAGGGCAGATTTACTAATCTGGTCGGCCATGTTTTCAAGCACAAGCGCCAATCAAGCTGTGCCTCAGCCAACCCATGAGTTAGGCCCATTTGGCTTCCCAAGCTCGCGCCCTGGCTAAGGCAATGGCAGATTTATTAATCTGGTCAACCAAATACCTAAGCTAAGCAGCCGATCTAACCATAACCGAAAGCAATATCATTCATCAACAATATTTTCCTTAGCAAGTTGAGCACAACTCATGAAATTTTATATACGCAAATTACTAAACAAAAAGTTACAAGCCCGCATGAAAATGCCTAGCAAAAAACTATGACTATAGCAACACATGAAAAATACCAAATTAAAAACTGTAAAAATACATTCGACATCCTAAAAACTATGTCAGTCGCCCAGATCAGTCATCAGAATCAGACTCCAATGGCTCAACATCCACTTGCTCATATGGTATTGGCATAATCAATGAAGCTTTAGCAGTAGCAAGGGCTTTGTGTCAGCCATGTTTGAATCCCCAATTTTCAAACTTGGGGACTTGGTCCAAATACTCGGCGAGTCCAGCATTTTTCCTGGCCTCGAATACTTTGGAAGCCTCTGAGTCGGCGGTTTCCTTCGCCGCCTTCATTTCAGCTAACTCAGCCTCCAGTTTGGAGACCGCCTTCTAGGCCAATTTGAGTGCATCTTCGCTTGCGTCCGCCTCCTTCTTGGCATCCGATCTCAATTGATCCGCGCTACGAGCCCTTTACACCTCGGCCTCGGCCCTTGAGGCTTCCTTGTTCGCCCTCAAAGCTTCGACCTCAGTCCTTCTCCTGTGGTCCTCAACTTCCTTTCGGAAACGACCAATCTGTTTGACGGCGTCGCGATGGCGACGGCCCATATCGGCTATCCTTCCGATGGTCTGCAAAACAAGAATTTAAAACCATAACTTCAACAATATTTGGATTAAGTGAAGCAAAGTCCGAATAGGTACCAAAAGTGCCGATTGGGCGGCTAGTGCTGTCGCATTTAGATCTAGTTCCACCCGGAAAGCCTCCCTGTCAGACGGCAACGACACGGACGTAGCCAAGCTGAATGCGACTTCTAGATCTTTAAGCGCCGAAGCATCAGAAGAAACCGGCATGTTTTTTATCATCGGCTGAATGACAAAAGGAACGATCACATTCAATCCCTCTAATCGAGGACGTTTGCCGCCTTATTCTTCTGAGCCGGCCTCAAACTCGGCAGGGCGTTTCTCTACCTCCTCCTCAACTTCTTGGCCGGCCTGCACGATCAAAGTAGATTTGGCATTCTGATTTTTTGCCATCTCCACCTCAATAACGCGCAAGGACTCTGATTCGCTAACAGGCAGGGTGAGTTGAGGTTCGGTGGCCGGTGGTACTTCAGACGGAAGGGCCTCCGCTCTTCGCCACGCGGCCAACCTTTCCGCATTCGCCTTCCTGGCAAGTTTTGTCAGGCTTAACCCGGCCATGTCTTCGGGGCCTGCGGCGGGAAGATCCTCTAAGCCGTGAAAAACGCCATCAAGTGAAAGATCCCCTCGGCCCGAAGTGGATAGAGGATCGGCCGAATTCAATACCTCGTCAAACTCGGTTTCGGACTGATCTGATTCGGTAACATTAGCCACATCCCGCTCTGAATCAGACCCTTCAAAACCAACCTGCCTCAAGTTTTTGAAGTCGGACAAAATAAGAGCGATAAGAGAATCTTCACCCTCTAGAACCGGGATATTTTCCGCTGCCGAGAAGGTCGTATATGTCGGTTCGTAACGAAGCAGAACGTGGGCCGCCCTCCCTTGTTTCTGAAGACTTCGACGGCCGAAATACTTGAGCGTGACTTTGATATCCGAAAGAACGACGTCGTCAGTTGAAGACAGGACTTTCTTCAAATCGTTCCCTGCACAAGCCAAGCCGTAACATTTCAAAGAAGAGGCTTTACAACAAGAATGAACAAATAATAAAAGCGAGAAGGCAATCGGCCACCTAGCTCGCCCTTCCATCTAGGAATAGGGTTGACGTGATCCTCCCCCTCACCAAATTTCCAGTTACCCTAGACAACGACCATAACATCATCAACTCGTTTCCCAGAACTAGAAAGCATAGTAATTAGCTGATGGTCGATATCCTTGGCCCTAAGGAAGAAACGCCTGTGCCGATCAGAAGACTTAGCCAAGGCATAGCAATGCCAGATGGCTAGAATGCCAAGGTTAATTCTAAGGCGACGGTTGAGCGCTATAACCCCCATTATAATTCTAAAGAAATTCACATTGGGTTGGGAAGGGATTAAACCCCAATGGCGAAGCACAGCCCTAAGAAACGGGTGAAGGGGAAAACGGACTCCACCCTCTGCGATTGACAAAAGAGGAAAGACAATCGTGGTTTTGTCCTCCCTCTCCATATCAAGAGTGCCGTCTGCCACAAGCGACAGACGGACATCATCAGGAATGGAGAAATGGCGTTTAAAGCCAGCAATTCGATCTGACGAGAGAAGGTCTTTTAAATGTTTTGCCATACCCTACAGTTTATAAGAATATGCCAAGGAAGAAATAAACCAGAAAGAGTCTTCGAAGCAAGAAAGCAGAGAACTTACAAATGATGAAGAGGATATCAGAGAAGAGAGTTGCAGGGACAATTCGAAAGGCAATCCAGCGACGAGCATCATAAAATACATACTTGAAAGGACATCAAAATTTTAAATCGCAATAAATAAACACGTACGAGGGGGCGGGAAGTCGACACGACAACCGAAAGGGGTGCGCTTAGATATCCACGTGAGAATGAGGCCAACCGCCGAATTTTGGCTCTGACTTTTCGAAATTCAGAACCAAGCACTCCAGCCAACTGTCGTTGGTAAAGTGCTTGGGGGGCAATTGTGGGAACCGAATAAATAGAAGAGTCGGAAGATGCGTACCCCATAAATCAGATATTATTCGGCTCCATATTGCATGACTAGGATGCCGAATGCGTTAGGAAGGCCAAATAGCCGGAGATCAGTAGCTCTGAATAAATAAAAGGGGAATGGGATAAAAGTAGGCTCAGGCCCCGAGACCCAAAAAGCAAGTATAAATACAAGAACCACAGATTTAGAAAGGTATGTAAAAAATCACTTCACTTAACTTAGTAAACAAGCTATCTTGAGTGTCTAAACTGACTTGTCTGTCGGAGTGCTAATTCCGGCACCCCCGACCAGAGTGTTTGTATCTTTTCAGGTGACTAGCTGAGGGTCACTAGCGTCTCCTAGGATCTGAAGAGTATTTCTGAACTACTTCTCCACAGTAAATTTGAGGGAAAAAATGTAAATTTAAAAAATGAGTTTACGTTAATTTTTAAACAGAAATTTAAAAATTTGACTAACAAAAAAAATTTTCAATTAATTTTTTTCTTCAAATAATTTTTTTTCAATGAATTTTTTTTTCAACTAATACTAACTGAGGGGCCAATTGGTAATGCTACTTTAAACCTAGGGGAGAGGATTTTAATTTCTAAAATGTGAGGGGTGTCAATGTAATTTACCCAGTGAGGGCAAAATTGATATTTAAAAAATTTAAATTGCTGACATCAGCAAAATCTGTTAGTTGACTTAACAGTCAACTAATTGAGGGAGCAATCTGTAATAAAACTTTAAACCTCAGGGAGGGGCATGCAATTTCCAAAAGGTGAAAGGAGAGCTACAATTAACATAAATCTCAGAGGGTGTCAATGTAATTTACTCTTGGGCCCCATTTGCTTTGGGATTAAATAGATGGGAGGGGATTAGGATGGATGCGGCATTATTTAGTGTTGTATTTGTTTGTAGAGTTGGGGAGGGGATTAGGATGAAGGAGGTGATATAGATGGAAGTTGGAAGAGGGATTGAGATAGAGGAGGTGTAGATGGTATTAGAAAAATAGTGAGGAGATAAGAAATTTTTTTATTTTGTTTCTTTTTTATATATTGGGAATTTTTTTAAAAATATTAATGTTTAATTTTTTAATATTTTTTTATTTGTTTTATTATTTTATAAAAAAATAATTTAACAATTCCTACACTAACAACTATTATCAAAACAAACAAAATTTTATTTAATCCCCTTACTAACAATCCCCTCACTATTAATTCCCTCATTATGAATCCCCTCCATTCTACCTCTGAAAACAAACGGGACCTCGAAGTATTGTTGTTGTTTTTCGAAGTTCTTTGTAACAGCTTCATAGTGTTTTTCAGTTTGTTCAGATAAGAACGATTTTCTTATTTGATTCTTTGCTCGTTTATTAGTTTTATTTATTTATTTATTGGGTTCGTTTTTGCCCTTTTTTTTTCTTCCTATTTGTTGGTATTATCGAAGCTATTTTTCACATGCATTTGTATTTATATACTATGGATGAATATATCTCTTTTTGGGCTTTTAAGTGAATGGTTTTATTGCGCTGTTTTTGTTTACATTTCGTTTTAATTTTGTATTTTTTCTATTTTTATATTGTTGTTTGTTTTTGCTTTTGTTTTGGTATCTTGTGTTTTCCATCTTTGTTGTTATTGTTTTAAAAAAAAAAATTTTTTTTAATATTTTGTTTTTCTGTCATATCTTAATTTCAATGGTTTCCATTTCTTTAAAAAAAAAAAAAAAAATTAATCTTCTTGCATGCCGGTCAAAATGTTGGTTGTGATTTTGTGTTCTTATATTTTGCTTCTTTTATGTTGCTGCCTTTCTGTACATTTAAAGTTTCCATCCATACAAACATCTCCTGTATCATGTTAAACCCAGGATTTTTTCTTCTATTTTTGTTAAATTATACTGACACTCCCTAAGATTTTTATTTAATACAGATCCTCTCATATTTAAAAAATTATATCCTCATTCCTAAGATTGTAATCACATTACAAATTGTCCATGGATTGTTGATGTTATGTTATAAAATTCTCTAAATGATCATTTTGCTCTTTTTCCTACGATTTCTTCTTTCTATCATCATAAATTCTACAACTTTCTATCATTAAATTCTATCTAAACATATTTTTATTGAGTGATGATATATAAGTATAAATTTTATAAAAAAAAATTCAAAAAAATGATATAGCTTAATGGTAGCTTTTCACTTTAAAACAAAGCATCCATAAACATGATTTATATTTACAACATCATTATCACTACATTTTTATGATGTTTTTTGTATAAATTTTTATATATGAATATAATTTTTTATTTTTATTTCTACCATTATTTTTCTTTCCCGTCTATTCACTCACATTTATTATAATATTACCAAATACTGACATTCACATTTATTACAGTATTACTGAATTTGTGTGTGTGTGTGTGTGTGTGTGTGTGTGTTTTTTTTTTTTTTTTTTTTTTTTTTTTTTTTTTTTGTATTTGGTGAATTTGAAAAAAAATTACAAAATATTATACTTCTTAAATTATCTAGATTAGGTGTATCTAAAAAATAAAAATAAAAATAAAAATTTGCTTAAAATATTTTTAAAAATTCAGTAAAATAAAAAAAATACGAAAAACAAAAAAAAATTAATTTTTTGTACGAGTTAAACCAAAGAAGATGATTTCTCTTGAAACGACATGAACAAAATATCAACATTATTTTATTATTATTATTATATATATATATATAATATTTAAAGGGAAAATATGTCATTTTAATATGACAGGAGGATAAGTGTAATTTTTCAAACGTTAGAGGGGATCTGTCTTAAGAGGGTGTTAGTGCAATTTACCCATATATATACTATTTTGTTTTTGGCTGTTGCTAGGGATGTAAATTTGGCCTAACCCAGCCTAACTAGACCCATGTTGGGCCTTGCGGGCTCCTGCCAAAATTCGGGCCAGGCCTGGTCAAGCCGGGCTGATCCACGGGCCAGAAAATTAGGCCTAGGCCCAAGGGTATTCGGGCCTTGGGCGAGCTGGTGGGCTTAGGCCTGGGCTCGGGCTTGGGTCAAGCTTGGATGGGGTTGAACCGAGATTCTGAAAAGCAGTTGTGGTCGCTATAACGGTAGTGTTGGTGCGGTTGCGGTTACGGAGTGTAAAGGCTGTAGTATAACAGTTGTGGTAATCAGAACCGTGAAATTTTTTTATTTTTCACACAATTTGAAAAAAAACTTGCCGATACGCATATTTTTTTCCATGATCATATTTATTGGGTTTTAAAATAAATATTGATCAATTTTTGTAAATTTTTAAATATGATCCAATATATTTCATATTTTTAAATCACTATAAACTGAGTTTTTAATATTTTATTTTAATAATTAATGAGTTTATATGTCATAAATCCATATTACGCATGTGGCAAAAAAAAAAAAAAAATTTATTGGAGTTAGATGTGTGGGAGCTGAATAAGTGGAATAGCCGGGGTACGCGTACCCCAGAAACTAGATACTACTCGGCTCCGTATTGCGTAACTAGGGCGCCGAATGGGTTAGTGAGGCCGAATAGACGGGGGACAATAGATCCGAATGAATGTAAGGTGAATGGGATAAAAGTAGGCTCAGGCCCCGAGACCCAAAAAAGTAAGTATAAATATAAGAACCACAAATCTAGAAAGGTATGTAAGAATCACTCCACTTAACTTAGACAAGAAGCTATCTTGAGTGTCTGAACTAACTTGTCCGTCAGAATGCTAATTCAGGCACCCCCGACCGGAGTGTTTCCATCTTTTCAAGTGACTAGCTGAGGATAAGCAGCGTCTCCCAGGATCAGAAGAGAATTTCCAAACCACTTCTCCACAATTGGCGCCGTCTGTGGGAATACTCAACTACATCCATGGAAGGCGTGACTGAAGATCCTCAGGTAGCCACCGATAAGACCGCACAGAGGTGATCTCACTCCAGCAAACTCGCTTGGACCAAAAACTATCGCAGCAAGACTCGCCTCGGACCTCCGCTCATCTTCAAACTGAATGCAAACGACAATACAAGCGACCATGGCTCACGCTAGGCGAACCAAACAGAGGTTGGACAATATCATTGCTGAGAACGAACGCCTCCGTCGCGATCTGGCCTCAGCAATAGCAAAATCCAAACAAACGGAGCGCCAGACTTCTGAGCGACCCCCGAGGGCAGATAATCAATGATCTCAGGTCCGACAACCAGAAACTGACGGCCGTTATGCCTCAACGGATCATCTTGAGGATTTGGCAAAGGACGAACGTCTCCACCAATGTATCCGGAAGAGTGTGGTCGAAACACCTGCCCTTCCGCGGGATGCACTTCCCCTCAATATCGTCCACATGATATACAGCCTACCCGCAGCCCCGGTCGTGCATGCGATCCAATCGCATCCAGGCCCCCAACAACAACAACTCACACCAGCAAAGCGGCCCCGAGTGACGCCAAGTATCACCTTTGATGATTCTGATCTGATCGGTGTAGCGCTCCCTCACATCGATCCGTTGGTTGTTGAGCTGCGCGTAAACCTGTTCACCATCGAACGCGTTCTTATCGACCAGGGCAGTACCTTAGAGGTTATGTACTATAAAACTTTCACCAAACTCGGCTTCAATGAGTCCGACCTGACTCCGGCCCCTTATCCACTATTTGGCTTCAATGCCACTCCAGAGTACCCCTTCAAAAAGATCAGCTTACCCATGCGAGTAGGCTCCAGAACGGTGGATGTGGAGTTCTTGGTCATCCGACTGCCTTCACCGTACAATCTCATCATGGGACGATCGTGGTTGCATACATTGCAGGCCGTCCCAACCACCTATCATCAACTGCTACATTTCCCAACAGAACATGGCATTGAGCAAATCCGCGGATCCCAGAAATCGGCACAAGCATGTTATCTCCTTGCCGCCAGAACGCCAACGGCACTGCAAGTAAACTCCATTGAGGTGCCGAATCGAGAGATCCTGGATGACGTTGGGCGGTGTCCAAACGAGAAGGCCACGGAAGATCTAGACCGAGTTGACATTGATGGAAGCCCAGAAAGGTTCTTCATGATCGGCGCCTCTCTGAATTAAGCCGACAGGCAGCAGCTGACCTCTTTCTTGCTCAACAACCTTGACGTCTTCGCGTGGACTCCGTACGAAATGCCGGGAATAGACCCGTCAGTCTCACAGCACCATCTGAATGTCGATCCGAAATGTAAGCTGATCATTCAGGAGGGCCGACGATCAGCCGCAGAACACACTGCCGCCGTTGTTGAGGAGGTGGATAGACTGCTTGACGCCGGGGCAATTAGAGAAGTCACTTACCCTACGTGGCTCTCCAATACAGTGGTGGTGAAGAAGAAAAATGGGACTTGGCGGGTGTGCGTCGACTTCACGGATCTGAACAAAGCTTGCCCCAAGGACTGTTTTCCTCTACCAAGAATCGACTAGCTTGTCGACGCGACGGCACATCATCAACGCATGAGCTTCCTCGATGCTTATAGAGGCTATCATCAAATCGCCATGCACCCGGATGACCAGGACAAAACTGCCTTCCTCACCCCAAGAGGAACCTATTGCTACAAAGTTATGCCTTTTGGGCTGAAGAATGCAGGGGCAACCTACCAAAGATTGGTCACCGCCATGTTCAAAGAGCAACTCGGCCACACTATGGAAGTATACATCGACGATATGGTGGTCAAGTCCAAAGAAGAACAGAATCATATAGCCGATCTAGAGAAGGCATTCAGCATCTTATGCAAATACAGAATGAAACTGAACGCTTCCAAGTGTGCGTTCGGAATCGGCTCTGGAAAATTCCTGGGTTACATCGTCAATCACCGAGGAATCGAAGCCAACCCGAGGCAAGTCATAGCAATCCTCGAACTCGGCTCCCCCCGTTCAATAAAAGAAGTCCAAAAGTTGATGGGGATGACCGCCGCACTTAACAGGTTCATTAGCCGGTCTACAGATCACTGCCGACAATTCTTTCAGACACTACGGCAGGGTAAGGCTTTTGAATGGTCCACCGAATGCGAATCAACCTTTAACGGACTCAAGACATACCTCCGCTCAGTACCTCTCTTGACCACACCCGCCGCTGGTGACCCGCTCATCCTGTATCTGGTAGTTTCCGATAGGGCCGTCAGCGCCGTACTGTTAAAAGAGGAGGAGGGGGAGCAACGGCCAGTGTATTATGTGAGTAAGGCAATGGTTGACGCCGAAACACGCTACCTTCCGCTGGAAAAACTCATCTTAGCCCTAGTCATGGCGGCAAGAAAGCTGATGCATTACTTCCAGGGACATAGCATTGGGGTGCTAACAGATTATCCCCTCCGATCAGTACTACGGAGTGCAGAAGCATCGGGACGTGTTTCAAAATGGGCTCTTGAACTCGGCCAATACGACATTCGATTTTTACCTAAAACTGCAATCAAGGGGCAGGTGTTGGCCGACTTTGTTGCTGAATTCACCGGCGAGCTTGCCGGCCTCAAACCTGATCGACCACAGGCTGAAGTTCCATCGAAGCCGAACTGGAGAATTTATGTCAGTGATATTTGGCAACTATACTGTGATGGATCATCCAACCAAAGGGGCAGTGGCGCCGGGGTTGTAATCATGTCTCCGGACGGCGTAGTAATTGAGCAGGCCATCAAGCTTGGCTTCGAAGCATCAAATAACGAAGCCAAATACGAAGCCCTTCTAGCCGGTCTGCGGAATGCGCACCTCCTTGGCGCACGGTGTCTGCTCGTGTTTTGTGATTCAAAGTTGGTAATCAATCAGCTAAAGAGGGAGTACACGGCAAGAAACGACCGGATGGCGGCCTACATGAAAACGGCCAATTCCTTGCTGGCAAAATTTGACCATTATGAACTGAATCAAATAACACGCGACCAGAACACACAGGCGGATGCCTTGGCATGCCTAGCTTCCACCATCAATTCTGAGATCAAACGGACCATCAAAGTAGGCTTCGTCCCGGAGCCAAGTATCGGCCCTCCGGAGGAAATTCACGTCAATGTTATAGAATCCGCACCAAGCTGGATGGACCCGATTGTTGCATTCCTCTCTTCTGAGCAACTCCCAGAGGACAAAAAAGAAGCACACAAGCTGCGAAATAAAGCCCTGCGATACTATCTGGATCTGCAAGGAGGGCTTTACAAAAAGTCCCTCTCTGGTCCATATTTGGATTGCGTGCACCCCAACAAAGTGGAGGAGCTTCTGACAGAGATACATGAGGGCAGTTGTGGTGCCCATTCTGGCGGACGCTCCCTGGCCCATCGAGCTATAACGCGGGGATATTATTGGCCGACAATGAGAGCTGACGTGGAGAGCTATGTAAAAAAGTGCGAACAGTGCCAAAAGTTCTCCCCATTAACCCATCTGCCTGCCGAAGAGTTGAGCTCTATCACCAGCCCCTGGCCGTTTGCGCAGTGGGGGCTTGATATCGTAGGGCCATTGCCTAGAGCCCCAGGGAACAAGCGATTTTTAATCGTCGCCACAGACTACTTCACAAAATGGGTTGAAGCGGAGGCCCTAACACATATACGAGATGCCGACATTAAACGCTTTGTATGGAGAAACATCATAACACGATTCGGCATTCCGAGAGCTCTCATCTCAGACAATGGCACCCAGTTCGATTGTGGCGTATACCGAGAGTTATGTACCAAATATGGCATTCGGCCTTACTTCTCGACACCGGCCTACCCCCAAAGCAACGGTCAAGCCGAAGCCTCTAACAAATCCATCTTGGACGGCATCAAAAAGAGGCTGGAAAAAGCTAAAGGCAAATGGGTCGAAGAATTACCGAGTGTATTGTGGGCCCATCGTACTACGCCGAGGAGGTCCACTGGAGAAACGCCGTTTGCTCTATGCTTTGGAACCCAGGCAATCTTACCCCTGGAAATCGGGCACCCGACTTTGAAATCGCAAGTTTTTGACACAGGCCGAAACGACATGATGCTTGCCCTAGATCTGATTCTAATCGAGGAACGAAGAGACCGCGCCCTGGCATCCATGGCACGCTATCAGCAGCAGCTCGCCAAGTCGTATAACCAACGAGTTCAGTTGCGTCGATACACGCCAGGAGAGCTTGTCCTAAAGAAGGTACTTCCTGCTGACCGGAGACCGGCCGATGGAAAACTGGGTCCAAACTGGGACGGCTCCTATCAAATTGAATCCATCGCAGGAACAGGGGTATATCGGCTCTCAGACATGTCAGGAAGAAGCCTGCCACGGCCTTGGAATTCTACACATTTACATAAATTCTATCATTGACCCGACTTGCGGGCTTGGTACTTGTATATGTTCCACATTTGCAATACAAAGTCTTTCGTTTTCTTATGCTCGCTCCCAAGCCTTGATTAATGAGGGCCGATTAAGCCTTCCACGGCCAAAAAGTCTCCGGATTCGGAGCCTCCTTTCGGTGCATGACACCCTAAGGCCGATTAAGTCTCCAGATTCGGAGCGCCCTTCGTGGATGTCACGATTGGCCAAAATAAAGTCTCCAAATTCGGAGCGCCCTTCGTGGATGTCACGATCGGCCAAAATAAAGTCTCCGGATTCGGAGCCCCCTTTTGGTGCATGACACCCTAAGGCTGATTAAGACTCTGGATTCGGAGCGCCCTTCATGGATGTCACGATGGGCCAAAATAAAGTCTCCGGATTCGGAGCGCCCTTCGTGGATGTCACGATCGGCCAAAATAAAGTCTCCAGATTCGGAGCCCCCTTTCAGTGCATGACACCCTAAGGCTGATTAAGACTCCAGATTCGGAGCGCCCTTCGTGGATGTCACGATTGGCCAAAATAAAGTCTCTGGATTCGGAGCGCCCTTTGTGGATATCACGATTGGCCGAATAAATATTCCGAATAAATATGCACGAATGACTGGCCCAGTTAAACCTATTAAGGCCGAATAAAATTCTGAATTCGGAGCACCTTCGTGGATATCACGATTGGCCTTTTCTGCAGTTTGTATTCGGACCACTTGATTGGCCGAATAAATATTCAATAAGAATCATTCTTAATTCAGACCGGTCAGTGCATGTCTAAACATTTACGCCATACAACACAAAACTTGCCAAGAAAGATGAAATAATACGATTAATTAAACACATAACATTTCAAGACCAAATACAAACGCTGAAAAGAAAAGAAATTCTATTTATTCAGCACAATGTCTATTCGTTCGGCACCCTCATCGTCGCTCTTCTCAGTTTCAAAATCAGGATAAGGAAAGTGATGGCGATGATACAGGGGCAAGGCTGAATCAATTCCCACGGCTTCGAGAGACCTCTCGGTTTGAAGGGCCTTGATCCAACCATGCTTAAATCCACGATTTTCACATCGACAAACCTCCTCGGCAAGGTCCTGTTTGGTCGTCTCTATCCCAACCTTCAGGCCATCCTGAAACCCCTTTTCATAACCCGAGGTCTGTTGAGTTCCTCTCTCCGCACCAACCACTTTAGATTGATCGACCGCAACAGACGCGCTCGGTCGAACATTCTTCAGTTCCCGAAGCTCACGCTCAGCCTTTTCCGTGCGAATTTCCAAACTGCGATTCCTTTCGTCCTTTTTCTCGCTCTCACGTCGCGTTTCCCCCAGACGCATACCGACTTCGTAAGCGGTATATAGCCCTTTCACGGCCCCATGGATGTCGTCTCGAAATACTTTGAAATCTCGACGTCCGACCATCGATTGTTGGACTTCCGGCGGGAATATTTGTCGAGCGAACTCGACTGCCTCATCTGGGTCTTTAATGATAGAGTTTGCCTCCGTCATTGGTCTATTCCTCACAGAAACCGCAAAACTCAACGGCCGTGGTGTCGCATCAGGCTCGATTCTTGGTCGACTATCCTGTCGAGGCGATCTGCTTCGATGACTAGGGGCCTACTGTGTTACCCGACCCTTGGACGTTCTTCTTCTCGAACACGTAGGCTCGCTACTGCGACTCATTGCGACGTCCGATTTAGTCAATCTTCGTCCCTCCACAGTTGCCTGAATAGAAATAAGTAGGGCCTCTGGTGTACACCCGTTCCACTTATCCTTCAATGTTTGCAGCTTTCCCGAGGCAACGTCAGCACTCCCGAACGTCAACAGTCGGATGACAACTGTCCAAGTTCGCGCCCTGGCCAAGGGCAGATTGATTAATCTTGCCGGCAGACTTTTCAAGGGCAAACAGCCGATCAGTCTGTGCCTTGGCCAGCCCGCGAGTTGGGCCAATTCGGTTTCCCAAGCTCGCGCCTTGGCCAAGGCAAGGGCAGATTTATTAGTCTTGTCGGCCGAGTGTTCAAGGGCAAACGACCGATCAGTCTGCCTTGGCCAGCCTACGAGTTGGGCCCATTTGGCTTCCCAAGCTCGCGCCCTGGCCAAGGCAAGGGCAGATTTATTAATCTTGCCGGTTGAGTTTTCAAAGGCAAATGGCCGATTAGTCTGTGCCTTGGCCAGCCCGCGAGTTGGGCCCATTCGGCTTCCCAAGCTCGCGCCCTGACCAAGGCAAGGACAGATTTATTAGTCTTGCCGGCCGAGTGTTCAAGGGCAAACAGCCGATCAGTCTGCCTTGGCCAGCTCGCGAGTTGGGCCTATTCGGCTTCCCAAGCTCGCGCCCTGGCCAAGGCAAGGGCATATTTATTAATCTTGCCGGCCGAGTTTTCAAGGGCAAACGGCCAATCAGTCTGTGCCTTGGCCAGCCCGTGAGTTGGGCCCATTCGGCTTCCCAAGCTCGCGCCCTGGCCAAGACAAGGGCAGATTTATTAGTCTTGCCGGTCGAGTGTTCAAGGGCAAACGGCCAATCAGTTTGTGCCTTGGCCAGCCTGCAAGTTGGGCCCATTCGGCTTCCCAAGCTCGCGCCCTGGCTGTGCCTTGGCCAGCCCGCGAGTTGGGCCCATTCGGCTCCCCAAGCTCACGCCCTGGCCAAGGGTAGATTTATTAATCTTGCCGGCAGAGTTTTCAAAGGCAAGGGCAGGTTTATTAAGCAGCCGATCTAACCACAACCAAAAACAATAGCATTCAACATTTTCCTTAACTAGTTGAGCACAACTCGTGAAATTTTTTATATATACGCAAGTTACTAAACAAAACGATTTACTCATGACTGTAGCAAATAAAAACTGTAAAAGTACATTCGACGCCCTAAAAACTGCCAGTCGGCCGAATCAGCCATCAGAATCAGACTCCAATGGCTCACTATCCACTTGCTCATATGGTATTGGCATAATCAACGAAGCGTTAGCAGCAGCAAGGGCCTTACGCCAGCCATGTTTGAATCCCCGATTTTCAAACTTGGGAACTTGGTCAACGTACTCGGCAAGCCCAGCGTTTTTCTTGGCATCGAACATTTTGGAAGACTCTGAGTCGGCTGCTTCCTTCGCCGCCTTGATTTCAGCAAACTCAGCCTCCAGTCTGGAGATCGCCTTCTGGGCCAATTTGAGCACATCTTCGCTCGCATCCGCCTTCTTCTCGACATCGGATCTCAACTGATCCGCACTACGAGCCTTCTCCATCTCGGCGTCGGCCCTCGAGGCTTCCTTATTCACCCTCAAAGCCTCAACCTCGGCCCTCCTCCTCTGGCCTTCAACTTGCTCGCGTAGGTGGCCAATCTCTTTGACGGCGTCGCAATGGCGACGGCCCAAATCGGCTATCCATCCGACTGTCTACAAAAGAAGCATTTTAAAACTTAACTTCAACACTATTTGGATTAAGTGAAGCCAAGTTCGAATATGTACCAAAAGCGCGGATTGGGCGGTTAGTGCTATCGTATTCAGATCCGTTTCCACCCGGAAACCCTCGTTGTCAGACGGCAGCGACACGGACGTGGCTAAGCTGAATGCGACTTCTGGATCTTTAAGCGCTGAAGCATCAGAAGAAACCGACATGTTGCTTATCATCGGCTGAATGACAAAAGGAACGATCACGTCCGATCCTTCTAATCGAGGACGTTTGCCGCCGTGTTCCGCTGAGCCGGCCTCAAACTCGGCAGGGCGTTTCTCTGCCTCAACATCTTGGCCGGCCTGCACGATCACAGCAGATTCGGCATTCCGATTTTCTGCCGTTTTCGCCTCAACAACGCGCATGGACTCTGATCTGCTAACAGGCGGGGAGAACTGAGATTTGATGGCGGGCACTATTTCAGACGAAAGGGACTCCGCTCTTCTCCGCGCGGCCAACCTTTCCGCATTCGCCTTTCTGGCAAGTTTCGTCAGGCTTAACCCTGCCATATCTTAGGGGTCTGCGGTAGGAACACTCTCTAAACCGTGAACAGTGCTGTCAAGTGAAAGATCCCCTCGGCCCGAAGTGGATGGGGGATCGGCCGAATTCAATACCTCGTCAGATTCGGTTTCAGACTGATCTGATTCGCTAACATTAGCAACATCCCGCTCTAAATCAGACCCTTCAAAACCAACCTGCCTCAAGTTCTTGAAGTCGGACAAAGTAAGAGCGATAAGATAATCTTCGCCCTCCGGAACAGGGATATTTTTCGCCGCCGAGAAAGTCGTATATGTCGGCTCGTAACGAAGCAGAATGTGTGCCGACCTCCCTTGTTTCTGAAGACTTCGACGGCCGAAATATTTGAGAGCGACTTCTATATCCGAAAGAACGGCGCCGTCAGTTGAAGGCAGAACTTTCTTCAAAATGCCCCCTGCACAAGACAAGCCGTCACATTTCAAAGAAGAGGCTTCACAATAAAAATGAACAAATAATAAAGGCGAGAAGGCAATCAGCCACCTGGCTCGCCCCTCCGTCTAGGAATAGGGTCAACGTGATCCGCTCCTTCGCCAAATTCCCAGTTACCCTGGATAACAACCATAACGTCATCAACTCGTTTCCTAGAACTGGAAAGCATAGTAATCAGCTGATGGTCGATGTCCTTGGCCCTAAGGAAGAAACGCCCGTGCCAACCAGAAGACTTAGCCAAGGCATAACAATGCGGAATGGCTGGAATGCCAAGATTAATTCTTAGGTGACGGTTGAGCGCTATAATCCCCATTATGATTCTAAAGAAATTCACATTAGGTTTGGAAAGGATTAAACCCCAGTAGCGAAGCACAGCCCTAAGAAATGGGTGAAGGGGGAAATGGACTCCACCCTCCGCGATTGACAAAAGAGGAAAGACAATTGTGGTTTCGTCCTCCCTCTCCATATCAAGAGTGTCATCTGCCACAAGCGACAGACGGACATCATCAAGAATGGAGAAATGGCGTTTAAAGCCAGCGATTCGATCTGAGGAGATGGGGTCTTTCAGATGTTTCGCCATGTCTTACAGTTTGTGAAAATACACCAAAGAAGGAACAAACCAGAAAAAATCTTCAAAACAAAGGAGGAGAGAACTTACAAAGAATGAAGGGGATATCGGAAAACGGAGTTGCAGGGATTATCCAAAAGGTAATCCGGCGATGAGCGTCACGAGATACATGAAAGGACGTCAAAATTTTAAATCGCAATAAATAAACACACGCGCGAAGGGAAAAAGTTGACACGACAACCGAAAGGGGAGTGCTTAGATATCCGCATGACGATGAGGCCGGTCGCCGAATTTTGGCTCTGACCTTTCGAAATTCAAAACCAAGCACTCCAGCCAACTGTCGTCGGCAGAGTACTTGGGGGGCAATTGTGGGAGCCGAATAAGTGGAATAGCTGGGGTACGCATACCCCAGAAACTAGATACTACTCGGCTCCGTATTGCGTAACTAGGGCGCCGAATGGGTTAGTGAGACCGAATAGACGGGGGACAATAGAACCGAATGAATGTAAGGTGAATGGGATAAAAGTAGGCTCAGGCCCCGAGGCCCAAAAAAGTAAGTATAAATATAAGAACCACAAATTTAGAAAGGTATGTAAGAATCACTCCACTTAACTTAGACAAGAAGCTATCTTGAGTGTCTGAACTAACTTGTCCGTCGGAGTGCTAATTCTGGCACCCCCGACCGGAGTGTTTCCATCTTTTCGGGTGATTAGCTGAGGATAAGCAGCGTCTCCCAGGATCAGAAGAGTATTTCCAAATCACTTCTCCAGAAGATGTATAAAATTATTTTTTTAATTATTATACTTGTGGAAGCATATGCAAATTTTAATTTGAATAGTTTTAAAAAAATAAATTATACATACTAATGTAATCATATAAAAATTAATAAATAAATTATAAAGAATTTTTTTTTTGGGAGGGGGGGTTTGGATCACTTGAATATTCATTCTTTTTTTGGATAGCCTGTAAATAGAAATAAAATAAAGTAATAAAAAATTGACATGTATAAAATATGTATTGATATATAATTATAAGTGTTATGTTTTCTAGATATTTTACAAAAAAATCAATCAATAACTATTATATATAAGATAAACAATGACAAAAGTAAGAGAATAAATAAGAGTCTAATATATATATATATATATTTTAATCAAACCAAATAGATAATGACTACACTTATTATTATTATTATTATTATCAAACATTATATAGATAGACACGCATAAATAAAATGGTTGAGTGATAGCAGCTGAATAGAATAGCATAGGTCTTACAGTTTCAACAAATCAATGGCATGTTCTTCATCTTCCCTCTTCTCTCTCTCTCTCTCTCTCTCTCTCTCTCTCTCTCTCTATTTCTTCTCTCTTCTCTCTCTATCCCTCTTTCCCCATTTTCAATTTTTTTTTTTTCGAAAGAAGTAGTTCAGAACCGTTATGTAACGGTGTGTAACACGTCATTATGGCTATTACGACCGCTACGGCCGACACACCGGTGAATCTCAATCACACTACAAAAATGGCCATAACAGGTAGTGATAACCACCACAACCGTTATGTAACGGCGTTATGCAACGGTTGCGGCCGCTTTTTAAAACCTTGGCCTGAACATTTTTTTTTTTTTGCTTTTTTTTTCTACCAAAATTATATTATTTTTCACAAAAAAATAAAAATAAAAAAAGACACTGGGCCTCGGGCCTAACCTTGAGTGGGCCGATAGTTCAGGGCAGGCAGGTTGGGCTTCAAAATGATGACCTAGGCTCAGGCTTAGCGTCTCATGCTAGGCTCGAGCCCAAGACCAAACGGGGCGGGCTCACCCGGGTCGCAAGCCATTTTTATACTCGTTGCCCCCACATATAAATAGTAGACCTATACATGCCTTTCTGTATCACTCTTTCTCAGCAAATGTTTTAAAACTTGGACCGGTCGGACTGGTAGAACCGGAAAAACCCCAAAACCCATACTAGGCTAAAAACCGGCCTAGATTGTCAAAACCGGAAGAACCACGGGTTCAATCGGGAAAATTGGTGACCCATTACCGGTTTTGGAACAACCCGGCAGTTGGAAATTTTCTATTTTTTATTTTTATTTTTCTTCTTTCTTTTCTCTTTCTTTCTTTCTTTCTTTCTTATATATATATATATATATTTCAAAATTTTAACTAAGAACTCTTACTTTTATAGTCTCCTCTCATGAGGAAGAGTCTCATTGGAAACTTTGAGAGATTATGAAAGTCTATTGGTATTTATAGGAAAAGATTTTTCAAAGAAGACCTACAAAATTTTATGTGGGATTCAATCAAATTATTTAAATCATATTGATTGGAGAGATAGTTGAAAATTTCATTTCCTTCCAAAATTAAATCTAACATTCAATCAATTTGTTTAGAGGGAATATTAAAAAAATTTAATTTCTTTAAAACAAATGACTTTTTCTTATTAATTATGACTTTATTAAATATTATTAATAAATATTATGAAATAATTTCTATTTTTATTTGAGTATTTATATAAATTTTTATTTATTTATAATTTATAATTATATTTTTTAATTATATAATATTAATTATGACGTCACTGTTCGATCGCTTTAATCTGACGATTGAACCAGCAACCCGTCCATCCAGCTCCTTTTCCAGTTCGCTCACCTTTCCGATTTTCAAAACATTACTTCTCAGCAGTCTTCAATATCACAGATTTTTGTATGAAATAGAGACAACAATGTAAAGAGAGTTTCTGTGAGGGCAAGAAAGAGATAGAGTAAGAGGTTATAGTGGAGAAATTCCCAATTTGGATCAAATGGAAGGAGTCATGTAATCCCACCGATCGCCACAACATTGTGAAGGTCCTCCCTTTTCTTTTTCTTGTTTTTCTCTGTTTAATTTTTTCGAGCAGACCAAAGGGTTAAGCCTATCAAAACCAAGGGTAGGCTCTTATCAATGGTAATCCTTTTAATGCTTTACGATGTTTCTGTCTTCTTTTTGGTGATTGTTGTTTGTTTTGTTGATTTTGTTATGAAATTTAGACGGTTGTGCACATAAGAAGTGGTTAGATGAAATGATGTAGGCAAGGTGTTTGTTAAAAGGATTTTTATGTTGGTTTTTCTTTGTAGAAGGGGTTGCTTTTGATATATTAACTAAAGCTTCTGATTGGTAGCCTCTATTTCTTTGTTTATGAATTGAAGTCCTTTTTTCCTGATAAAAAATTAAAACTTACATTTTGTGTTTACAATTGTAACCTAGATGTTGGAACTTTTGTCAAAACGCATTTTTGGATAAATGTGATATTTTTAGCGAAGACAGAACTCTATCTCCCTCACCACATCAATTTTGGTACTTTGCAATGTCTCTTTCTGTTATCAGTAAATTTAAATTACTTTTCTAGCTGCCAAATAAAAAAAAATTCTACAATGGTTTAGGGTCATAGAGACAAATTTTTTATTTATTTTTAATTGCAGGCAGATGATAATGATATGTGCTCAATTTTTTTGATGAGTCCGCTCCTTTTTTTTTTTTTTGGGGGGGGGGGGGGGTCCAAATAAGATGCTTAATATTAATTTATACGTTCTTAGAAAATGTGTTCATATTTGCAGGTGAATCAATTGATTCAAATTGCAAAAACAGGAAAAGAAAAAATCAATACAGCATTAAAGATGATGGATCAGATGCCGTTATGTAAGTCAAGAACATGAATTTTTTCCCCTTTCCTTTTGTTAAAAAAATATCTGCAAAACTCTGAAGTGTAATTTCTATAATATATGTATTTTAAAAATGAATTAATATATATATATATATATGTTTATTTAAAACTGAATTATATATATCAAGTCTTTGATTTTGTTTCATAGCACAAAACCGTTTTGTAAGGTAGGTTCTTGGAATAGGGAAGACCTTAAGGAGGATCAATTTCTTCTAATTTCTAGCAATCGGTGCATATTTCGGTTTAAATCCAGTAAGATGGTTTTATGAAGCTAACTGTGGCGTGTCCTACATCAGTTCCCTATTTTCATCACTGTCAGCCTTGTACTTGAGTTGTGTTTATGTTTCATTAAATTTTGGGTCTTCTATGAATTGTTTCTTTTATGCAGTAATCATAATAGGGGTTTCTGGGATCCTTGTTATTATGGTTTCCAGTAGTGAAGTTATTTTCAATAATAATGAAAAGCTCTCCTATTGCTTTGGCGCACACGAGCCAAAGTCTCCTCAATTTAGGTAGATTAGATGACTTTGCAAGTCTTTGTGAGTTTTTCCTGTAAACATTAAGTCCTAATCTGTCTGCATATTTCTTTGTGAGAAACATAATTATGGATATGCTATTTGATTTGTAGTAGTGTAAATCTTCAAATTTAAGCCATTAATATTGGGTTAACTTGTTAGAGCCCTTTTGCTTTCATACAAGTTTACTATGTGGAAATCTTTAGTCTAATCTTTTTGTTTTTTGATCAGTTGCCTTTTTTCAATTGCACAACTTTCATTCTGTGATGGAGCTTCTCAGAATTTACACCTTTATACCATTCACATTACAGGTAATTCCATTGCCTTATTCTAACACATCTCCAATTATTTGTCTTTGACTTTCTTTTTTTCAATTATATTTTGAAGCATTTTCATAATCATCAACAAATTTTTTTTTTTAAAAAAAAAAATGTAAAAAAGAAAGAAAGGTTGCTTTGCATACAGCTTGCTTCTTGCAACATTGAAACGCAAATGAAAATGCTCACAAATGTGTTGTGATCTTGTGGGAAAATGACTTGGACCCCCACAAAGGGGGCACCCCCACGACCCCCTCTCTCTCTGGTTGGCCAGTTTTTCTTTTTTTTTTCTTCTCCTCCAATCACCAGCCCCCACGTATGTGGGGGGTGGTGGGGGTGGTGATTGGAGAGGGTCTCAATCACTTTCCAATCATTTGACTGCCAATATCTAATCCTGTGATTGTCTACTGTGGCAACTCCAATTCAGCTTCATCATTCCCAATAAAAATATATTTCTATTTGTATGTGTATATATATGTATGCGTGTAGTTTTTATATATGATTCTTTCAAATTGGTGGTTTCGAATATAGAAGACACTGGGTAGAGCAATGTGATGAGAAATTGGATTCTTTTGAATATAGAAGACATGGCATTGCAAATTGGTATATCTCATTCTGTCTTTATATTTTCCCCCCTCGGCTGGCATGTGTAAATAATTTACATTTATTAGACCTTTATTGTAGGGGTGCAACTCGGGCGGGTGCAACTCGGGCGGGCTCAACCCGAGCAACCCGAGTCCAGCCCGAGTTTTTTTAGGGCTTGGGCAACTATATCTTGTAATCTGGACGGGCCTGGGCAGATTTTTGATGCCCGAATTGTAATTCGGGCCGGGCTTGGGCAGAACCAATGGCCAACCCGAGCAACCCGAACCCGAATTAAATTTAATATATTATATAATATATAATATATATAATATATATAATTTAATAAATTATATAATATATATAAATTAAGTAAAAGAGTTAGTCTTAATTTTTAATTTTTATTTTTTGGTGACCAGAAAATAACTTTGAATAATTCTCAATTCTTTGTTAATTATCAATTCTACCTACAGGTTTCAAAACAAATCTACCTACAAGTTTCTGGGCAATTCGGGCAATTCGGGCTAACCCGAGTTCAAAATACAAAGCTTGGGCAGGGCTTGGGCAGCAAAGCTCGGGTTCATGTTCGGGCTTGGGCGGGCTTGGGCACTGCTCTGGGCAATTCGGGTCGGGCTTGGGCAGACCCCCAACCCGACCGAACCCAGCCGAGTTGCACCCCTACTTTATTGTTGTTGTTGTTGTTTTTTTTTTTTCCTTTTCTATTTTTTTACTTTCAAAGAGAAGACAATAGTTCTTGACAATGAACTTCAAATTCTCTTTCTCATGTTGTAAAAATAAAATAAAAATAAAAATAAACGATTTATACAAAATCACCTATTATCTACTTATTTTAAATTTAAACCTCATTGCATACAACTAAGTGTTAGATTTACTTGCCTTAATTTGCTTTAAATTTTCGAAATGATCAAACTTTTAAACGTTGAGAATGGCAAAAAATTCAGTCTTTAGCATTCTTCTAAAATTAACCTTTTATTTAACATACTTCTCCTTAATTTTTTGTATGCTGTAAATGCTTTGATTTTGCTTATGTTAAACTTACAAGTGCTTAGTTTCTTTAATTTTGAATTCGTAATTTTCTTTTGTAACTTTTATTTGATTGCCAACAAAATTGAAGAAAAATAGAAAATATAACTATTGTTTTTAATTCTCTATATCCTACAAATGAATGTTGGGCGAATTAGACTAACAGTCCCTATAGTTTAGGTCTCGTGTCACTTTGGTCATTGACTTTTCAATTGTGACACATCTGACCTTTAATTTTGAATATTGTCCCAAATAAGGATAATTGAATGTATCATTACTCAATTTCAAGGGCAAAGTCGTCAATTTAATAAAATATAAACTAATTTGATAAAAATAAATGTTAAAAAAATACTTTTGAATTTTTAAAAATTATTTCCACCCACAAAATGTAATTATATAAAATTGATAAATCTTTTACATATTTATTTATTTATTTTTACCAAATTAATTTTTATTATGTGTTTGGATGATGATCATGTAATGGTTAGTTATTTTTTTGATGCTTTTCGATGGTTATCATGTAATAGATGACTGTATTTGTTGTTAACAGATATTTTTGAATAATTATCATGTAATGGATGGTTATTAAGCTTAATGTGTAATCGATATATTGAACATATGAAATGTTTTTAGTTTTGAATTTTTTGATTTAATGGATTGATTTTATAATGATATCAAAGTTGTTGTCATATCTAACTTTTGAAAAAATAGAAATTGATTTAATGAAAATAAAAACAACCATCCATTACATGATCATCATTTAAACATATATTAAAAATTAATTTGTTAAAAATTAATAAATAAATATGTAAAAGATTTATCACTTTGATATAATTTTATCTTGGGAGACTTATTTATAAGCAATTTTTCAGACACTTATGGTAGACTAAGTCCTGTGTAATTTCTTATAGAGTCTCAAATCCTATTTAAATAAGATTATATTCCACAAGATCCTACATAAACGTAACGTAACGTGACACCTACATGAACGTAACGTAACGTAACGTGTCACGTTACATTTCGCAAATTTAATGAGTTTTTATTTTTTTAAATTGAATGTGAAAATGTTGCTGGCTTATATTGGTGTCACGTTACGTTTCATATAAATATGATCTATGGTAACATTCAATTTCCTATATGAATGTTGCCATAGATCATAGGTGTCACGTTACGTTTATGTAGGTGTCACGTTATGTTACGTTTATGTAGATATGATCTATGGTAACATTCAATTTCCTATAAATGTTGCCATAGATCATAGGTGTCACGTTACGTTTATGTAGGTGTCACGTTATGTTACGTTTATGTAGATATGATCTATGATAACATGCAATTTCCTATATAGGAAATTGCATGTTACCATAGATCATAGGTGTCACGTTACGTTAATGTAGGTGTCACGTTACATTTATGTAGGTGTCACGTTACGTTACGTTTATATAGATATGATTTATGGTAACATTCAATTTCCTGTATATGATTTTACTATTATTTATGATATTAACAACTAATATTGAGGGTAAATATGTCAACAAACTTCTCACAGGACTTATGGAAACATAAGTTTTTTAGTAGGACCATATGTAGCATAAGTCTTCCTAATAGGACTTATAAATAATTTTTCCTTTTATTCTTATCTTTAGTGGGTATAAATAATTTTGAAAAATTAAAAAATAATTTTTGGATATTTATTTTTGTCAAACTAGTTTATATTTTATCAAATTGACCACTTTGTCCTTGAAATTGAGCAATGGATTTTCAATTGTCCTTATTTGAAACAAGATTCAAATTAAAGGTCAAATGTGTTACAATTGAAAAGTCAGGGGCTAAAATGACACAAATCCTAAACTATAAGGACCGTTAGTGTAATTGGCCCATGAATGTTAAAAAATCATGCAATTATCTATCACTGTACCATATCTAAAGAATTGATGTTATGATGTTTTTTTCATAGTAAATTTGCAAGCTTCTATGCAGATCAACGAAATTGTGACCGGTTAAAACCGTGAACAAATAAATTTTCCTTGTATTTTTTAATGATTTATACAAAAAAGGAAAAAAGAAATTGTTTATTCCAAAGAGAAAAACGGGATCACTTGCTCCTTAGAAAAAAGTAAGATCATTCAACACGTATCCAAATTTTGAAAATCAAAATCGCACGACCAAAACAACAATTTGAAAATCGATCAACTCGTTCAACCAATTTCACGAGCTGCTACTAATGAATTTGGAAAATGTTTACCTCATCTCCATACATCATAAATAGGGGTAAACTTGTCAAATTAAAAAAAGAAAAAAAAGAAAGAGGACTTAAGTAGGGGAAATTCTATTTCCACATGTTTTTTTATCTGTGTGCATACACTTAATGAAAAAAAAAAATTAATGACAATTTTATCATGAAGTAAAATAATCATAATGCACATCAAAACACACTAAATATAAAATCCTAATTTTCTTTATACACATTTTTTAAAAATAATGATTCTCAGTGCACATCTTTTGAGAAGAAAAAAAAATTGAAACCTAGTTTCTTCATTGTTTCTCACTTCCTCTATTGTCCACCATTACTTGTTACACATTCTATTATCCTCTATTGCTTGTATAAAATATTTGATATTGCTTATTCTCTAAGCTTGACATGGATAGGCCCGGATAGGCCCACAAGGACCACAGCCCACAGTGAACAAACCCAAGCCCACCATTTAAACCCCATTGCATAACCCGGGTAGTAAAACCCAGGACAGCTGGAGGCCAACTGAGCAGGGAAGGCCAATGATGCTCGGACACATGGCAGGAGCAGAATAGGCCACGTCAGCAGACAAAGATCTGCAAAGTTATTGCCACAATACATCACCATTAATGCGGCCCATCACAGCATTTATTACGACAACACCTTCCCGTCGAAACAGCGCCCCTTACCCTGAACAAGGTAGGCTACATCACAGGATTTCGGCGAGGGAGGCACGTCGGAAGGGATAGTGAAATGATTACCAAGGAATATAAGCAAGCATGGAAGGCAAGAAGAAGCTTAAGCATTTTCTATTCCTCTAACTCTCTCTCTCTCTATCTATATCCACTACTTCCACTTCTAATTTACACGCTGGAGGGTTCACTGGGGGACTACCCTATTCCCCGCTGAACTTGTTTGCAGGTCTTCCAGTGGGCTTCATCACTCGGACGTGGGCTTGAGGAGCTTGGATCAGTCCAGTCCATCTAATGTGAACGAACAGTTGGCGCCGTCTGTGGGAACTGGTTGGTCCGTGCGCCAGTTGTGTTCATTGCCGCCGGAGACCCCGTTCCCGTAACCTTTTACGTCTCACCCGTCAAGTGTATGGTCACGACTAGATCCATAGCTTCCCACCATAATGCTGCCGATCATCAGACCGACCCTCCCAGTCCAAACAACCCACCACAGTACTTCATCGAGCTTACCAACAGCATCAACCGCATGGCCGAGCAAAACCAGGCCTTAATAAATCCTCTGCTCCAGAGAAACCTCCCTATTCATCCACCACCGCCTCCAGATATTCCACCCCATCCAGAACAAACTCCGAGCCATATTGTCCCACAACCCAACCCACTCAACTCGGGAGGTTTCCAACCCCCTCACCCACATGTAAATCCACCACCTCCACCCCCACGTCCATCGGTCATAACACCAGCCCCCGAGGGAGAAGCCAGCAGCGTCCAACACCTGTCTCCCTCTGGTGGCGACAACATTCCCCTTTGGGACGCTAAACTCCGAGCCATGAAGCTCCAGCTCCAAGGGGTTATGCAGAATATCCAGCATAAGTCCTCCACCACCGCAAACTCGCCATTTGTCGCCTCCATCCGAGACAAACCCCTGCCTGCCAAATTCAAAATGCCCACCATTGACTCCTTCGATGGCACAACCGACCCGGTCGACCATCTGGAGACCTACCGCACCCTCATGATCCTCCATGCCTTCCCTGACGAAATCATGTGCCGAGCCTTTCCCGTGACACTGAAGGGATTTCATCGGAGCTCAGCGCCAACGACACCCGGCCACCCAACTACTCAACATCCGTCAGACCGAGAGGGAATCACTGCGCAGCTTCGTTACTCGCTTCAATACCGAAGCCCTGCAGGTGGCAGAAAACGATGACAAGGTCATCCTCACGGCTTTCATGGCCGGCCTACGGTCGTCCGACTTCCTTTTCTCTCTCTCCAAAAACCCCACCGATCTCCATGGCCGCCCTGCTCTCCAAAGCCCAGAAATACATGAATGCCGAGGATTCCCTAGCTGCTCGGCAGGATCCACTCACTAAACAGCCGACCCCCAAAGACAAGCGAAAGGACTCGGAACCCCGAAGCACCCAGTACACCAACCAAACACCCCGACCATACCGACCGACCCCCTCGTGCCGACCGGTCGGCACAAACTCGACCGACCGGTCGGTTTCGAGCGGTACACGCCCCTTAATTCTCCCATGGAACATGTCCTTCATCAGATCTAACGGGATTACCCTCTCAAGTGGCCACTACCTTCCCGAACCCCCTCAAATCAGAAAGACCAGTCCAAATACTGCCGCTTTAACCAGGATCACGGCCATAACACTGATGACTGTATCAACCTCAAGGATCAGGTGGAGGCCCTCATACGTCAGGGGCGCCTCAGCCGGTTCACAGATACCCGCCCCTAGCAGAGGCAAAGGACCGAGCCCCACAGAGATAACCGTCGGCGCACCCCGCCCCGGCAGCCAGCCCAACATAACCAAGGCCATGATCGACCTCCGCAACAACCCCGGCCACAAGGTCACCCACCCCCCGCCAGTTGGTGAAATTAGAGTTATTGCAGACGGACTTGCTTGCGGAGGACCATCCCGCTCGGCTCAGAGGGCAGAGCTTAGAAAAATACGGCAGGGCTCAGACAAAACAGTCGCCACAGTGGACCGACCCCCTAAACGGCCTAAACAGTGGACAGAGCCCATCACCTTTACGGACGCCGACTGTACAGGCATCCGCTACCCCGCATGATGACCCCCCTTGTCATTTCGGCCATCCTCTCCAACTACAAGGTCAGACGGGTTCTCATCGATAATGGCAGCTCTTCAGACATCATCTTCCTCAACTGCTTCTGCCAACTCAAGATTGGGGAAGAAAGCTTGTCTCCACTCCAAACCCCCCTGGTCGGTTTCACCGGCGACCGTGTGACCTCCATTGGTTCCATTGACCTCCCCATCACAATCGGTGAATACCCCACGGCAGGCCACGAAGTTGCTCACCTTCCTTGTAGTTAATTGCCCATCTGCCTACAACATCATCCTTGGCCGAACCGCCCTCAACACTTTCCAAGCCATCACATCCACCTATCATCTTACCTTCAAATTGCCCACTGATCTCGGGAAACAGTCAGAGGGGAGCAGACCATGGCCAGGGAGTGTTATGTTGCCTCGCTTAAAGAAGCCAAGCTGAAAGAGGCAATGATCATCGAAGGACTTGACGTCCGGGATGAAGACGAGCTGGTCAGAGGAGAACCTGTGGAGGAGCTTGTCGAAGTCCCTATCGACCCCACCAATCCACTAAAAACTGCTAAGATTGGCAGCCAACTATCCCCCCAGGCAAAAGCCGACCTCACTGCCCTTCTGACCGAGCACAATGACGTATTTGCCTGGACCCATGCAGACATGCCAGGCATAGACCCCTCCTTTATAACTCACCGCCTCAGCATCGAACCTCATTTCCGGCCTTACCGTCAAAAGCAGCGTATTTTCCACCCAGAGCGTAATAATCTCATAGCCGCAGAAGTTGACAAACTCCTTAAGGCTCAATTCATCCAAAATGTAGACTATCCTAAGTGGCTATCCAATGTGGTTCTAGTCCGCAAGAACAATGGCAAGTGGCGTCTCTGCGTCGATTACTCTGACCTGAACCGAGCTTGCCCCAAAGATAGCTATCCACTCCCCCGCATAGATCTGCTGGTCGACGCCACGGCCGGTCACCAAATGCTCAGCTTCATGGATGCTTTCTCCGAGTACAACCAAATCATGATGCACTCATCCGATCGGGAACACACATCCTTCATCACCGACCGAGGTACCTACGACTACCGTGTGATGCCATTCGGACTGAAGAATGCCGGGGCCACCTACCAACGGTTAGTCAATGCAGTTTTCCACCATCAGATCGGTCGGAACATGGAAGTGTATGTGGACGACATGCTAGTCAAAAGCAAACTCTCCGCTGACCATTTGACCGACCTACGAGAGACCTTTGCCACCCTTCGCAAGTATCAGATGAAGCTCAACCCAGAGAAGTGCGCCTTTGGCGTAGGATCTAGAAAGTTCTTGGGTTTTATGGTCAGTCAGCGCGGCATCGAAGCCAACCCTGAAAAGATCAAGGCCCTGATTGAGATGCAGTCACCCAAAACTGTTAAAGAAGTCCAAAGACTCACCGGCAGAGTGGTGGCTCTCAACCGCTTCATTTCTCGCGCGACAGATAAGTGCCTACCATTTTTCAAAGTTCTTCGGCAAACTTTTGAATGGACAGCTGAATCCGAAAAGGCTTTTCAGCAGTTGAAGCAATGCATGGCCAATCCCCCCCTTCTTTCACAAACAATCACGGGCGAGCCCCTCTTCCTCTATTTAGCAGTATCGAACACCGCCGTCAGTGCAGCTCTTATACGGGAAGATGGCTCAGTCCAACGGCCGGTCTACTACATCAGCTGAGCTCTCAGGGGGGCAGAGCAAAATTACCCATTGCTAGAAAAGCTGTCCCTGGCCTTGGTCACCGCCTCCAAACGACTTCGTCCTTACTTCCAGGCCCATTCCATAGTGGTCCTCACCGACCAACCCCTGAAGAAGATCATCCAGCAGCTAGAGCTTTCTGGCTGACTTATGCAATGGTCAGTGGAACTCAGCTAGTTTGACATCTCCTACCCCCCTCGCACAGCAATCAAGGGGCAAGCTGTAGCCGACTTCATCCTGGAATTCACCAATACCACCCCAACCACTACTCCTCCACCTTCACCAACCCCTGCTGAACCAGAAGACCCCCATTCTTGGACTCTCAACGTCGACGGGTCATCCCAGAGGGAAGGTAGTGGGGTGGGCCTCATCCTCACCTCCCCTGAAGGTGGTTATTTCAAATGCGCTCTCCGTCTCTTATTTGAGGCCAGCAACATTGAGGCCGAATATGAAGCGTTGATAGCAGGCCTCCGCCTGGCCAAAGACATTGGTGTTAGCCACATCCGCGTGTTCAGTGACTCCCAGCTCATCGTCGGTCAGATCACGGGGGAATTCGATGCCAAGGATGGCACAATGCGGGCTTACAGGGACATGGCACTCCCCCTTGTTCGCCTCTTCAATACTTTCCAGATCAAACACATACCTCGGGCAGAAAATTCCAAAGCAGATGAGATGGCTCAGTTGGCCTCTGCCGACCAGTCCGACCTCAGCCACGGAGTCCGCCTCGAATACCTAACTCATCCGGCCATCACACCCGACTTGCACGAAGTGCAGTTCCTCCAGACTGAACCCATCCCTTGGGCATCCGACATCATCCTATTTCTGGCGACAGGGGCCCTCCCAGGTGATAAACAGCAGGCCGCCAAAGTAAGGGCTCGGTCGTCCAATTATCTTCTCGATGGTGGCACCCTGTACAAGCGTGGTTTTTCACGACCATATCTGCGATGCCTCAATTCAACACAAGCAACCTATGTCATGCAGGAAATCCATGAGGGAATTTGTGGCAACCACTCGGGCGGCAGGTCCCTAGCACACAAAATACTCCGTACTGGTTACTTTTGGCCAACTCTTAATCAAGACGCGACTGATTTTGTCCTCAAGTGTGATAAGTGTCAGCGCTTTGCCAACATCCCCCATGCCCCGCCTACAGAGTTGATCACGCTTTGCAGCCCCTATCCATTCGCCAAATGAGGGATCGACCTGATTGGTCCACTTCCCACTGGCCGAGGCCAGACCAAGTTCGCAGTCGTCGCCATTGACTACTTCACCAAGTGGGTAGAGGCTGAACCCTTAGCCACCATTACCGAACGGAATACAACCAAGTTCATCTGGCAATCGATCGTCTGCAGGTTTGGCATCCCTCAGGCCATTGTGTCAGACAACGGCAAGCAATTCGACAACGCCAAGTACAGAAAGTTCTGTGCAGATCTCCAGATCCAACCATGTTTCTCCTCCCCTGGCCATCCCCAAGCCAATGGCCAAGTTGAGGTCACCAATCGTTCTCTTCTGAAGATCATCAAGGTTAAGCTGGAAGCTGCTAAGGGATTTTGGGTTGAGGAACTGCCGAATGTACTCTGGGCCTACCGGACAACAGCTCGGACCCCCACTGGAGAAACCTCCTTTCGCCTAACATACGGCGCTGAGGCGGTTATTCTAGTAGAAATCGGTCTGCCTACTCCACGAGTTCTACATCCGGATCCAGCGCCCATTGAAGAGCTCCATCGGGCGGATTTGGACCTAATTGAAGAGCTCAGGGAGACCGCTGCAGTCAGATTGGCCTCATACCAACAGAAAATGAGAACGCACTACAACCGCAAAGTCCGATCATGAGAATTCGCCGTAGGAGATCTTGTCTTAAGAGAGGCCACTCTTGCCACCAAAAATCCGACTGAGGGAAAACTGGCAGCCAAATGGGAGGGACCCTACATTGTGAAAGCCCGTCCACGCCTGGGCACTTACTGACTTCAAGACATGGAGGGTCGAGACCTTCCCCACCCATGGAACGCTGAACATTTGAAACGCTACTTTCAATAGGCTTTTGCTCTTGTGTTGTTCAATTATTGTACTTTCTGTTCGACGCATAATGTAAATTTTGATCATTGAAATACACTTCCAGCTACACCTGTCGTCTCAATAACATTTTTTACTTGCAGACCGAGCACTTCACAAGCCTTGGCCAGACCGAGCACTTCAAAAGCCTCAGCCAGACTGAGCACTTCCAAAGCCTCGGCCAGACCGAGCCTCGGCCAGACCGAGCCTCGGCCAGACCGAGCACTTCCAAAGCCTCGGCCAGACCGAGCACTTCAAAAGCCTCGGCCAGACCGAGCACTTCAAAAGCCTCAGCCAGACCGAGCACTTCAAAAGCCTCAGCCAGACCGAGCACTTCAAAAGCCTCGGCCAGATCGAGCACTTCAAAAGCCTCAGCCAGACTGAGCACTTCAAAAGCCTCGGCCAGACCGAGCACTTCAAAAGCCTCGGCCAGACCGAGCACTTCAAAAGCCTCGGCCAGACCGAGCACTTCAAAAGCCTCGGCCAGACCGAGCACTTCAAAAGCCTCGGCCAGATCGAGCACTTCAAAAGCCTCAGCCAGACCGAGCACTTCAAAAGCCTCGGCCAGACCGAGCACTTCAAAAGCCTCGGCCAGACCGAGCACTTCAAAAGCCTCAGCCAGACCGAGCACTTCAAAAGCCTCAGCCAGATCGAGCACTTCAAAAGCCTCAGCCAGACTGAGCACTTCAAAAGCCTCGGCCAGACCGAGCCTTGGCCAGACCGAGCACTTCCAAAGCCTTGGCCAGACCGAGCACTTCAAAAGCCTTGGCCAGACCGAGCACTTCAAAAGCCTCAGCCAGACTGAGCACTAAGAAAGCCCCGGCCAGACCGAGCACTTAAAAAGCCTCAGCCAGACTGAGCACTTCGAAAGCCCCGGCCAGACCGAGCACTTCGAAAGACTCGGCCAGACCGAGCACTTCAAAAGCCTCAGCTAGACTGAGCACTTCGAAAGCCCCGGCCAGACCGAGCACTTCAAAAGCCTCAGCCAGACTGAGCACTCCCAAAGCCCTCGGCCAGACCGAGCACTCCAAAAGCCTTAGCCAGACTAAGCACTTCCAAAGCCCTCGGCCAGACCGAACTCTTCAACAGACTCAGCCATAATAAACAGCCCAAGTCTCAACCAGACTGAGTGCCACCAATGCGGGTTCAGAATGCGTTACTTACAACTTCATTTCTATCATCAGGGAAATTCCATAGTTATAGCCTTAATAGGACACTCGGTCACGATTTGACAGTCACAATTCCAGCTCAAAGTTTTTACATCACCCTTTACTTAGTCAAATTCCAAAGATGTCCTCACATGCTTCATTTACTAATCCGATTAACTCCGATCGGTCACTCTCATCCATTCAATTTTTATACAAGTCCCGTTTTAGCCTACATTGCGCGTTCAGGAGCTCTTTTACTTTACTTTGTATTGAAGTTTTTTTTTTTTTTTTTTCAAGTCCAATTTTACTCTCCATTAAGAAGTAACTCACTTTACCTCGCACTGAAATTCTATACAAGTCCAATCTCAACACTACCTTGAATTCCACTAAATTTTCATACAACTCCAGCTCTACTCCGCATTGAATTGTTACTTAATCCAATCCTACTCTGCGTTAAGTTTTTGTACAGGTTTAGTTTCACTATGCCTAAGCAGGCTTTTAGTTTTCCTCAACGTTGAATCCTTGTTACACCTCTGTATGGAGAAGTTCCCAAATATAGTTCACTGACTTATACACAAGCAAACACAATCAACTGATCGAAACAAATGCGACTTTATTTATTCACAGAAATGTGCACACAAGTTCATTACATCAATTCAAAAAAAAAAAAAAAAAAAAACAAAGAGACAACAAAACACAAAGGGGCTCTTCTCCACCTTCCCCAGTCATTCCTCTTCGCTAGATACAAGATCTTCTTCTTCGACACCTTCATCCAGGGGGGTCTGAGCCACATCGTTTTCCCTCAATTGTCACACTACTCAGGTCTAAGCCTGGGAACAGTTCTTCAGCTCTGCGTTTGAACATCTTCCACCCACTGTCCCAGTACTCAGCCATTTCATGTTTGTAGAAATCTGACCGCTGGAAGCTCTCTATGACCTCAGACTCAGTTCTCCCCCCAGCAGTCATCCTTGACGAGCCCGCCCCAGCCGACTCCTCCCTCGCCAAGCTGCTGGCGACTGCTGCGTCGACGACCATCTGAAACTCAGGGGACCCCTTGAATTAATCAACTGCCGTGACATAAAGATCAGGGTAGGCCGCCCTTTCGGAGGCTGCCTTCGCCTTTTCTTCGTCTAACTCTTTTTGCAAGGTCACCCTCTCAGTGGCCGCCTTCGCCCTCCCTTCCTCCATCTCTTTCAACAATGCCGCCTTCTCAACAGCCGCCCTGGCCCTCTCCGCCTCCAACTCCTTCTGGAGAACCTCCTTTTCAGCGGTCGCCTTGACCCTCTCCGCTTCTAACTCCTTATGAAGTGTCTCTTTCTCTTCCACCGCCTTGGTGCGCTCGCCCTCCAGCTCCTTTTGCAGAGCCTCAACTTTGACATCTGCCTCATCTTTTTGCCTGACCAGCTCTTCATTGCTGTTCATGGCCTCTTCATGCCGCTCGACTGCAATGGCACAGGCTCTTTTGGACTCCTCCAACTTTTTCTGCTCGCCAGCCAGTTGGAACTCGAGCGACACAACCTGGCGGTGTGTGTCCTCTAGCTCCAACTTCACCGCTTGCAGCTCAGTGTGGGCAGTCTTCCAGTCGGCACTCTCCTTCGTCAACTTCGCCAACTGGGCCTTGGCCTCATCTGCTTTGAGCTTGGCAGCCCCCGCCTTTCTCAAGAGGGCCCCCGCTAAGGTAGTCACCTCCATTTGAGTGGAGTATAACCCCCTTAGCAGGTCAGCCTCACCGAATCTTGATGCCAAGCGCAGAGCCGCCTCCTCTACGATCTTCACCAAGCGGTCTGCTCCAGACCTAGCTGGGCCTTCTTCTCCCTCCAGCCGTCCAACCACAACACGGGCATGATAGATGGCTGTATTCAGGCTGACTCCCCCTTCCTGGGGCGCAGGACCCCCCTGAGGTCGTTCCTCTCCCCTTTGTCCAGGAACACTCCTCCCCACCCCTGCGCCGATCGCAGCCATCACTGGCACAACTTCCCTGACCTGTGAGGATACGTCCACCACCTCTGGGACGACCACCCTTTCTGGGGTCTCCTCCACTTCCCCCCCTCCACCTGTTTGGCCTGGCTGGCCTCTTCCACCCTCACCTCCTTTCTCCTTTTTTGTGCTGGCTCTTCCTCACTCCGCCTCAACCTCTTCTTCTTCTTCCCTACGCCTAACGCCTCCATCTCCTTCAACGACCTCTCCTTTAAAGGGTCTTTTGGGAGCGGTCGCGGCACAAACTCGCCCAAGTTCTTCTCTCCCAAGGGCTTAGGACGCGGTCGAATCCTCTCCCTTGCAACTGGTTGGGGCGATCGATCGGCTTGCGACTCTTTGAATTTCTGAGCTTTCACCAAGATGGCTTGATCTTCTGCCTCTTGCACTCTTCTCCTGGTTTCCAATTCCGCTCGGTCGAGGTCCCCCCCGATCGGTTTCGGACCTAATCCTGCCTCAAACAGCGCGGATGGCTGAACGAGCTCATCTCACTTAGTTTTTTCCTTCTCCCTCCACTCCTTTACTCTCTTCACCCTCTCCTCTGCTGCCGCCCCCAATTTTCGCTCCACAGACCTGGTTGGCACCTTCCACACCGTGCGCACACCAGCCCCTCCAGAGGTGGACACGTAGAACCACCGTGGCCTCCAACCTTTGATGGATGTTGGCAACCCCGCCACCAAACCCTTCCCTGCCGCCGCCTGAAGGGTGACCCAAGTCTCCTGCTGCCCTGACGCCTTGTAGCAGCCGAAGAACTCGTCCACAGTCATGGCCTGCCCTCCATTCGCCTTCGGCCATGCACTTGCGCAAGCCAGTAAGATCTTCCATGCATTGGGCATTAGTTGCCTTGGTGCTACCTCCAGATGGTTGAGCACATCCACCACTATTTGAGGCAGTGGCAACCTTAGCCCACCCCTTAGGGCTTCCTCATAGAGAGAAAACTCTCCTGGCCTGGCGTCAGACGGCCTCTCTGTTGATGTGGGCAGCGACAACTCCACTTCCGCAGGAATCTGGTACCTTTCGCGGATAGCCTCCAACTCCGCCGCAGTAATAATGGATCTGTCAGTCCTCGAATGCTAGTGATCTGGTTCCACCTGACTGATTGGCGTCGGCGCCGCAATCATGGTGGAACCATGGAATCGCACCCCCGACTCCCCCACCCTTTCTGCCCTAAACTGTGCCGCTAGCTCCTCCGCATCATCGTCCCCTAGCGGGTCCACCCTCACAATCGCAGTTCCTTCCTGGGCCATTTCTAAGCTGTGTCTGCGAATCGCCTCTGATGCAGGTGCAAGAAAATTGAAAAAGTGCTTCAAAGGTGTGTCGTGAGCAACGAAGGAATTGACACTAGGGATATTTTGAGTTTTTGTAAAGAAGTAGGCGAATCGACTGATACCAAAAGCCCACGGTTTGCCCGTATTCCAAGGATCCCAATTAATGTTCGCTAGTTTGAAAACTTTTCAAATCATCCGCCAAAACTGTCTTTTCAACCCGAAAATGACCTATCGTTTCATTTTTACTCCAACGCCTCACTTCCCCCCCCCCCACGATCCTGCCACGTGTATGGTCACAATGCACTGACTCCTCCCCTTACCTTGTCTTTTCCCCTTCAAATCACCACGTGGCACGCCGCCTTTAGAGCCCCGTGCCCCTCCGCTTGGCCACGTTCGTGGTCGGCACTCCTCACGGTCGGCCTCTCCCGCTCGGCCACCCTCACGGTCGGCCTCTCCCGCTCGGCCACCCTCACGGTCGGACTCTTCCGCTCGGCCACCCTCACGGTCGGCCTCTCCCTGCCGGTCGGACTCATCTTCCTCATTACTATTCCCTTTGTTGGACTGAAGCTGCACTCGGGAATGGGGGACTACTGACATGGATAGGCCTGGATAGGCCCACAAGGACCACAGCCCACAGTGAACAAACCCAAGCCCACCATTTAGACCCCATTGCATAACCCGGGTAGTAAAACCCAGGACAGCTGGAGGCCAACTGAGCAGGGAAGGCCAATGATGCTCGGACACATGGCAGGTGCAGAACAGGCCACGTCAGCAGACAAAGATCTGCAAAGTTATTGCCACAATACATCACCATTAATGCGGCCCATCACAACATTTATTACGACAACACCTTCCCGTCGGAACAGCGCCCCTTACCCTGAACAAGGTAGGCTATATCACAGGCTTTCGGCGAGGGAGGCACGTCGGAAGGGACAGTGAAATGATTACCAAGGAATATAAGCAAGCATGGAAGGCAAGAAGAAGGTTAAGCATTTTCTATTCCTCTAACTCTCTCTCTCTCTATCTATATCCACTACTTCCACTTCTAATTTACACGCCGGAGGGTTCACTGGGGGACTACCCTGTTCCCCGCTGAACTTGTTTGCAGGTCTTCCAGTGGGCTTCATCACTCGGACGTGGGCTTGAGGAGCTTGGATCAGTCCAGTCCATCTAATGTGAACGAACTGTATCATCAAAGCTTATATTCCATTGTTTAAGATTCTTCCCGTTCCACATATTTTCTCATAATCAACTAATCAACAAAGCACAACAAACCCAATTGCGCAATTTCACAATGATCCATCAGCACCTAAAATAACCCTTTAAGTCATCAATCTTCATAATTTTCTATATATATATATATATATTAACCAGATCCAAATCAATTTATATCATTATTAAATTTATCAATATTATTCTTTTAATATATGGATCTGGGCTTGGTGGAGAGCCAATCCGAACAAGGCTTTGGTGGCATGCTTCTGTGTAGGTGATAACATTGATGAGATGGTGGCTTGAAATTTGGAAGGAGATGAGATGAAAGAAGACTAAAGCATTGGAGTGAGAAAATCACTGAAATGTGTGTGAATTAGTGTTTTGATTTGAAGGTGGGTGGAAACCTATTTAAGTGGTGTGTTGTCACACCCCAAACTCGCCCCTAAAAGTTTGGGCATGACCTATTCGAAAATGGACACTAAACCTGTTATACATAACATATGGGGCCTGAACGGAAGCATTTAATAATATAAAATACATAGAATAACATCCATTGAGCTAATACTAACATGCCAGGATCACATACACGTACTCAGCTCCTTTACTGAGCGTATAACTAAACATATATACTTACATTTTTACTTAGATAGGCAATTAACCAAAAATTTAACAAAACTTTACAGACATGTATGGGCTTGGTCTGGGTGCCTGGACACACTGAGGTTGACAAATGAAAGGCGAGCATCAAGGTTAAGACTGACCTCCAAGGTGGTCACCTACAGAACAGACATAACACAAAGTAAGCCAGGCTCAGTGAATAATAATACATAAACAAAACGGTGCTTCATTTGAAACATAATATATCAATGCGTGCGAAATTGCAAAGTTAACATAATTAGTCTGCTTCTGTACTAATTTAATAACGGCCTTAGGCCCAGTCTTGAAACATAATAACTTGAAACATAATAACTTGGAGCATAATAACTTGAAACATAACATCTTAAAGCATAATGGCTTTAAGCCCTTGAATATTATAGCATTAAACTTTCAAACGTGTTGGCATAAAGCCCTTGAAACATAGTGGCATAAAAGCCCTTGAAACTTGTGGCATAAAAGCCCTTGAAACTTGTGGCACGAGGCCCTTGGAACATATGGCACGAGGCCCTTGAAACTTGTGGCATAAAGCCCTTGTAACATATTGGCACTAAGGCCCTTGAAAGTGGCATGAAGCCCTTGAAAAGGTTGGCATAAAAGCCCTTGAAATGGCACGAGGCCCTTGTAAATGGCAATAAGCCCTTGTAATTGGCAATAAGCCCTTGTAAATGGCACGAGGCCCTTGTAAATGGCACGAGGCCCATGTAAATGGCATATATTGTCATATCGTAATGGAAATATAGCATTCATGTTCTTTATGAATATTCCTTGTACTTGAACCATAAATAGAAATTATAAGTCATACATGTAACATACTTGATCTAGTAACATTCTTGAACTGGTAACCTGCTTGAACTTATAATATGCGTAAACTTGTAGTAGACTTAAACTTGTAACATACGTAAATTTATAACATAAACTTGTAAACATACGTAACATACGTAAACTTGTCTTTACTTGCACTTGTAACATATATAAACTTGTACCATACTTGAACTGGTAACTTACGAAAACTTGTAAACTTGCAACATACTTTAACTTGTATATACTTTAACTTATACATTTACTTAATCTTGTGCATACTTGAACTTGCCACACATATATAGACTTGCAACATTCTTAACATACTTGACTTATTACATATGTAAACTTATTTTAGAGTCTTACAGAATTCCAGAATCTTAGGAAGGTTGTTTCATTCTTTCTCTTACTTATTTACCTTCCTTGAATTATCTACATAAGCATATAACATTTATCTTCCTTAAAATATTTACTTAAACATTTTATCTTTCTTGAAACATTTACTTAAACATATAACATTTATCTTCCTTGAACATTTACATACATAAGTAACGGAATTAACAGAATACTAATGGCAATCATTAGCGGTGTAAAGTGTACTACTACTCACAGTGCATTGGTGAAGCATTTATCCCTCCCGAAGCGTGTCCTACACACATATGAAGTCACACATTAATTCTTTAAATCATTTCCCATAATGTTCCTTTCTCATTTTAACATGATTACAATGCCCATAACAAGGTTCATTCGTAAATTTTTAACATTATTTCAAAACATCTTAGAAATCCAATTAAACTTGTTTACGTATAATTCAACCCACCAATTCCATGATTCTATTTTCAATTTGAGCAAAATCATTATTTATCATCACAAATTAACCTAGGGTTTTCAAGAACATAAAGTTTTCCATAAAAAATCATACTTCTCATACCATGACCTTACATCCCAATTTCCTCCTTGATTATACATCTAAGGATCATACTCCATCACTTTAACCCATCAATTGGACCCACAATGCTTCAAACCCGAAATTCCCAAATCTCATAATTTACTCTATATGCTCAAAATACAAATTTGTACATCAATACAATGGAAATACCACAAATCTATCTCTTAATGTAAGTATTGAAGAGTATTAGAACCTTTACCTCAAGAATCAACAAAAGAGCAAGCTTGAGGAGAAACCTTCGCAAATCCAAGTTCCAATCGGTTTAAAACATTGATCTTTTCTTAGTCTCCATCCTTGATACAAAACCCATGGTGGATTGTTGCTCAAATTAGAGGAACTCAAGGTTTTGAGGCTAGGGTTTCGGAGGGTTTCGAACTTAGGAGAAGAGGAAAGAAGAGAGGGGAAAGAAAATGTGGAAAAAGATCTCAAAATCCCGTTTTTTAAGCTGCTGTCCCGTAATTCCCGCTCGAGCGGAGGAATTCCCGCTCGAGCGGACCTGTTTTCAGCACAGATCCCGAAACTTTGAACAGGTATAACTCTCCCATCCGGACTCCGTTCTAGGTCGTTCTTGTGGTCAAATTGAAGCCCCGGAGATAAGCTTTCCAATGGTTCCAACCTCACATCCAAATTCAAAGTGTGGAAAAAGAAAAGGGCAAAAGAGTGACGGCTGGTCGTAGATTACCTAACCGAATTATATTCTTTGGTCCAATCTTACTTTACCATCACACCACCACCTCAATCAATACTCCAAAATAGATAAAACATTCACAATTTCAATAGATATAGTTGAATTAAAATACATTAACCCCTAATTAAATAAGGATGACTTTTGGGGTCATTACATGTGTGTACATGATTTGAGTTAGGGTTATAATTAGAATATGTAGTGTATGGAATGAGAATAATAATATATAATTAAATTCATAAGTGTGTGAATTGAGATATAATGTGCATAGAGATAAAAGAATGTGTGGAAATAGAATTTCCCCTTAAGTAGGTTAAAAAAAGGGTAAATTACAAATACATCTCCTGAGATTTGTTTAAAATACAAATTGTCCTCTGCGGTTTGAAAAATTATAAATACCTCTGTATCAGAATTTTTTATTTAACAGAATTAATTAAAAAAGTGAAATATCTAACTGTTCACCTTTATAATAATAAAATTATTTGAATTATTAATTGAAACAAAATTTTAACATTATTAAAAACTGTTAATTAACTCGATGATTTATTAATGAAGGGATCTATTTGTTATGAAATTAGAAATCTTAGTAAGTATAATGTAATTTTTAGAATCACAGGAGATAATTTATAATTTATAATTTAAGTAAATCTCAGGAGGTGTGTTTGTAATTTATCCTTAAAAAAATTACTCGTGTGACTTATCTAAGATGTGTTTAGCAAATGGAACCTATAGATTATTAACCCAATATTTTGTATTGATCTTTAATATATAAAATTAAGAAATTTTGTTTAAGTTTTGAAGCTCCCAAAATTAATATTGGTTAAAAGTTCACTTTTCTACAATATACGGATAAATAAAGGTTTTCTTTATTCCTTCAAATAACATATATTTTTTAGCTCTTATGGTTATTCTTTGACTTTATTTATTTGTATTTATTTATTTTGTTATTTAGGGTATCCTGAGCCAGTTTATGTATACTAGATTAAGTCTATACAATCCGACATGTCTTACAAAACAGGACTTACGCCCTGCGATCCGTGGTCCCAAAGTATGCATTTGCTGGTTAAGGAATTCAAACCTGAGACCTGGGAGGGAGTAAACCTCCATGCCCCAGTCGTCACCTGTACGGGAAAGAAATACACCTTCTCGTATAATCCTGTTGATCAAATCTGCGTTCCTCCGTACGTCGTCGTTCTACAACCTGAAAATACAAACGTAAGCTAGCCGACGGGTGTGTGCCGGAAACCTCTCCGATGCCTAAGTCAGCAAACAAGACAAATAGGCAAAAGCTCTATGTACTCAGGAATCAAAGTTGTGTTACCTTTCTATAGGTGATGTTTGTGAGCTTTTATAGGTTTCGTGTGGAACAATCCAAGTAGGACTCTTACTCCTCTATGTAGAGTCCTCCTAGGATTCATACTTCCGAAGGATAATGCTTATCCTCCAACACCCCTCTCACTGCTTAAACCAAGTGAGATGGTCTCACCTTGGCCGGACTACCATACGACCGAAGTAATCATGGCTTACTCTTAGCCGAACTATACTTAGGTCGGTTCTCTGCCCTTAGTTCCTCTTCCATTAACCACGACATGCCTAAGACCGAACTATCTTTTATCAAGGTTTAGACCGGTCTAGTTTCACTGCGCCATGACCGGTGTAAGTTCAAAGCATCCTTAAACCGGTCTGACTGCAAAGCATACTTCAACCGGACTAACAACAAGAGTACCTCGGACCGGTCTAACTTCTGGGTTTGAGACCGGACTAACTTTTGGGCTTTAGACCGGACTAACTTTAAGATAATGACCGGAGTAACTTTAAGACAATGACCGGAGTAACTTTATGGCCGCTTAACACAGCCCTTCGCACTGAGGCCCACAATGGCCCAGCTCGGCCCAATTTGCATATAAACTACTCTCTCAATTGCCCATTAATTCCATCTGCGCAGCATGATTTGGGATTATCTGTCCATCAGCCGAGCTACCAGTTTTTAAGCTTCCCTAGCCGAGCTAAGAAACCCTTTGCCTTTCCAGCCGAGCTAAAACTCTTAAGCCTCTCCAGCCGAGCTAATCCCATACCGGGTTCTGCTTGTTTGGTCAAAACGTCTCTTTAATCACAGAAACTGAATTGTTTCTCCTTCCTATGACACGTGGCATGCTCTGATTGGCTGGGGGCAGCTGTCATGCCGCCCTCGTACTCCGAAAAATTTGAACAGTTCCCGCCCTTCCTCTCTCTTTCCTCAAAACAAATCCTCTGTCCTTGAATCACTCACCTACACTATTCACCTTCTTTTCTCTCTGTGCCTCTGCTTCTCCAACCTCTGAGCTCCCTGAGTTCGTGTTCTTCGTTGGTGCTGTTGCTCCTATCACCAGTTTTGTCTTCTTCCTCTGGTAAGCTTTTCTCAAATCTCCTTTGTTTTTGTACTTTTCTGCTTTAGTCCATAGTACGCTGTTTTTTGCGTGTTTTTGCAAAACACTCCTTTTGCTCTTTCTGGGAAAAATCTTCATAAGAACATTATGAATATCATGAAGCAATCTGTAGAACGTAGTTTTGATCCATAAACTTGTCCCAACCGAACTAGGATACTGTTTGTGCTATATATGTAGATCAATTCAGACAATAACCGAACTAGAACTTGTAGATATATCAGTAGCTTCAGTAAGTTTTCGACTCCTGATTCACTTTAGCCGAGATAACTTCACCGAACGAAGTTTGAATTTAGCAAACTAGAAACCTTGGTTTTCAACCGAGCTAAGCCTTGGGGCTAAGCCAGCTTTCTTAGTTTCTAACCAAACTCAGAAAGCTGCCCCTAGAGGCTTAACCGTAGTAACAAACCCCATAGTACAAACCGAGATAACCAACTCCTTGCTCAAACCGAGCTATTGATCCCTCAGCTAGACCGTGCTACCAAGCATCTTGTAAGAACCGAGATACCGAGATAAAACCTGTAGCATTCCCCAGGCCGAAGTAGGACTTCTTTATCTTTGTTTTGATTTTGTAGCACGGTCAAGGATCTGTGCTTAACACCTTATTTTCCACTTTGCAGACTTAGGTTGCCCAGGCACTCCTCTGCGCGCTCAACCAAGCTACTGAGCACACTCTTCCGACCGAGATAATTTATTTATAACTTATAAAATAAATGGGGAAGTATAGGTTTTTGGTAGAAACCCCTGGAGGCCTAGCCGAATTCCGAAGGGAGTACAACATCCCTGACGACGTCCAACTTATCTTGGCCAAAAAAGATGTAACTCCATGGGGACATGAAGGCTTCATCCCCTTTACCCTCCTTTCAATAATAGAAACCGGACTAAGATTTCCAGTCTAGCCGTTAATTTGTGAATTCTTTAGACAAACACGACTATGCCCAACCCAGCTTTCCACCAATTCATACCGAATCATAATGGGAATAGCCGAACTAAACCGCCAAGCCGGTCTAAACCTAGGTTTAGCCGAAATATTACACCAATACTCCATAGGCTCTAAAGAAGATGGTTGGGTTTATTATCTAAGAATACGCCGCAACCGAGAAAAAATAATAAAAGATACGCCGGATAAAGACTTGAATGACGACGATTTTTTCTGGGTGTCTGGGAATTATGAAGATCATCAAGCCCAGATTCTTGGCCGAAGAATAAACTGGAAAAAAGGACAACCCGGTATAACTACTCCGGTTTTCTTTTATGCTTTCTCTTATTTCGGCTTCCATTCTGAACCGAGCTAATAATTTGTCTTCTTTATGCAGATTCAGCTCATCTACACTCCCTTTACAGCTACCCCAACCTCAATACCCTCCGTGCCGTACTACGGGTTAAAGAAAGAAGTTGGGCCAAGTTGTTAAATTTTGAGCCGACCTACAGATACAGCGGTCGCCGAAAAGCCAGAGTGACTGACTTTCTTCTAGAGGACACCCAGAACCGAACCCAACCTTGCCTGAAATCAACTTAGTCCCTCTGACAGCCGAACAGGAGATGGCCAAGAGAAACAAAGTCAGGGCCATTTTGACCGAAATCAACAGATCCGAAGTACCGCCCCCAAGCCAGACGCAAGAAACCGTCGTGGCCCTTCCTTCTCAGCAGCCTTCTTCATTACGCCCATCCAAGCGCGCCCGGACTACCCCAGCCGAGCAGCGCCTCGTAGATGAAGATGAAACCACCATTCCACCAAGCCACCCACCGAGTCCACAACCGGAGCCTTCTGACCGGACTACCTCTAGGTGGGCTCCCAAGCTCAAGTTTCAGAACCGAGATATCCAGGATATCGATTCGGTGGTTGCTAAGAAGGATCACTTGATGGCATTCAACCTTGCCAAGAGTGTTTGCCTTCCAGCAGACATGGAACACCACCAGAACCTGACCGAACTAAGGGCCATTCGATCGGCCACTAAATCCATGATCCTGGTGAGATGCCCCTCTACTTTTAATTTTCACAAGCTTTTAGCTCGGTTTTGTCTCTGATTTCCTTCCATTCGTTTTCAGTCTCTCCAAAAGAGCCAAATTGCCCATCAAAAGGTGCTGGAGCTCAGGAAAACAGCGAGGCAGGCCATGGCGGAAGCCGAAGCCAAAAGCACCGAACTAAAAGAGTCCCAACGAACATCGGCCGAGCTAGAGGCTGAGGTAGCTCGTCTAACCGGACTAGTTACTTCGGCCGAAGCTGACAAACAGAAGGCCTTAGCCGTGATGAAAGACAAGTACCTTTGCGAGCTAGCCAAGCTCGAAGGGAAAAATGACGCCGAAATAAGAGAGAAGGTGAAAGGTGCCAACGCCGAAGGTTTTAAGGAGGCGGAGGCCCTTTACATCCCATAATGTGAGGCAGCAAAGGACTTATTTTTTAAGTGCGGCTGGAGAAGTGCTGTGGAGCAGCTCGGCTGTGGACCTGAAACCGAGGTCTACAATGCTCCACAGTATTTTATTCCGGCTTCACTAGCGGAGCATGCTGCTTCTGTCCAACAACAACCTTTGCAAAGTTCAGATGATGAAGACGAAGAAAATGAGCCAACTGTTACTCCGGTAGTTAATGAGCAAGGCAACGATCAGTCAGCTCGGTTGGAGCCAATGGTTGAAGACCTAACTGTTGAGCCGCCGATTGACACTGTGCTGCAAGTTGCTACCAAGACAGATCTGCCATCTGCAACCGGTGTTCAAGTTGACATTGAAGCCGATCTTGAAGACCTTTTTAACTGATTGTATTTTTCTTTTTCTTCTTTCTGTTTTGACTTGTAACCGGGCTGGGAGCCCCTTCCTTGTAATCGCTCTTGAATTTGATCAATGGAAATCATCTTTTGTGCTCAACTCTTATTCCGGTTTGGTTTGTGTGCTTGCACTTGTAATGTCTTCTATTACTCCGACTGCTATTTCGGTTTACTCTCCTTATTTCACATACTTCTGACTGTAAGTTCCAATATTTTCGGCCGAGATACCGTATTCCGGTTTCAGTTGATCAATCTGACTTACTAGCCAACCACTCTTTTAACCGATATACTTATTTCGGCTGAAGAGTACTAAGAGTTGGTTTAATCCAGCCAACTATTCTTCAGCCATACCCTTATTTCGGCTGAAGAGTACAAACAGTTGGTTTAATTCAGCCAACCACTCTTTAGCCATACCCTTACTTCGGCTGAAGAGTAACAAGAGTTGGTTTAATCCAGCCAACCATTCTTCAGCCATACCCTTACTTCGGCTGAAGAGTACAAACAGTTGGTTTAATCCAGCCAACCACTCTTCAGCCATACCCTTACTTCGGCTGAAGAGTAACAAGAGTTGGTTTAATCCAGCCAACCACTCTTCAGCCATACCCTTACTTCGGCTGAAGAGTAACAAGAGTTGGTTTAATCCAGCCAACCTCTAAGTTGGTTTTTCCAGCCAACTTAGAATAGAGTGTTTGATTATTCCGACCAAACGTCCTGCAGCCTGGATCCTTATCTTGGGCTTAGGAGGGGTGTTGGTTTAATCCAGCTAACCTCTAAGTTGGTTTTTCCAGCCAACTTAGAATAGAGTGTTTGCAATGTTCCTAACCCACTAAAATTATCTTTTACAGAAAAACAACCATGCTGAAAAGAATTGACTTGTTTTATTGAGAAAGGAAAAAATTACATATGTTTAAAAGAAAAAAAAGCTAAAAATAAAATAACTTGAGATTGGCAGTGTTCCATGGCCTGGGAATCGCTTTGCCGTCCTCATCTTCTAAGTGGTATGCCCCTTTGCCTGCTAATCCGACCACTTTGTAAGGTCCTTCCCAGTTAGGCCCTAGCTTGCCATCTCCTGGTACCAAGGTATTTCCCATTACTTTCCGCAGTACCCAATCTCCGATCTTGAATTGCCTTGGATGCACTGTTTTGTTATATTTTCTGGACAATTCTTGTTGGTAGGAGGCGATGTGAACCAATGCTCTGTCTCTTCTTTCTTCTGCAAGGTCAAGCTCCAATGTTATGGCTTCGCCATTTAAGTCTGGGTCAAAGTTTTCGCTTCGAATTGTGGGGAGACCAACTTCTAATGGGATAACTGCCTCCATGCCATAAGCTAAGGAGAATGGTGTTTCTCCTGTCGATCGCCGAGGTGTGGTGCGGTAAGCCCATAAAACATGAGGGAGTTCTTCTGCCCACTTGCCTTTTGCTTTCTCTAACCTTTTTTTCAATCCATCCAAAACTACCTTGTTTGATGCCTCCGCCTGACCATTTGCTTGTGGATATGCCGGTGTAGAATTGTAGAACTCTATCTTGTACTCTTCACAAAAGCCTCTGAAAATCTTGCCGTCGAATTGAGTGCCGTTATCTGAGATCAGTGCTTTTGGTATGCCAAACCGAGTGATGATGTTTTGCCAAACAAACTTCTTCACGTCTTTTTCCTTGATTGATGCCAAGGCTTCTGCTTCCACCCATTTTGTGAAGTAGTCGGTTGCTGCAAGAAAGAACTTCCTGTTGCCCGGTGCTGTTAGAAGTGGCCCTACTATGTCTAAGCCCCACATTGCGAAGGGCTATGGGCTAGTGAGAGGTAGAAGTTCTCTGGCAGGTTGGTGTATTTGGTGTGCAAACTTTTGACACTTTTCGCACTTTTTGACATATTTTTTCGAATCCGCTTGCATGTATGGCCACCAATATCCTTGTGAAATTGCCCTGTATGCTAGTGATCTTCCCCCTTGATGGCTTCCGCATACGCCTTCGTGTATTTCGAACAAGAATGCTTCCACTTTGCTGGGGTGGACACACTTTAGGTAAGGTCCTGAGAATGATTTTTTGTACAATGCCAAGGATGGGGAAAGCCAAAATCGTAGCGACTTTGCTCTTATTCTGTTGGCTTCTTTCCTCTCTTCTGGTAGGGTGCCGTCTTTTAGGAACAGTATGATGGGATCTATCCAAGAAGGGCCTAGATCGGCGCAACATACCTCTTCTGCTTCTGGGTCTTCAATGCTTGGTCTAGGCAGGTAGTCGATCAGTAGTGGATGAGGGATGGAGGTATCTGCCATTGAGGCGAAGCCTGCTAGTTCGTCCGCTCTGCTGTTTTCCTCCCTACCGATCTGTTCTATCCTCACCACTTCAAACTTTTTGATCTCTGTTCTGACCAGCTCTTGGTACTTAGCCATTCTGTCATCCTTTGCTTCGTAGTCGCCAGATATTTGGTTTACCACTAGTTATGAGTCGCTGTAAACCATTAGTTCGGTGGCCTTCATGTAAAATGCTAATTTCAGACCTGCAAGAAGTGCTTCATACTCCGCTTCGTTGTTTAATGCTGGGAAGCCAAGGTTGATTGCCTGCTCCACTACTAGGCCGTCTGGAGAGATGAGGACTATGCCGAGTCCTACTCCATGCCGGTTAGATGCTCCATCCACGAAGAGCTTCCACATCTCCCCGACGAACAACTTCCAGCAAGTGGAGGGATCAGATGATGCCTTGGGGTCTTCCATGCTGCTGGAGTCTTTTTCTTCTTGGTTCATGCTTACTGTCTGTCCCTCGCCATCTGGTTGTACCAAGTCTTGTTTTGTTGGTGAGTCTTGACTTGGTGTAGCATGGTTCGCTTCTTCCTTCTTTGCTTTACTTTGGTCTGCCTTGGGGCTTGACTGAGTAACCAGTACCAGGGGTTGCGTTATTCTGACGTCAACTTCCATCCCTAGTTCGGTTGTTTCAGTCAGGTCGACTGGGCAGATATGATGACTTCCTGGGGTGAATTCTGCGACAAAGTCTGCCAAGACTTGTGCTTTTATTGCGGTTCTGGGTTGGAACTTGATGTCGTATTGCCCCAACTCAACTGCCCACTTCAAGATTCGCCCAGAGAAGTTAGCCCTCTCAAACAGAGCTTTTAATGGGAAGGCTGTGAGGACAACTATAGTGTGGGCGTGAAAGTAGTGTGACAACTTTCTTGAGGCCATCATCAAGGCCAATGCCAGTTTTTCCAGTGGTAAGTACCTCGTTTCGGTGCCCAGCAATGTCTTGCTGACATAATAGATGGGCAGATGTTGGACTCCTTCTGCACGGACTAATACTGCGCTAATTGCGTGCTGTGAGACTGCCAGGTACAAGAAGAGTTCTTCTCCAGGAATTGGGGTTACAAGTAGTGGTGGAGAAGACATGTATTCCTTCAAGCTTTCCAAAGCTCGGTCGCATTCGTCGTCCCACTCAAACTTGGCCTTTAGTGCATGGAAGAATGGTCGTAGTCTGTCTGACGACCGGCTTATGAACCGATTGAGCGCAGCGGCCATGCCGGTGAGATGCTGTACTTCTTTTACTGAGTTTGGTCTCTCCAGATCCTGAATTGCCTTGATCTGGGAGGGGTCTGCCTCTATACCTCGGTTGGTCACCAGGAAGCCCAGGAATTTGCCAGATCCTACTCCGAATGCACACTTCGACGCGTTGAGGCGTAACTTATGCTTCTTGAGGATCTGAAACATCTCACCTAGGTCCTTGAGATGGTCATTCTCATCCTTGCTCTTGACCACCATATCGTCGACATAAGCCTCCATTGTTCTGCCTAACAATGGTTCAAACATCTTGGTAACCATTCTCTAGAATGTCGCCCCTGCGTTCTTTAGGCCAAAGGGCATGACCTTGTAGCAGTATAGTCCTCTTGGAGTTGTGAATGACGTCACTTCTTGATCTGGTTCATGCATGGCAATTTGATGGTAGCCTCTGTATGCATCCAAAAAGCTAAGTCGGTTGTGCCCCGCCGTTAGGTCTACCAGTTGATCTATTCGTGGCAGAGGAAAGTTGTCTTTTGGGCACGCCTTGTTGACTGTTTTATAGTCGACGCAGACACGCCACTTGCCATTCTTCTTTGGCACTACGACTGTGTTGGAGATCCATCTTGGGTAGTGCACCTCTCTAATTGCTCCTGCCTCCAGCAAGTTTCCTACTTCTTCCACCACTATCTCGGCGTGGTGGAGTGCCGATCTGCGGGTGCGCTAAATGATTGGTCTGGCGGAAGGGTGGACATTGAGTTGGTGACAGATGAAGTTGGGATCAATGCCTGGCATGTCGTATGGTGTCCAGGCGAACACTTCGATGTTAGAGGTCAAAAATTCCAAGACCTCTAATCTCTCGGTGCTGGATAACGACGAACCGAGCAAAAAGAACTTATCCGAGTTCTTTTCATCTATTCTTACCTCTACCAAGTCTTCCATCGCTTTCTGGCTAGCCGCTTTGCCAACATCTGCGAACAGTTCATTACTCTCAGGTTCTTCCACCGAATGTACGTAGCCTTTGGCAGCGCGGCTGCCATTCATCGTGACAAAGCACTGCTTTGACATGATCTGATCTCCATAGACTTCTTCTATCACTCCGGTGTCGTTGGGGAACCGCATTACTTGGTGGTAGGATGACGCCACCGAGCGCATGGCATGCAGCCATGTTCTGCCCAAGATGATGTTGTAAGTGGAGGGGACCTTCAACACCCAAAACTCCACTTGTTTCGTCACACTCCCTGCTCTGACTGGGAGGATTATCTTGCCGACGGGCCATTCTGGCATGGAGTTGAATTCAATCAGGAGAGATACGGCAGGTGCCAAGTCTTTATCCTGCAATTTCAATTGTTTAAATGTTTCGTAGTACATGATTTCACATGAACTACCCTGGTCAATCAGAATCCGCTTGACGTCAAAATCCTTGACTCGGAGAGTGACAACCAAGGCATCATTGTGGGGGCAATATATTCTGCCCAAGTCTCTGTCTGAAAAGGACATGATGTTTGAAGCTTCTGTTCTCTCCTTTTTGACGATAGGTTGAGTGCTTAGTACCTCCCTTAAGTGCTCAGCCTTTTTGATTGATCCCCTGAGCTCGCATACACGCTCGGGTTCGAAAACTCCATGTATCACATTGATCACACCTTGAGGTGGGGCGTCGATTGGCATTCCGTTGGGGCTATTATGGTCCTAGGGGGCTGGTTGCGCCCCTTCTTCAATATATTTATCCAAGTGACCTACCGCCACCAACTCCTCCAGGTGCTGTCTTAACGGCGTGCAATTTTCAGTGGGGTGCCCCTTTTCTTTGTGGAAGGTGCACCGTGATCTTTCGTCATAGTCCTTCTGTGCCTCTCCTAATTTGGCTGGCCATCTGACGAAAGGCTCATCCCGTATTTCACTTAGGATTCGGTAGATCGGTTTTTTGAAGACCGTGGTTATGGCAGTGCGGACTCTCAACCATCTTTTATCCTGGTCCTCTCCATTGTCTCGCCTGCCACGTCCGTTTTTGTTCGAACGATCTACCGCGTTGACCTTTGCTGAGGCCTTCTTTTCTGGTACTGTGGTTGTGCCAGATTTTGCTTTAGCACGTGCGCCATCCTCCTCCACCCTGATGTCCTGATGCACTCTCTCCATCAAGGCTTCCATGGTGAGAGGCGGTGTCATGGTGATTGAGTCCCTTAGTCTGTTACCGACTGGAAGGTCTCTTTTGTACTGTGCAATGGCGAGATTGGTGGGGCAGTCCCCAATTTGGTTGAAGGTCTCCCAGTAGCGACTATTGTAGGATCTCAAGGTCTCCTTGTCGCCTATGTCGATGGAGAGCAGTTGGTCGATCTCCACTGGGGTTTTAGTGTTTGTTCTGAACCTGGTTACAAATGCTTCCGCCAATTACGCCCAGGAGGCTATGTTGCCTTCAGGAAGTTTTTCGAACCAAGTCAAGCCTAGATCGCCAAGGCTAGATGGAAAGAGGATGCACATCAAAGCTTCGTTTCGCCGGTATACAGCCATGACCTGGCGAAAGTGGCTTAGGTGTGAATAGGGGTCCGTCTTTCCCTCATATGTAGTGAATTTGGGCTGAAGGAAGCCTGAAGGTAAGGGCGCGTTCTCAATTGCCGGAACAAACGGCGAAGTCTGCAGCCTTGCTAATGCTTTGTCCGTCAGTTCGTAGGCAGGGCGCGGTATTAGCATTCCAACCTCGACGCTTCCATGCGATCGAGGAGCCAACCGCTGTAAGGCAGAAACTCTGTGTGGATCGCGTGCCCTGGCGTCCTCCTTCCATCGTGCCTTCTCTTCGAGCACGGTGCGTAAGTCGGATGACCTGGGCAACTCCGTCTGTCTGGATCTTCTTTGGTGCGTATGTGAAGGCCAATAGGTGCTCCCTTCTGTGTATGACCTCTCAGATCTCGTCCTCTCAGACCTGGAGTGACGAGTTCTGGAAGATCTGAATTGAGTATCGCCTGTCCTGAGGCGTTTACTCTCTGCTTGGGATGGCGTGGGATGTCTACTACGATCTTCCGAGCGGTGAGGGGGCGTCTTGCCTTTGCGTCCCTCTCCTGTCGCCACTTCTTTGGCCTTTATCTGACGCTTCATGGACTCCATGTCCACCGCCATTCGTCGTATTAGTTCATCCTGTTCCTTCACACGGTCCTCCAGAGTTTGAGGATCGATCCGTCGCCGTTGTCTCTCTGGACTTTGCGAACGAGAGTGACGGGGGCTGTTAGTCCGCCTTCTTCCCCTTTTATCCCTCCTGGGATTCTGTTGCTGTAGCTCCAACTCCGCCATAGGAGGGACGAGAGGTAAACCTTCGCGCCTTGCGCCTCGCACCTCCCTCTGGTGTTAGTCCGTCGACGGCGGACTGTGGCAACTCTTCGTTGTGTGCCATTAATTCTTAAGAGGAAAAGTTTGATCAAGAGGTTTTATTCTTGTCTGAGTTCCCACAGACGGCGCCAATTGTACGGGAAAGAAATACACCTTCTCGTATAATCCTGTTGATCAAATCTGCGTTCCTCTGTACGTCGTCGTTCTACAACCTGAAAATACAAACGTGAGCTAGCCGGCGGGTGTGTGTCGGAAACCTCTCCGATGCCTAAGTCAGCAAACAAGGCAAATAGGCAAAAGCTCTATGTACTCAGGAATCAAAGTTGTGTTACCTCTCCATAGGTGATGTTTGTGAGCTTTTATAGGTTTCGTGTGGAACAATCCAAGTAGGACTCTTACTTCTCTATGTAGAGTCCTCCTAGGATTCATACTTCCGAAGGATAATGCTTATCCTCCAACACCCCCCCTCACTGCTTAAACCAAGTGAGATGGTCTCACCTCGGCCGGACTACCATACGACCGAAGTAATCATGGCTTACTCTTAGCCGAACTATACTTAGGTCGGTTCTCTGCCCTTAGTTCCTCTTCCATTAATCACGACATGCCTAAGACCGAACTATCTTTTATCAAGGTTTAGACCGGTCTAGTTTCACTGCGCCATGACCGGTGTAAGTTCAAAGCATCCTTAAACCGGTCTGACTGCAAAGCATACTTCAACCGGACTAACAACAAGAGTACCTCGGACCGGTCTAACTTCTGGGTTTGAGACCGGACTAACTTCTGGGCTTTAGACCGGACTAACTTTAAGATAATGACCGGAGTAACTTTAAGACAATGACCGGAGTAACTTTATGGCCGCTTAACACAGCCCTTCGCACTGAGGCCCACAATGGCCCAGCTCGGCCCAATTTGCATATAAATTACCCTCTCATCACCCATTAGGCCAATCACTCTGTGATTAGTTAGTTATTGCTTTTTGTTAAAAATATAAAAAATAAAATAAAAAAATATGCCTACTTACCTAATTTATTTCAAATCTCACCAACAAATTTATAAAATTTATGCCCTTTATTATGGGCATCTGTTTGTGCACTGTATACTACTAAACAGTGAAACAATACATGATGCAGGCAACTTTTGTTTTTTGTTTTTTTTTTTTCGGGGATAAAATTCACTTTACCCCATTGGTTGAAAGCTGGAGCACCTTACCCCTTATAGTTCAGAAATAAGGAGATAGCTCCCCTATGGTTCTAGACTAAATTGCAACTGTTAGACTTTTTTCCAAACTAATGGAGAGTGCAATACATTCTCCAAATTTGCAACTAGGTCTCCCTTTTTGAAAAAATTAATGTAAAATTAATATTAAAAAGACATTTATACCCTCCTCTTCATCATCTTCATCAAAACTTTGAAAACCCTAACCTGGCATGCCACTCTCTTCCCTCCTGATCATCATAGTCGTTCCTGTTCTTAATCATACCATCATCGTAACTGCCTTACCTTCCCTGTTCAACTATTGTCGCCGCCCTCTTTCACTTCCTAGACCATGGTCGCCGTTGCTGCTATCTCTCCTAAACTTGTCTGTCGTTGCCAGACCCTCTCTTCCCACAAGTCATCTCTTCACCCTTAGCTGTTACTATCACTCTATGTCCCCTTCTAAACCATTGTCGCCGCCCATAATATGTTCATGATTTGTTACAGTGCGTTAGTCATATAATGCTATGATCCAAAAAATTAGATGCTATGATCCAAAAAATTTGAATTCTTTCTGTTAAGTTTATTTCATGATTACATAATTTTGATCAATCCAAATGATTCTTTGATTTCATTTTACAAGATGTATATATAAAATGTATATAAATATATATATATATATATTGTGTATGTAGGTATGCATATATCTATTTTGTGCAAGATATAACTAAATAAAAAAATAGTTTAAAAAGTTAGAAATTAAATAAATAAATTGAAGGTGTCCCCCCCCCCCCCCCTCTCTTTTGATGGGTGGTTATTATGCCATTTAATTGAATTGATGTTTTTTTTTTTAATGAAAAATTATTGTTGCTTAAGTTAGAGATTATGTGTAGAAGAAAAGAAAGGGAAAAAAAAAAAAAAGGAATAAAAGAGAGAAATGAAATAAGGGAAGTAAAAAATCAGGTACAAAGACAGAGGGGTATTAAGGTAATTTTACATTTTTTAAATTTTTATAAATGGTGTTATAGTTACAATTTAATTCAAAATCACCAGAGAGTTCTCTGACTATTTTGAAATGATAGGGGATATAGTGCTCTGACCTTAAAGCAGAGGGGATAAACTGAATTTTGTCCCTTTTTTTTTTATTTTTTTTTATGAGCAAAAAAAAAACTTTATTATTGAGTACCAAAAAATGTTTGAAGCCTCTAATAAAATTCCTACAATTTTATTCACAATGATGTGAAATGATGCGTGTCAACTTTTGATTTGCTACACACTCAATCATGTTGGGCTTTTCTTCTTTGTCACATCATTATGAATGTATTTAGGGGTCTCAAATGTGAGTCTCAATGAGTACCAATGAAATATTACAAATCTAAGGCACAACAATAATAAAGAGGAACAAAGTAAGTGCAAACCGCATCAAAACTAAACAATCTCATCCCAATTAAGTTGGTACAGAATAAAAAAATCCAATCACATACGAACCAGCAATTGTAGAGGGTCACAATTTTTGTGGCTCAAATAGTTCGAAATTGTCAAAACGACATCGTTTTGAGTATAAAACAACATCAAAATTGTCAAAACGACGTCGTTTTGATAATTTTGAACCATTTGAGTCATAAAAATTATGGCCCTCAAACATTTTCTATGCGAACACAAAGTAAAAAGAAGGGAGGATAGAAAGGATCCAACGAGAAGAGCAACAGCCCAGCAAATCTATAGCTCAACCGAAGCAACTTATTGGTTGTCAATACAACCAAAAAAAAAAAAAATGAAATTTCATTATACACACTCCGTACAGGGGCAGAGCCATTAAGGCACTGGTGGGTGCCATGGCCTCCCATTGAATAAAAAAAAAAAAAGTACGTATGTATATTTTTAAAAATAAATATATATTCTTAAAATAGTTCCCTCTTGTTTTTTAATTTATTGATGTAAAAAATCTAACAACTATCGATTTCACTTTTAATAACTGATAATATTGTTATGTATGTATATTTTTAAAAATAAATATATATTCTTAAAGTAGCTCCCTCTTGTTTTTTAATTTATTGATGTAAAAAATCTGACATCTTTTACTCTCTCTCTCTTTTCTTTTTACATAATCTTTTATTTCTCTTCCAACCATTTTAAATGTCATAAAATTCAATATATTTTAAATATTATCTGTCTTATTTCATCAACCAAATATTATTTTCAAAAATTGAGAGATGATGAATGAAATGATTTAGTTATTATGGTAACATTATTTTGTGGCACATATAAAGAAATTGCAATAGCATTTTTATTTTATCGAGTTTATCTTTAAAAAATTGGATAGTCTAATAAAAATGTTATGGTTATCAAATTCACTTAACTTTTTCATTAAATTATATACATAGAGAACTTCATAAAATGAATAGTTTAACTTATCAAAATAAAATCCCACAAACTTGAATAAATTTTTTTCAAATTCAAATTCGAACTTCATAAACCCAATCCTACAATAAAACTCAATAAATTACATTAATTATAATTATAATGATGAAAATTAAATACAAGGCATAAATAATACAAAGAAACTTCCAAATTGAAAGAGATAAACTCTAAGTCTAACCATTAATCTCCAATAGTAAGCGAGATGCAAAAAAATCTAACCAAACCAACTAGTCCGTTAATTATTTTTATTTGGATTAACTTGGCCATTATTATTGATAACCCCACGGAAAGATTGACCAAATATCTGGAAAACAATTATATGAGTGTGGAGAAAGATTTTTATTAATAATACTTCAGAGGCCCCCATCGGATGAATATATGAAGTTTTTCAAAATGCCGAAAATAGCCTTCACTTGGGTAGAATCTAGTAGCTGCGCACCGTGATAGCCCCCGTCGTGAAACGAACCTATCACAGCCACACACTTCTTTTCTAAGACCTTGACCAACTCCATCTGACGGTCAACCAACGGGTCTCCGTCACAGCCCGTCACCATAACCTTCCATCCCAGCATCCTAAGCTGCTCAACAAAGTTTGACTCACCACTGACCGTCAGATTGCAATACTCGTGATCTCGATCAGCTTCAATTGGCAAAGACAGTTCCCACATGAGATCATTTAAAGACAACGGCAACCATTGATCGTTGATCAATCTCAACTCCGATGAGGTCCTCTCGGACCCACCAAAAAAAGGTTGTTGCAATATCAGCCCTTTGATCTTCAACGGCACATGATCATCAACCTCCGCAGCTACACGTAGTCCCGCATGGTAGGCTATGTTGGCACCAGCGCTAATGCCCATGAGAAAACAATTAGAAAAGTCAGCGAAGCGACGTAACCACTCGTCGTTGGAAGTGCTGATCCAATGCAACGCGTCCATGGCATCATCGTAGGCCGCGGGGAGGCGATGCTCGGGAGCGAGACGGTAGTCAACTGATACAATCATGGCGCCAACTTGGATGGCCATTTCAATGCAAAAATCGTGGAAAATGCCCGTGGATGCACTGCATAGGACGAAGCCGCCACCATGGAAGTAAACGACGAGAGGGAGCTTTGTGGTGGAGGAGCCATGATCTAGTGCTTGGCGGCTCAGGAATATACGTAGGAAGGTGTTGTGTTGTGGGTTTAGAGGGACGTCTTTGGAGAGAACAGCAGCGGAGGAGGTCGGATCGGGTGATGCCGGAACGCCTGGGATTTGGTGGACCCGCGTGATCGTGCCGTCTGGGTTGAGGACGATAGGGGGGTACCGGGAGACTGGGTCAGTGGAATCTAGTGATGATGAGGTAGTAGTATGCTGATGATTCGACATGTCAACAAAGCTTCTGATAGATTTGAACGGGGACTCAAAGCTTCAGTAACTGGTGGTGGCTGAGGCTGTGGTGTTTTTTGAACTAATTTTGTTTATGGTGTTCTTTCTATATTGCTAGTTTTCTTTAACATTGTCGAAGATATTTATATTTCACTGAGTTGGGTTCTCTGCTGTGGGTAATCTAACTTCGGTATGGCTTCCTCCCGTCCCAAATCGAATTGGATGATACTACGGAGTCCGTGAAACCCATTATAGGTTTCATTTTGATAATCTGAACAGTTTAATATGTAGAACTCGTCAAGTACTATATGGCTGTTGAAAATCAGTTTGATTGGATATCGATAGCTATTTTATTTGATCAGATTTCTGTCAACCGTTTATTTTTTTCCGTTTATTTTTTTTTATACAAAACTGATTTGATCACATACCTATCGATATCCGATCAATTTAATTTTGTTATAAGAATATAATACTCAACGAGTTCTATATATTAAACTGTTTGAATTATAGAAACGAAATCTGTGATGAAACCTCACAAGTTCAGTAATATAATCTATTTGAATAGTAGAAACGAAATGTGTGGTGAGCGCATACAAGTTCAATAATGTAATCTATTCTAATCTAAGACTGAAGAGAAGTCAGACCATCTAACTTTAACACGTGGTTTAGAACGCAGGAGATTAGGTCAGAAAAGAAAACAAAATAAATAATATTATGTTTAAATGAATAAAATATAAGAGGATGTGGTTTCTCACTTATTTTATTTGGATAGGACAAATAAGAAAAAAAAATGTTATATTTTATTTTATCAAAATAATTTTTTATATTAATAAGTTATATTTTTTTATAAGGATAATTTTAGAAAATTTTTATCAAACCCAATTACTTTCTCATCAAATCTCACCATTTTTTGTGAGAAATAAAACATAGTTTGGTGATAAAATGATTATCACTATCTTTTATTACAATGCTGCTAGAGACCCTCAAGACCCCCACTGGCATTTCATTGGCCATTTTTTTTTTTTTTTTTTTTTTTTTTTTTTTAATCACCAACTCCCACGTGGGGTGGAGGTGAGGGGGAGAAAAGGGGGTCTAGGGCATTTTCCCTTTTATTATTTCTTACCATTTTTCACCTATTTGACCATCTAAACAAGTGAATGGATTTTTTATTCTCATCATTTTTTGTTTCTTTTTTTCACCAAACACTTCCATCCAAACAGAGTGTAGAGTGGTTGTTAAGTTTAGTGAGCTTATTTGTTTATTTTATAGGGAATGACTTATCTCTAGTCGAAATTCTAACTTGACCAAATAGCTGAAGCCTTTGACCATTAAGAAGCATTAAACAAAAGATTCTGACTAATAAGAATAATTAAATGGAAAACTCTTATCGATAAGAATCTATGAAAAAAATTAAATTATGCCATATTTTTGTAAACTCTTACCGGTAAAAAACTTCTTTTTAATGATTCTTACTGGCAAGAAACATCTGTTTAAAGATTCTTACCAGTAAGAAACCTCAACTGTCTGGTCTTGTTGAAAGTTCAACTGGAGATAAACCAAATCCTATGTGATAAAAGAGCATTGTTATTGATATCCAAAATTTATATTTACTTTCTAGATCCGGTAACATGTCAAGACGATGATTAGTTGATAATTAAATATTATGTAATTATCAATTAATTATGCTCTTGACATATTACTGAATCTATAAAGTGGATTTAAAAAGTATATTTGCATATTATTTTTCTTTATAAAATTCATCCAAATGATAATTTATATAAAAATTCAGATTGATTAGATAGCAATGGTTACATATTCATGTTCATATTGCATTTGTCTTCGTAGTGAATTTTTAAAAAATTAAAATAATACTGATTCAAATAAGTAATACGTCAAAATGAGTTCAACTGGGGAAGAGCCCAGGTGCGCATGCCACCTGCCTCATGTGAGAGGAGTAAAGCAATCAGTCCTTATAACTATATTAAAAGTGTGATTTTTATATTTTTTTCCAATTCTCGTTTATCTTTACTAGTCTATCACCTGCGCTATGCACGGGATAATTATAGATATTTATATTTATTTTAGATTTTTTTTAATATATAAATTATGTTTTTTAAGATTTTTTATAAAAATAATTTAATAATCTTATCACTAACCATAGTGTATGGGAGAAGTTGAAAAGGGTACTGCAGTAATTATACACGGATTGTATCTATAATTATTTGTATAAGGGATTTTAAATGCTGATTAGAAAATTTTGACCAAATCAATAAATGCAGGTATGTGGAAAGACATGTAGATTGAAAAAAATTAATAAATGCTGATCAGGAAATTTTGACCAAATCAATAAATGCTGATTTTTTTTTTTAAATAAAAAATAAAAAATATAGAAAATTCAGATTAGGATATTGAAACTCCCACAGGCCTTGGGGTTAAAAACCCCATTTTGCTTAATATATAGTATAGATATATAGATAGTGACAACCCGTACTATGCACAGAACTTTATAAATTAAAAAAATATATATTATAATTATTAGATAAGCTTTAAAGATTTTTTTTTTTAGTTTTTTTTATTTTATTTTATGTTATAATATAATATATAAGATATAGATAAATATCTACAACTTTAATAAAAAATATTGTCTAATTTTTTGGGGAAGAGAAAACAAATGCAAGTTTTAATTTTTTATTTTTTGAAATCGGTGAGAGAGATTAGGAGGGAGAGATTATGAAATATTTTTGTTATTAAACAAATAAATCAATTAATATTTTTTTAATCTATTTTGTAAATAAAAAATTAATAATTTTAGAAAATTGATTAATTTGTCCCATTAAGTGATTTAAAATTTTGATAGATATATATAAAAAAAATACATAATTATATTACTAAATCATAATTCAAATTTAGATGTTATATTTTTTTGAGATCTATAGCTAAATTCTTATCTTCTTTATTTTTGTGTGTAATCATAGTGTATGAGAGAAATTAAAAAGGGTGCTGTAGTAATTATGAGAGAAGTCAAAAGGGATTGTGGGCTGTGAGTTGTGAGAAGTTAATAAATGTTGAGGTTGGGTTGGGAGAAACAATAAATGCTGAGTTTTTTTTTTGTTAAATCAAAAAATTAGAAAATTAAGATTAGGATATTGGAGCTCTCACAAGGCCTATGAGTTAAAAATCTTCATTTACTTAATATATAGTATAGATTAAAAAAAAAAATAGAAAATTCAGAATGTCAACAGTCTATTTTGCCCCTCCTTTTCACTTCGTAAAATTCATAGCATTAATTCTCTATTTTCCTGTACAAAGACAATTTGTGTAAATTAAAAATTTGTGGCAAATCCGTGAGTTCTCATACAAAGACAATTTGTGTAAATTAAAAATTTGTTTCTTGGAGAGTTAATAGTTCGGTTCAGAAATTAGGAAAACCACGTTGTTTGGTTTTTAAAACGACTGTTTTTGAGGGTTTTTTTTTTCTTTTTTTAAATCTTTTGAGAATTTTTTTAATTATTTTTTAAAAAAAAAAAAATTATGATGTTTTCCATGTATATAGACTAGTTTTGGACCATGCGCGAAAATAATTATATATAGTAAAAAAAATAAACAAAAAAAAAACTTAATTATAAAAAAGGCTAAAGAATAAAAACTTATAAAAATAAATTAAATAAAATTTATATTCTCAGTTGAAATTTTGATAAAAAATTGTACAAAATTATCCTACAAATCTATCCAAACATTTTTGTAAATCGTTTTAAAATAAGACGTCAACAATAGTTAAGTTGAATTTGAAAATATGTATTAATTGATATATCAATTCAAATAGTTTTTCAAATATTATAACATTGTATTGTGTAATTTTTTGTTGCATTTGGAGAGTTTGACCAAGGTGATTGTGATAGATTTTTATTTTTTATTTTTTTATAATTTAAACTCATTGTAATGTAAATTGATAATTTTTTTTTTCCATGTTTGCAATTATAATGTCTTTTCATAATAAAGAGGCTAATTTGATTACATAAAACGATTTACATATTTAGAAGTTTATAATATCCAAAAGAAATTAAAAATAAGTGTATGCTTGGATTTTACACATCTAAAATTTCTAATAGCATAAAGCAAACTTTCTAAAATGAGAGCAATTTAAATTTTAAAAAAAAATTATACATGTTCCCCTTATTAAAGTCCATTTAAAAAAAATTCCTGTAAAAATCTAAATAGCGTATGTACAAGGTCACATTTTAGCCTGATTTATTTTCCAATTAACACTAAAATTTTACCATATCAATGTTTCAGTGTTGGCATCACCCCAATATTTGACCACTTAGATTAAACATATTACTCTTATGATTTTATTTTGATAATGTCTAAAATATTATAAATAAATTGTAATTTTTTAATATACATATTTTATAACTATTTGACACAAAATATGAATATATATATATATATATATATTATCATTTTAATATATATTGCGTCAATTTAAAATTAATTGATTTTTTAAATTTTTTTTTGGTTGTGCAATAAAATATAATCTATATATTATATAAGGGAAATGGAATTCCAATATCTCAATCTTAATTTTCTAATTTTTTAATTTTAAAAAAAACTTAAGCATTTATTGACTTCTCCCAACCCATAAGCCTTTTTAACTTCTCTCATACCGTTTTCAACTTCTCCCATACACTTTGGTTAATGATGGGACTGTTAAATTATTTTTATGAAAAATCTATAAAACAATAATTTGTATATTAAAAAAATATCTAAAACAAACATAAATTCTTATTAAAAAATAATAGGTTGCAATTGCAAAAAGATAAAAATAAATTACACTGTTCATTTCATTAAAATCTAAAAAAAATATATCTAAAACAAACATAAATTCTTGTTAAAAAATAACATGTTGCAATTGAAAAAAAAAAGAGAAAAAAATTACACTGTAAAAAATAATTTGTATATTAAAAAAAGATCTAAAACAAATATAAATTCTTATTAAAAAATAACAGTTGCAATTGCACAAAAAAAAAAAAAAAAAAAAGAGAAAAAGTGTACTGTACATTTAATTAATAATGCTTAAACAATGTGCCAAGTATTTGTATAAAGGTTTGACATGTGTCCACTATCAAATTGTCAAGTGAATATAGATGAAACTAAAGAACTCATCTTTAATGGTTAACAAATATTAGAAATTCGACCATTGAAACTTAATAACTATTAATTAATAGAATTCAATAAATGAAAGTTCTCAAACCACATCTCTTTGTCTTCTTAAATGTTCTTCATTATTGGTTTTTGCATTCATTATAATATTAATAGAGAATTTGATGTGTGGAAGAGTGGGAGATATCAAAATTATATATTGAGTTATGTAACTGTTGTGATGAAAAATAAAGGTTGCCTTCCTCTTCCATAGCGATTTATCTGGTTATACTTCCAATTAAAACGTCAAGTGTGCTTCTATATCATCATTGAACGTTACTTTCATATTTTTTTTAAAATACTTTAGCTCACAATTGTGTGTGTTTTGTGTCATGAAATTTATTACTTCTGTACTTGCTAAAGCTATTAGATAGACCTAATACAAGAAGTATAAATTATTTCAATGTCATTATCAGGATTAGAAGTACAAAACAACATACACACACTACTACAAAAATAGTTAAATATCACACTTTGACAAAAAAAAAAAAAAGATCTCACTTTTATTGGAAGTGTGATAAAAAAAATTAGATTGATATTTTAATCACACTTAATTTGATTGAGTATGATAATATTTATTTTTTTATGTCACTTTTCAATTAAGTATGATTATATATATATTTTTTAATCACACCTTCTAATTAAAAGTGTAATTATATATAAGCTACTAATTTTTAATCACACTTTTTAAACAAGTGTGATTATATATATATATATATATATTTAATCACAAATTCTAATTAAAGTGTGATTATATATACATTACTACTTTTTAATCACACTTTTTAAATAAGTGTGATTATATATATATATTTTTAATCACACATTCTAATTAAAGTATGATTATTATATATATTTTGTTTAATCACACATTCTAATTAAAGTGCGATTATTTATATATTTTTTTAATCATACATTTTAATTAAAGTGTGATTATATCACTACTACAAAAACAATTAAAACTCATACTTTGACAAATAAAAATATCTCACTTTTATTGAAAGTGTGATAAAAAAAAATTAGATTGATATTTTAATCACACTTAATTTGATTGAGTATGATAATATTTATTTTTTTATGTCACTTTCAAATTAAGTGTGATTATATGTATATTTTTTGTTCACACTTTTAATTAATGTGATTTTATATATTTTTGAATATATTATTTTTATATAATAATATATCCTAAACTGGTGCCTTTTTCTCTTCCATTACTCTCAGCAGGCAAAACAAGATTGAATTTGTAAGGACAAATCGTTTTGAGACTTTTTCCAAATAAAACCCTAGCACCTCATTGTATGCTCAATGTCAACATTTCTTCAGCCTCTTCCAATCTCTCTCACAGTGGACTCGCCATCGCTTCTCCCTTAAAAAGGTATGGACTCTCTCTCTCTCTCTGTGTTGTTTAATGGTGGGGTAAGGGTTTTTGGTAACGTGGTGGCGCTGTGGTGGGGATGGAATGGTGTAACGGGAGGTGTGGTGTGAGAGGAGGGCTAGTGGTGCTATAGTAAGGACGGAAAGGGTGGGCATTTCAGATTTGTGGTGGAGAAAAAGAGTAGTTTTGTGGTTGTGGATAAGAGGGAAAGAGGCAATGGATCTATGATAGTAGAGGGTTGGAGGGGCTGTGGCAAGGGGAGAAGGGGAAGTGTAACCAAGTGGGATAGGGGTTCCTAAGGGGAATGAAGAGGTTGGAGAGCTAGAAGAGGGTTGGGAGAGGGAGATAGTGTAAAAGCCCTTCTTGTGTTTGATAAAATACCTGTGCGAAACATTGCCATATTGTTGGATATTTTAGAGTTGAAGGGTCATTTCATTATCTTGCGTGGAGAATCCTTAGTGCACCAGGTTTGAGTTGTTATGTTTGAAAAAATTTCCATCACAAATCCAAAACTTGCATTTCAATTCTCCTTCATTACATTGTAAAATTGATATTTTTTTAAAAAATATATTCTATGGCTTAATAGTGATTTCTTCTGTATTGTTATGTATGAAGTATTAAGATATGAACATTCCGCCCCTTGCCACACCCCCGGATGACCACCTGTAACATGCCTGCGGGGGACCTCGCTACAGCTCGGACTCAATTTGTGTCACGGTTCTAAATCTTGAACCAAAGAGTCCAAATCCGGCAAATCGTTTTAAGAAAACAGATTTTTGAAAGAAGTGCCAAACATGGACTGTTTTGCCAGATACAGAGTCGCCACCTAAATATTTTATTTTTGGGAAATTTAGGAAACCCTGACTCGTTTGCCTAAGGCCACGTGTCCGTCATCACCAAAGTTGCCTCGGCTCGGGAACTTGGGTACGACTGGGGAAGGTCACTTCGTGAGCACCCCCGCTCGCCCGATCAAAGATCGGCCTCTACTAACCATGATATCTAGTTTTGCAAACATTATGCGTTCTTATTCTGGTTATTAGCCTAGGATTACTACGTGACGCGCACAGCATACAAGTATAGACTGGGTCGCCTGAATTGGAACAAAACATTTCTTGTTTGTTTGAAATATGGTTTGTTACTCGCAAGTAGGCTTAAAATGCAGATTTTGCCACCCTCGGGTGGGCTTAGAAAAGATGGTTTTGCCACTATCTAGTGGGCTTAAAACTCACAGTCAATGATTTGATCCAATCCAAATAACCCAACCTTTACCCACAGGCATTCAGGCAGATATATCACATAAGCACATAGCCTCATGGTAAGCATGCTATCATGGCAGTCACTCACACGCATGCAAGGATGCTAAAGCATAAAACTTACCGAGTACTCCAAGCCAAAGAAAGAAGCTAATTAGAAATCATGCATGATCCTAACTATGCAGAAATGCCTAATGCAACACACGCAAAAATGCAACTATAGCAGGCTCGGCTATTCTAAACATGGCATATGGAATGCTACAACTAACATGTATTCAACTTGGAATTGAAGTACAATGCAAGTAGTATGATGCGCCGAGCCCGATGTATGCAAGACAGATGAATGAATGCAAACATGCTATCATACTGTATGCTAATTGAAACATGCCCTAATCTAACCATCATAAGCTGGTAAATAAAAGGGAGAAAGACATGGGGTTGGAAGACATACATCACATGCACGCACACTTATTACAACATTGCCCTCGCTCGGAGGGTCCAAATAAATAATACAGTCCCGAATAAATTATTACAGTCCGAATAAATACAAAACCCTAATTAATTAACAAATATAACTAGGAAAGCTTTAAATTGGCATGCAAGCCAGGGACTGCCTCGAATCTGCTCCGAATGATGAATGATGCATGGTCGGGTTGCTTGGCGCGGAAATCCATTGCGACGCCCCGATTAGCCTCTGTTCACAGTTTATGCTCGGAATTTTGTGCAAAGCTCTGAAAGGCTGTTGATTCTTGATTTGCTGCAATAGAGAGCAGGAAAGGGGCATAGCAATGTATTTTCACGTATGTATGCATGCCTCGATCCTCGTGCCACCAATTACGCATATCGATGCATGATGGCCGAGGAGTCGAACTGCATAACTCAATATGAAATGAATGCACGTATAAACATAACAAGACCTAAACTCCATCATGGGTAATCCGGAGTGTCGGCGACTGGGGAATTGAGGTACGTTCCGTCACTCGAAGTACGAAACGTACCTCGTTTCCCGTGTTCGGGCTAACTCCTATCCCACACACAATGCAATATGCATGACATGCATGAATGCAACTAAGATACAACCTAACATGCACAATACTATGAAATGGCATACACGATGCACGAGGTAACATGGCATACGCAATGCGCTAACATACACCCTAGCATACACAATGCTATGAAATGAAATGGCATACACAATGCATAATGGACTTACACCAACACAAGTGGACCTCAGCCACACTCACGTAGGAGGCCATTGGATGAAAATGAGACACTCGGGATACGTGCACACATGCACGCAAACCGAGGACCGATCCTAGCGCACGAATGCCACTCTAACAAGGCATGGCAATGCATGGAACATGACATACAAACAAGCAAATTTCAGCACTAAAACATGATGCTAAACAGCCCCAAATCATGGCAATATGGCACCCGATGCATGAGATGATCCCGAAACACAAAACTATGCACATGGAATGACTTATAACTATACAAAACATGCATTATTTGATCATGAGACCTAAAGACAGAACCAAGGCAGTCCCAAAATATGCATATTTCCAGTTTAGAGTATGGCTAAAAGGTGCTAGCAAGATGGCCTAAAATAGTTTGCAAATTTGACCAACAAACACGGTTTACATGGCAAGTGTAAGATGCACATGGAATCTAACCAAACCATCAAAAACCAGTGAATAAATCATATGAAAATAGGCCCAAATAACCACTGATATGCAATCATGGCATGCCAAAATGATGAGTTGCTTTAGAGGGCCATACAAGGGATTCTTAAGCACATATAAAATGGGCATGTGGCAGCCCCACACCCACTTTGAAAATCAAATATGGTAGTCTCAAAACTCACCAAATTGATCCCAAAATCAATCCACAAAGTATGCAAGATGGGGTCGCTTTGAAGGGCCAAGATGGCCATCAAACAAGCCAAGGTGAGAGGGGGAGCACCCCCCTCTAATTTGGAAGCTCAAAACAGTGGCCAAGCCACTGGAAATCTACTAGATTCCAGTGGCTAGAGGGCCAAACAAGGCATGCAACAATAGCTAGGATATAAAGCTCAAAATAAGAGGCAACCAAGCATACAAGATAGCATATGACCTCAAACAAGAATAGAACCTTAATAAAACATGAAGATACTGTCAAAACAAGCCTTTTTCCAGTTTACAACAAGTCTCAAAAATGAACACAAATAAGGCTAAACCATCATGCAAAAAAAGGCCCTAAAAGAGAGAATAGAGGAAAGGGGCAGCATTTGGTTCCAAATGGCCAAGAGCCCTTCAACAAAGTTGAAGAGAGGCTTAAAAAATGACACTTCACAGTTTACATCAAGCCCCGAAAGTAAACACAAGTAGGCCTAAAACATTATGCAAGAAAAAGGCCAAAAGAGGGATAAAGAAGCAAGTGGTAGAAGATGATCTCAAAGAGAGGAGAGCCCTTCAACAAAGTTGAAGAAGGGCTCAAAATAAGCTACTTTACCGTTTATAACAAAGCCCAAAACAGTTCACAAATAAGCCTAAAATACTATGCAAAAATAGGCCTAAAAGGGAGTTTAAACACAAAGGGTGAGAAGAAGGCCTCAAACAGAGAAAGACCCTTAATTAAACATGAAAAAGAGCTCAAAATAAGACTATTTTCAGTTAGGGTCGGAGCCCAAAAATGTAAGCACAAGGAGCTAAGATATTGACAAAAAAAAAAAAAATGCACAAAAGAGGGAAAATGAGACTCACCCTTGTAGCCTATGTCTTCAACAACTCTTGGTCCAAGAAATGGTGCTCCTAGCCTCTGGAAATGGCCTCCAAGCTGCTGGAATGGAGTGAGGAGGTGTGGTGCTATGGGTTGGTGTAGAAATGGTGCAAGACTTGAGAGGTTTTGAGGGTTGAAGTGTAGAGAGAGAGAGATTCAATGCAAGAGGCTTAAACCAAATTTTGTAACCCTTAAAATTGAAGGGGAGGGGCTGGTTATATAGGCACAAGAGTGGAGAAAAGGGGGGGAGATTCAAATTTAAGTTTCCCCCCTAAAAGTTCCCCCCCATCGGATACAGAATCTGGGGGGGGGGGAAAGGAGGTCACAGCTGGAAGGAACAGGGTGCAAGGATCATGGCCGGCCAGTTATCTAGGGTTTAGGTGGCCGGCCGGCCTCCCCCATGGCCGGTCGGCCAAGGGTCAAAAGGGTCAATGAAGATTGCTGGCCGGCCACCTCAAATTGATGGCCTCCCATGTGTGCACAACACAACTATGTGGTCAAAAACTGGAAGAAGTGAACCAGGAGAGAGAAAAACCCATTTTTTAGAGGGGTTCAAAAGGGTCAGAAGCAATTACTGGCCGGCCATATCATATTGGTGGCCTCCTAGGTGTGTACAACACAAATATGCGGTTTAGAGCTAGAAAAAGTGGTCAAATGGTGGTCAACATTGGCTTTCTAGTGAGAAAAACGGGCGACGGAGGACGATGAAGAAATAAAACTGGTTGTCAGAACAATTGCTGGCCTCCCACCCTTCTACAAGCTTCCTAACCATGAAAATAAGGTCCCTGCCAAAAATGAACTGAAACCGATGTAAAACGAAGGTTCGGGGGCCGAAACACGCAGCCCGAGGCCCCGAAAACTGACTGTTAGGCACCGGGAGTGGTGTTCGACCATGAAGTTGGTCTCTCGGATCACAGTGTCCCTCAAAAGGGAGTAAACAAGATGCATCCCAAAAACCGGAGTGAACGGAGGTGGTTAAGTGGTCCCGAACCGAGGTACACGGCTGACGGCTCCGAAAACCGGGAACCGGGCTCCGAAATGGGAAAAATGGCCTATGACCACGAAACGTAGCCTACGGCCACTGAGAGATGTTCTACGAAACCTCTCCCTCCCTTCGGGAAGAGAAAATAAAGAAAACAGGGCCTGGTTCGCAAACCGAGGCAAGGCACAAAAGAGTCCGAAAGTCCGGAGGCAAGGCTCGTAACCGAGACCCTGAAGCTTCTAAATGAGCACAATATGCGACATCACCAAACGCTCAATCAGCGACGTCTGAGTCTTAAGGTCGGTCAAAAATGGGGTGTCTACAATTTTCCCTCTTTGACAGAACTCGAAAGTCATAAGTGACGGGAGTGAATGTCAAAGCCCAGAGACGACCCATTTTTGACAAGGCCGAAGACTTAGACAAACAGGTGAGATAAACAGAGATGTGCCGGCAGGCACGCTCGTAGGCAGGGGGGGCAAAATGCAACTGGCAATGCAAGACATCGAAGGCGACTCAATGATCATGCAAATGCAGCAAGCTGTAATGAAGCACATATTCACAATAGATGCAACAGTTTTAAGCAAGAATGCAAAGCAACAACTACATTTCATGCAGTTAAGAATGCGGAGAATTATTCAATTCTCGTCGCGTCTCACATGGAGAAGATACGATACCTGCGCAATTCGTCTGGTCGCGCCAGCTTCAAATGAACCGTACATACAATATCGTGCCTGTAAAAGAAAGAATCTCAACAAGCACAACATGGTTAGCAATATATGTTCGGTGTGATATCAAGCGCAGACAAACACGGTGTCGATGGGTGAGTGCATCGCAATGCGAGAAGCAATGTGCGGGACAACACAAGTTTAAGCATGAAGGCATGACAATAACAAGGAGACGTGCATAACAGTACAAGTTATATGCATGAGAATGTAAGTGATGTGCACAACAATGCAGAACAAGTGTAAACTAGATTGCACGTTTGTCACAAAACAACGAGCAAAGAAATGCGCGTTTCAGCGAGGGCGACTCGATCGCGGCCTCCGGTTCACCTCCCGGGGGGGGGGGGGTCACAACATATTTAAAAAGGATACACCTTGCTTTTGATGAGTAATGATGAGACACGCATCGAAAGTTGAAATTGAAGTTCCGGCGGAGCGATTTCGGGACGGAAAGTGCACTTTTCTTGTACTTTTTCAGGTCCCGGGGACTCCAATCATCACCAAAATTTGCAGAGACCTTGGGGCCCACCTAGGGAACACCACCGGCCAGCTTTATTGCAAGGGGGAGGCCACCGGCCAGTTTTTTGAAAAGGAATGGCCGGCCTGCCAGAAAAGGTGGCCGGCCGGCCACTTTGTCAAATTCGCAGGCATTTTGGTCTTTTCGCTCTCTTTTCTTTAAATGTGCTTATCCAAAGCACTTTTCCTCATAAGTGCAGCTTTGAAATAGCCTCCTCTACCTTCCCAAACCATTTTCTCCTTCAGATATGTGCTCTATACGCGTTTTCCAACGCCCCACGCAAATTGTTTTCGCGAAAACTTTCAGTTCTCTTCACTTTGAACCGATTAAATTTTGATTTCAAGGCTCCTTTTCTCATTTTTGCCACTTGAGGTGAGTTTGTCTCAATATTTGGAAGATTTTCTCGGGAGTTGACTTTTGTTGACTTTTTCATTTCCCGAAAGTTGACTTTTGTTGACTTTTTCCAATTTCGGCTCATTTTTGCTCCTTTTTGCAGATTTTCTGAAATGGCTGGTCATTTCCCTCACGGTGGAGGTCCTCCCAGCGCCGGGGATGATCCTGACATTATGGCTCTGCCCCCGAGGGTTCGACCCTTCATACCCGAGAGGTATGACCCTCCAGCACATATTCTTCCACGGGCTGTTTTCTATCACTTTACTGATTTTGACGATCGAGCGCCCGAGGATCTACTTTTGCGAGAGCCAGAGTCTCACCTTTCCCATGAGGCACGAGAGGTATTTACTCCGCTTTTACATTTTCTGCAATATATTCTGCATTTTTCATGCATTTCGTGCTTTCGCTATGTTTATCTGTTCATTCGAGTACACAGTTCAATCACTTTGAACTTCTGAACACGCAACCCGTAAATTGATTGTGAACACCCGGCACACACTGGTTGAGAATAGAACATGTAGCCCAAACTCTGATTTTCTGAACACACAGCCCGAATTGAAGGTGAACACGCAGCACATACTGATTGAGAGTTGAGCACGCAGCCCAAACTCTAATTTTCTGAACACACAGCCCATTGTTGAGGTGAACGCACAGCACACACTGATTGAGAGTAGAACACGCAGCCCAAACTCTGATTTCTTGAACACACAGCCCATTGTTGAGGTGAACACGCATCACACACTGATTGAGAGTAGAACACGCAGCCCAAATTCTGATTTTTTGAACACACAGTCCGAATTGAAGGTGAACACGCAGCACACACTGATTGAGAGTAGAACATGTAGCCCAAACTCTGATTTTCTGAACACACAGCCCGAATTGAAGGTGAACACGCAGCACACACTGATTGAGAGTAGAACACGCAGTCCAAACTCTGATTTCCTGAACACACAGCCCATTGTTGAGGTGAACACGCATCACACACTGATTGAGAGTAGAACACGCAGCCCAAATTCTGATTTTTTGAACACACAGTCCGAATTGAAGGTGAACACGCAGCACACACTGATTGAGAGTAGAACATGCAGCCCAAACTCTGATTTTCTAAACACACAGCCCGAATTGAAGGTGAACACGCAGCACACACTGATTGAGAGTAGAACACGCAGCCCAAACTATGATTTTCTGAACACACAACCCATATTCTGTATCTGATTTGATTTTGCAACACAGCTCATACATTTCGTTTGCACGCAGCTTATTCATTTCATTTGCACGCAGCTTATTTCTTTCATTTGCACACAGCTCGTTCATTTTATTCTAAAATGCTGAAGCATGTATTCATTCTGAATGTAGGTGACTTCTCGCACTGTGCGGGGATATGGCTCTACCGCAACGAGAGACTGGTATGCCGAGCTCCCGAAGGCTGTCCGGGATTTGGTTGACTTGGCAGGGTTCGGGCCCTTCTGTGCTGGACTATCTCGTTGTCCTGCCAGGAGGACGTTGATGGGCGCTTTGGTGGAGAGATGGTGGGACACCACCAACTCCTTCCATTTCTCTACCACGGGGGACCTGACTATGACCCTTTTTGACTTTGCCGTATTGACCGGCCTTGACGTGGGAGGTTGGGCCATCCCTTACGACGAGGATATGGGCCAGTGGGAGGCCACTTGGATATATTTATTGGGGGCTTGCCCGCCTGTTGATAGATCTTCGGGCAGGGTCCGATACACTTGGTTCTCTTCTCATTCCCGGAGGGTAGAGATGGAGCCTGAGACTCCTGCGGAGGCAGCACAGTATGCTCGCGGCTTTCTGATGTTCCTCTTCGGGACCACTTTGTTTGCCGATAGGGGGAACACTGTCGGGCTGTATCTGTTGAGCGCTTTGGTGGACCTATCACAGGTCAGACGGTATGACTGGGGTGGCGCCGGCTTGGCTACCCTTTATTGCTACATGAGCGCGACCTGCTGCGGACGGGGGGACTTACTTGGCGGCTACTGGAGATTCTGGGAGGTACTTTCTGCCCTCTTGATTTACATTTCTGCTTCTCATTACTTGTACACTGCACACACGTTGCACTTTACACCCTGTATCTTGCACTTTGCCCTCAGTACTTTGTGTTCCGCATTGTTTTTCACAGTTATGGGTCTATGTGTACTTCCCGACATTAGCCCCAGAGTTGGTGGTGGAGGGGCCCCTCATGACCCCGTATTCACTCGTATTTGAGGGCCAGCACCGGCCGAGACCTCGGGAGTCTCTCCTTTATCTTCGGCAGTACTTTGACACGGTGCGGTCGACGGAGGTATTTCAGAACTCTCAGTTCTTTCTGCTTTCATCTTTGGTTTGTCTTGTACATTCCTGATTTCTGATTGGCTTATGCATTGATTATCCGCAGATCACATGGCAACCCTGGGCGCCTTTAGGTGAAGATCTCTGATTTCAGTTTGCCGGAGCGTGGGGTGCCTCCCGATATAGGATCTTGTTCGAGGGGCCAGTTGGTAGGGCCTGGTTTTTGGGGGACCGCTTTTTGCATCAGGTATGGGGCTACACTTCTCAGGACCCTCCTTCAGCACCCCCGATCGATATGCGGATTGCCGATAGGCTCCCTTCCCGGGATGTTGCTAGTGCCATGCTGGGTACCGATGCTTTACTACATCTTGTGGAGGGGGGATTACATGACCTACCGTCACACCTACTTGATGCCTCCATTGACGGGAGTTCGTGCTCCGGTGATGAGGCCTGTCAGTATGCCATCTTCGAGCCGGGCCCGGGCTCGGGCTGCAGACGCCCCTTCCACCAGCAGGGCTGGTACATCTAGAGGTGGGGGTGGATTGGTTCCCCCGATTCCTCCAACTCATTATTATGCTGGGTGGCCAGACATGCCGACCGAGTTGACAGGATGACGATTCGGGACTCCCTACCCGATTCCGATAGAGCCTCCCCTTCCTGACCATAGATACGTCAGAGATCCTGATTCACCACCGGTATGCTTTACAGCTTTGATTCATCAGTCGGATACTTGGATATTCATTTCTTTACTGATAGTTTTGCATTTGTATCTACAACCTCCTGTCGAGTACGTGGATGAGATGCTCGGGATGATGGCCGCACTCGAGGGCATGGTCCTGCGGAGGGAGGCATAGTTGGCCATTATGGGTGTCCAGGTACTGTTCAGTTTTCTTGCATTTATCACATTTCCGATGACATGCTGATCTTGGACATTCTACTATACTGATAGGCTGCTTGTGTAGAGCACATCTGACACACACCCCATTTACATACTGTATTTACATGCACCCACTTCATGTGATCTTCTTGTATCTGCATCTGATATACATGTTTGAGCTAATGTATTCAAATTGAACTCTTTATTTTCAGATGCCTCCGGTATATGCTCAGCCGCGGACCGGGCCACCTAGGCCTTCTCGGGGAGGTGGATCATTCGGGCCTTCTCGAGGAGCTGGGCCATCTAGGCCTTTTCGAGGATCCTGGGGAGGGGGTTCGTCTTGCAGACGCAGAGCACACATTATAGAGGAGGAGCCCGGTGAGGATGAGGAGGAGGAGGCTGCAGATCGTCAGTCAGAGACATCTGTTGACAGAGAGGAGGGTTTCGGTCCCGGTTCCGGGAGTGGAGGTGAGGCCGAGGGGAATCCCGAGGATGACAGCTCCGACTGAGATGGTGCTGGTGGTGCAGAGGCTGTCCCACAGAAGAGGACGAAGAGGGCCTCTTATTCCTGCTCTTGAGAGCATTGACGTAGCTGTTCCCTGCTTTATTTTCCTTTTTACTAGTAGTTTGTAGCACATTGTATATTATTAGGCAGTTTTATTTTTTGCAAAACTTGTACCCTCGTTTGTAAGATGTTGTAACAAAGGAAGCATGATGGGATGAAACAGCTTTTTGAAAAAGTGTTGTATTTTATGCTTTCAGCATCGTATCGCATCATTTTGCACAAAAATGAGATTTGAATGGAAATGTGCACTGTGTATTTACCAAGTCAGGTAATGAACCGACGCAACAAACTTAAACCACTTAACTCACTAAGAAAAGACGAGATCTTAGCAAGTTTACAACTCGATAAACAAGACACAACAGTGTTGACAAAACAAGACTCAACAAAATTGTTTAAACAAAGAGTAACAACTCAAAACACGAAACACGACAGCTCGACAAAAACCTACAACTCGATAAACAAAACATTTCTACAAACAAAACAACAACTCGATAAGCAAAACGACAACTCGATAAGCAAAACTTAACAAAACAAAGTGTATTTCGGACAATCTGGGTGGCGGAACGCATCCGAAACTGAGGGAAATTGAGGCCTGTGACGCTCCCGATGCAGGGAAATGCTTGGGACTTTCTTCTGGAGGGTAAAACAGGACCAATGGCACACTTGGCAGCATGGCCGGCCACTTTTGGGAGTTGGCCGGCCAGCTTTTTGCATCTGAGGGGAGAGAGGTGGCCGGCCTGCTAGAAAAGGTGGCCGGCCGGCCACTTAGCTCAGCAGCCGCCAAATTTTTGACACGTGTCCCCCGAATAGTGCCCTATCCTCTTTAAAAGTCCCAACTTCGGGGCTCATCCATTTCATCTTAGTTTTACACCAAAATGGAGGCATTTCTCGCTGAAAATCTCACAGTTTGGATGTCTTCTTTAGATGGCTCGAAAAAGTTGAATTTCCGGGGTTTCGGCTTGAATGCACTATTCATGTTGAGCCGCACTCTGCTGCACTTCCCCTTCCTCCATGCCACAGCGAGGTTTTGGAACCCGGTAACGCATGTTTTCAGTTTCGGCAGGCAAGAGATATGTCCAACTTTCGAAGATTTTCAAGTTTTGATGGAATCTGAACGTCGTGAAGAGATTTTGCCTCAGTTTCGCTTCGGCCAAGCCCAAGCTTTAGGGCAGAGATGTGGGCTCACCATGCACGACGCTCGGTCTCTGATCTGCAACGGGGAACTGGACATCCTCGGCTTGATCCATCGCTTTTCCGATGCCGGCGACCGCGACAACCATTATTGGCAAGGTTTTCGGCAACACACTCTTTGCTTGTGTATGCTATCTCACTTTTTGCTCACTCCAGGCTTTGGTGGATCTAGCATTCGTCTGATTGAAGTTGCTCAAGGCTTGAAAGAAGGAAAGAGCTGTATTGCCATGACATTGGCCGAAATGCTGATGGGCTTGGATGCTTTCTATCGCCGGGAGACGACCAGATTTGCGGGGAGTCCACTACTACTGCAGGTAATGTTTCCCACCCAATCTCACATATATATTGCTTACGTCACTCGGCCCTCAGGCTCGGTTTTTTTCACAAAACCCTTTTCTCACTCTTCTCTCATCGTACATCTCTCTATTCTTTATTCTCTCATTTTTCGTCCCTCCCCAGGTATGGTTGATGGATAAATTGCAGGTTGTGAACTCTTGCCCAACCTACTCAGGCCGCGGCTACTTCTTTCGACAATGCCTAGTCGATGCCCCTGACGAAGGGTGGTGGTTTGATTGGATGTGCAATTTGTCCGCAGATCGCATTGCTTGGCGTTGCCCTTGGCTTAATCTCCCGGCGATGAGCTATAGCATGTCCCGGCTGATCGGGATCCAGTTGATTGGTCTGACCCACTGTGTGTTCTACTTTCCATTCCGATTCCAATGCCAGTTTGGTCATGATCAGACTTGCCGCCAGAGGGATTGAGTAGCCGGCTGCGTTCCCGGTCCGAGGTGCACAGCTTGCCCGTTATGCCACAGCCTGGAGGATTAGAAAGCTCCTAGCCCTCGCTCCTACTTTCAGTTGCACTTTGTCTGACGAGTGCTTGGATTGGCTCAATGAAGAGGCACAGATTGGACCCAGCTTGGCATCAGAGGCTTCTACCAGCTCTGGGAGGGGGCGCAGGGACACCTGACTCATCTATGCCCCGGATTTATTGCTTTACTAGTACTTTCAAGTTTTCTTCATGAATGTAATAAAAAGCAACTTCAATTTGCATGTAAGAGCAGGAGAACTCTGTTTTGAAATCAATGAATTGAAGGTTGTGGGTACTGAAAATTTTCCGCTTTGGTCCAAAAATGGTCTTAGTTATAACAAGATTAATTTAAACAAAGTCAACTTTTATTAAAACTTTTCAAAACTATTTTCGATATGGATCAGAACTGGACACGCCTGAGATCTGTCGCTGAGATGCACAACCCCAGATTCCAGCAACTGGAAAGTTGCCCCTAGACTGCATAGCACCGCGACATTCGTAGACGTCCCCGAACGCCCCGGGAGGGATGAGTCCCCCGTTCTGTTCGTTTTGGGTTACTACAGCTCGGACTCAAATTGTCACGGTTCGTAATCTGAACCAAAGAGTCCAAATCCGGCAAATCGTTTTGAGAAAACAGATTTTTAGAAAGAAGTGCCAAACATGGACTGCTTTGCCAGATACAGAGTCGCCACCTAAATATTTTATTTTGGGAAATTTAGGAAACCCTGACTCGTTGCCTAAGGCCACGTGTCCGTCATCACCAAAGTTGCCTCGGCTCGGGAACTTGGGTACGATTGGAGAAGGTCACTTCGTGAGCACCCCCGCTCGCCCGATCAAAGATCGGCCTCTACTAACCATGATATCGAGTTTTGAAAACATTATGTGTTCTTATTTCGGTTATTAGCCTAGATTTACTATATGTGATGCGCACATCATACAAGTATAGACTGGATCGCCTGAATTGGAACAAAACATTTCATGTTTGTTTATTTGAAAATGGTTTGATGGTGCTACTCGCAAGTAGGCTAAGACGTGGATTTGCCACCCTCGGGTGGGCTTAGAAAACATGATTTTGCCACTATCTAGTGGGCTTAAAACTCACAGTCAATGATTTGTTCCAATCCAAATAACCCAACCTTCACCCACAGGCATTCAGGCAGTTATATCACATAATCACATGGCCTCATGGTAAGCATGCTATCATGGCAGTCACTCACACGCATGCAAGGATGCTAAAGCATAACCACTTACCGAGTACTCCAAGCCAAAATAGAAGCTAATTAGAAATCCATGCATGACCTTAATTATATAGAAATGCCTAATGCAACACATGCAAGATGCAACTATAGAAGGCTCGGCTATTCTAAACATGGCATATGAGATGCAACAGCTAACAAGTATTCAATTTTGAATTGAAATACAAATGCAGTTAGTATGATGCACCGAGCCCGATGCATGCAAAACAGATGAATGAATGCAAACATGCTATCATACCGTATGCTAATTGAAATATGTCCTAATCTAACCATCATAAGCTGGTAAATAAAAGGGAGAAAGACGTGAGGTTGGAAGACATACATCACACGCACGCACACTTATTACAACATTGCCCTCGCGCAGAGGGTCCAAATAAATAATATACAGTCCCGAATAAATACAAAAATCCTAATTAATTAACAAATTAACTAAGAAAGCAGTAAACTAGTATGCAGGTTGGGGACTGCCTCAGCTCTGCTTCGGATGATGGATGATGCATGTTCGGGTTGCTTTGGTCGGAAAATCCCTTGCGATGCCCCGGTTAGCCTCTGTTTGCAATTGTTCTTGGAATGCGTGCCAAGCTCCGGAAGGCTGCTGATTCTTGATTTGCTGTAACAGAGAGCAACAAAGGGGCATGGCAAAGTATTTTCACATATGTATGCATGTCTCGATCCTCGTGCCACCAATCACGCATCTCGATGCACGGTGGCCGAGGAGTCGATTTGCACAACTCAATATGAGATGAATGCACGTATGAACACAACAAGACCGAGATTCCATCATGGATAGTCCAGAGTGTCGGTGACTGGGAATGAAGACACGTTCCGTCACTCAGAGTACGAAACGTCCCTCGTTTCCCGTGCTCGGGCTAACTCCTATCCCAAACACAATGCAATATGCATGACATGCATGAATGCAATCCTAATATGCAAACCTAGCACACGCAATGCTACAGACTAAAATGGCATGCTCGATGCTCGATGTGACATGGCATATACAATGCTCTAATATGCAACCTAGCATACGCAATGCTATGGACTAAGATGGCATACACAATGCAATATGGGCTTACACCAACACAAGTGGACCTCAGCCACACTCACATAGGAGGCCATTGGATGAAAATGAGACACTCAGGATACGTGCACACATGCACGCAAACCGAGGACCGATCCTAGGGCACGAATGCCACTCTAACAAGGCATGGCAATGCATGGAACATGATATGCAAACAAGCAAATTTCAGCACTGAAATATGATACAAAATAGTCTCGAATCATGGAAATATGGCACCCGATGCATGAGGTGAGACCCGAAACTCGAAATTAGGCACATGGAATGACTTACAGCTATACAAAGCATGCATTATTTGAACATGAAGCATGAAGACAGAAGCAAGGCAGTCCCAAGACATGCACATTTCCAGTTTAGAGTATGGCTAAAAGGTGCTAGCAAGATGGCCTAAAATAGTATGCAAATTTGACCAACAAACACGGTTTACATGGCAAGTGTAAGATGCACATGGAATCTAACCAAACCATCAAAAACCAGTGAATAAATCATATGAAAATAGGCCCAAATAACCACTGATATGCAATCATGGCATGCCAAAATGATGAGTTGCTTTAGAGGGCCATACAAGGGATTCTTAAGCACATATAAAATGGGCATGTGGCAGCCCCACACCCACTTTGAAATATGGTAGTCTCAAAACTCACCAAATTGACCCCAAAATCAATCCACAAAGTATGCAAGATGGGGTCGCTTTGAAGGGCCAAGATGGCCATCAAACAAGCCAAGGTGAGAGGGGGGCACCCCCCTCTAATTTGGAATCTCAAAACAGTGGCCAAGCCACTGGAAATCCACTGGATTCCAGTGGCTAGAGGGCCAAACAAGGCATGCAACAATAGCTTAGGTATAAGGCTCAAAGTAAGAAGCAAACAAGCATACAATGGAGCATATGACCTCAAAAAAAAATGGGGCCTTAAACAAACTTGAAGATGAGATTAAAATAAGACTTTTTCCAGTTTATAGCAGGTCTCAATAATAACACAAATAGGGCTAATCTATCATGCAAAAATGGCCCTAAAAGAGGGAATAGAGACAAGGGGCAGCAGCCGGCCCCAAATGGCAAAGATCCCTCAACAAAGGTGAAGAGGGGCTCAAAATAAGGCACTTCATAGTTTATAACAAGCCACGAAAATGAACATAAGCAAGGCTAAACTAACATGCAAGAAAAAGGCCTAAAAGAGGGATAAAGAAACAAGTGGTAGCAGATGGCTTCAAACAGATGAGAGCCATTCAAAAAAGTTGAAGAAGGGCTCAAGACAAGCCACTTTACAGTTTGTGACCAAGCCCAAAACAGTTCACAAATAAGCATAAAATACCATGCAAAAATAGGCCTAAAAGGGAGTTTAAACACAAAGGGCAAGAAGGAGGCCTCAAACAGAGAAAGGCCCTCAATCAAACATGAAAAAGAGCTCAAAATAAAACTATCTTCAGTTAGGGTCGGAGCCCAAAGATGTAAGCACAAGGAGCTAAGATATAGACCAAAAAAATGCACAAAAGAGGGAAAATGGGACTCACCCTTGTAGCCTATGTCTTCAACAACTCTTGGTCCAAGAAATGGTGCTCCTAGCCTCTGGAAATGGCCTCCAAGCTGCTGGAATGGAGTGAGGAGGTGTGGTGCTATGGGTTGGTGTAGAAATGGTGCAAGACTTGAGGGGTTGAAGGTTGAAGTGTAGAGAGAGAGATTCAATGCAAGAGCCTAAAACCAAAATGTTGTAACCTCCTCAAATGCAGCTGGAGCTACTGGTTTTATAGGCAAAGAAGTGGAGGAAAGGGGGGGAAAATCAAATTCAAATTTCCCCTCCAAAAGACTCCCCCCCTGATACAGGATTTGGGGGGAAAATGAGGGCATATCTGTAATGTACCTGGAGAGAGGATCATGGCCAGCCAGTTTTCTAGGGTTCGGGTGGCCGGCCGGCCTCCCCCATGGCCGGCCGGCCAAGGGTCAAAAGGGTCAAGCATGATTAGTGGCCGGCCATATCATATTGGTGGCCTCCCATGTGTGCACAACACAACTATGTGGTGAAAAACTGGAAAAAGTTAACCAGGAGAGAGAAAAACCACTTTTTTAGAGGGGTTCAAAAGGGCCAGAGACAATTACTGGCCGGCCATATCATATTGGTGGCCTCCCAGGTGTGTGCAACACAAATATGTGGTTTAGGGCTAGAAAAAGTGGCCTAAGGGTGGTCAACATTGGCTTTCTGGTGAGAAAAACGGGCGACGGAGGGTGATGAAGAAATAAAACTAGTTGTCAGAACAATTGCTGGCCTCCCACCCTTCTACAACCTTCCTAATAATGAAAATGAGGCCTCCACCAAAAATGAGCCTAAATCGATGCAAAACGAAGGTTCGGGGGCCAAAACGCGCAGCCCGGGGCCTCGAAAACTGACTGTTAGGCACCGGAAGTGGTGTTCGACCACGAAGTTGGTCTCTCGGACCACAGTGTCCCTCAAAAGGGAGGAAATAAGGTGTATGCCAAAAACCAGAGCAAACGGAGGTAGTTAAGCGGTCCTGAACCGAGGCACACGGCCGACGGCTCCGAAAAATCGGAAACCCGGCTCCAAACGGGAAAAATGGCCTACGACCACGAAACGTAGCCTACAGCCATTGAGAGATGATCTACGAGACCTCTCCCTCCCTTCGGAAAAGAAAACAGAGAAAACAGAGCCTGGTTCGCAAACCGAGGCAAGGCACGAAAGAGTCCGGAAGTCCGGAGGCAAGGCTCGCAGCCGAGGCTCTGAAACTTCTGAACGAGCACAATATGCAATATCACCGAGCGCTCAATCGGTGACGTCTGAGTCTTAAGGTCGGTCAAAAATGGGGTGTCTACAGTTGCCCCTCTTTGACAGAACTCGAAAGTCATAAGTGACGGGAGTGAATGTCAAAGCCCAGAGACGACCCATTTTTGGCAAGGCCGAAGACTTAGACAAACAGGCGAGATATAGATAAATAAATGGTTGTGCCCGCAGGCTGCCTACGTATCCCTTTGCAAGAAATCAAACCAGCATAATTCGGGGGCAGGATGCAAAATGATATGCAGAATGATTTTGATAATTGGACTTATACGCTACGCGAGGTCTGTTTGAAAGTTGGACTTATACGCTACGCGAAGCCGCTTTGAAGATTGGACTTATACGCTACGCGAAGCCGGTTTGAAAATTGAGGATTTATGCAATGCACTGTAATAGAAGGGAGGTACCTTACAGGGGCAATTGGTGATGACTCACCTCAGGCTGTTGGGGATCTCCCGCTTCTGCATCTTAATTGAACCACATGTAATACTTTTCTCCCTGACTGTGGTCGCAGCTTTCCCTATTCTCCAACAGGGTGACAGACTAGGTTGATTCAGTATCCAGAATTGAGGCGCATACACATGCTATCTCAATCTATGGGGCTGCCATACAGATTTCAAGCCGAGGATATGCCCCTGGGTATTTAAACCAGACTTTAGTCTCGGAAATCCCGAACCTTTGCGTTCTAGGCATAAGCCATTCGAACTCTAGTTTCCACCGTCTCAGTTGGTCTCCTAGGAACTCACTGCTAACACAGGCAGGTGGCTATACCAGACCACCGAAAGTCGTTCGGGCACGACAAACACCAAAGGAATTGCACCTTTAGAGGATTTAAGGTCTCCTAGACCAGAGAGTGCACAAGACGGTGCGAATAAATGCAAGTGTGATGCGCAAAACAGCGCGAATGATGATGCAGGATTTAAGGTCTCCTTAGACCGAAGAGTGCATAAGACATGCAGATGATGCAAAAATATAATGTGCACAAGACAGTGCGATGCAGAGTGAATGCACAAAACAGTGCTAAACAGATGCACAAAATAGTGCGATGCTAAAGGTGTACAAAACAGTACGAGCAGGGTGAATGCACAAAATAGTGCGATACAGATAAGGTGTGCAAGATAGCGCGATGCAATGCACTAATAAGTGCAGGTAAGGTGCGCAAGATAGCGCGATGCAATGCATGCACAATGCAAGTAATGGTCACGGCGCAAGATAGCACGATGCAATACACTAACAAGTACAGGTGAGATGCGCAAGATAGCGCGATAAAATGCATGCACAATGCAAGTAATGTGCACAAAATAGTGCGATGCGCAAAATAGCGCGAGTGAAATGTAATGCACTAACAAGTGTAGGTGGGACGCGCAAGATAACGCGAATGATACAATGCACAAAACAGTGCGATACGCTAAATAGCGCGATTGATTTGAAATGCACAAGATAGTGCGATGTGATATGCAAAGCATAGGACAGTGCGATTGAGGTGCGCAAAATAGCGTGAATGTAAATTGCACAAAACAGTGCGATTGAGGTGCGCAAAATAGCGCGAATGATAAACTGCACAGAACAGTGCGATTGAGGTGCGCAAAATAGCGCGAATGATAAACTGCACAGAATAGTGCGATGCGCAAAATAGCGCGAATGATAAACTGCATAGAACAGTGTGATTGAGGTGCGCAAAATAGCGCGAATGATAAACTGCACAGAACAGTACGATGCGCAAAATAGCGCGAATGTAAACTGCACAAAACAGTGCGATGCGCAAAATAGCGCGAATGTAAACTGCACAAAACAGTGCGATGCGCAAAATAGCGCGAACCTGAACTTGCACAAAAATAGTGCGATGCGCAAAATAGCGCGATTGATTTGAAATGCACTAATAGTGCAATACGCTAAACAGCGCGATTGATTTGAAATGCACAAATCAGTGCGATACGCTAAACAGCGCGAGTGATTTGAAATGCACAAGATAGTGCGAGTGAGGTACAACCACAAGATGCACAAGGCAGTGCAAGTGAGATACAAAGTGTAAGTGCACAATACAGTGCGATAAAATGCATCTTCTATGCAAGTATGGGGGCATTTTCTATGCAACAGATACGAGCATTTTCTATGCAAGTATGGAAGCACGTTCTATGCAATATTGAAAGCAAGCATATTCTATGCATGAAACAAACAAAGCATATTCTATGCGGAATCGAAAGCAAGCATATTCTATGCATGAATCACAATGATGCGCGGCACGCATGCAACAACAGTGTATATGAAAGTTCATATTCTATGCAATAGAGGAGCATCAAATATGTACTCTGGTGCCTCTGATTTGCCTCTTAGAGGACTTTGCAACACACTCAGCTCAAAAAGGGCACACCCTGTTCATATTGGTGAGAGATAACATCTGCATGTGAAACCCTCGGGTGCTGCTTGGACTGCCATTCTGACTTGAAGTAGGCTTACACTTGGGGTCGAGATACACTCATACTCCAGAGAAATGGCGAGGCCTGAGAAGATGCACCTGGAATGCAGTCTCGGGTTTTGCTAAGATTGAAACATGCTAAGATGCTCCAAATTTTCCCTCTTTTCTCTTGCTTTGCAGTCCGGAACCTAAATAGCTTCAGATAGTTCCTTGTTCTACTGTTCACACTTATCGGGGGTGGACCCTGCGGCTTTATGAAAGAATTGATCCTTTTTTGCACAAATGTGGAGAACGACACGGCACTCTGAGCACAAAACGATTTTTGAAATTGAAATGAGAAAAGGGTTCTCAACCGGGTATTGAGTCTACAACTGCCCACAGCCAAAACGACTCAACAATGGAAAACAAAGGTAGAACAACCTAAACACAACTCAACAAAGGAAAAACAAGGTAAAATGACCTAAACACATTTGTTGACACTCAAACGACTCAAAACAAGAATCGAGACAAACAAAACGCACAAACACAACACTCAGCTGTGTTACAAAGGTGAGAGACCTCTCGGTGCACGAGGAGCCAGTTTCTCCAGGTATTGTTTCCCACCCTTCCTCATTTGTGGTTCTCACATCACTCGGCCCTCAGGCTCTGTTTTTCTGAAAAAGCCATTTTCTCACTTTTTCTCTCAACGCACATCTCTCTATTCTTCAATCTCTCATTTTTCATCCCTCCCCTGGGTGGTTGATGGATAAACAAGAAATTGCGGGCTCATGCCCCTAGCATTCTGCTAGATCCTTCTTCTTCTGCGCACAGCTAGTGAGTTTCTCCCACAGAGGGGCTGTACTACAACTGGGTGTGTAGCAAATCTGCAGCCGACATCGGTTGACGATGCTATGCTAGGGAGTTTGGATGTGATCAGATCTGTCCAGATGAGGGAGTGGAATATCTTGATCCGTTCCAGTTCGTGCTTCGCACTTGGCTCGACACCTCGTTGCTCGGAGGGTGTGAGAGCTTTTCGGCCCTTTTTGTGGTTAGCTTCAGTGGTGCCCTTTTCTGGCAGGTAGAGTGTCCTTTTTGGCAAGTATGTTGACAATGGGGAAAGACAGGAAGCCTGACTCAACTGTGCCCCTAGTTCATCGTTTTGACCATTTTTTTTGGTTTTCTACTAAAACAATTTTAACCAAAATGAGAGTTAGATTAACGCGCTTGTTCGATTTTCTGACTCAAAATCATGCAAGTTAGGTTATGAGCACTGAAAATTTTCCTTTTTTGGGTCCAGGAAAAAGGTCCAGTTTTGGAAAAAAAAAATGGAATAGTTTTTGAGAGAAAATCAGTCAACCTCAGTAAAAATTCTCAAAAACTGTTTTTGCAATCGGCCACTGCTCAACGAGCATAGAACCCACTCTCGAGATGCACAACCTCAGATCCGAAGGAAAATTGCCCCTTGCTTGAAGAGAGCTGCATGGCAACGGAAAGTTGCCCCTTGTTTGAACGGCACCGCGGCGCATTGAATGGCAACGGAAAGTTGCCCCTCGTTTGAATGGCACCGCAGCGCATTGTAGTCAATCCTCAAAGTGACGAACACAACCAAATTCTCGGATACAGAGAAGGCGAAGATGATCAAAACCATTACATGGGCACAATCAAATTGAAGTGTTTTACGGCTGGACTTCAGGATGAAGTTGCCTACGTATCCCAAAGATAGGAATCAAGCCTCACGTAGTTCGGGGTTAAGGTACACTCGGGTATTAACCTCTCCTTTTTAGGCTCTAACTTTTGCCAAGGCGCCCGTCGCGGGTTTTCGACCTTGCGAGCTTTGTTCTTCTTTCTTTCTTTTTTATATTCTTTTCATTCCTTTTTCTTCTTTTTTTTTTTGCATTTTTCTTTTTCTTTTCTTTTTGCATTTTTTGTATATATTATTTTTTTTTGTCCCGCTCTAACTTTTGCCTGGGTCGCCCTTTTGGGTTTTCGACCCAGTGAGCCTCTCAAAGGGTAAAAGTGTAGCTTGGTCCATGCCAAATGGTTGTAGGGTTTTGAAGTCATCCATATCCAGGAGAGTGGCTGTTGATTTGCAAGAGGACTCATCTTCGGCTCTTCGAGCATATTTGACATCTTTGCCCCTAGTTCGAAGGGTGCTTCTGACCTAGCTTTGCAAGCTGTTTTTGGTGACATCTGGTCTTCTTGATCTGATTTTCTTGCCGCTAATTCATGGGCTGCTTCGAATCTGGCCACTCAGTCCTCACATTGTAGTTGACCGTTGAACATTCTAAATCTAAGTTCAAGGTTCGAAAGCAAGGGGTCGAGTCTCGAAGCTGAGAGCGATCCTAGGCTGCACAATCTCAAGAGCGATTCCACACAGGTCTTCACAGGACCGCGCAAAAACATTTTTTGAAATTTTTTAAGAAAGTGACAAATCGCTCACGCTGAAGACAGTGCGGAACCAATCTAGATCAAGCCAGGATCCTTCCCAATACTCACACTAACAAGCATGATCTCATTTGTTAAGGGCTTAGCATGCCTCTCTTTCTCTCAATTTGATCAAAGTTTTGCAAATCCCGAGGAATTCCTCCCTCTTTGTTTTCACCGCAATGTTCATAAAGTTTTGAAAAACTCAGGTCATTATAATGACTTCAAGGCACAGAAAAGACAGAGTTCTTAGTCAAATACTGCCATCTCATTCAGAACTTCCGGCATAACTGACATAAGGCAGAAGCAAATGCGAGAGCGTGAAAATCATTGCTGTTTCATTCAAAATCTGTTGGCACAACTGGCTCCCTGGCAGAAACAGACTCAAAACAAAACGAAAAGACAAACACAAAACAAAATGGTGACGCCCGAGGTAACAGCCCCCGGAATCACCCGACTCTTATATAACAGGACTGACTCGATACAACAAGATAGACCCAAAACAAAAGAGACTGACTCAAAACAAAAAGACAGACCCAAAACAAAACAACAAGACCTACCCAATACCCAAGTCAGAAAGCACAAAAGCTAGCATTCGCAAATGCTCAAAACAGTGCATGCCATCCACCATATCTGGGGTAAACTGAGCGCTGCCTGCAGGTGGTTCATCCCCCGATCACATCACATTATCTCCCAAGTTCACTGATCCAGTGTCGATAGACTTTGCAGAGCTCGGCGCAGCAATGACCCCGCTGTCAATCAATTCTTGCACTTCGTGGCGAAGACGAAAGCAATTGTCAGTGCCATGACCAGTTTGTTGATGGAAGGTGCAGTACTTGGCAGCATCATGCGTAGCCAGAAGAGGGTTCGGGAGAGGCCGAGGCTCAAGGGGTTTGAGATGGCCTTGTCCAACAAGGATTTGGAGAGCTTTGGATAAAGGCATATAGAGGGCATGGAAGACCCTCTGACCTCGGGGTTGGTACTTCAAGGTTTGTGGATTTTTGCTGGGCGCACCAGCAAAGGGATTGGCAGGTGCTGGCCTGGTTTGCTGATCTCTTCCGAGTGTAGGATTGGAGCTGGAAGGGGTGTTTCTGGTACAACGACCCTTCTCCTGGCTTGCCCCTTGATTCAAACTACTCTCATTCTGAGTGGCAAAAGTGCCATCCACAATCTTTGCAACAACTGCAATTACTTGCTGTTTATTCAGCCCTTCGGCTTTCAACGCCTCAACAGCCCACTGAAGGTGTTCATGGGGACCAATGCCTACCCCTACCTTGTTTTTACCACTCGCCTCTACTTGGTCAAGGGATCGGCCTTCTTCAAATGCAGCCCGCCCCAAGATTGGGGAGCCTTTTATTGTGAAACTCCTAGCATGTACTGTGGTCGATGATGGAGCCAATGTCCTGGAGGCTAGATCTGTCACAGTCCTTTGAAGATCTTCGATCATTCTCTTCAGCTCAGAAGTAGTGGGCTCACGGGTTTGAGATGATTGAGGTTCAGGTGCACCCATCATGCATAAGTCCATGCTTTATGGGATAAACACCTCGGGCTTGGGTAGATGGGTCGGGGTGATGTATATGCTGGGGTCATAGGTGGATGGCAGTATATGGATGAGATTGAGGTAGGCAAGAGATGTTTGGTCATTGGGGTCTAAAGGTGGAGCTATCGTCCGGTTGTCGATGAGATTTTGGACCTCATGACGAAGGCGGTAGCAACGGTCGGTGCCATGGCCGCGCTGCTGATGGTACATACAGTACTTTGAGGGGTTATGTCTGGCTGGGAGTGGGTCAGGAAGAGGTTGAGGATCGAGGGGTTTGAGATGCCCTCTTTCCATCAAGGCTTTTAGTGCGCTAGTCAGGCTCATATAGAGGGGGGTGAAAGTTCTACCCTGAGCTCGGGCTGGGCCAGCTGGTTGTAGGCTTGGTTTGGCAAAAGGGTCGGCTGTGGCGACTATATCGATTTCTGCGGGTTTGGGAATAGTGCTACTACTAGCATTGGTACTCCTTGAAATCACCCTCCTTGTCGGTTCATTTGTTCTGGGAATGATCCCACTGTTGAACGCACTCTCGATCTGAACCCCCAGTTCATGCAAGCTTTTGAAAGTGAATAGCGGAGCGACTATCAACCTTTGCAACATATCATGCTCAAGGTTTCGCACCATCATCTGCACTTGATCCCTCTCAGAAGGGCGGCGATTTGTCATCTGTGCTGCCTTTGCTCTCCACCTCGCAATAAATTCTACAAAAGGCTCTGTTGGGTTCTGGCGGGTTGCTTCAAGCTCTTGGATGGTCATTTCAACTTGGGTATTGTAGGAATACTGATCGACAAAGGCCTCAGCCAATTCTTCCCAATTTTGCTTCACCTTGTCCTCCAACTTAGCGTACCAAGTGGCTGCTACACCCGACAGGGTTCTTCCATACAGAGAGTTTTTGTGGCTTAGTCAGACCCATCGGCTTCAGGACATCCAAGAAAAGTCGGATATGTACCATTGGATCTCCAGACCCGTCGAAACGGTCAATATGTGGCATTTTGAATCTGTCTGGGAGCCGTACGGCAGACTTAGTGTGCCCATCCTCAATGTCGGGAATGAAGTTAAGGCCCTGTGCCTTCTTGAATTGCTTCTCAAGGTTCACAATTTTCACTGCAGTCGGATTGAGCTCATTAACATCAAGGGAATAATGCCCCTCATTAGGCTGCACCAGGGGTCTGAGCACCTGAGCTTGAGTCAACCTTTCTCGAGGATTCGGACACTGCAAATCTTCAACCGGCGGAAGTGGGTCAAAGTTCGGCTGGGGTCCCGAAGCTGGACGTGAGGCAGATGCCCCAGATGGGCGTTGTGTTTCAGCATTAGTCTCGTCCTGTACGGAAGTTCCCTGATTTAATGCTGCTATCACGGCGACTAATTCTTCCGAACCCTGTGCCATCACAGGTCTACTGATGATGTGACTGGTGACTGTCGGATCAGATGAACCGGTGAGCCCTGACTGGCTTTTCTTTGCCTTACCACTGGCGAAGAAAAACTGGTTACCCTTAAACCGAATCTCTGACCTGACAAAGTCTATCAACACAAGTTCGGTGTACCCGGGGGATGTTGGAGCCTTCTGAAGCTATGGTTCCAGGACTACCCCTAGCAAAAGAGAAAACATGCAGCATTTCAGCCCAGTTTCGTCAAAACAGATATGAGCATAACTGATCGACTGTGCCCTCTACTGAATTCTGCCCAAACCTCTGCCCTTGCAAACTGATACCCTTAGGTAAAACTGATTCCCCACAATACTGAACTGCTGCTCGCAGGCCTGATGCCCAAACCCATAAACTGATACATGCATTCCTGTAGAGACGCACTCTAAAGCACATAACAGATAAGTGAGAGCCAAAACACCCCTATGTTGGGGTAAGGTTTCCCTGTCCTATTTTGTCAGGAGCTAGGGTTTCACTACGCACACAGCGGTTTCAAACAACCTATCGGGTAAGCAACCTGTCCTAGTTTGGAATGGTCACTATAGATTTCGATATGCACTAGGTCGAATGGTCAAAAGGGTGCCCCGGTAAAACCGGGGTTTGTGTTCCCATACTGGCAGCGCTCACAACCGGTCAGCCTTATGGTCATGCCTTGACATGACAAGCCTCCGGCAAACCATTCAGGAATAGCAGATGGCAAACACGGTGTCCTAGGCGCACCAATGCAAATGCAATGCAAAGAAACACATAAGTGTAGTCAAAACAAGATATCACGAGTTCGAGTCAAGTTCTCTAAATCCCCAGCAGAGTCGTCATAAACTGTAGACGTCCCCGAACGCCCCGGGAGGGATGAGTCCCCCGTTCTGTTCGTTTTGGGTTACTACAGCTCGGACTCAAATTGTCACGGTTCGTAATCTGAACCAAAGAGTCCAAATCCGGCAAATCGTTTTGAGAAAACAGATTTTTGAAAGAAGTGCCAAACATGGACTGCTTTTCCAGATACAGAGTCGCCACCTAAATATTTTATTTTGGGAAATTTAGGAAACCCTGACTCGTTGCCTAAGGCCACGTGTCCGTCATCACCAAAGTTGCCTCGGCTCGGGAACTTGGGTACGATTGGAGAAGGTCACTTCGTGAGCACCCCCGCTCGCCCGATCAAAGATCGGCCTCTACTAACCATGATATCGAGTTTTGAAAACATTATGTGTTCTTATTTCGGTTATTAGCCTAGATTTACTATATGTGATGCACACAGCATACAAGTATAGACTGGATCGCCTGAATTGGAACAAAACATTTCATGTTTGTTTATTTGAAAATGGTTTGATGGTGCTACTCGCAAGTAGGCTAAGACGTGGATTTGCCACCCTCGGGTGGGCTTAGAAAACATGATTTTGCCACTATCTAGTGGGCTTAAAACTCACAGTCAATGATTTGTTCCAATCCAAATAACCCAACCTTCACCCACAGGCATTCAGGCAGTTATATCACATAATCACATGGCCTCATGGTAAGCATGCTATCATGGCAGTCACTCACACGCATGCAAGGATGCTAAAGCATAACCACTTACCGAGTACTCCAAGCCAAAACAGAAGCTAATTAGAAATCCATGCATGACCTTAATTATATAGAAATGCCTAATGCAACACATGCAAGATGCAACTATAGAAGGCTCGGCTATTCTAAACATGGCATATGAGATGCAACAGCTAACAAGTATTCAATTTTGAATTGAAATACAAATGCAGTTAGTATGATGCGCCGAGCCCGATGCATGCAAAACAGATGAACGAATGCAACATGCTATCATACCGTATGCTAATTGAAATATGCCGTAATCTAACCATCATAAGCTGGTAAATAAAAGGGAGAAAGACGTGAGGTTGGAAGACATACATCACACACACGCACACTTATTACAACATTGCCCTCGCGCAGAGGGTCCAAATAAATAATATACAGTCCCGAATAAATACAAAAATCCTAATTAATTAACAAATTAACTAAGAAAGCAGTAAACTAGTATGCAGGCTGGGGACTGCCTCAGCTCTGCTTCGGATGATGGATGATGCATGTTCAGGTTGCTTTGGTCGGAATATCCCTTGCGATGCCCCGGTTAGCCTCTGTTTGCAATTGTTCTTGGAATGCGTGCCAAGCTCCAGAAGGCTGCTGATTCTTTATTTGCTGTAACAGAGAGCAACAAAGGGGCATGGCAAAGTATTTTCACATATGTATGCATGTCTCGATCCTCGTGCCACCAATCACCCATCTCGATGCACGGTGGCCGAGGAGTCGATTTGCACAACTCAATATGAGATGAATGCACGTATGAACACAACAAGACCGAGATTCCATCATGGATAGTCCAGAGTGTCGGTGACTGGGAATGAAGACACGTTCCGTCACTCAGAGTACGAAACGTCCCTCGTTTCCCGTGCTCGGGCTAACTCCTATCCCAAACACAATGCAATATGCATGACATGCATGAATGCAATCCTAATATGCAAACCTAGCACACGCAATGCTACAGACTAAAATGGCATGCTCGATGCTCGATGTGACATGGCATATACAATGCTCTAATATGCAACCTAGCATACGCAATGCTATGGACTAAGATGGCATACACAATGCAATATGGGCTTACACCAACACAAGTGGACCTCAGCCACACTCACATAGGAGGCCATTGGATGAAAATGAGACACTCGGGATACGTGCACATATGCACGCAAACCGAGGACCGATCCTAGGGCACGAATGCCACTCTAACAAGGCATGGCAATGCATGGAACATGATATGCAAACAAGCAAATTTCAGCACTGAAATATGATACAAAATAGTCCCGAATCATGGAAATATAGCACCCGATGCATGAGGTGAGACCCGAAACTCGAAGTTAGGCACATGGAATGACTTACAGCTATACAAAGCATGCATTATTTGAACATGAAGCATGAAGACAGAAACAAGGCAGTCCCAAGACATGCACATTTCCAGTTTAGAGTATGGCTAAAAGGTGCTAGCAAGATGGCCTAAAATAGTATGCAAATTTGACCAACAAACACGGTTTACATGGCAAGTGTAAGATGCACATGGAATCTAGCCAAACCATCAAAAAACAGTGAATAAATCATATGAAAATAGGCCCAAATAACTACTGATATGCAATCATGGCAAGCCAAAATGATGAGTTGCTTTAGAGGGCCATACAAGGGATTCTTAAGCACATATAAAATGGGCATGTGGCAGCCCCACACCCACTTTGAAAATCAAATATGGTAGTCTCAAAACTCACCAAATTGACCCCAAAATCAATCCACAAAGTATGCAAGATGGGGTCGCTTTGAAGGGCCAAGATGGCCATCAAACAAGCCAAGGGGAGAGGGGGGCACCCCCCTCTAATTTGGAAGCTCAAAATAGTGGCCAAGCCACTGGAAATCCACTGGATTCCAGTGGCTAGAGGGCCAAACAAGGCATGCAACAATAGCTTAGGTATAAGGCTCAAAGTAAGAAGCAAACAAGCATACAATGGAGCATATGACCTCAAAGAAAAATGGGGCCTTAAACAAACTTGAAGATGAGATTAAAATAAGACTTTTTCCATTTTATAGCAAGTCTCAATAATAAACACAAATAGGGCTAATCTATCATGCAAAAATGGCCCTAAAAGAGGGAATAGAGACAAGGGGCAGCAGCCGGCCCCAAATGGCAAATAGCCCTTCAACAAAGGTGAAGAGGGGCTCAAAATAAGGCACTTCACAATTTATAACAAGCCATGAAAATGAACATAAGCAAGGCTAAACTAACATGCAAGAAAAAGGCCTAAAAAAGGGATAAAGAAACAAGTGGCAGCAGATGGCCTCAAAGAGATGAGAGTCCTTCAACAAAGTTGAAGAAGGGCTCAAGACAAGCCACTTTACAGTTTGTGACCAAGCCCAAAACAGTTCACAAAAAAACCTAAAATACCATGCAAAAATAGGCCTAAAAGGGAGTTTAAACACAAAGGGCAAGAAGGAGGCCTCAAACAGAGAAAGGCCCTTAATCAAACATGAAAAAGAGCTCAAAATAAGAATATCTTCAGTTAGGGTCAGAGCCCAAAGATGTAATCACAAGGAGCTAAGATATAGACCAAAAAAATCACAAAAGAGGGAAAATGGGACTCACCCTTGTAGCCTATGTCTCCAACAACTCTTGGTCCAAGAAATGGTGCTCCTAGCCTCTGGAAATGGCCTCCAAGCTGCTGAAATGGAGTGAGGAGGTGTGGTGCTATGGGTTGGTGTAGAAATGGTGCAAGGCTTGAGGGGTTGAAGGTTGAATTGTAGAGAGAGAGAGATTCAATGCAAGAGCCTAAAACCAAAATGTTGTAACCTCCTCAAATGCAGCTGGAGCTGCTGGTTTTATAGGCAAAGGAGTGGAGGAAAGGGGGGAAAAATCAAATTCAAATTTCCCCCCCAAAAGACTCCCCCCCCGGATACAGGATTTGGGGGAAAAGAAGGGCATATCTGTAATGTACCTGGAGAGAGGATCATGGCCAGCCAGTTTTCTAGGGTTCGGGTGGCCGGCCGGCCAAGGGTCAAAAGGGTCAAGCATGATTAGTGGCCGGCCATATCATATTGGTGGCCTCCCATGTGTGCACAACACAACTATGTGGTCAAAAACTGGAAGAAGTGAACCAGGAGAGAGAAAAACCACTTTTTTAGAGGGGTTCAAAAGGGTCAGAGACAATTACTGGCTGGCCATATCATATTGGTGGCCTCCCAGGTGTGTGCAGCACAAATATGTGGTTTAGGGCTAGAAAAAGTGGCCCAAGGGTGGTCAACATTGGCTTTCTAGTGAGAAAAACGGGCGACAGAGGGTGATGAAGAAATAAAACTAGTTGTCAGAACAATTGCTGGCCTCCCACCCTTCTACAACCTTCCTAATAATGAAAATAAGGCCTCCACCAAAAATGAGCCCAAACCGATGCAAAACGAAGGTTCGGGGGCCAAAACGCGCAGCCCGGGGCCCCGAAAACTGACTGTTAGGCACCAGAAGTGGTGTTCGACCACGAAGTTGGTCTCTTGGACCACTGTGTCCCTCAAAAGGGAGGAAATAAGGTGTATGCCAAAAACCGGAGCAAACAGAGGTAGTTTAGCGGTCCCGAACCGAGGCACACGGCCGATGGCTCCGAAAAATCGAAAACCGGGCTCCAAACGGGAAAAATGGCCTACGACCACGAAACGTAGCCTACGGCCACTGAGAGATGATCTACGAGACCTCTTCCTCCCTTTGGGAAGAGAAAACAGAGAAAACAGAGCATGGTTCGCAAACCGAGGCAAGGCACGAAAGAGTCCGAAAGTCCGGAGGCAAGGCTCGCAGCCGAGGCTCTAAAACTTCTGAATGAGCACAATATGCAATATCACCGAGTGCTCAATCGGTGACGTCTGAGTCTTAAGGTCAGTCAAAAATGGGGTGTCTACAGCACTGCATGGCAACGGAAAGTTGCTCCTAGTCTGAAAAGCACTGTACCGGAGATCACGATGAATGCTGATAGACAAAGATGACTGAGATGATCAAAATGGACAAAGTTGATCGGGGAAAAGTTTATGGCTAAACTCCAGGATGAAGTTGCCTACGTATCCCAAAGATGGGAATCAAGCCTTACGTATTTCAGGCTTAGGTTCGCTCAGGTATTTTCACTCTCCTTTTACGCTCTAACTTTTGCCAAGGCCGCCCTTTGCGGGTTTTCAACCTTGCAAGCTCAGTTTTTATAATTTCAAATTTTTTGTGCTCTGAGTTTTGCCTAGGTCGCCCTTTCGGGTTTTCGGCCTAGCGAGCCTCTCAAGGGTAATATTTCTTCAACTTGTCCATATTGATCGGCTGTGAGAACTCTAAGCCATCCAGGTCCATTAGAACCATAGCTCCACCTGACCAGATAGACTTAATGATGTAGGGACTAGTCCAATTGGGTCTGAACTTGCCCCTTGGGTCGTGGATGGGAGCTCGGTTGTCTTTGAGCACCAAATCTCCTTCCTTTAGATTCCTGGACTTAACTTTCTTATTAAAAGCCCGGGCAATTCTGCGTTGATAACCTTGGACGTGGTACAGTGTTTTCAGTCTTCTCTCATCGAAGAGCATGAGTTCCTCAAATCTGCTCTGCTGCCAATCTTCTTCAGCTATTTGACACTCAGCCAATACTCGCAATGACGGAACCTCAATCTCAATAGGTAGAACAGCCTCCATCCCATAAACCAATGAATACGGAGTCGCCCCAGTAGAAGCTCTGATTGAAGTCCGGTAGCCCCACAGAGCAAACGGCAGCTTATCTGGCCAGTCCCGGTAGGTTTCCACCATCTTCTGCAGTATGTGCTTGATATTCTTGTTGGCGGCCTCAACCGCTCCGTTGGTTTGCGGCCGGTATGTGGATGACTTATGAAAAGCCACATTGTATTTTTCCAACAAGTCAATCACTTCCTTTTTGAAGTGGGAACCGTTATCTGAAATTATCTCGTTTGGGACCCCGTAGCGACAGATGATGTTGTTTCTGATAAACTTCGCGACATGTGAAGCCTTCAATACCGCATAGGATTGGGCCTCGACCCACTTCGTGAAATAATCTATTGCGACCAGGATGAACTCATGCCCATTCGACCCCTTTGGAGTGACAGCCCCAATCACATCAATTCCCCAGATTGAAAATGGCCATGGTGAAGTCATATTGTACAGCCTCGACGGCGGAATGTTCATGCGATTTGCATGAATTTGACACTTGTGGCATCACCAGACAAAACCGATACAATCCTCCTCCATGGTGGACCAGTAATAACCCTGTCTGAGGATCTTCCTTGCTAGCATTACTCCATTCATGTGCGCACCGCATTCCCCCCCATGGATGGCTTCCGTTAGACGCTTCGACTCTTCGGCATCGACACACAGCTTATGCATTCCCAGATGATCTCTTTTATACAGCTTACCCCCACAAATGATGAACTGAACGGCCATCCTTCTGATTGCCCTTTTATCCTTGGCATTTACCCCTGGCGGGTATGCTTCCTTCTCCAGGAAATTCCAAATGTCGTAGTACCAGGGGTTTTCGTCCTGAACTTCATCTATAGCAGCAATCGACTCATAGGCTGGCGCAAATTTCTGGTCAACGATGACTGGACGCATCCGGACTCCGAACAGGATGTCTATCATGGAAGATAGAGTTGCTAAAGAATCTGCGAACTTGTTGTTTTCTCTTAGTAGATGAGCAAAATTTAGCTTCTCAAACCGAGGAATTAGCAAGTCCAAGGTTTGGTGATATATCATTATCTTTTCTTCTTTGACTTTCCAGTCTCCTTTTGCTTGAGACACAACAAGGTTCGAGTCCCCAATGACGTCCAACCGTCTTGCCCCTAGTTCCAGGGCTGCTTCTAAACCAGCAATGCATGCCTCATATTCTGCTTCGTTGTTCGAGACTTTGAATCGGAGTTTGAAGGCTAGAGGGATACAGGATTTGTCGGGTGCTATCAGCAACACTCCTATCCCATACCCGTACTGATTTGACGCTCTGTCAAAGTACATCATCCAAGTTTCATCGTCGATATGCAAAATGGCTTCATCTGGGAATAAGTACTCGACTGCTTCACCCCCTTCCACTGGATGGTCGGCTAAGAATTCTGCTACTGCTCTTCCTTTGGCTGACTTGCGCGTTACATACTTCAGATCGAATTCGGAGAGCAACAGCAACCAACGAGCTAGCCTACCCGTAAGTGCTGGTTTCTCGAAAAGATATTTGATGGAATCGAGTCGTGAAACCAACATTACGGAGTGAGCTAACAGGTAGTGCCGCAGCTTCCTAGTAGCCCATACCAAAGCTAAGCAAGCCTTCTCCAACGGTGTGTAGCGAGTCTCATACTCCAGCATCTTCTTGCTCAGATAGTAGATGGCTCTCTCCACTTTGTCTTCGGATTCTTGCGCGGGCATACAGCCCATTGTGGTCTCAGTCACTGAAAGGTACAATATCAACGGTTTCCCCGGCTCTGGCGGTGACAACACAGGCGGGTTCTGTAAGTATTCCTTGATCTGTTCAAAAGCAGCTTGGCATTGGCCGTCCCATTGGAATTTCTTGCCTTTCTTCAGGAGACCAAAAAGTGGTTCACAAGTCAAGGTTAATTTTGAGATAAACCGTCTTATGAATTGCACTTTACCCAGAAAGCCTCGCACCTCCTTTTTAGTCCTTGGTGGTGGCATTTCTAAGATGGCCTTGATTTTGGAAGGGTCGACTTTGATGCCTCTTTGTGTAATCAGAAACCCCAGCATTTTTCCCGCTGTAACCCTAAACGTACATTTCTGAGGATTCAGCTGCAACCGAAACTCTCTGATCCTTTGAAAGAACTTCTGCAAGGTGGTGTAGTGGCCCTCTCTATTTTTGGACTTGACAATCATGTCGTCCACGTACACCTCAACCTCTTTGTGGATCATGTCATGCAATATTGTGGTCGCGGCCCGTTGATAAGTAGCTCCAGCATTCTTCAGCCCAAACGGCATGACTCTATAGCAGTATGTCCCCCACGGGGTGGTGAATGCAGTCTTTTCCCGGTCTTCGGGTGCCATTATTATCTGGTTGTAGCCTGAGAAGCCATCCATAAACGAAAGCAACGCGTGCCCTGCTGTGAAATCCACCAACTCATCAATATGCGGTAAGGGAAAGTCGTCCTTCGGACTAGCTCTGTTCAAATCCCTGAAATCCACGCATACTTGGATCCTGCCATCCTTCTTTGGCACCGGAACGATGTTGGCCAACCAAGTCGGGTATTCTGATACTAGCAGGAAGCCTGCGTCGATTTGCTTGGTGACCTCTTCCTTAATCTTGAGAGCCCAATCCGGGCGGATCCTCCTGAGCTTTTGTTTAACGGGTCGGGCCTCGGGGTCGAGAGGGATCCGGTGCTGTACAATCTCAGGATCGATCCCAGGCATGTCTTCGTACGACCACGTGAAAACATCTTTGAAATCTTTTAATAAAGCGACTAAGCGCTCGCGTTCCTCCAAAGACAACGTGGACCCGATCTGGACCAGCCGCGAGTCCTCCTCAGTACCAACATTCACGGTAATGATTTCATCCATTAGGGGTTTGACAAATCTCTCCTGCTCTTGTTCAATTAAGCGTTGCAAAACCGAAGGAATTTCTTCCTCGTCGTTTTCATCAAAATTTTGAAAGTCTGAGTTTATGCAATAAATCAAGGGCACAGAAAAGTACTCAGAAACCACAGCTACTTGATTCTCATTAAGCACATCCAAGTCGTCCGATTCCTCGGTTACAATAGACTCAAAAGAGAAAGAAAAAGACGACCTGGACAAGACTGTGGCATCCGGGTTATCATCCCCAAGATTACCAGACTCAGACTCAGTCGAGCTGGAACCTGATTCCGACTCACAAGACTCGGTGGAATCAGATTCCGGCTCACTACTAGACCCGGTGCTGCTGGACAAAAATCCCTCTTCGTATTGCCAAGTGAGAGAGGGTGCGATAGATGCATCCAAAATAGTCGCTGGTAGGCCCGCAGCCGTTTCATCCCCAATCATGGAAACCAAGAAGTTATCCCCCAAGCACTTTTGGTCGATCGAAGGATCTGAAAGTAGACATGCCAGTGCTACCCCCATTTCAAGTTCAGTGCCCTCGGAGTCCACTGCCTTACACTGCTCAACCTCAGCCGATGGGTCTGTCTGCTCTTCGGCAATGTCATCCCTGGATAATTGCAGGTCGAAGAAGATCTCAAAACCTGGCACGCGCTTCCTCTCCGCGTTCAGCCATGGCTCTGGAAAGCCACAAAACGGAAAGTCCTCCCCCTCTCGGACGAAGCATCCGTTTAGGGTACCCTGAATGGGCCTATGCATCAGCTCAAATGGCTTCCCAGCCTGCTTTTCTCTGGCTCTTCCAGCCATTTCCTTTCCCTTCCTTACCCAGTCCTCTTTGGTGGGCAGATAACCCAAGCCAAAAGTATGAGGGTTGTGTGGCACTTCGGCCAATGTTGCAACGCCCTTCCGACCGCTCCTTCCCAATCCCATATCAGGGATGTGTTGTAGCTTGTTCATGAGGTATACAGATTGAGCACTGACATATACTCCCTCATTGACAGCCATGATATTCTGCACAACCCGAGCCTTAGCCAGAGTAAACCCTGATAAGAACACATCCTCCATGCCGTGCTCGATTTCCAAGACTGGTGTAGACACTTCTGGCGGTGGATGGGTTGATGAATTCCCAAAAACAATGGCCACCCCCTTCCCGTGAGGGTACTTCAACATCTGATGCAAAGTGGAAGAGACTGCCTTCACTTGGTGCAACCATGGCCGCCCCAAGAGTAGATTGAAGGTTGCAGGAACGTCCAAGACATGGAATTCAATGTTGTGTTGTCCTGGACCAACCTGAGTCTGAATTTTGACAGTCCCCATCACCTCTCTGCTGGTGTTATCGTAGGCTCTGATCACTTGAGTAGTCGGCACGAAGTCCGCGGGCTTCAACCCGATTGCATATGCCGTTCTTGACGGGCACACATTAATGGCGGATCCCGTGTCGACAAGAACCACTGGTACCCACTTGTCTCTACACTCCACAGATATGTAAAGGGGTTTGTTATGATTTGCGCCCTCAGGCGGTAATTCTTTGTCTGAAAAGGTTAACGTCGGGGAACCTCCTCCCGGAAAGACCAGTCCAACCAGCTGCTCTGGTGTGGTATCTATAGAGAGTTTAGCCTTGTCCATAGCAGATAGGACAGCCTGTCTCTGCACTCGTGATGCCATAAGCAGTCCCCAGATGGAGATGTCTGTTTGTATCTTCTTTAATTACTTCAGCACAGCTTCTTCTTCGATCTGTTTCTCCTTCTGTTTCTCGGCTTCTTTATCCTTCCCAGATGCCTCAGGCTGGTCTAGGTGCGGGGGCTTGAAATACCGCCCGCTTCTTGTCATGTGATCAACTTCATCAAGATACCAGGTGTCATCTGGTTGATTGCTTCCCCAATCCTCGTCTGTGTGGGCAAGACATAAATCGTCGTCTTCCCACCACATCCCGTGAGTAGCCAATAAACATCTGTCTGGCTCTGGCGTGATTGAACCCGCGGTACTTCCAGCCCACATGCTCGCAGCATCTCCTGCCTTCGTGCCCACAGCACTTTCAATCCCTTCATGGGCTTTGGCTTTCCGGATCTTCTCAGAATCCCAAAACTTTTCTTGTTTTGCCTGCGTTAGCGCAGTTTGTTGTTCAGCTTTCCCTACATTCACACTGTCCCAGGTCCAAGCGAAATTCTTCGTACCGGCGCTCTCCGGCAATGTACTCTGACTTTCGGACCTTTCGGCCACAACTAATATTCCTGCCCCTGGTGGGCTCTGTTTTAGTTGGAACTCTTCCACCACATCTGGTTGATCATCCAGCCATCCAGTGGCCTCTGCCGATTCCTCATAATCGAACCAGTTGACTGCCGCGCTCCCTGATTCTTGGTCATCGAAAAACTGTAGGTTGGCAAAGTCCTCCTCCACAGCCGTCAAATCATCTGCCCCTTGCTCAAATCCATCCCCCCGAATCACACACAGCTCTGTCTTCTCTGGCAATTCTATACCTGGCTCGACCTGGCCCACTGACAAGATGTATTCACTTGGATCATAGGCTTCCCCAGCGAAACTCCCGGACTGTCCAATCCCGGACTCAACAATTCTATTCTTTTCTAAAATCTGCCCTGCCCCATCTTCGATGGTCACCACTGTCGGCTCTGGTTGGGTTGTGGAGATGTCCAACATGCACAAAGAGTCGGTGCAGTCGGGAAGGAGCACCTCCGGCTTAGGTAGGTGGGATGGGGTGATATAGATACTAGGATCGTAAGACACGACCCTAGTTTGGATAAAGTTGATTCTGTTGGGAGGGGGAGCTTGGTTATGTGGTGGGAGAGGATTAGTTGTGACATTGGGTTTGTCGGGAGGCGCGATCACCTGCTTGTCAATAAGATCCTGGATCTCGTGACGCAATCTAAAACAACGGTCGGTGTCGTGACCGTGCTGTTGGTGATACCCGCAGTATTTTGCCGGGTCATGAGAGGGAGGGAGTGGATTTGGTAGTGGCCTCGGCTCCAGGGGCTTCAAATGTTTTTTCCTGATTAAAACCCATAGAGCTTTGGACAGGGGCATATATAGGGGTGTGAAGGTTCTTTGGCCTCTGGGTTGGTATTTGGTGGTGACCATACTCACCTCTGAAGCTCGTGTAGTTGCAGCGCCACTCGGGCCTGCATTGTTGTTACGGTTGAAAGTCCTCCTGGGCTGCTCCCTATCTTGGTCGATCAGACCTTGTTTCATTGCATCTTCAATTTGTACCCCCATCTCGTGTAGATCTGAAAAAGTGGGGAAGGGGAGTACAATCATCTTTTGAATCAGTTTTGGCTGGAGATTGCGCACAATCATCCGAATCTGGTCCTTATCGGTGGGCCTTAAAGTCATTATCGAGGCCTTCGCCCTCCACCGGGTCACGAAATCCGAGAAACTCTCTTTGGGCTCCTGCCTTGTTGTTTCGAGATCCCGGGTTGTAATCTCAATATGGGTGTTGTAAGAGTATTGCGCAACAAAGGCTTCAGCCATTTCATCCCAACTCCGCTTGACATCATCCTCCAACTTCGCATACCAGATAGCGGCCACACCCGACAGGGTTCGGCCGAATAGCGAAAGCTTCTGGGGTCTGGTGAGGCCCATTGGCCGTAATATATCTGAGAATAGTCGGAGGTGGACCATGGGATCACCAGATCCGTTGAAGCGATCGATCTGCGGCATCTTGAATCTATCTGGCAATGTCACGGCCACATCGGTATATCCGTCCTCGATATCCGGAATAGCCTTTACCCGTTGGGATTTCTTAAAAAGCTTCTCGAGCTTGCTCAATTTCAGTGCTGTGGGGTCTATTTCGAACTCGAAGGGAGAGTCTGGGTGGTTGATGGGTGTAGGTGCTTTGGACAGTTGAGGCGGAAGTGGGGGCGGAGCCGGCCCCGTTGGAAGGTCCGTGTCCTCCCGGATGTTTTGGACATTTGGCAAGGTGTTCTGGGTGTTCGGCAAGGCATTCTGAACAGTGGATGCCTGCTCGGGTAACGGGACCCTCGGCGGAGGAGGAGCTGGGTGTGAGGTTGATGTTCCGGCTTGCTGCTGGAGTCTAGTGATGAGCTCGGCCTGCTAGGCCATGATTGTGGCCTGCTGTTTAGAGAACTCCGCTTGGCGGACATCGTCCTCCTGCATTTGTCTCATGCTCTCCTGCATTTGGCTCATCATTTCTTCCATCCCGGCCATATTCTGTTGGTCTTGCTGACTGACTGGTATGTGTATTTCTATGGCAGAAACTGAAACCTCAACCTGACTGTTTACTGCTAGGGTAGACCATTGTTCTGGTAACCTCTGCTCAGACACACTGCGCTTTCTTGGCCTTCTTCTAACAACCGGGGGTAGAGAATGGAACACTGGCTGTCCGTCAACCAGATCCTCAGATCGATTGAGCCGACGACCTCTTGTCCAAAGTGCTTGGGGAATATCTACTAGGTCGGAAGCAATTGTGCTAAAACTGTCCTAGCAAAAAGATAAATAAAGCAATAAAGAAATAAATAACCAGATAAACGAATAGCATAACAGCTTAAAATAAATACACAACACATAGCTGGGCATAACAACACACGGTCGATAAGCTGAATACACACTGTCCTCAAACACTGATCATTATCCCTGAATCACTGTTCCCCAATACTGAATCTGATACCCGCAGATAGCTGATTCCCAAAAGAACTGAACTGATGCCCGTAGGCCTGATGCCCAAACTTATAAACTGATACATGCATTCCTGTAGAGACGCACTCTAAAAGCACATAACAGATAAGTGAGAGCCAAAACACCCCTATGTTGGGGTAGGGTTTTCCCTGTCCTATTTTGTCAGGAGCTAGGGTTTCACTACGCACGCAGCGGTTTCAAACAACCTAAAATCGAGTAAGCAACCTGTCCTAGTTTGGAATGGTCACTATGGATTTCGATATGCACTAGGTCGAATGGTCAAAAGGGTGCCCCGGTAAAACCAGGGTTTGTGTTCCCATACTGGCAGAGCCCACAACCGGTCAGCCTTATGGTCATGCCTTGACAAGGCAAGCCTCTGGCAAACCGTTCAGGAATAGCAGATGGCAAACACGGTGTCCTAGGCGCACCAATGCAAATGCAATGCAAAGAAACACACAAGTGTAGTCAAAACCAGATATCACGAGTTCGAGTCAAGTTCTCTAAATCCCCAGCGGAGTCGCCAGAAACTGTAACAAGCCCGCGGGGAACCTCGCTACAGCTCGGACTCGATTTGTGTCACGGTTCTAAATCTTGAACCAAAGAGTCCAAATCCGGCAAATCGTTTTGAGAAAACAGATTTTTGAAAGAAGTGCCAAACATGGACTGCTTTGCCAGATACAGAGTCGCCACCTAAATATTTTATTTTTGGGAAATTTAGGAAACCCTGACTCGTTTGCCTAAGGCCACGTGTCCGTCATCACCAAAGTTGCCTCGGCTCGGGAACTTGGGTACGATTGGGGAAGGTCACTTCGTGAGCACCCCCGCTCGCCCGATCAAAGATCGGCCTCTACTAACCATGATATCTAGTTTTGAAAACATTATGCGTTCTTATTCTGGTTATTAGCCTATGATTACTACGTGACGCGCACAGCATACAAGTATAGACTGGGTCGCCTGAATTGGAACAAAACATTTCCTGTTTGTTTGAAATATGGTTTGCTACTTGCAAGTAGGCTTAAAATGCAGATTTTGCCACCCTCGGGTGGGCTTAGAAAAGATGGTTTTGCCACTATCTAGTGGGCTTAAAACTCACAGTCAATGATTTGATCCAATCCAAATAACCCAACCTTCACCCACAGGCATTTAGGCAGATATATCACATAAGCACATAGCCTCATGGTAAGCATGCTATCATGGCAGTCACTCACACGCATGCAAGGATGCTAAAGCATAAAACTTATCGAGTACTCCAAGCCAAAGAAAGAAGCTAATTAGAAATCATGCATGATCCTAACTATGCAGAAATGCCTAATGCAACACACGCAAAAATGCAACTATAGCAGGCTCGGCTATTCTAAACATGGCATATGGAATACTACAACTAACATGTATTCAACTTGGAATTGAAGTACAATGCAATTAGTATGATGCGCCGAGCCCGATGCATGCAAGACAGATGAATGAATGCAAACATGCTATCATACTGTATGCTAATTGAAACATGCCCTAATCTAACCATCATAAGCTGGTAAATAAAAGGGAGAAAGACGTGGGGTTGGAAGACATACATCACATGCACGCACACTTATTACAACATTGCCCTCACTCGGAGGGTCCAAATAAATAATACAGTCCCAAATAAATTATTACAGTCCGAATAAATACAAAACCCTAATTAATTAACAAATATAACTAGGAAAGCTATAAATTGGCATGCAAGCCAGGGACTGCCTCGAATCTGCTCCGGATGATGAATGATGCATGGTCGGGTTGCTTGGCGCGGAAATCCATTGCGACGCCCCGATTAGTCACTGTTTACAGTTTATGCTCGGACTTTTGTGCAAAGCTCTGAAAGGCTGTTGATTCTTGATTTGCTGCAACAGAGAGTAGGAAAGGGGCATAGCAATGTATTTTCACGTATGTATGCATGCCTCGATCCTCGTGCCACCAATCACGCATATCGATGCATGATGGCCGAGGAGTCGAACTGCATAACTCAATATGAAATGAATGCACGTATAAACACAACAAGACCTAAACTCCATCATGGGTAATCCGGAGTGTCGGCGACTGGGGAATTGAGGTACGTTCCATCACTCGGAGTACGAAACGTACCTCGTTTCCCGTGTTCGGGCTAACTCCTATCCCAAACACAATGCAATATGCATGACATGCATGAATGCAACTAAGATACAACCTAACATGCACAATACTGTGAAATGGCATACACGATGCACGAGGTAACATGGCATACGCAATGCGCTAACATACACCCTAGCATACACAATGCTATGAAATGAAATGGCATACACAATGCATAATGGACTTACACCAACACAAGTGGACCTCAGCCACACTCACGTAGGAGGCCATTGGATGAAAATGAGACACTCGGGATACGTGCACACATGCACGCAAACCGAGGACCGATCCTAGGGCACGAATGCCACTCTAACAAGGCATGGCAATGCATGGAACATGATATGCAAACAAGCAAATTTCAGCACTAAAACATGATGCTAAACAGCCCCAAAGCATGGCAATATGGCACCCGATGCATGAGATGGTCCCGAAACACAAAACTATGCATATGGAATGACTTATAGCTATACAAAACATGCATTATTTGATCATGAGACCTAAAGACAGAACTAAGGCAGTCCCAAAATATGCATATTTCCAGTTTAAAGTATGGCTAAAAGGTGCTAGCAAGATGGCCTAAAATAGTTTGCAAATTTGACGAACAAACACGGTTTGCATGGAAAGTGTAAGATGCACATGGAATCTAACCAAACCATCAAAAACCAGTGAATAAATAATATGAAAATAGGCCCAAATAACCACTGATATGCAATCATGGCATGCCAAAATGATGAGTTACTTTAGAGGGCCATACAAGGGATTCTTAAGCACATATAAAATGGGCATGTGGCAGCCCCACACCCACTTTGAAAATCAAATATGGTAGTCTCAAAACTCACCAAATTGACCCCAAAATCAATCCACAAAGTATGCAAGATGGGGTCGCTTTGAAGGGCCAAGATGGCCATCAAACAAGCCAAGGTGAGAGGGGGGGCACCCCCCTCTAATTTGGAAGCTCAAAACAGTGGCCAAGCCACTGGAAATCCACTGGATTCCAGTGGCTAGAGGGCCAAACAAGGCATGCAACAATAGCTAGGATACAAAGCTCAAAATAAGAGGCAACCAAGCATACAAGATAGCATATGACCTCAAACAAGAATAGAACCTTAATAAAACATGAAGATACTATCAAAACAAGCCTTTTTCCAGTTTACAAAAAGTCTCAAAAATGAACACAAATAAGGCTAAACCATCATGCAAAAAAAAGGCCCTAAAAGAGAGAATAGAGGAAAGCGGCAGAAGCTGGTCCCAAATGGCCAAGATCCCTTCAACAAAGTTGAAGAGAGGCTCAAAATATGGCACTTCACAGTTTACATCAAGCCCCGAAAGTAAACACAAGTAGGCCTAAAACATTATGCAAGAAAAAGGCCAAAAGAGGGATAAAGAAGCAAGTGGTAGAAGATGATCTCAAACAGAGGAGAGCCCTTCAACAAAGTTGAAGAAGGGCTCAAAAAAAGCTACTTTACAGTTTATAACAAAGCCCAAAACAGTTCACAAATAAGCCTAAAATACTATGCAAAAATAGGCCTAAAAGGGAGTTTAAACACAAAGGGTGAGAAGAAGGCCTCAAACAGAGAAAGACCCTTAATAAAACATGAAAAAGAGCTCAAAATAAGACTATTTTCAGTTAGGGTCGGAGCCCAAAAATGTAAGCACAAGGAGCTAAGATATAGACCAAAAAAAAATGCACAAAAGAGGGAAAATGAGACTCACCCTTGTAGCCTATGTCTTCAACAACTCTTGGTCCAAGAAATGGTGCTCCTAGCCTCTGGAAATGGCCTCCAAGCTACTGGAATGGAGTGAGGAGGTGTGGTGCTATGGGTTGGTGTAGAAATGGTGCAAGACTTGAGAGGTTTTGAGGGTTGAAGTGTAGAGAGAGAGAGATTCAATGCAAGAGGCTTAAACCAATTTTGTAACCCTTAAAACTGAAGGGGAGGGGCTGGTTATATAGGCACAAGAGTGGGGAAAAGGAGGGGAGATTCAAATTTAAGTTTCCCCCCCAAAAGTTCCCCCCCTCGGATACAGAATCGCGGGGGGGGGGGGAAAGGAGGTCATAGCTGGAAGGAACAGGGTGCAAGGATCATGGCCGGCCAGTTATCTAGGGTTTAGGTGGCCGGCCGGCCTCTCCCATGGCCGGTCGGCCAAGGATCAAAAGGGTCAATGAAGATTGCTGGCCGGCCACCTCAAATTGGTGGCCTCCCATGTGTGCACAACACAACTATGTGGTCAAAAACTGGAATAAGTGAACCAAGAGAGAGAAAAACCCATTTTTTAGAGGGGTTCAAAAGGGTCAGAAGCAATTACTGGGCGGCCATATCATATTGGTGGCCTCCCAGGTGTGTACAACCCAAATATGTGGTTTAGAGCTAGAAAAAGTGGTCCAAGGGTGGTCAACATTGGCTTTCTAGTGAGAAAAACGGGCGACGGAGGGCGATGAAGAAATAAAACTGGTTGTTAGAACAATTGCTGGCCTCTCACCCTTCTACAAGCTTCCTAACCATGAAAATAAGGTCCCTGCCAAAAATGAACTGAAACCGATGTAAAACAAAGGTTTGGGGGCCGAAACACGCAACCCGAGGCCCCGAAAACTGACTGTTAGGCACCGGGAGTGGTGTTCGACCACGAAGTTGGTCTCTCGGACCACAGTGTCCCTCAAAAGGGAGTAAACAAGATGTATGCCAAAAACCGGAGTGAACGGAGGTGGTTAAGTGGTCCCGAACCGAGGCACACGGCCGACGGCTCCGAAAACCGGGAACTGGGCTCCGAAATGGGAAAAATGGCCTATGACCACGAAACGTAGCCTACGGCCACTGAGAGATGATCTACGAGACCTCTCCCTCCTTTCGGGAAGAGAAAATAAAGAAAACAGGGCTTGGTTCGCAAACCGAGGCAAGGCACAAAAGAGTCCGGGAGTCCGGAGGCAAGGCTCGCAACCGAGACCCTGAAGCTTCTGAATGAGCACAATATGCGACATCACCAAGAGCTCAATCAGCGACGTCTGAGTCTTAAGGTCGGTCAAAAATGGGGTGTTTACACCACCTCTGCATCTTTTTTCTTTTGACCTGTACACTATTAGTGCTACTGTCATCATGTTCAACCATACCAGAAACTACATCCCAACCTGGGACTTGCACCCACAGTCTCAACACAACCATACCAGCTTTATCTGAGTCTCAACCAGAAACAATAGCAGCTCAGAGTCTTAGCGTACTTGAACCTTAGCCAAAACCAATTCATAGTGCCTACTTGACCCTTAGCTTAGCTCACACACAAACAGAACCACAACAGATTGGATCCAATCACACACAGGACTAGACTTGCAGCCTAACAGCAAGCTCACCTTAGCATACTAGCAGCCCAACCCAGGACTTGCAGCTAGATTCTACCCAACAGACCACCAGCCATCCACCATCAGACTAATAGATTCTACCCAGTAGACCACCAGCCATCCACCATCACACCAACAGATTCAACCATAGCTGTAGACACCCTATTTTTGACCGTCCTCAAGACTCGGACGTCACCCGCTTGAACACTCGGTGATTATCCGTGATTGTGTTTGTTTTGAGTTCCCGGAGGCCCCGGCTGCGCGTTGCGCCTCAGGATTTCTCAACCGGTTTGTACTGTGCTTGGTTTTGTACCAAGACTTGTGTGTTTTTGTATCAGAGAGTAGGGGAAGGCTTGTTAGCCATCCCTGAATCCCACCGGCTGCCCCACACCTCCACCGGCACTCCCTAGTGGCCATCGGCACTATTTTATCCAAATCTTTGGCCGGTCGGCACTATATGTTGCCGACCGGCACTTTTTTGTGCCGATGACTGATTTGACCGGCCGGTGACCCTTCTGAACCTCCCCAGGGATGGTGCATGCCAGCTGTGCCAGCTGGAATGCACCATCACCACTCCCCATGCCCGGATTTGCACCCTTTGCACCCTTGAACCCCTTAAACCTTCTAGAAGGTTGAACCCTTGGCCAAGCTTCTTGGAGAAGCTTGGCCAGCTGTCTTAGCTTCCCTTGGAAGCCAAGACCCTCTTGCACCTCTTGAACCCCCCCTCTCTTTGCTTAGCCACTAAGTTAAGAGCTTTATTTTGCCTATATAAGCTCATCTCTTCCCCTTGAGTTAGAGGTTAGCCATTTTAGGTCAAAAACCAGAGCCTATATCTATATATCTGTGTGATACACTTTCTCTCTCTATATTTTCCCTCTCTCTCCCCTTGTGTGTGTGTTTTAGGCCTAAAAAGTGTGATTTCACCTTACTTTTGCACCTTTACACACACTACTACACCTTAATCCGAGATTGGGAGGCTTGGAGGTTTGTTTTGTGCGATCTTGGACTGGTTTTGATCACTAGAGGAGGGCCGCTCCACCTGTTCTTCATTGGATCTTCAAGGGTAAACTTTTTGCTTTAGTTTCCCCATTCTTGCACTAGCTTTCTACCCCTCTTGCTTTGTGTTTTTGGATTTGTGTTCAACATAAAAAAGACTTGTTTTTCCTTGCTTAAGAACATTCATCAAGGTTGTTTTGTGGTTTGGGTAGAGTCTCACCCTCTTAGGCCTTGTTTTGGCCATTTTGGAGCCCTTTTCTTGAGGCCTTGTTCACTTGGTGTTTTTGATCTTCTCACCACTGAAAACCAGTGGGTTTTCAGTGGTGAGGAAGATATTTTCAAGTCTTGTCTAGGGGAGGGACACCCTTCTCCCCTTGGTCCTTTGTTTGCCTTTGTTTTGGCTTAAAGGGTGGCATGTATGAATGCTTGCATTTAGCTTCATTTCATAGCTTTCTTGGGTGTTTTAGATCATATTTAACCTTTGTCTAATGTTGGTTTAATGGCCCTTAGCATGCTTCTTACACTTGCTTTGTAATGCTTCATTTGGCCTAGAGATGTACCTTGTGTTTAGCCTCATATATATTCATGTTTTGGCTTAGCATGTTGGAATATTTGGTCATGATTTGCCATATTTTAGGGCTGTGAGCCACTGTTTTTGTCATGTTTGGCATGGTTAGTATAGTTGCTTTGCATTTGGCTTGTAAGCCTTGGTTGTGTTGGCCTTTAGCATGCTTACCTTAGGCCGTCCTTATGATTCGGCATCATTTAGGATCCTATTTCAGTCCATAAATCATGTATGTATGCTTGCATATGTGACATCCCTCATGCTTTGAAAGTGTTCCCTTCTAGGCTTTGAAATAAGCCTAATGCATGCTTGTAGGTTTAATGCATTTTGGGGCTGCCATATGAGGGGATTTGGGTGTCATTTTGCATCCTAAAAATCTGTTTTTGGTTGTTAGATTCATGCCATGAGAGGTCTTGTTAAGTGGTGGTAGAATACCCTCTTTCGTGCCTAAGCTTTAGGTACATTAACTTGCATGTTGGCATGGTACTTTGAATGTGATTTTAGGCATGTTTGGCCACTGTTTTGGGGGAGAAATGAGGTCTGCCCCGTTATGGTTAAACCCACCATCGCATGCTCGTCATATGCTTGATGCATGCTTGCTTCATTAGGTATTGTAGCACGCCAATCCTATTGCATAATTGCCCATGTTCATATTGTATTAGCACCTTGTGTGCTCTAGCATTTTTACATACCTAATATGTTGATTACATAGTACTTGGTGTGTTTGCATCCTAATGCTCATGTTGCATCATTTGAGGCATGTCGCATGCGTTGCATTCCGTGGCTTGGTTTGGGGTTGTCAAGCCAAGTTGAGGGTTAGGATGAGTTCACACTTTAAGTGGTGCAACTTGTCTCAACCCTTCGTCACCAAGGCCTTTGAGCTATGCATGATAAGGTCTCGGTTTCATTTGTTGTGTTGCATGCATTGTTACATTGAAATGCAACCTCGGTATCTTAGGCTATCATGCACCAAGGTGCACAATTGATAGCCCTAGAACCAAAAGCCATGTTTCCTTGAGTCCCATTCATGATAGGAAGCATTGGCCATGCATAAATATGCTCAAAAATCCAATATCATGCATTGCTGCCTGCTGTTGCTGTCAAAATTGTCTTCTGCAGGAATTTTGTGCCGACCGGCAGGACAGAGTGCCGACCGGCACTGTTTTTTTGGCCGATATACTCCATAGCAGCCGGTGGTCTTTATAAACAGCCGGTGGGTACTTCCCCCAGCCGGTGGTGTACAAAAGTATGCAAGGAAGGTGTTCTGAAACTTTGGCAATTTTTGGAGAGGCAGGACAGTGCAAAACAGAGGCAATCCGTGCATGGCAGTGCGATTCCGAGCCAATTCCGAGCGCGCGCTGCATTTGAGCCCTCTTCCCGAGGCGTTTACTGCTTTAATTAACTTAGTTAATTTGTTAATTAATTTAGTTAATTTGTAATAATTAATTAGCTTGCGTAGTTAATTAATTTGTATTATTCTTTTGGTCCCTCCGAGCGAGGGCAAATTTGTAATAAGTGTGTGTGAGTGGGTGCATGTCTTCCAACCCCCATTTCTTTCTACCCTTTTATTTACCTGCTTATGATGGTAGATTAGGGCACATCTAAATTAGCATACCTTATGCAATGCATGCGTGCATTCATGCATTTGTTTACATACATCGGGCTCGGTACATCATACAAACTGCATCGTACTTTCAATTCCAAATTGAATACGTGATAGTTGTTGCATTTCATGTGCCATGCTTAGGATAGCCGAGCCTGTCTAGATTACATTCCGTATGCGATGCATTAGTCACTTAACATAAACTAGGTCATGCATGTTTTGCTAACTGGTTTCTTGTTTTGGCACGGAGTACGATGTAAGTTTTATGCTTTAGCATGTCGCATGCGTGTGAATGTTAACATGACAGTATGCCTGCCATGCGGCTAAGTGCTTATGTGATAAACTGCTTGAATGCCTGTGGGTGGAGGTTGGATTGCGTGAGTTGGAATAACTCGTTGAAATCCGCATTTTAGCCTACTTGCGAGTAGCAAAATCTAACACGTTTTTCGAGACAAAACGGATTTGCAATGTTTATTTCCAAGTTAGGCAATCTAGTCTATACTTTTGTGTTGTGCGCATCACATAGTAATTCTAGGTTAATAACCGGAATAAGAGCATGTAATGTTTTCAAAATCGGATATCACGGTTAGTAGAGGCCGGTCTTCGGACCGGGCGAAAGGGGGTGCTCATAGCTGACCTTCCCCGATCGTACCCAAGCTCCCGAGCCAAGACCACTTTGGTGATGACGGACATGTGGCCTTCGGCACCGAGTCAGGGTTTCCTAAATTTCCCATTTTAAAATATTTAGGTGGCGACTCTGTAATCTGGCAAAGCAGTCCATGTTTGGCACTACTTTTTCAAAAATCTGTTTTCTCAAACGATTTGCCGGATTTGGACTCTTTGGTTCAGATTAAGAACCGTGACATTTTGAGTCCTTCGAACTGTAGTGACCCCAATATGAACCGAACGGGACTTAACCCTCCCGGGGATGCGTTCGGGGACGTCTACAATTTCTGGCGACTCTGCTGGGGATTTAGAGAGCTTGACGCGAACTCGTGATATCCTGTTTTGATTTCACTTATGTGTTTCTTTGCATTGCATGTGCATTGGTGCGCCTAGGACACCGTGTTGGCCATCTGCTATTCCTGAGCGGTTTGCTGGAGGCTTGTCTTGTCAAGGCATGTCCATAAGGCTGACCGGTTGCGGGCTCTGCCAGTATGGGAACACAAACCCCGGTTTTACCGGGGCACCCCTTTCGACCATTCGACCTAGTGCATATCGAAATCCGTAGTGACCATTCCAAACTAGGACAGGTTGCTTACCCGATATAGGTTGTTTGAAACCGCTGCGTGCGTAGTGAAGCCCTAGCTCCTGACAAAATAGGACAGGGAAACCCTACCCCAACATAGGGGTGTATTGGCTCTCATTTACTTGCTATGTGCTTTTAGAGTGTATCTCTACAAGGAACGCATATACCAGTTTGCGAGTCCGGGTATCAGGCCTGAGGGCACCAGTATCAGTATGTTGTGAATCGGTTGTATCTGCGGGTGTCAGATTCAGATTTGGGACAGTGACTTCGGGGAACCGTGTTCAGTAGTAGAGTGCAGTTGTTCGACTACACCCGTGTTTGATCTGTTTGGGGCTGAAATACTGCTTGTTTTCCGTTTCAGTTCAGAGATTCAGAGAGTTGAGTCAGAATAGCTAGTATCTTCTCCTTGCTGAGGCAGGACTGAACATGACGCAGAACTCTGAAGAAATTGTGGTCATGACGGCCGCAATGAGTCAAGGAACCACCCCACAAGATGAGGCTACTGTTGACATGCCGCATCCGCCCAGGTCGCCTGCCGCACACCCAATTTGGACCCCTCACCTATATCAGGCTCGTGAGCCTACTGCTTTTGAAATAATGGGAATGATAGGTGATCTTCAAAGATCCGTAGTGGATCTCGCCTATGGGATGTCTGTTTCGCCACCAGCTGTACCGTATGCCGGAGGCTTTATACCCCAGGAGCCCCCGCTACTGGGACGAATTGTGATTGAGCTCAGCCAACCGGAGATGGTCTCCAACTATGGCAACGACGCAGCAAACCAAGTTCTAGACCAGGCTGAGGCCGGAGACAAAGGTAAGACGAAGGCAGATGCCGACCCTATCGAACAACTGCTGTGGGCAGTAGAGGCTTTGAAAGCCGGGGGAATGAACAAGCAACAGGTATCTGCAGTTGTGACAAAAGCTGTGGAAGACGCTTTCCCCACCCCGCCTGAGGGCAGTTCCAGTCAGTCGGAGAACCGGGATAGGCCCCGTCAAGCCAAAACAGTTCTTCCCGCTCCCAGCCTTGCATCCGGAAAGAATCAGAAATCCAAAGCCGCACTCGCTGACCCGTTCGCTAGTTCATCTAGCAAAAGTGCTCAGGCTTCGAAGTACCTACCTCGAGGGCGCCGGGTCTTCCATCCTCTCTACATGCCTTTGTCTAGGGCACTCCTGATCTTGGCCAAAAAGGGGCATCTTACACCCCTCGATCCTAGGCCGCTCCCCAAACCCCTTCCAGCAGGCCATGACGCCACTCAGTATTGTGCGTACCATCAGCAGACTGGCCATGCCACTAATAATTGCTTCCGCCTCCGCCATGAGGTACAGGATTTGATTGATAACAAGGTCATCCTCCCGCCTACCTCGGCCAAATCAGTCACTACAGAGTTCTTGGATTGTGAGGACACAGATACCGAGGACACCGATACTGCGAGTATGTAATTGGGATTCAACCGCCTGCGGGCAATATCTGGTACATTTTTGGATATGGCGTTTGGCACGCATTTTTGAGCACCTGCCAATGCTAGTTTTGTAAATCCTGACTTGGGTGTCGAGTCAGTCTTTTGTTTTGTTTTTGAGTCTGTCTCCCTGTATCGAGTCAGTCTTTTGCTTACAGGGTCTGTCTTGTTGTAACGAGTCAGTCCCTCTTGTATAGTATACCAGGTGATTTCGGGGTTGTTGCCTCAAACACCGTTTTGTCTTTCAATTAGTTGCTTTTGAGTTTGTTTCTGCTGAGGAGCCTGTTATGCCGACAAATCTGAATGAAACAGCTGCGGCTATCACGAGCCGAATTTGTTGCTATTCGAGCTAGCCGTGCCAGAGAATTTGGATGGAACGACAGTGCATTTTGCCTACACTCTTGTGTCCTAAACATCATCTCAATGACCTAAGCTTTTCAGAAAAACCCTTTTGAACACTGCGGTGATAAAAACGAAGAGGAAGTAATTCCTCGGGTTTTGTAAAATTTTGATCATCCTGAGAGAAAGAGAGGCGTGCTAAGCCCTTAATGAATGAAATCATGCCTGTCGACGTGGGTACTGAGAAGGACCCTGGCTTGATCCAGACTGGTTCCACACTATCTTTAGCGCAGGCGATGCGTCGCTTTCTTAAAAACTTTCAAAAACAAAATATTTTGCGCAGTCCTGTAAAGACCTGTGTGGAATCGCTCTTGAGATTGTGCAGCCTAGGATCGCTCTCAGCCTCAAGGTTCCATCTATCTGTTCCGAACCAGGAATCCGTTCAGAATGTCCAAGCAGTCAAATGCCCGTGTGGCTCAGTTTGAAGCAGCCCTCGAGCAAGAGGCACCAAAGTCAGATCAAAAAGGTCAGATCCCACCAGACAAGGCTCGTAAAGCAACCGTGATGGACCTTTCTGTGAATCAATACAACAGCCACTCTCCTGGGTACAGAGGGCTTCAATCTCAAAACCATTTGGCGTGGACTTGCTACACTTTTACCCTTTGAGAGGCTCGCTGGGTCGAAAACCCGGAAGGGCGACCCAGGCAAAAGTTAGAGCAAAAGAAAAATACAAAATGCAAAAAAAAGAGAAAAAAGAAAATTCAAAAAGCGAAAGAAAAACAAAACAAAAAAATGCAAAAAGAAAAGAAAAGAAAAGAAAAATGCAAAAAATAAGAAGAAAAATGAATGGAAAGAATAGAAAAAAAGAAAACAAAGAAAAACAAAGCTCGCAAGGTCGAAAACCTGCAATAGGCGCCTTGGCAAAAGTTAGAGCCTAAAAAGGAGAGGTTAATACCCGAGTGTACCTTAACCCCGAACTACGTAAGGCTTGATTCCCATGTTTGGGATACGTAGGCAACTTCATTCTGAAGTCCAGCCATAAAACAATTCAAATTCGATTGTGTCCATGCGATGGTTCTAGTCATCTTTGTCTTCTCTGTATCTGAAGATTTGGTTGTGTTCGTCCCTCTGAGGACTGACTACAATGCGCTGCAGTGCCATCCAAACAAGGGGCAACTTTCCGTTGCCATTCAATGCGCTGTGGTGCCATTCAAACAAGGGGCAACTTTCCGTTGCCATTCAACGCACTGCGGTGCCCTTCAAACAAGGGGCAACTTTCCGTTGCCATGCAGCTCTCTCCGAACAAGGGGCAATTTCCCATTGCTATGGATCTGAGGTTGCACAACTCAAGAGTAGTTTCCGTGCTTGTTGAGCATTGGCCGTTTGCAAAAATAGTTTTTGAGAATTTTTACTGAGGTTGACTAATTCTCTCGAAAATTATTCCATCTCTTCCAAAACCGGACCATTTTCTTGGACCCAAAAGAGGAAAATTTTCAGTGCTCATAGCCTGACTTGCATGATTTCAAATCAAAAATCGAACAAGCATGTTAATCTAACTCTCACGTTGGTCAAAATTGTTTTAGCAGAAACCAAAACAAAAAATGGTCAAAATGATGAACTAGGGGCACAGTTGAGTCAGATGTTCTGTCTTTTCCCCTTTGTCAAAATACTCGCCAGAAAAGGGCACAACAAAGGGCTGAAAGCTCTCTCATCCTCCAAACAATGAGGTATCAAGCCAAGTGCGAAGCACGCACTGGAATGGGGCCAGATATTCCATTCCCTCATCTGGACAGATCTAACCACGTCCAAACTCCCCAGCAGGGCATCATCAACCAATGTCAGCCACAGATTTGCTACACACCCAATGGTAGCGCAGCCCCTCTGTGGAAGAATCTCACTGTTGTGAACAAACGAAGAATCTATCTGAATGCTAGGGGCAAGAGCCCACAACTTGCTGTTTATCCACCAACCACCCAGGGGAGGGATAAAAAAAAATGAGAGATTGAAGAATAGAGAGATGTGCGTTGAGAGAAAAAGTGAGAAAAGGGCTTTTTCAGAAAAACAGAGATTGAGTGCCAGAGTGATGTGAGAATCACAAATGAGAAAGGGTGGGAGACACTACCCGGTGAAACAAGCTCCCTGTGCATGTCTGAGTCTTGTGTTTTGTTTTGACTGTTTCGATTCTTGTTTTGAGTCGTTTCGAGTGTCAATAGATGTGTTTAGGTTGTTTACCTATTGTTTTCCGTTGTTGAGTCTTTTTCGCTATGTTCAGTCGTAGGCTCAATACCCGGTTAAGAACTCATTTTTTAATTTAAAAAAAAAAGAGAAATCAAATCATTTTGTGCTCAGAGTGCCGTGCCATTCTCCACATTTGTGCAAAACAGATTCGTTCTTTCATAAAACTGCAGGGCCCACCCCCGATAAGTGTGAATAGTAAAACCAGGACCTATTTGAAGCTATGTGGTTCCGGACTGCAAAGTAAAAGCAAAAGAGGGAAAATTGAAGCATCTGAGTGTGTTTTACCTTCAGCAAATCCCGGGATTGTATTTCGGATGTACCTCTTCAGACCTTGTCAGTGTTCCGAAGAATGAGCGTGCCTCTGCTTCAAGTGTAAGCCTGCTTCAAGTCAGAATGGTAGTCCAAGCAACATCCGAGGGTTTCACATGCAGATGTTACCTCTCGCCAATATAAACAGGGTGTTCCCTTTTTGAGCTGAGCATGTTGCAAAGCCCTCTGAGAGGTAAAACAGAGGCACCAGAGTACATGTTTGATACTTCTCTATTGCACAGAATATGAACCTTCATATACACTGTTGTTGCATGTGTACCACGCATCGTTATGATTGATGCATAAAATATGCTTGCTTTCAATATTGCATGGAAAATACCCCTATACTTGCATAGAAGATGCATTTTTTTATCGCACTTTCTTGTGCATTTTATCTCACTCGCACTATCTTGTGCACTTACATTTTGTATCTCACTTGCACTGTCATGTGCATCTTGTGGTTATATCTCACTCGCGCTGTTTAGCGTATCGCACTGTCTAGTGCATTTCAAATCACTCGCGCTGTTTAGCGTATCGCACTGTCTAGTGCATTTCAAATCACTCGCGCTGTTTAGCGTATCGCACTGTCTTGTGCATTTCAAACTCACTCGCGCTGTTTAGCGTATCGCACTATCTTGTGCATTTTCAAATCACTCGCGCTGTTTAGTGTATCGCACTGTCTAGTGCATTTCAAATCTATCGCACTGTCTAGTGCATTTCAAATCACTCGCGCTGTTTAGCGTATCGCACTGTCTAGTGCATTTTAAAATCATTCGCGCTATTTTGCGCATCGCACTGTTTTGTGCATTACATTTGCTCGCGCTATCTTGCGCACCCTATTCGCACTGTCTTGTGCATCACATTTATTCGCGCTATTTTACGCATCGCACTGTTTTGCGCATTACACTTCATTCGCGCTATTTTGCGCATCGCACTGTTTTGTGCATTACATTTGCTCGCGCTATCTTGCGCACCCCATTCGCACTGTCTTGTGCATCACATTTATTCGCGCTATTTTACGCATCGCACTGTTTTGTGCATTACACTTCATTCGCGCTATTTTGCGCATCGTACTGTTTTGTGCATTACATTTGCTCGCGCTATCTTGCGCACCCCATTTGCACTTGTTAGTGCATTGCATTTTAATCATGCCATTTTTCGCATCGCGGCAGAATTTTGTGCATCACATCATCGCGCTATCTTGCGCACCTCCATCGCACTGTCTTGTGCACTCGCGCTTTCTTGCGCATCGCACTATCTTGTGCACTTGCATGCTATATCTCACTCGCACTATCTTGTGCATTCCATTACACTCGTGCTGTTCAGCGTATCGCACTGTTTTATGCAATTTACTTTCGCGCTTTCTTGCGCACCTTACCTGTACTTGTCAGTACATTACATTGTTTTGCATACAAACCGGTTTCGCGTAGCGTATAAGTCCAATTATCAAAATCTTCCCGCATATCATTTGCATTTTGCCCCTGCCTACGGGCATGCCTCCGGGCACATTTTTGTCTATCTTGTCTGCTTTGTCTAAGTCTTCGGCCTTGTCAAAAATGGGTCGTCTCTGGGCTTTGACATTCACTCCCGTCATTGTTATGACTGCCGAGTTCTGTCAAAGAGGGGCAACTGTAGACACCCTATTTTTGACCGTCCTCAAGACTCGGACGTCACCGCTTGAACACTCGGTGATTATCCGTGATTGTGTTTGTTTTGAGTTCCCGGAGGCCCCGGCTGCGCGTTGCGCCTCAGGATTTCTCAACCGGTTTGTACTGTGCTTGGTTTTGTACCAAGACTTGTGTGTTTTTGTATCAGAGAGTAGGGGAAGGCTTGTTAGCCATCCCTGAATCCCACCGGCTGCCCCACACCTCCACCGGCACTCCCTAGTGGCCATCGGCACTATTTTATCCAAATCTTTGGCCGGTCGGCACTATATGTTGCCGACCGGCACTTTTTTGTGCCGATGACTGATTTGACCGGCCGGTGACCCTTCTGAACCTCCCCAGGGATGGTGCATGCCAGCTGTGCCAGCTGGAATGCACCATCACCACTCCCTATGCCCGGATTTGCACCCTTTGCACCCTTGAACCCCTTAAACCTTCTAGAAGGTTGAACCCTTGGCCAAGCTTCTTGGAGAAGCTTGGCCAGCTGTCTTAGCTTCCCTTGGAAGCCAAGACCCTCTTGCACCTCTTGAACCCCCCCTCTCTTTGCTTAGCCACTAAGTTAAGAGCTTTATTTTGCCTATATAAGCTCATCTCTTCCCCTTGAGTTAGAGGTTAGCCATTTTAGGTCAAAAACCAGAGCCTATATCTATATATCTGTGTGATACACTTTCTCTCTCTATATTTTCCCTCTCTCTCCCCTTGTGTGTGTGTTTTAGGCCTAAAAAGTGTGATTTCACCTTACTTTTGCACCTTTACACACACTACTACACCTTAATCCGAGATTGGGAGGCTTGGAGGTTTGTTTTGTGCGATCTTGGACTGGTTTTGATCACTAGAGGAGGGCCGCTCCACCTGTTCTTCATTGGATCTTCAAGGGTAAACTTTTTGCTTTAGTTTCCCCATTCTTGCACTAGCTTTCTACCCCTCTTGCTTTGTGTTTTTGGATTTGTGTTCAACATAAAAAAGACTTGTTTTTCCTTGCTTAAGAACATTCATCAAGGTTGTTTTGTGGTTTGGGTAGAGTCTCACCCTCTTAGGCCTTGTTTTGGCCATTTTGGAGCCCTTTTCTTGAGGCCTTGTTCACTTGGTGTTTTTGATCTTCTCACCACTGAAAACCAGTGGGTTTTCAGTGGTGAGGAAGATATTTTCAAGTCTTGTCTAGGGGAGGGACACCCTTCTCCCCTTGGTCCTTTGTTTGCCTTTGTTTTGGCTTAAAGGGTGGCATGTATGAATGCTTGCATTTAGCTTCATTTCATAGCTTTCTTGGGTGTTTTAGATCATATTTAACCTTTGTCTAATGTTGGTTTAATGGCCCTTAGCATGCTTCTTACACTTGCTTTGTAATGCTTCATTTGGCCTAGAGATGTACCTTGTGTTTAGCCTCATATATATTCATGTTTTGGCTTAGCATGTTGGAATATTTGGTCATGATTTGCCATATTTTAGGGCTGTGAGCCACTGTTTTTGTCATGTTTGGCATGATTAGTATAGTTGCTTTGCATTTGGCTTGTAAGCCTTGGTTGTGTTGGCCTTTAGCATGCTTACCTTAGGCCGTCCTTATGATTCGGCATCATTTAGGATCCTATTTCAGTCCATAAATCATGTATGTATGCTTGCATATGTGACATCCCTCATGCTTTGAAAGTGTTCCCTTCTAGGCTTTGAAATAAGCCTAATGCATGCTTGTAGGTTTAATGCATTTTGGGGCTGCCATATGAGGGGATTTGGGTGTCATTTTGCATCCTAAAAATCTGTTTTTGGTTGTTAGATTCATGCCATGAGAGGTCTTGTTAAGTGGTGGTAGAATACCCTCTTTCGTGCCTAAGCTTTAGGTACATTAACTTGCATGTTGGCATGGTACTTTGAATGTGATTTTAGGCATGTTTGGCCACTGTTTTGGGGGAGAAATGAGGTCTGCCCCGTTATGGTTAAACCCACCATCGCATGCTCGTCATATGCTTGATGCATGCTTGCTTCATTAGGTATTGTAGCACGCCAATCCTATTGCATAATTGCCCATGTTCATATTGTATTAGCACCTTGTGTGCTCTAGCATTTTTACATACCTAATATGTTGATTACATAGTACTTGGTGTGTTTGCATCCTAATGCTCATGTTGCATCATTTGAGGCATGTCGCATGCGTTGCATTCCGTGGCTTGGTTTGGGGTTGTCAAGCCAAGTTGAGGGTTAGGATGAGTTCACACTTTAAGTGGTGCAACTTGTCTCAACCCTTCGTCACCAAGGCCTTTGAGCTATGCATGATAAGGTCTCGGTTTCATTTGTTGTGTTGCATGCATTGTTACATTGAAATGCAACCTCGGTATCTTAGGCTATCATGCACCAAGGTGCACAATTGATAGCCCTAGAACCAAAAGCCATGTTTCCTTGAGTCCCATTCATGATAGGAAGCATTGGCCATGCATAAATATGCTCAAAAATCCAATATCATGCACTGCTGCCTGCTGTTGCTGTCAAAATTGTCTTCTGCAGGAATTTTGTGCCGACCGGCAGGACAGAGTGCCGACTGGCACTGTTTTTTTGGCCGATATACTCCATAGCAGCCGGTGGTCTTTATAAACAGCCGGTGGGTACTTCCCCCAGCCGGTGGTGTACAAAAGTATGCAAGGAAGGTGTTCTGAAACTTTGGCAATTTTTGGAGAGGCAGGACAGTGCAAAACAGAGGCAATCCGTGCATGGCAGTGCGATTCCGAGCCAATTCCGAGCGCGCGATGCATTTGAGCCCTCTTCCCGAGGCGTTTACTGCTTTAATTAACTTAGTTAATTTGTTAATTAATTTAGTTAATTTGTAATAATTAATTAGCTTGCGTAGTTAATTAATTTGTATTATTCTTTTGGTCCCTCCGAGCGATGGCAAATTTGTAATAAGTGTGTGTGAGTGGGTGCATGTCTTCCAACCCCCATTTCTTTCTACCCTTTTATTTACCTGCTTATGATGGTAGATTAGGGCACATCTAAATTAGCATACCTTATGCAATGCATGCGTGCATTCATGCATTTGTTTACATACATCGGGCTCGGTACATCATACAAACTGCATCGTACTTTCAATTCCAAATTGAATACGTGATAGTTGTTGCATTTCATGTGCCATGCTTAGGATAGCCGAGCCTGTCTAGATTACATTCCGTATGCGATGCATTAGTCACTTAACATAAACTAGGTCATGCATGTTTTGCTAACTGGTTTCTTGTTTTGGCACGGAGTACGATGTAAGTTTTATGCTTTAGCATGTCGCATGCGTGTGAATGTTAACATGACAGTATGCCTGCCATGCGGCTAAGTGCTTATGTGATAAACTGCTTGAATGCCTGTGGGTGGAGGTTGGATTGCGTGAGTTGGAATAACTCGTTGAAATCCGCATTTTAGCCTACTTGCGAGTAGCAAAATCTAACACGTTTTTCGAGACAAAACGGATATGCAATGTTTATTTCCAAGTTAGGCAATCTAGTCTATACTTTTGTGTTGTGCGCATCACATAGTAATTCTAGGTTAATAACCGGAATAAGAGCATGTAATGTTTTCAAAATCGGATATCACGGTTAGTAGAGGCCGGTCTTCGGACCGGGCGAAAGGGGGTGCTCATAGCTGACCTTCCCCGATCGTACCCAAGCTCCCGAGCCAAGACCACTTTGGTGATGACGGACATGTGGCCTTCGGCACCGAGTCAGGGTTTCCTAAATTTCCCATTTTAAAATATTTAGGTGGCGACTCTGTAATCTGGCAAAGCAGTCCATGTTTGGCACTACTTTTTCAAAAATCTGTTTTCTCAAACGATTTGCCGGATTTGGACTCTTTGGTTCAGATTAAGAACCGTGACATTTTGAGTCCTTCGAACTGTAGTGACCCCAATATGAACCGAACGGGACTTAACCCTCCCGGGGATGCGTTCGGGGACGTCTACAATAGCATTCTAGCAGACCTTAGCATACTAGCAGCCCAGGTTCAAACCAGGACTTGCAACCAGCTTTTGCCCAACAGCAGCCCACCAGCATTTCACCATCAGACCAACAAATCAAACCAGGACTTGTAAGTTTGATATTTGATCTCACTTCAATATTGATCTTTTCAATTTGGTGAGTTTGTAAGCTCAAAACGTTGACAAAGGACTAATTGGAAATTGATTTTAATTACCTTACAGGCCAATTTTTTACGAGATTTATAAGAAAAAATCATCAGAAGGATTTCAATCAATCCCATATTTGGTTTCCCTTTTTAGTTGTACGTTGTGGATATACTATGCATCACGTAAGACCAATGACATGCTTATCATCACGATCAACCTGGTTGGCTATGTTATATAGACCATCTATATTGTCATGTACATTGCTTATGCATCAAGGAAAGACAAGGTAATATGCTAGAGAAAACCGTTATACCTTGCTCAAAAGTTACTCGCTTCTCACATATATAATATCCGAATTTTGAAACTTTAAACCGGAATGTTGCAGATGACAACTTTGAAGATACTTCTTCTCTTGAACTTCACGGGAATTTCATTGATCACTTTTAACCTACTTCTTCGCAAAAGGATCCAACCGAGTCCATGTCCTTGGATGGATTCGTCTTTGACCATTATGATACGGAAAAATGGAAAAAAGACTTACGTGGAAACCGAACTTGATGAAGTGCGAGTTGAATGGATTAATTTCATACTACAGAATATGAGTTGAAATCCAACATGTAAGTATGATATAACTTCCGTTCCTTAAATTGCTAATAAACAATTTTTTTTAGTTGGTAAGGAATATATAATCACTTCAAGAACATAACAAATTTCATAAAATGTGTAAATTTTACTACATACAAAAGCATTTGTACAATGGAAGATAGTAAACTCAAGTACATCCTAGGAAAACCCACAACCTTCACAAAATATCACTCTTACACCCAAGAGTTTGAGATTGCTTCACACTAGATCGGTCTTGTATATCACTCTTGTATTGCATGATATCCAATACATGAATATAAGGATGAACCCAATTCGAAATATGATAAATAAATATTTTATAATTTTTTTTTTTATTTTGCCTTTGGCATCATTTGATTTTCACTAATAGTAATTAGAAATAGACAAAGTTGGGTAGGTAATAGGTTACAAGCCAAATGTTGACTACCCTAGATACATTGTTCTCAATAAGAGTACAAAGTCAATTTAGAGTTATCTTTAAATATAGCTTCTAATTTGTGATTCTAAAATTGAAATAATCTGAGATGGTAGCTTGAGACTCTCCAAGAAAAGTTATTTATTGAGTGATGGTAAGCGTATATTTATTCTTGCATAAGTGAACTATGTACATATTATGGAACAGCTAAAATCAACTCGATTTATTGGGTGCTATGATCATAAATCTCCAATTTCTTTGGTTTGGAAGGCTAAGTTACAAAACTGGCTTCTGAACATCACTGTTTTTAGAATTTATATGTTCATCATGATGAATAAATAAATTTTTTTTTTAATGATTTTTAAGATATCATATTGTGGGTTTCTGTGTTTTTTGAAGATAGCATGCCCTCAAACATTTAATAGAAATTATATCTTCAATGTTTATTGTTATCTTGCTTGAAAAGTGTGATTAGCGTTATGACGGTTATCCATTTTATTTTTTATTTTTTAATTAGCAAAAGAAAATTTTATTGATGAAAAGACCATGAAAAACACAACACATGATACAAAAAAAAAAAAAAAAGTACATATTTCATCATAGTGTGGACGCGCCCCGAGGGTCTTGCTTACCACAGTTCGGACTCAAATGTCACAGTTCTGAATCTAATCCCGCAAAGTGCAATGCGAGACCGATAAATCACCAAAGAGTCCAAATCCGGCAAATCGTTTTGGAAAACTGATTTTTAAGAAAGAAGTGCCAAACATGGACTGCTTTGCCAGATATAGAGTCACCACCTAAATATTTTATTTTGGGGGATTTAGGAAACCCTGACTCGTGCCTAAGGCCACGTGTCCGTTATCACCAAAGTTGCCTCTGCTCGGGAACTTGGGTACGATTGGGGAAGGTCATCTATGAGCACCCCCGCTCGCCCGATCAAAAATCGGCCTGTACTAAACATGATATCTTGTTTTTGAAAACATATGCGTTCTCATTCCGGTTAATTAGCTAGAATTACTATGTGATGCGCACAACACACAAGTATAGACTAGATCGCCTAATTTGGAACAAAGCATCGCATACCCGTTTGTTTGGAAATGGTTTGAAGTTTGCTACTTGCAAGTAAGCTAAAATGCAGATTTCAATGAATTGTTCCAATTCAAGTAATCCAACCTTCACCCACAGGCATTCAGGCAGTTATATCATATAAGCAATTAGCCTCACGGTAAGCATGCTGTCATAGCAAAACTCACACTTATGCAAGATGCTAGAGCATAAACACTTATAGTGTACTCCGAGCCAAAACAAGAAACTAGTTAGTAATCAATGCATGATCCTAGTTCATGTTAGCAATGGCTAACGCAACACATGCAAAATGCAATTAGAGTAGGCTCGGCTAATCTAAAATGGCATGTGAGATGTGACAATTCGATACATGTATTCAACTTGGAATTAAAATACAATGCAGTTAGTATGATGTGCCGAGCTCGGTGCATGCAATACAAATGAATGATGCAAACATGCAAGCATAAGGTATGCTAAATGAAACATGCCTTAAAACTAACCATCGTAAGCGGTTAAGTAAAAGGGAGAAAGAAATGGAGTTGGAAGACATGCATCACACACACGCACGCTTATTACACAATTGCGCCCTCTCGACGGAGGGACCGAAAGAATAACACAAATCAAATAATTAACTAACTAACAAGCTAATTAATTAATTACACAACCAAATCGAAATAAATAACTATTCTAAGTTATTAAAACACTGAAATGGCCTCGAGACGAGGGATGCATGCATGCTCGGACGGCTTCGCTCGGAAATCCATCGCCATGCTTCATGTTGTCTCTGTTTACACTGCTCTGTACCTCTGAAAACTGTGCCAACTCCTGTGATATTTCTGAACTACCTTGGGGACATGCTGCGAGTCCATCAGCCAAGAGATAGGGCCATCGGCCAAGGAAAACTGGTCATCGACCAAAAATTAGGCTCTCGGCCAACAATTTGTAACCGGCCGGCAGTGAAGATGGCCGACTGACCATCCCTTCCTGCTGACTGCTTCTTTTGCTGCACCAGAGGACAGACAGAGCATGGCAATACATTTGCAAGACAATATTTGCACAACCACCCTTCCTATCATGTCATGAGCTCAAGGGAGTATGGTTCTCGACCCTCGGACCATCAATCACGCATTTCAATGCATAATGGCCAAAGAAGCCAAGTGTGCAATTCAATATCGAATGAAATGCACAACAAAACACATAAGGGGCCGCAACCTCTATCATGCTTGATCAAGAGGCAAGGGAATGCACACACAATGCAATGCAACCTAAGAATGCAAGTAAGCATGCAAACAACTCAAACATGATACAAATCTAATACAACATAAGCATGTTAATGACAATGCCATACAAGGCTAATGGTGACAAGCATGCCAAATGCAATGTAACCTAAACAAGTATGCAAGATGCAACATGAACATTCAAGCACGCAAGGCATGCAAAGGTGGACAAGTATGCAACAACATACAAAATGAGACAAGCATGTGACAACATGATAAATGGATAAGCATGCAACAAGCATGCAACAACACGCAAGGTACCAAATATGCAACAAACATGCGACAACATGCAAGGCAAGCATGCAACAACATGCAAAGGATGGACTTAAACCAAAATGGACAGCTCTCAAATAGGCCCAAATCAGTGGCCAAAAGTGCTGGAATGATGGTATGAAAGGTATGAAAAGCATGAAAAGGCAAGACAAGCATGCATGCCAATTGGCTCAAGGATTAAGGCATGAAAGGACAACTCTTAAGCACACTTAAAAGAGAAAAATTTGGACACGTGACAAACATGTTAAGCTCTAAAATCATGCATGGAAAGGTGCCAAACCAATCAAACTACACAAGTAAAGCATGCAAGAAAGCCCAAAGCTTGAGGCTAACCAAGGGACTTAAACCATGGCCACACAAAGCAAGCCCCAAAGGGCCAAGGGGACCTAAAACAGTCCCAAGGTAGGTCTAAACAAGACCAAAAAAAAGCTCGAAACTAGCCAACACAAGCTAGAACACAACGCCAAAAACATGAGGCATGCAAGGCTACCAAAGAGGGTGTTACACTACACCTATCAAAACCAAACATGGCACGACTTAAGCCAATAAAATCAAAGTTATGGCATGTCAAAGTAAGCCCAAAAACCTACTTAGATGGCATCCCAAAGACCTAAGCATGGAGGCATACACAATGATCCATTCAAGAGGCATAAAACATCAACTCTTCAAAGCATTGAAAGGATGACAAATGCAAGTAAATAAGCATGAAACATGGACTGAAATAACATAACAAATGATGCCAAATCATTGAAATGAGCCAAGTAATGCATGCTAGTGACTTGGATACTCAAAGCTAACAAGCTAGGTTGCATGGTGGCTATACAAAGCATATCATGTATGGCCAAAGAGACCAAAAATCACAGCTTAAGCATGTTACAACAAGGCTAAAAGCTTCATGGAGTTGAGCCAAAATCATGCTAGAAAGACATGTCAAAGCATGATGCATGTTGAGGCAAATAAGAGGATTGCAAGGCAAGTACATGAAGCATGTAAGAGGCCATCAAACCAACTCAAAAAAGAGGTGTATTATGGCAAAAGAAAGCCTAATACATGCTGAAATGAAACTAAGACAAGCTAAGCACACATGCTACCTACATAAATCATTTATGTAAGCATTCAAGACAACAAGGAGAGGGGATGACCCTCTCCTATTTAAGACCTCAAAACCACCTTTCCACAACTGAAAATCCTTTGGATTTCAGTGGTAGAAAGGTCATGCAAAACTAAGAACAAGGGCCAAAAGGGATGGCCTAAAACAAGGCCTAACAAGGCCTTGGAGGGGGGTAAACAACTCCAAACCAAAAAGTGACCTTAAACAAAGGTATAAAGCAAGTAAAATCAGAACTTTTATTAGTTAAGAGTTAAGCTTAAAACAATAAGCAAGATAGGCTAAAAGCTTAAGCAAGAATGGGGTATTAAAAGCAAGAATGCTCACCCTTGAAGAACACTTTCAAGAACAAGGCTCCAACAACTTTTGCAAGCCTAAACCACCCCAAAAACTCTGAAATCAACTCCCTAGTGCCTCAGCAACAAGAGAATGGTGTTCTAGTGTGTGTTTGTGTACAATAGTAAGACAATACTACACTTTAGAGCACAAATATACACACAAATGTAAAGTGAGGGAGATATAGAGATAGATAGATACAACTCTTCTAACCCTAAATTTTAGAACCTCTGAGAAGGGAGGATGAGCTCCCTTCTTATAGGAATTCAATTCCAAGGCTTCTAGGAGAAGCTAAGCAAAGGGTGCAAATCCCTTCATACACGTGTATGGAGGGGGTGAATTGTGCATGCCAGCTATGACAGCTGGCATAAAATATCTGCATAAAGTAGATGAACAGGGTTCGGCCCGAAAACATAGCCGATCGACCAACACAAGGGCCGGCCGACCAAAAAGAGTGTCGATCGACTAACACTTTTGGCCGATGGAAAGAAAACAAGGCCGATGGCTTCAAGCCTAGGCCGATAGGTTGAGGGGATGGCCAACAAGCCACCTTCTTCCCTCAGAAGCAAAAACACAAGTGTTTGGTCTACAACCAAACACAAAACAGGCAAGTTGAGAGATCCTGAGGCAAGGCGCGCGACCGAGGCCTCCGAGAACTCAAAACGAACACGAACATGGATGATCATCGAGTGTTCAAACGATGACGTCCTAGTCTTGAGGACGGTCAAAAATGGGGTGTCTACACATAGCAAAACCCTTTCATCCTAACTAGGTTAGCATGAAGGCAAGCCTAATCAGACACACTTTGCTATGATGCAATATGCGCTTCTCTCTTTTCTATGACTATTATACATGATAGTGTATTCACGGCTTTGCTTTGTGTATGGACAAATTACCATGAGTTAATTCTAGTTAAGTTGAAAACTAAATTTGGGTCATGATAGTTATATAACTATGCCAGGCTTTCCCTCCTTTAAACTTGTTCTCTTTTGTGCTCTTTTCTTCTTCTTTTCTCTTTCATCATTTCATCTCTTTCTTCTCTTTCTATCCACTCTCTATTTATATTTTTTTCTCATCTGAAAACAGGTACACCAGCACATAATTGTTAAAATCTTGGTGGAATTGCTCAGCACTTGGAACTGTGGGGGATTGTTCATTTGATTATTCTTTTGGAGTTGACCCATCTTGACTTGGTATATTAATTGTTTTTCTTTCTCCACCTTGATTTGAGCTTTAATTTTTGTTAGGATTTAGTTTAGTTTACTCTCTCGGTTGATGTGTTGCTATAATAATTTTTTGATAAAATCTTTTCAAGGCTATGATTTACTAATATGTGTTTATATATATTGTTCAATCATGCTCCATATGTATATGTCATATTTATATATAGTTATTCATATGCTTCTAGCGGTTTCTAAATTAGTTTGTTTTTTTATTTTTCAGGTCAGAAATTTCTTGGAGAAATGCAAAATATGGTCAAAGAATTTAAGAATTTAGTTTTTTCAATTTTTTTTTTATTTTTTAATATATGTAATCACAGTTAAAAACTTTTTATTAATTTCTTTGTATATACTTTTGAACATTTAACTTTCATTTATGAAATATATGACGTTATTCCATTCAATATATGGTTGTGATTCAAAATATAGTATATAGTGTGTATTACATTCTTCAAATGCGCGTACAAAAATAATATTGATTATTCTTCAAATATGTCGAATTCTTTTTTTTTTTTTTTATCACAGGTTTTATTAGTTATTAATCACACTTAAAAGGTGTGATCTAAATATTTTTAATCACACTTAAAAGATGTGATGAAAGCATTTTTTAATGACATTTAAAAATTGTGATTAAAAATGACCATTTTTAATCAAACTCCCAAAGACCACACTTTAATAAAACTGAAAAAGTGTGATTAAAAAATATACATCACACAAAAAAAGTGTGATCTTTATCTGTATTTGTAGTAGTGACAAAAAAATATATGAATAAACAAGATTTTACAAAATTTATTTGTGAGTCTTACTTTTGAAAATCCTATAATTCATTTATTTTTTGTATTATATTTTATGTTTAGTTTATGTACTTTTTTCTAAATATAGTTTTCTTTATTTTCTTTAAAAGTTTATTTTTAAATTAATTAATTAATAAATAAATTATTTTCTATTTCAAACAATTTCATTGTTATTTTTGTTTTTTATTTTTTGTCAAAGTAATTTTAGTTTTGGGCAATTACTTAATTTTTTTTCTCTATATATTGTAATTTTGTGCATTTTAAATGTATGATATTTTTAATAATACACTCAGAGATACACTATGAAAGAAGTATCATGAGAAAATCAAGTAAGAAGAAGAAAAATAAATAAAATAATACGATGAATGTGGAGTAAAGATTAAAGATCGAAACTCCCAAAGCAAGGAAGCAAACAAACAAACAAGCAAGTTGAATAAAATGTTTAACAATAGACATTTGAAAATTTGTTACAAAATTTTATAACTTTCATTTTTGCTAAGAAAATTCTATTCGATACTAGCTAAATAAAGTGCTTTTAATATATATATATATAATTTTAATTTGAAAATAAAACTATAGCAAATTTATGTAACCATAATTGCTAACCAAATTCTTTTTACTTAATGTGTAATAACTATATTGACTACCTTTTGCAGGTTTATTTTTTAAAATATTTATATAGAAGTAAAAAAATATCGTTGGGAATAATTTTTTTTCTTAATTTAGTTATGAATTTTGTCCATACATTATTTTTAAATTTTGAATAAAAACAAACATAAAATAAGTGATTGAAAATATGTTACATTTGTTATATTCTTTTTTCTGTGTGCAAAAAAAAAAAATAATAATAAATAGATAATTTAAAAATTACAATTCATATATATACAAATAATTGTAAACATAACTCGTACATAGCACGGATGGAACACTAGTGTAATATAAAGGAAAAGAGTGACCCTTCCATTTCTGTTCTTGTTCACTTCTTTTTCTTTGTTTAATTGAGCAGCATTCTTGGACAAGAATGCAAGCAAGAGTAACGGTCAAAATTTCAAATGGAAGGAAAGAGGAAACCTCAAACGGTCATATTCTTTTGAGCTATAAAAGCATCACTTTTGAGAAGAAAATTACATAGAATTGTAGTGGAGAATTTTTTTAAATAATGTTTGGTAGCTCGAGGATTTCCCCACCCCCAAATCCCCCTAATGCCCAAAACGACGTCGTTTTGGGCATTAGGTATTTTTTTTTTTTTTTTTTCGATCTGAAACCGATCTGAGAAGAAGAGGGAGAGGGAGAGAGAGAGAGAGAGAGAGAGAGAAGAAGAGGGGAAGAGGAGCAGCTGGTGGTCGTCGCAGCTCCGGCCCACCATCGTCACCTCGCCGCCAGCTCGTCGTAGCAGCAGCTCCAGCTTCAGCTCCGGCTGCCGTCTCCGCCTCCGGCCCCGCCTTCTCCTCCCCTGTTATTAGGGTCCCCTCCAGTCCTCCTCCTCCTCCTTCTCCTCCTTCCTCCTCCTCCTCTCCTTTCCTCTCCTTCTTCCTCCTGATTTTTGCTTCTGAAAAAAAAAAAAAAAAATACAAAAACGGCAACGTTTTTGATTAGGGGAATTCGAGCTACGTAGCTTTCGAGCTACGTAGCATGACTGAATTTTTTTTTTTGGTGATATTCAAAGAGTTCTCAAAATATTGTGCGGTGTGCTTTTATTGAATTATAATTTTTTTTGAGAGAAAATTATTAAGCAATTGAGTTTTTATTGTAAAATGGTTTATATCCCTTATTCTTATTTTTTTCTTTTATAAAAGAGAGATATTTTTGTGAGTGGTTTTTTGATAAAATCACTTGAGTTAGGTGTGACTAGCACTAGATTCAAAACTAATTGGTTGGAGTGATCAGAATTAATTGATTGTTAAGGTTCACTAGCATATGCGAAACTAAGAGTGTAACTATTATTTGACGAATAGTAAAAAAATCTCAAGGAGGATATTGAAGAGTCGATGTAGGCTTGATTTGAGCCAAACCACTATAAAATCTGTATTTGCTCTCTTTTTCTTTTTGCTGAACTTATTTTTATTAGTCTCATTTATATTGCTTCATATTTTCTTTTTCTCATTTGTATTAAATCTTAATTTATTACCCTCATTTTTATTACTTTGTATTTTTATTTGAATTAAAATTAAAATTTTATAATTTATTTAGAACCCAATTCACTCTCCTTTTGAATCGCCTTCTAAATAACATTACAAAATAATTATATAAACATTAGTTCTACATAAAAATACGAGGTTCCGTTTGGAGCAATTACACAGCATAATGAGAAAGCCAAGTGTTCCATGTACACTCTCTGTGTCTTGCACACGCAAAAAGAGGGAAAAAAGAGTCGGTGTTTTAACGCATGATTTCATTTGAAGACGCATAGGGTTGGTTTGGGATGTTCTAAAAAAGTGTATTTTTTGATTTATTGACTTATACGGGTTGGGTTTAGATTGGGTTTAATGTGATGTGTTAGAGAGGTGATGTGATTTAAATAAGATGATGTGACTTAAATAAGATAGTAACTTTTTGACTTTTTGTATTATTTAGTGTACCCCAAACCAAGCCTTAATAAGAAATGACATATTCTGTATGTGAACTCCATCTTTACTTTTTTTAATATTAAATTACAATTCGATTGAGAAGAAAATTCATATCAACTTAGGAATTTTTGTTGCATTACGCGTAAAATCACAAAATAAAAATTCTCTATTGACCCAACTAAACACAAAGGTTCTGTTTATTCAGAAAGAAATATATTAAGTTTTTATGATTGACAATTTTATTTGACAAAATTCTTTGTAGTTAGAATTTTATTCGTTCTTTTGTTTCAGTGAGACTGTGAGCTAAATAGATGCGAATCCAATCCAATCCAATCCAAATTGTGCCTGTGTAGAGGAGTTTATATTGACATTCCGTATCTTGAGCATTCTTTTTTTGTCATTTCACTAACTGTGTACGGAGATCGAACTGAGAAGAAAGTCAAAGTGGTTTGACTGCTCGAGCAGCCTTTTGTCCGCTCGAGCGGTCTTCACAGCTTTGTTTAGTATAAAATGCGCCGTTTACTATTTTTAGGGTTTAATCCTTCCAGATTCTCAGAGAGGAGTAAAATACAAAGTGTTCTACATTGGAGAATGGTTTATATGAGTTTCCTTGATGTATAGAAGGTAATCGATTGATCAACGAATTACATATTGATAAATATCAATATTTGTTTTTATTATTTCATTCACAAAAGAGAGAGAGTTGTTCTTCGGCAGATGTTCGGGAACTTGGGCCTGAAGTTTTGGTGCATTCCGGAGTGGCTCATTGTTGTGGCTTAGACATAGGCGTTGTGGATTCAACGTTGGGCAAAGTAATTCTGAGGTGAAGACGGTGGTACAAGAGGCACATCGAGTTTGGTTCAATTCCGGCGTTGATTTACTAGGTAATTGAGGGTAAAATCATGTGCAATTTGTTTTTTGTTTTCTTACTGGATTCTTTTATGATTTTGGCCAAATGGTTTTTTTTTTTTTTTTTAATCACAATTGGATGTGCTTTAATTGTGATTTTTTTTCACATTAAATCGTTGTGCCGATTTGTTATTGATTGTGATTGATATTTATTGATTAAAATTGAAATATAATCACGAATCAATATTTCAAGACTTTTTTTATATTTTTCAATATGTATAATAGAAAATGAAATATGGTAGAAAGTGAAGTGAAAAAAAGGAAGAAGAAATGGAAATTTATTTTTTTGCATGCATTTGAATAGATGAAAAATTTTGTAAAAAAATAATGGAAAAAAAATATAATCACTGCATAACAGAGAGTTGTGGAGAGAAACATGAGCAAAAAGAAAAGATTTGTGGGAGAAAATAAATTTTCCTGTATTTTTTGCAAGAAATTGTTAGCTTAACTAAAACGTTAATTTGAGTTGTATAGAAAATTTTAGTTTCCATTGCTTTCTAAGACTCAGCTTGTTTGGTTCTAGTTTTCCGAAAATTCTAATTTTTTTCCCCGTATTTTAATGTTTTCAATGAATTTTTTTAATATTTTAAGATTTTTTTTTTTTAATTTTTAGACATATCTAACACAAATACACTTAAAAAATATAATATTTATGAATAAAATCTTTAAAAAATACACTAAATACCAATAAATACAAAAAAAAAGAAAGAAAAATTCAGTATATATTTCGTATTTTTATGTATTTATTAATTTTTTAAAATATTTTACTATTTAGATACATGTAAGTAAGGTGCATTTAAAAAAGTAAAAAAAATTGCTTAAAATTTTAAAAATATTTACTAAAAAAAAAAAAACACAAAAAACAAAAAATATAATTTTCAGAAAATTGAAACTAAATACACTGATTATTTTTCTTTTTTCTTTCGCTTTGGGAATAAGTTATTTTAGTAACTTTTGGCTTTTTACGAAAATATATTCAGAAAAGTAGGGAGAGTTATGTGATAACTTATAGTGACTTTTTGATTTTTTTGGCTAAAATTGAAGGTTGTCAAACGATCTTGTATTATCTATCTAACCAAACTGATCCTTAAAAAAAAAAAAAAAAAAAAACAAAAGGTTGTCTATGAACACTTGAAATGTAAATGTAAAGTAATATATTTGTAGAGGAATAAATAGAGACACAATAAATGAGAAATAGTGGAAAGGAAAACAGGAGTTAAGAGGAGGAGCAAAAAGTTTAGAAAAAATTAGTTCTTTTACGTTTGTAAATATTAAAGACACTGGGAAAGATTTTAGCATGTTAGAATGGATGATACTTGGCAATATTTTAGAGCCTTCTAATGAAAGGCATAACTTTACTTATATTATATATTATGGTATGACCTTTTAGATGCAATTAAAGACACAATTAAAGACCTTTTAGATGCACTTTTGGGTGCATTTAAAAAATCTGAAAATATGAAAAAAAGTTGAACAAAAAACAAAGAAACACATAATATTAAAAAACAAACAAATAGTTTTCAAATCTATACCTTAGCATCCTATTTAGGATAACCATATTATCCTCCTTGACATCTTGGTCTTATCATTTTAACATAGAAGGCAAGTTTTTATAAGCGTATTAAAAAATATATGTTAATTTTTTTGATAGTTTAAGATTTCAAATTATAATTTTTTTTTTGGTTACAGGAAAATCCTCCATACCCTCCCGCAGGTCCAAGGTAGCGCCCTTTACAGAGATCACCAGGGTGTCCTGTTAGACGTTCCGAGCGAGGAGACTATAACCTGGGAACTTGCCCCGACCTCCCAAGACAAGCTCGCGCCCTTTGCAGATATCACCAGGGTGTCCTGTTAGCCGTTCCGAGCGAGGAGACTATAACCTGGGAACTTGCCCCGACCTCCCAAGACAAGCTCCTCTTAAATCAGGACTCACACAGCGGGGGAGCATTGAACCCACACCAAGTGCTGATTAGACAACTTGAGGTCCAACCTCCTAACCAACTGTGCTTCGCCCAGGAGATTGGCCCAAGAGAAAGGGAATTGAACTTGTGACTTTGGGGCTTAAACCCCAAACCTTAACCACAATGCCACCCACCCTTGGGTTGTTTCAAATTATAATTACGAGTGTGTCAATAATAATTGAATAATTCCCACAAATTTTGACAAGTGTAATGAATAATCTACAGCTGCTGGCTCAAGCAATAGTCCAAAGGATGCTAAAATGCTTCAAGTGCAGGCTGAGGATGCTAAAGCCAACTGCAGCCACGATTGCTAAAGCTGCCAAGAATGATAACACAAGCAACTACAGAAGCAACACTCAGGCTACAGCTCTATCACAAGTTTATAGGCTATATATATGTTAACAAACTCTCTTATAACAAAGTCAGGTGGTTAGTTATTAGCTAATAGTTAGATATTTGTTAGAATATGCAATAACATGTGATGTGTATATATGGTTAGATTAATGTAGATATGATCATTCAATATTGAAAAATCTAAAATTCCAAAAATATTGATTTGTGATTATTTATCAATTTTAACCAATAAATAGTAATCCCAATCAAACAATTAAAGACAAATTGACACAATGATTTTACGTAGAAAAATCACAATTGGAATGTCTATAAAAAAAAAAACCCACAGACAAAAGCCACAAAACAATCCACTAAGAAGACTCAAAGGAATTACATAAGTGTACTCTCAATTACCTAGCGAATCCATACCCGAATCGAACGGACCCCTTTGTGCCTCTTCCAGTCCCGTCTTCACCTCGGAATTATCTTTCTCAACGTTGAATCCACAATGCCGATGTCGAATCACGACAATTAGCCACTCCAGAATCCACCACAGCTTCAGGCCCAAATTTCCCGGAATCCACCGAAGAACAACTCTCTCTTTTGTGAATAAAAAAAAAAAAACAAACCCTTTGATATAATCCACTTAATTCATGATTAAGCTCTCACAAATATCAAAGGAAACAAGTAAATAAGCTCTAGATAAAAACCCTAATACCCAAGAAGAAGATCTAGAAGCCGTACCCTAAAAGCTGACTGAACCGCAACTTTTATAGCAAACAGATCCGCGATCTCCGCTCGAGCGGACTAACTAAAACACGTGTGACTAAACAGGGTCTACGCACGAGTGAAAAAAATACAACCCCCAGTACTTTTGCTGGCGAGTGAAACTTCTGAAAGGTCATGATCTCCACTCGAGTGCAAGAATAGCCGCTCGAGCGGAAAAACAACTTCGACTGCAAATAGTTAGTGAAGTGGCAAACATGATAGGATTAAAATCACAAACTCTTCTTCATAGGTACAAGTCGGATTGGATTCGCATCTAAATACTCAAAGCCTCACTTAAAAAAAAAGGATTGAACAAAATTACACTGAAAGAATTTTTGTCAAACGGGATTACCAATAACAAAAACCTAACAAATACAATTAATAATATCTTAGAGATTTAATCTTCTCTCTCTCTCTCTCTCTCTCTCTCTCTCTCTTCATGGCATCAAAGCATGAAAACTTTTGCGGGCACTAATGGTGATCCAATGTGAGAGGGCTTCATTGCCTTCCAATGTGCTCCTAATTGTCTCTAAACTCAACTCTTTGATTTTGTCAAACTTGAAGCTTCAAATTACTCAATTTGAAGGAATCAAATTCAAAACTTCTTCGAATCTACAAAAGGGTTCGTTTGGGATGTGTGTTGGCTTTTTGGTTATTTTAGAATGGGGTTAAAAAGTCTCGTTTGGGATAGACTTTTTGACTTTTTTGACTTATGTGAGAGAAAAAAATGAAATGATTACGGTTTGGATGTGGCATTTTGTCTTATTGGGCTAAAAAGTCTATTTTGTCTTTTTGTGACTATTTTAGCCAAAAAGCCCCATTTTAACTTATGCCAAACAAAGGCTCTTTGGTTTTCTTGATGGCTCTATGATCTGTCCTTCTGCTACAATTCTCGATTCAAACAACAAATCCACCTCAAATCCAGAGCTTATGCAATGGAAGCTTGTTGATTCTTGTCTTCTCAGTTGCATAATTACAACTCTCACACCTTTGATATTCTCTTCAGTTCTTCATCTGAAACACTGAAAGAAGTTTGGTTTGCTCTTGAGAAAAGATTTACCTCATTTTCTCGTCACATACATCAACTCAAGAATTGACTGAGCACAATTACGAAGAAATCAAAATCTATCGAGGCTTATCTTCAAGAAGTCAAGGATCTTGTTGAACAGCTTGCTCTTGTCTCTTCTCCTATCTATGATGAAGATCTTAATCTTCTAGTGCTTAATGATCTACTTGAAGAATATAATGCCTTTAAAACGACTATAAGAACCAAAACAGAGGCCTTCGCTGGATGAGTTGTGTTCACTTTTGTGCTTTAAAGCTATACACGTTGAGAATAGCCATAAGCAAGGAAATTCCTCTAATCTCACTGTTGCTTTCTCTTCTACTACTAGATCTCAACCAAGCACAAACACCTCTGACAGATCTACTACTAATCAGAGTTATTTTGGCCAATCTTTCTTTCTTTCTTTTTTTCTTTTTTTTTTTGCAATTACTCATTTCATAATAGAGGAGGAGGTAGATCTCAAGGTTTTCTATACAGAGGAGGTAGGTATAATAACAACAGAGTAAAAAGATAAGGAAGGCCTCAGATGTAACGCTCTGACTTTTATTACTTGAACCCATTACCAAATCCTTTATATTAATACCAATTCCAATAATCGCCAAACATTCGAAAGCATAAACAATGAATAAATAATAACATGCTCTCACAACAATGATGATGGTATAACAAAATATGTTACAATGCTTGTAAGCTTACATTGAATTTAAATTAATAAAGGGATTTACCCTTATACAATGCATGGCGTTCCGCCAACAAATTAAATGGCCCCGTGGCCAACATAATAAAAGACTTCCAAGTCTTGGACAATCTTCCAGCCTCGTACCTGAAAATTTGCCAATACGTGGGATGAGCACAAAGCCTAGCAGAGATCCTAAAGATCCTAAACAATCACAACATATAAATAGCTACGATCATGCATGCACACCTCAATATATATACATATACATAATGTGTTGTTTTATAACCAAAATATACATATGTAAATACTGTTCCTTTTACCAACAATTCATTTCCATCCACTTACAAATACCCATCATTATCTTTCAATTCAATAATTCAAATCCAAACATCTCTAACCATTTCTCCTAACTTAACTCAACACAACTTCCTCAACTAACCATATTATTTGACCTAAACTCAACAGTAACCTCAGCACATACATACAAACACTAAGTCACATATAACAAACACAATCGGTGGTCACGCCACGTTCAACACAAACTACACAACACAGGTTTACATTTAAATTAAACCATCATTCTCTATCAACATTACAACCTTGTGAATCCTCTCAAGTCCATGTATTTGCCAGTGGTCATCGCTGAGCACCACCTAAACCCGTGACCATCGCTAAGTGTCACCATAACTCGTGGCCATCGCTGAGCACCATTGTGACCATCGTTAAGTGTCACCAATTCCATGGTCAATATGAGTACCACATAACACAATTACAACCATACATGACTCAGATTCACCCTAACTACTCAACTAAAATAAAGTTGTTTATAATTGTAAACAATGCCCCAGTGCATGAACCAATTCTCACAAAATGTGCCCCGTGCACCACCATTCAACAACGGGCTTTCAATCTCATCAAAATTTCATTTAATACACCATGAGTTATTAGTTACCAATACCATTTCCTTGCTAATGGTTAGCACCTACTCAACAACAATATAACTCTTACTAGTTATATTCACAGCCATTCCAATTTCCTTATCTTTCACCAATTTCATCCTAACACAGAATCCATCATAACATACACATGGAATTGTCTATTCACAACCAAGCACACATTCCCCTATATTTCAAAATCCAACACACACAATCCGTACACATGGCATCTACTATTCAACAATCAATACCATCTTCCACTGATGGCCAACGAAAAAACTTTACAGACTCCCATTATACAATAACAAACACCCATACGTATAAACCCAATTCCAATTCTCAATTTAATAAATGAATTAACGAAATAACAATTTGTTTTGAAAATCAATTTCTACACCTCCAAACTCCCAACATACACAACTCATCACTACCCTTTTATTATTTACCAAAAATTCCCAATTTAATTATGTTCAACATAACTGAACATCAACACTACACACAAACCACATTTATCTTTTCTCTAGTTCTTGGTTAGAAGCTAAGGCTTCCTAACCCCACATCCTAAACATACCCAACATCATATATGCATCTACCAATTCAACCTATAACCGATAAACTTAAGCCTAAAACAACTCATATGCTTTTAGTAAAAACATAAATCATAACCCAAGGGGTTGTGGCATTGTGGTAAGGCCTTGGGGTTTAAGCCCCAAGGTCACAACTTCAACTCCCCACCCCCCCTTGGGCCAATCTCCTGGGCGGAAGCACTGTTGGTTAGGAGGTTGGACCTCAAGTTGTCTAGTCAGCACTTGGTGTGGGTTCAATGCTCCCCCGCTGTGCGAGTCCTGACTTAAGTGGAGCTTGTCTTGGGAGGTCGGGGCAAGTTCCCAGGTTATAGTTTCCTCGCTCGGAACGGCTAACAGGACACCTTGGTGATCTCTGCAAGGGGCGCTGCCTTGGACCTGCGGGAGGGTAGGGAGGATTTTCCTGTAACAAAAAAAAAAAAAAAAAAAAAGAAAAAAAGAAAAAAGAAAAAACATAAATCATAAACATGGTTTTTATGCAATAAAAACTACCACGTGTCTATCTATAAATGAGGTATTGAAAAAAAATAGAAGATTCTCTACCTATTGAAGCAAAGAGGGGACAAACAAAAAATCATCAGTGATGAAACGATGATCCGCTTTGATTAAATGGAAGCTGTCGTTGAGCTCTACGTTTTGGTCTATAGGATTATGGGTGGAATGTAATGACTCCAAAATGCGTATAAGAAGTCATCCTTATTTAACTAGGGGATAATGTGTTTTAATTTAATTATATCTATTGGAATTGAAGAACCATCTATTGAGTTATGACTTTAAAACTGGAATTGACGACCTTTACGGGTTCAGAAATCAAAATTGAGTACTTGGGTATGTTAATGGGAATTTTTAGAACTATTTGGGAAAATTAATTGGAAATCTAATTTGTCTGATTCGTTAATGCATGTCATGGGTCGTTGAACACACCAAAATTAAATACTAAACTATACCAAATTCAATTAGAATAATGGCAAGTACATGTATCGATCCACGGGGACTGTTGTGAAATTAAACTAATTTAATTGTTAAATTCCTAAATTAATTTTGATAAAAAGTTTGATTGTTCATAGCCTAAATTAATAACAAATAAATTAAACTAAGGAATTAAATTATCAATAATAAATGAAATTGGGTTTACTGAATTGGGGAAAAAACTAGGGCAAAGAGTCCACCATTAGCTACGTAATTAGGGTTTCTAATTGAAATCAATTATGCTATGGTTTGAACGGATTAATGCTTCGCAACTACAAGCTCAAAGCATTTAACAAGAAGATCATCACATTCAATGTATGAGAACGAACCATCTCAAGTAATACGAATTGTTCACTCTAAACTAAGGTAGTGATACGACTTGTTCCTCGTAACATGGTTCATCTCATACTTTGAATGTGAAGGAATAGAAAACTCATGTATGGATAACATTCAACAATCACAGAAAGTCAAATATTCGAAGAAATAATGAAAAATATATAAAAGAAACTTCTAAATCACCATACAAATGTTCAAACCTTTACGTAATTAAAAATAAAAAAGAAAACAAAATAATTACATGGCTAGGGTTTCATCAAAACCCTAGAAAAGGAGACTAGCCACTCATGGAGGAGTGGAAGGAGGTAGATGGAGAAGAAACCATCATGGGAGACATCCTTGAAACTTTTTGTTTTTCTTCCCTTTCAAACCCTAGCCTCTCCCTTTAGGTCAAAACAATTTCAGAACCCTAGAAAAGCCTTTTCCTTTTCTTTTTATACTTTTACTCACTTCCAAACAGGTTTAAAACGTCGGTTTGACTTTCCCAGAAAAAGTCAACGCACGTGCGGAAAAGTCAACGCACGTGCGGGAAAGTCAACTCTGTCCAAGTTCTGTCTTTTTGCCCATTTTATGCTCCGACTATGTATAACCTGATTGACACTCAACACACATAAAGTATACAGTTTGACCAGCAAGTGAAGCTAAGAGATTCTAATTAACGGCCTCAATGATGTACATTTCGGCCTTAATCACATCCCCCAACTTACTACTTGCTAGTCCTCAAGCAAGTAAAATAAAATAAAATTAAACAAAATCTATCTATTTCCTCTTTCGTGGGGAAACGGTTGCATTTAGCATATGCAACAAGCCTTTAAACCACAAGGTTACCCCAAGTGGACGAGTAAAGTCTCGTGAGGGTTTCCAGAAATGACACCCACAAACATTAACATATTCATATATACTCAACAACAAATGACTACACTACTCCACCTAACAATAAACTTATGTGCCACTACAGTGTGATATTGAGACATCATGAGTCATTAAAGGCACAATAGACAAGCATGAAGGAACCTATTGAATCGAAATCACAATTCAATTAACAGAAAAGTAAAGTTCCCTATACTTGTGCATGCTAGTAGACAAGTCATGAGTACCCTCGGTGTAAAGTGCAATCTCCATATTAGTTAACTATCCACTATAATAGCCCAGTGTAACTCATAATAACACCCAACATATACAGAAAAACTAACATGTTGCAGCCAAGATTCTCAAAAGTTTTTTTTTTTTTTTTTTTTTTTTTTTTTTTTTATGACTGTGCAATGTCCTGATCCATTAAGCTTTCTAATCAACCTATGTAACAAGCATTGGGCTAATGACTCCCAAACCAGATGGTTTTAGAGCACCAGGTGTAAAGACACCCCTACGGGCTTAATAACCCGAGTTGAAAAGGTTACGAATCCAAACAAGTCATTCTTCTTATTTTTCCTTAACTGTGCAATGTCCAAGTCCCTGAAGCTTTCTAATTAACCCATGTAGCAAGTTTGGGCCAATGACTCCCAAACCAGACGGTTTTAGGGCATTAGGTGTAGAGACACCCCTACGGGCTTAATAACTCGAGTTAAAAAGGCTACGAACCCAAACTACTCAAGTGGTTTTTTTTTTTTTTTTTTTTTTTTAAAGAATCTTGGCTCCTCATTTATTCTTTTCTGCAACTCTAGCTATTATCAATGATGTACACCAGGGATTATAATAAAAAAGATCACCGCTATGATAGTGTGTTCATGTGAATTAAGTCATACTCATGACAAGTGTACTAATACCACAAACACAGACAACTCTCCTCGTGCAAACATCGCATGCAAGTATCTACCCAATAAACCCTTTTCATACAAGTCTACTATGCTCTCCAATTAACATATGCAAATATCATCACCCTACTAGCAAAAAGTCACATCAAGTGAAGTAATGCAATCAAGTGAAACAGGTATAAGCATGAATTATGAGCCAAATAGAAATGCACAAAAGAAAATATAACCCTTATCTCCCAACTTGAATATGAAATTGTCCTCAATGAAAAAGTAAAGAGAAATGAGAGAATATTACCAGAATTGTAGGTGCACATCTAGGTAGGCAGAGAGTAACATATACACACTTTACACTTTTTTGTTTTTGTTTTTGTTTTTGTTTTTGTTTGTTTTTTTTTTTTTTTTTTTGGTTTGGTTGAAGAAAAGAAAGAACTAAAAAGAAAAAGAAAAATAAAAATAAAAGAGACAAAGCAGTATACATGTGGGTACTACGGGGAAGCCGGTGGTGGTGGTGGCACCGAAGAGGTGGAACCTCTAGCCTTTTTGGAGGCCCGAGCAGATACACGTCGACTCATATCCTGCATACACCAAAAGCAAATAGACACAAAACCATAGAACCAATCATGAGAATAAAATAAAATATGAAAGCACAAGTTGGCCCACTAATATCCCACAGGCAATTCCCTTCTTCTTCTTCTTCTTCTTCTTCTTCTTATTTTTTTTTTTAATTTTTTTTTTGTGTAAATAAAAACGAAAATAAATAAATAAATAAATAAATAAAATGACCTTAAATTAAAATAACTAAATTATAAACTAAACTAAGCTAAACTAAACTAGAAAATAACTAAACTACAAAAGAGAATAAAGTATAGAATAAAACAACCAAAACTAAACAGGTTTTTTTATTTTTTTTATTTTTTTTTATTTTAAAAATTTACTTTATTATTATTATTATTATGATTATTATTATTATTATTTTTAAATTGAAGAGAAGAAAATTAACTAAAACTGAAATAAAATAAAAACTAAACTACTTAATAATTAAATGAACAATTACATCATAGAATAAAATAAAAATAAAAATAACAACACTAACTAAACAAATAAAATTAAAATTAAAAATAAAAATAAAAATAAAACCAAAACAATCTAAAACTAATTAAACTAACCAGAATCACTAACGAACAATTTAAACTAAATAAATAGAGGAAATAAAAATAAACTAAATTAGGATTATTATTAGCACCATTATTTCGGAGTCTTTTTTTTTTTTTTTTTTACAAAAATAGAAAATTAAAAATTAAATAAATAAATAAATAAATAAATTTTGATTTTTTTAATAAAAAATTATAAATAGAATAATTGTATATTTATTTATTTATTTTTAAAATTTATTTATGTATTTATTTAAAATTTATTTGCTTAAATAAATTAAAAATGAAATGAAAAAAAAAATAATAATAAGAATAAAACAAAACACATTTTTTTTTTTTTTTGAAATACTCCCGCACCACTCATGCACCTGTTTATTAAGCAGGGTGCCATTTGCGGAATCATCAAACTTCCTGCACGTGCGGGGCCCAGGCCGCACGTGCGGCGATTTCACCCCTGCGCATTTTTTTTGGTTTCAATCGTCGTCCCGCATGTACGGGGCCCAAGCCGCACGTGCGGCTTGGTCATGGCGCTCCAGCCCGCACCTGCTTTTAAAGCAGGGGGCAATTTGTTCAAAGTCACAATTTTTTTTTAATATTTTAAATTTATATTTGTTTACAATTGAACATGTATAACAATAATATATTTTTTTTTAAATTGAACAAGTATAACCCTTTTTTTTTTAAAACACAGAAAATAAACATGAAAGTATGTTTTTTTTTTTTTTTTTGAACTAACTCTCAGCACCTAACAAAAGGCACCAGAGTTATGGCATAAAGTTGCCACTTCAGAATCTCCCAGGTAATAAAACCCAGCGTAGTTTATAGCCTTCGGGCTAATACAACCCAAATATACTTAACCATTTCTACCTTCAATTGACATCCGAAATAAATATAGCACATAAGAATATAACGGAATGCCCACTAAAGGTATAATCTTCACGCGAAAACCACGGGTACTACTTTTCTCCCTAACTGTGGTTGTAACTTTCCCTATTCTCCAACAGGGTGACAGACTAGATTGATTCGGTATCCAGAATCGAGGCGCATAAAGCTACCTCAACCTATGGGGCTGCCATACAGAGTTCAAGCCGAGGTAGTTTTGAAGCAATCTACACACCCCTGGGTATTTAAACCAGCCTTTAGTCTCAGAAATCCCAAACCTTTGTGTTCTAGGCTTTGCCATTCGAACTCTAGTTTTCACCGTCTCAGTTGGTCTCCTAAGAACTCACTACAAACACGGTTAGGTGGCTATACTAGACCGTCAGATGCCGTTCGGGCACGACTAACACCAAAGGAATTACATCTTTAGAGGATTTAAAGTCTCCTAGACACAAATAAAGCATGACGAGAACAAAGAAAAACAAAATAGCATAGAAGGGAAAGAAAAGAGAAAAAGAAAAACAATCTATCAATTATAGTAAAATGGGTCCATCAAAGCAATGGACTCAATCATATCCCCATTCCAAATCCCCTCTATATATGGTCACTTTGAAAGTGTGACCAGTCTTTGGATCTCGCACCTTAACGGCGCCATGAATAAATGCCTTAACAACTACAAAGGGGCCATTCCATCTTGATCTTAGCTTACCTGGAAAGAGTCTCAATTTTGAATTAAAATGCCACACTTTTTGGTCGGGTTCAAAAGATTTCCTATTAATGTGCTTGTCATGGAATTCTTTAGTCCGAGCTTTGAAAACTCTCGAACTCTCATATGCATCATTCTGGATTTCCTCTCAAAAGTAATACCTGACCTGTGAAAAGAATCGGTCTTTGTCTTGCTTAGACTAATTCTGCAGAATTTGCCCAATGGCCAAGTAATTCACAATATATGCAAACCACGGGGGGCTCGCTTGTGACAGCTCAAAGAGTTGTTCGTCCAAAAATGAATCATGCAAAATGAGTGTGGCCGGGAGTGGCTTCAACTCAAGTGTTGGTGGTGTGACCAGAGATGGTATGGTAGGCTCTCTCGACAGAGGAAGAAGTGACTCAAACCGGGCTTTCCATGGAGGAAAATCCGGTGTAGAAAAAGAATTAAGCAAGACATTCACCTCCTCAACTGACCCATCAATATCAAAATTTTCAAACCCAAAATGTGCTAGACAAGCCTCTAAAGGGTCCTTTACAAGAATGGAGGGCAAAGCCTCCTCCACAATCTCATCCATAACATCCACTAATAAGCACTCCTCTCTCTCATGACGTTGTTGGGATGCTTGGAAAACATTAAGTTTCACTTGCATGTTGTCAAATGAAACTTCCATAACCCTGGTCCGATAATTGATGCATGCATTGGCCGTAGCCAAGAAAGGTCGACCTAAGATTACCAGGATTTGTTTCTTAGAACTGGCTACCAATTCCATATCTAACACCAAAAAGTCAATAGGGAAGTAGAACCTATCAACCTTAACTAGCACATCCTCAATCATGCCACGTGTCACTCTGAGGGACCGGTCAGCCAATTGAAGAGTGATAGTAGTGGGCTTCAACTCGCCAAGCCCAAATTCCTCGTACACAAAGTATGGCAATAAATTGACACTAGCCCCTAAATCTAATAAGGCCCTATCAATGAAATGGTCCCCTACAATGCACGCAATGGTTGGGGCACCCGTGTCCTTAAGCTTAGGAGGTGTGTCATTCAACAAGATAGAGCTTACTTGCTCCGTGAGTAGGACCTTTTAGGACACATGTGTCCTAGATTTACGCTTTTGCGTACAAAGGTCCTTCAGAAATTTGGCATATGATGGTACTTGCTTAATCGCCTCCAACAAGGGGAGGTTGATTTTTACCTGTTTAAAGACATCCATCATTGCCTCCATAGATGCCGCATTCTTATTAAAAGGGGACGGTGTATCAAAGCATTGGGGAAAGGGTGCCTTAGGCACATATGGAGTGCTAGGGACTAAGTCATCCCTCTTAAGTGTTTCCCCCTCACCCTTGCTCTCATTAGGTGTACCCCCGTGGTCACCCTTCTTAACTCTAGTTGCATCTGGCGCAACTGACTGAGGCTCTAACTCCCTACCACTTCTTAAAGCAACCACCGCCTGCACTTGCTCATGTTGCTTACCATTCCCACCCGAACTCTCTGCCCCGTATTGTCTCTTAGGGTTGGCCACAGTTTGACTTGGTAATTTCCCCTCCTCTCTCCGATTCATGTTGTTAGCCATTTGACCCAATTGGGTCTCTATCTTGGCAATAGAGTGAGTATGGAAGTGAACTATCGGTGCTAACCCCTTAAGTTCTGAGAGAACTTCCAACACCTGAGTCTCAAAGGCAGAGTTACCCTGAGGAACAGGCGGGGGTTATGGTTGCCGGTACGGTTGTGGGGGTTGATAAGGTTGCGGTGGTCGGTAGGATGATTGGTTGGCAAAATTATTGAAATTCTGCCTTGGTGGTGGAGGATTGTAAGAAATGCCTTGTGAAGGGGGTCTCCATGAGAAATTAGGGTGATTTCTCCATCCCGGATTATATGTGTTGGAGTATGGGTCATAACCTGGGTTGGAGAATCCTTGAGCCACATTCACATGCTCTTGGACTAACTCCGGAAATTGTGATGCCGAAGGGCACTCACTCAAGTCATGAGCAGGGCTCGCACATATAACACATGCCTCACGGAATTGAGGCTGATCTTGCTGGGTAGGGGCATGTCCCGTGGCTAATAAGTGGTCTATCTTGCGGGATAGTGCCTCTACTTGTTGGGTTAACTCTAAGTTTTGCCCGACCTCATAAATGCCCCCTCTTTTCGGGGCTCCAAGTATTGGCTGCCGGACTTGCCGGGCTGCGGAGGCATGGTGAAGGGAATTATCACTTAGGTTCTCAAACAATTGCCATGCCTCGGCATCGTTTTTAGACATAAATGTCCCACCACAGGACGAATCCACCATTTGGCGGTGCGGCTCAGTTAAGCCATAATAAAATGTTTGAACAAGTTGCCAATCAGGCACTTGGTGGTGGGGACACTGTTGGAGAAGGTCTCTAAGTCTTTCCCACGTCTCATGGAATTGCTCGCCATCCATTTGAGCAAAGTTTGTGATGGCTCGCCTAAGTTGGTTGGTTTTACCTATGGAAAAGTACTTCTCCAAGAACCGTTGTTGTAAGTGGTCCCAAGTTGTGATTGAATTAGCAGGTAAAGAATTTAGCCAGTGTTTGGCTTTATCCTTTAACGAGAATGGAAACAATCGCAACATTAAGGCCTCATTTGTGAAATTCTGGATCCTCATTGTCGAGCAAATTTCCAGAAATTCATTCAAATGCTTATAAGGATCATCATAAGTTAGTCCATGAAATGATGGGAGCATTTGTATAGTGCTGGACTTAATCTCATAATGAGCAGCAGTGGTGTTGGGTAATTGGATGCATGATGGTGATGTATATGCAGTGGGTGTAAAATAATACTTAAGGGTTCAGTTAGGCACATTCGGGACATCAGGATTTGCCATCTCTAATGGCTCACTGTATGAATATGAATATTCAAGCTTAGGAACACGGGCAGAGGCCCTAAGTCTCCTAAGGGTCTTTTCTAGTTCAAGGTCCAAACTCCACAATTCAGGGCGACAAGAACGACGCCCGTGCATACACCACCCACACACACACAATAAGTTCGACTCGGTGCACTAAGTTACGAAAGCAGAATGCTAAAAGAGAAATACTCACAGCGATTCAACGAAAATGCTTTACTCGTCTTGCGGATGCCTGACGTGTAGATGTTGTCTCTAACCTCTATTTGAGCTTTGACTTTCGTTTTAGCACTTTGGTGCTTTGCTTGTGAGTGTTTGCTTATGTTTACTCACTTTAATGCTGCGGTTTTTTTTATTTTTTTATTTTTTTTTTAATTTTTAAAGCTCAGCTGCGCTCTGCTTGCACTTCAATGATAGCTCCAACTTCAAACGCTATGCACACTTAGCAACACAAAAGCATAAAATCCTAAACTAAAAATTAAAATAAGAATGTAACTTTAAATTAACTAATTTCACCAGAAGTCCCAGGCAACAGCGCCAAAATTTGATGGGTCGTTGAACACACCAAAATTAAATACTAAACTATACCAAATTCAATTAGAATAATGGCAAGTACATTTATCGATCCACAGGGACTGTTGTGAAATTAAACTAATTTAATTGTTAAATTCCTAAATTAATTTTGATAAAAAGTTTGATTGTTCATAGCCTAAATTAATAACAAATAAATTAAACTAAGGAATTAAATTATCAATAATAAATGAAATTGGGTTTACTGAATGGGGGAAAAACTAGGACAAAGAGTCCACCACTAGCCACGTAATTAGGGTTTCCAATTGAAATCAATTGTGCTATGGTTTGAACGGATTAATGCTTCGCAACTACAAGCTCAAAGCATTTAACAAGAAGATCATCACATTTAATGTACGAGCACGAACCATCTCAAGTAATACGAATCGTTCACTCTAAACTAAGGTAGTGATACGAATCGTTCCTCGTAGCATGGTTCGTCTCATACCTTGAATGTGAAGGAATAGAAAACTCATGTATGGATAACATTCAACAATCACAGAAAGTCAAATATTCGAAGAAATAATGAAATATATATAAAAGAAACTTCTAAATCACCATACAAATGTTCAAACCTTTACATAATTAAAAATCAAAAAGAAAACAAAATAATTACATGGCTAGGGTTTCATCAAAACCCTAGAAAAGGAGACTAGCCACTCATGGAGGAGTGGAAGGAGGTAGATGGAGAAGAAACCACCATGGGAGACATCCTTGAAACTTTTTGTTTTTCTTCCCTTCCAAACCCTAGCCTCTCCCTTTAGGTCAAAACAATTTCAGAACCCTAGAAAAGCCTTTTCCTTTTCTTTTTATACTTCCACTCACTTCCAAACATGTTTAAAACGTCGGTTTGACTTTCCCAGAAAAAGTCAACGCACGTGCGGAAAAGGCAACGCACGTGCGGAAAAGTCAACTCTGTCCAAATTCTGTCTTTTTGCCCATTTTATGCTCCGACTATGTATAACTTGATTGACACTCAACACACATAAAGTATACAGTTTGACCAGCAAGTGAAGTTAAGAGATTCTAATTAACGGCCTCAATGATGTACATTTCGGTCTTAATCACCATGTTTGGGTGGTTAACTTTGCACTACAAATTGAAGGTCTTAGAGGCTTCATAAACCAGAACAGAGGACATATTTATGATTAGCATAATTTTTAGAGTCATTTGGGAGGTTTAATTGAAATGTGATTTTGTGCGATTCGTAAGGGTGTGTTTGGCCCTCCCTATTTGTGGGAAGCTTTTATATATACATATATGCTATGTGAGTTGTTGAACTCATCACTTGGACCAAAATATCTAAGGGAGAGGGAAAGAGAACCGTAAGAGAGAGAGAGAGAGAGAGAGAGAGAGAGAGAGAGAGAGAGAGAGAGAGAAGAGGCAAAGCTTCTCCAAGAGGAAACTCAACATCCATGGAAGTTTGAAGATGATTGAAGAAAATAGAAGAGAGAGGAAGAAGATCAACCAAAAAGCTTGGGAAAATTGAAGAGATTAAAGGGAAGAACAAAGATTTGGGTAAGGTATGTGGCTCTAACTATTATCCTTGTAGAGAATCCATCTACTACATGAAATCAAGGTTTAATTTGGAAATTTCATATGTAAATGAACAAGTGTGTTGGGTTATGAATGGATTGGGTTGAATTCAAGGAATTGAACCTTGAGTTGAGTTCAATCTTAAGAATGATTCATGGAATAACAAGGTTTGGTATGAGAATCACCTATGTGTAAGATGTATTTACATGATTTGGGCACATATTGTAGAAGTTTGAATATATAGAAAAGATGAGATTTGAAGTTTAACTTTGAGCAAGATTGATGTAATTGAGATGAAATTCTATTTGAATGATGTTATTTTGTTATGTTTTGGAAGGAATTCTACATGTTTTTGAGTAATTAGACTTGAAATCAAGCTTAAAAAATGGAAAGATCAAGTGTTAGAGCAAAAACCATTTTCAGATTGTCTGATTTTGCCCAAATTGCACGAGCGGCCACGGGCATCGCACGAGCGGAGCATGAAGAAAAAAAAAAGGTTTCATTCTGCTCTTTGGGTGCTCGAGCGGCCGGTTTCTCTGCTCGAGCGGATTTGGGCCGCACGAGCGGTCCAATTGGGCGCACATGTGGCCAACCCTGTTTCGGCTTATATCTAGTAACTTTGAATAAGCATATCTTTTGCATCCGAATCCGTTTTGAGTGATTCTTGAGCCTAAAATCAAGTCCCGGAAGTCTAGTTTCCAATGGTGGTAGTCTCACTCTCAAATTCTAAGTACAGAAATAGTTATGCCCAACTTAGTGACGACTGTTCATTTTCTATTTACTGGGTTTGTACCATTTCTTCGTCTGAACCTTTTTCCTATCGATTCCTCCTATCTTATGAGGCATGGATTATAACCTATGGAGGACTAATGAGTCTAGAATCATCATAGCTATTGATTAAGGAATAAAATGAGATTGGTTTTATTCTCATCATCTGCTATGTGCATTGTGTTTGGAGGTCAAGACGAGGACATCGTTCCACCGTTGTTCGAGACCTATCACTGTGAGTAATAGTACTGTAGTAGTACATTTTGCTTACTGTTAATAGTTAACATTAACATTCTGTTACCTGCAAGTTAACTTTATTGATTCATGGTGAACAAACGGAACATGTGTGCATCATAGAGCAATGATATCTTTGCGTATCTGGAGTCATTCTATTTTGCCAATGATGGGCCTGAGGCCATTATGATATGAATTGTTCTGTCCCTATTAATCGTACTATAGTGATACATGTGCTTTTTGTTAACAGTTATTATTAATATTCTGTTATATGCAAGACAACTATGTCGACCTGTAATAAACCATGGGGAAATCTTTGTGCACTATTGTGTAATGGTATTCTTATGAATCTGGGATTATTTTGTTTGCTAATATTAGGCCTGAGGCCATTCTGTATTATCTGTGGGCCTGAGGCCAATCTGTTAATATCTGTGGGCCTGAGGCCAATCTGTTAATATTTGTGGGCTTGAGGACAATCTGTTAATATTTGGGCCAGAGGCCAATCTGTTGATATCTGGGCCAGAGGCCATTGTGTATAATCTGTTAGGCCAGAGGCCATTCTGTATAATCTGTTAGGCCAGAGGCCGCTCTGTATAATCTGTTAGGCCAGAGGCCACTCTGTATAATCTGTTGGACCTGAGGCCGCTCTGCATAATATATTGGGCTTAAGGTCGTTTTGTATTCAGCATGGGCTTGAAACCAATCTGTATTATATGTGAACCTGAGACTGTATTGAAATATAGTAATGGATAAGACCTGCATATAGTTGATATCTGTCTATTTATTTTATCCAAGGTTTTGCTTATTCAATTATCTTTCTTACATTACTATTATTCACTGAGCTTCGCTCATTCCGTTTTATGTATATTTCTGTAGGTGAGCCATCGGGGATTGATACTAGAGTTGTACTGAGGTTCACCTGTCTGCCAAGTCACCTGGGGTATGCCTCCGCGTGGAGGCCTTAATTTGTGTTGGGAGTCATATAAATTATTAAGTCTTATGTAAGTGTGTGTGAGATCTATATAAATTCTGTGACTGTACATGTATATATATGGGAGTGTATTTAAATACTTAAATCTAATTAAGCCATCATGTATGCACAAGCTCAATGGATGTTGTCTTTTATTGGTATTGCTTCCGCTTAAGGCCCCGTATGTGGTTAAATATTATTCTAAAATTCTGTATTGAGGCCTATGTACAGGTCGGTCATGGACCAAACTTTTAGGGGCGGGTTTGGGTCGTGACATGGAAAGTGGGTAGATATAGATAAAAACCAAGCTTGAAAGCTTAAAAGGGCCAAAAATGGCGAAAAGGATGAAAGGAGAGAGAAGAGAAACTAAAAAATGACATATTTCCAACTTTCCATGACTTTTATATAAAAAAAGACTGCAGGCAGGATAAGGAGTCTGCGGCCGCGATTTAGATAAGAAGACATATTATGAGCACGACCGAAGGCACTGTAGACGCCAACAAGGCTAACAACAAAATGCGGGCGTGACTAGAAGACCACGGGCCATGTAATTTCTTTCCAGGCCAACAGACCTAAAGGCCAAATTGGTCGCGACCCATCACAGGCATGACCTATCCATAACAAATCGCGGGCGTGACTGACCAGAGTCAGAGCTCCTGAACTTCTACTCGACAGCCAACCCAAAGAACATGACAAACCCATACCATCCAAACAAGGCCAAAGTCGACCGAGACGTCTACATGTCCCATCCAAAAACAAAAGGGATTGGGTTTTTTGACTAGGGCCCCTGTATTAGAGCTATGACTTGATTTGTCAAATCTATGGTACGGGAAACCACTCAGCCTTGGAGTGCAGACATAGAATGAATCTTTCTTTTCAATCTATGTTTCTTTCCTATACTATGGGGCTTTCACCAGTGTCCTCTGCTACTCCTAGAGCTTTCTCTACTCATATTTCTTTTCGTTCTATGTTCTTATCTGTGCCATCTTGTTCATTTCCTTGGTATCGGTAGCTTGCTTTTTGTGCTTGTCGAAGGGGTTTAGTCTCCTCGGATACGATAGCCCTACATTTCGGACTCCTGTGGTTCTGAATCTAGTTTCACAAGTGTAACGTGAAATAGAAAAAAAAAAAAAAAAAAAACACAAATGAGAGTCCAAATCCTGCAAATCTTAGAAAATCCATTTATCATTAGAGATGCCAAAAATGGACTGCATTGCCAGATTTCAAAGTCGCCACCTAAATATTTTTGAAAAATTTAGAAAACTCGTGACTCGTGCCCAAGGCCACTTGTCTGTCATGACGAAAGTGTCTTGGCTTAGGAACTTAGATATGAGAGGGGAAGGTCATGAATTGAGTACTCCACTCACCCGATCAAAGATCGACCTATACTAATCATGATGTGATTTTTATGTATATTATATGCTCTTGTTCCGATTGTTATGCTAACATCTATGTGAGGCACACAAGTATGGACTAAGTCACTCACTTTGGAATGCTTTGATTTCATTTTTGTTTGAAAGTTTTTTTTGAATATGTGCCCCTTGAAAGAGTCAGCTCATATATGCATTAATCAAATCATACCAATTCGCAGCATTAATCAAATCATACCAATTCAAGCGAATTAGCCTTCATCCACAGGCATTCAAGAGGTATATCAAAAAACACTTAGCCTCATGGTAATATGCTTGATATGGCAATACTAACATACATGCAATATGCTAAAGCAAGAAATGCTCACCTAGAACTCAACCGAGGCAAGCCAAAATAGAAGATAATAGTTAGAAAAATGCATGCTCTACTATGCAAGTGAGTAATGCAACACATACAAAATGCAACTAGGTTCTGGTTGTTAACATGACATATGACTCAACTCAAAGCATGCGTTTAGCGCAAGTATTCAAGGAAGTAAACAAACAAAAAAAAAAAAAATTGGCAACAATGTTAGAATGATGAACCGAACCCAATGCATGCAAAAATGGGTATTTTACACATGGTAATGATATGAAACCAAAACATAAATGCAACCATCGTAAGAAAGTAAATAAAAAGGAGAAAGAAATGGGGGTTGGAAGACATACAAACATTACAAGTGTGCCTTCATACGAGAAGGTCCGAATGTTCGAATTTAAACTAACTATTACAACACCAAATTAACTAATTTAACTAGCTATTACAATAACTAAATTTAACTAGCTATAACAATTTCAGACGAATCTAATTAATTAAACATAGTACTATCAAAGCATTAATTTTAAAGGACCACGGGAAGTGAGGCGTTGCATGTGCACAAACGAGAACATCCTCCCAGAAATCTCTCTGTTTTGTTGCCAGAATCTGTTTTGTTTGCAGTCAGAAAATTATTCTATTTTTGTCCCAACTTCTGCTCTGTTCTATCATAAAAAGGACGCTGCGTGCATAAACAATGGTGTCTGGCTGACCTCAAGCAGTGGTCGGCCAGATAGAAAGGTAGCTGGTCGGCCACTGTTTCTAGGTACTGCCCTACGACCATAGAATTGAAACAGGGCAAAAACAGAGTGTTTCTAAGGAATGTTTATCCTTTTTGCCTCTCCCTATCATGAAACTGATCAAGGAAGAAGTAGACCCGATTCACAAACCATCAATTGTCACAAAGTTGTTGCATGATGATCTATGAACCGATAAGATGAAAGATTAATAAATGGAAATAAAAGACCAACAAAACCATTCCCCTATTATGTAGTTACCTCAAGGGAAGTGGTAGACATTGCATCTTGAATCATTAACATCACTAAAGAGTATGTAATGATTCGAGACGCAATAGGTTCAATATAATGTCCGATTGAACCCAACCCAATTTTATTACTCTTTTTTACCACTTTTATTCCAATTTTATTAGCCTCTTTTACATTACCTTCCATTCCTTATTCATTTTTGTCCAAAAGTGATCTATACGTCCACTAAGTGCAAAAAGCAATAAAAAGAAATGTCAAACAAAAGTTGTGCTTGACATGAGAGAGATGTAATGCCGTGGCAATGAACCTCCAAAGAGATTAACCATTAAGCATGAAAAGTCTCTTTCTCATGCCTTGAGCAATAAACTTAGTGTTTAAGACAACCCTTAATCAAAGAAAGCAAAGAAAGGAGGGAGGTTGCAGAGATGACTAGGCAAAGGTGATGATGACAAATATGAATATTTACATGGAAATTATACAAAAAAGGCTATCAACTCAAACGGATTGGTGTCTATGGCCTAAATCACAAAATCTATGAGGACTTACAACACTACAAGGATAATATTCAAAGGATAAACTAAATAAACAATTAAAACAGCCCTAGAACGAATAAAAACAGTGCTGAATTCAGTTTGGAAAGCTAGAAAAAGTAAGCAAAAATGGAAGAGAATAAAGCTAGTACGTAAGCCTAAGGAAGGGTGGCTAACTCCTCCACTTTTTGGACCTTAAAATCACATGTTTTAGCCTTTGAAAACTCTAAAAATTAGTAGCTAAAAGCAAAGAAACAAGCGGAAAAAAACAAGGATTTAAGTTATGGGATAAGGTTCAAGAAATGGTGGTTAACCCCTCCACCTTCAGTAGCTTAATTGCAAGTTTTAGCACTTGAAAAAAGACCAAAATAGTGTGAAAAAGAGGAGAAAAGAGTAGCGCAATGAAGATAGAAGATGGAAAAAGCTATGCCTCTTGAAGAGAGGATGTTCTTTAGTTCACAAACCACAAAGTGATCACCCTCAAGAGCTGAAATTTTGGCTCAATAATCTCAGCAATAAACCTCAAAATTTTGGTTTAGGAAGTGTATGTATAGTGTATGTATATTGCAAGATAGAGACGGAGTGTGTTTGACAAGTTTTTGGCTCTTGGCAAATTTTTCTAACCTAAAACCATGAGGGATGGTCACGTATTTACAGAAAAATAGGTTCCTCTGTCGGAAATATCTATATTGAGCTAGCTAGTGCAAGGCATGCACATGGCACTACAACAAAATACACCTTTGGCGACCAAAATTGGTGACTATAAAAAAATTAGTCGCCAAAAGTTGTGGAATTGGCGACTAAAATTTTTTTTCGTCCCCAAAAGTACAATATTTAGCTATTAATTTTTTTTAGTCGGGATATATTGATTATTGGCGACTAAAAAAAAAATTAGTAGCTAAAAATACCAGAATTGGCGACAAAATAAAAAATTTAGTCGCCGTATATTGAGTTTTGGCTACCAAAATCATTTAGTCGCCGAATGTAAAATAAAAAATTATTTTTTATCTTTGGCAATCAAAAGTTTGGTCGGCAAAAACATATTTTCAGCGACAAAAAATTAGTTTAGTCGCCATATGTTGCGTTTTGGCTACTAAAATCATTTAGTCGCCGAATGTAAAATTAAAAAATTAGTTTTTATCTTTGACGACTAAAAGTTTGGTCGCCAAAAACATATTTTCAGCGACAAAAAGAAATTTCAGTCACCAAAAACTAAAATATTTGAAGGGATTTATTTCAAATTTTGGAGGGATTTTATAAAACTAATTGGCGACTAAATGAGATTTAGTCGCTAATGGTGTAATATATATATAAACATTTTGAGATTTTCTCGCTGGAATTCTCTCTTGCTATGCTCTCTTCATCAGATTTATTTTGAAGGCTGTTAAGGCTCGCAAGTACGGATTTGAAGGTGTTCTATCAGATCTGTGCTTCTCTCTCTTCTGATTTTGTGAGTTTCAATTTGTTCACCCTTTTATTTTAGATTATAAACATTATAACTCAGATCTCACTTCTCTATTTGAATTTATGTTTTTATTAGATCTAGTTGTTCGTCGATCTATCGTTTATGATTTTCTGGTTTTATATTAGATATCATTGTTTGTCAATCTGCCGCTTCTCTATATTTTTCAGATCTGTTTGATAGTTATAGATTTCTGTTCACATTTTTTTTTCCTCTGATCTGTTTGTCGATCTATTTTGATTCATTAATTTTTGTGGCCTTTATCTTATTTTCAGATCTGTTCATTGATCTGTTTTGATTCATCAATTTTTGTGGCCTTTCTCTTATATTGATCTATATATTAATATGTATTTGTTGGTTACACGTAAATGAGTTGAAGTTGAAAATTGCTTGAGGTGAAGTTTGAAAATTGGTCCTTTTACTATCCTATGTAAACTCAGATTTCTTAATCCAAGGTTTGATTTCCCTAATCTAATAGCCCCCAACCTATCATTCGTTGTAGGAAACGTGCCTTTACCATGCTTGCATAGAATGTGCACTTCTCGCCTTGGCATGAAATGCGCGTCCTAATGTTGCATGGAGCATACATTTCTCGCAGTTGCATTGTTATGCACGTTTCACTTGCATTGTTGTGCACACTCCAGCTGCATTGTTATGCGTGCTTCACTTGCATTGTTATGCACACTTTACTTGCATTCTTATGCACTTTTCACTTGCATTGCTATGCACCATTCTACTCACATCATTATGCACCGTTGTTTATCTGACATTGAATATGCACTGTTGGTTATCTTGCATTGCATGTGCATCGTTGTCATTCGTCTCGCAAAAGACATGCATGGCATTGCATCTTATCTTTCAAGTTTCCCTCTCATACATGCACAATATTGTATGTACGGTTCATTCAGAGGAATTTCGAGTAAAACCATCCCTCTCTTTCGTCTCATCAGTTAGAGACATTCGGGCACACTCGATGTCTATACTGGCATTTCGTTGGTTAGAAACACCTGGGTGCACTTGGTGTTTACGCTATACCCTTGTTAGAAGCATTGGGACGCACTCCCATGTTTATACAACTCCACAGTGCTTGCAATGTCACATTTCCTTCTCTTGCGTGTGATACGCTGAGAAGTGGTGCCTTTCTCTCTCTCGCGTGTGATACGCTGAGAGGTGTACCTTTCCTTCTCTTGTGTGTGATACGCTGAGAAGTGGTGTCTTTTCCTCTCTCGTGTGTGATACGCTGAGAGGTGTACCTTTCCTTCTCTTGCATGTGATACGCTGAGAAGTGGTGACCTTCCCTCTCTCGCGTGTGATATGCTAAGAGGTGTACCTTTCCTTCTCTTGCATGTGATACGCTGAGAAGTGGTGCCCTTCCCTCTCTTGCGTATGATACACTGAGAGGTGTACCTTTCCTTCTCTTGCGTGTGATACGCTGAGAAGTGGTGCTTTTCCCTCTCTCGCGTGTGATACGCTGAGAGGTGTCGCTTTTCCTTCTCTCGCATGTGATACGCTGAGAGACGCTGTGTTTGAGACTTCGGGTATTCCCGGTAATCGCTTTTAGCCTTCTCCGCGTGAGACGCAGTGAGAATTGTATAATTTTCTTACATCCTTTCTGTTGGAATGTGTGAGACTGTTGTATCTTATTCGCTTGTTTAAAATGTTACGTTTACCATGCCTAGCACTTGCATAAATGCTTCATTACAGCTTTCTTTGCATAATCATAAGTTATGTTCTGCATTATGCATGTCATTTGCATTTTGCCCCAGCCCGCGGGCGCATCTCTATATTGTTATTTTGTATGTTTGTTTAAGTCTTCGGCCTTGTCAAAAATGGGTCGTCTTTGGGCTTTGTACATTCACTCCTGTCATCTTTTGACTTTCGAGTTCTGTCAAAGAGGGGCAACTGTAGACACCCCATTTTTGACCGTCCTCAAGACTTGGATGTCATCGTTTGAACACTCGATGATCATCCATGCTCATGTTCATTTTGAGTTCCTGAAGATCTCGGTTGTGCGCCTTGCCTTGGAACCTCTCACTTGTCTGTTTTGTGCTTGGTTGTGGACCAAAAGCTTGTGGCTTTGTTTCGGAGGGAAGGGGGTGGCCTACTGGCCAGCCCTACAACCCATCGGCCAGGCCCTGTGCCCATCGGCCATCAGTGGTGGCTGGTCAGCATCACTGATGGTCGGTCGGCAACTTTAGTGGCCAGTCGGCCATTTTTTTGGCCGAGGCCCCTTTTTCTATTTTTGCAGATATTTTTCTTCTAGCTGGTGCCAGTTGTTGATCACTTTGTGTATCTTGCATACACGTTTATGGATGGATTCACACCAGCTTTAGCTTGTCAAGGAAGCTTTAGCTTGTGTTTTTCTATATAAGGGGAGGCCCTCCCCCTTCTCTAGGGTTCTAAAATCTTGCATTAGGGCTATACATATCCCTCTCTCTTTATATTTCTCCCTCTCTCTCTATATTTGCAATTGTTTGTGCTCAAAAGTGCCATTTCTTTACACTTTTGCACACAAACACCTAGTGAAACACCTTCACTCTTGAGCTGAGGTTCTTGGAGGTTGCATTTGAGTGGTTTTAGCTTGGTTTTTGCCTCTGAAGTTGCTGTTGTGAAGTTGTTTTTCAAGGGTGAGTCTCTAGCCTCTTTAAAGCTTTGTTTTCATTGCTTATTTGGCCCTACTTGCATGATGTTTTAGGCCTAAGTTTCAACTGAAAAAAGTAATTTATTTAAGTGCTCAAGGTGGTTGTTTGAGACCACTTTGGTGTTAGGAGTGGTTTACCCTCTTTGATGGCTTGTTTGGCCTTGCCTTAAGTCATCTCTTAAGGCCTTTGAGGTCATCTCTTTTTTGGCCTTCCTACCACTGAATTCCAGGGGAATTTCAATGGTGGAAATGTGGTTTTGAGGTTCCAAATAGGTGGGGGTTGTCCCCCCTCCTCTACTCTTGTTGGCTTGTGTTGATGGCTCATCAAAAGAGCATGTATTTCTATCTTCTTGAGGCTTTGTTTGAGCATTTTTTTGTGACTTCTTAGACCTGTCATGACTCTGTTTTTGGCTGTTTTGGTCACCTCTTGCATGCTTCTAGTACTTGTAGTGTAATCCTACTTGTAGCCTTGCAAAGTAGCATGTCTCTCTTGCTTGTTTTGGTCCTATCTCAGCATGTTTTTGGTGTTATTTTAGCATGATATAGCTCTGTTTTGGGTCGGTTTGATTGCCTCTTGCATGCTTCATACCCTTGTAGTGCAATCCTCCCTATAGCCTTAACATGCATCATGCTCTGAACCACCATTTTAGCATGTTTTTGGCTCCACTCCAGCAAGATTTTACTCATGTTTTGCCATGCTTAAGCTCTATTTTAAGTGTTTTTGGTCATCCATGCCTTGCTTTGTGTAGCCATAGTGCAATCTTGCTCACTAGCTTGGTGTTTTGAGTCCACTAACATGCATTGCTTGGGCTATTTGCATGATTTAGCATCGTTTGATATATGATTTCAGTGCATGAAATATGGTCATACTCTTCCATGCTTCACTCTTTCAATGCTTTTGGTAGGTTATGCTTTGTGCCTTAATCATGAGCCAATTGGCATGCATGCTTGCCTAAGCCTTTTGGGCTACCATCTCAATGTGTTTTGGTCTTATTTTTCCATGATACAACTCTGTTTTTGGTTGGTTAGAGCATCCCTCATTTGCTTCTTACACTTGTAGTGTAATCATGCTCATTGTCCTAGCTTACTTGGTGTTCTGGCCTTTTATTCTACCACGTGTTAGCTATGTTCAAGCATGTTTTTGGCCTTGTTTTGGCATGTTTTAGGACTGTTTTGAGTCGTCTTGGCCCTTTGGGGCTTGCTTGATATGGCTATGGTACAAGTGCCCTTGCTAGCCTTAAGCTTTGAGCCCCCTAGCATGCCTCATTTGTGATATGTGCATGTTTTGGCATCATTTGGCATGTTATCTCAGTGCGTATAATGTAGCTACACTCTCACATTTGTCACTTCTTTGTTATGTTTGAGAGTTATGCTTCTTTGATTTGTTCATGGGTTAATGCATGAGCATGCATTTCTTGCCTTTTTGTGCCTAAGTTTTGGTGTGTTGGCCACTGTTTTGGAGCATCTTAGGTCTGTCCATATGTGGTGTAAGTCCATTGAGAATTGTATTGCATGCCTCTTGTATGATGCTCTTTACTTGCTTTGATGCTTTAGCCTCCAAACATGCCATGCATGCATTGTTCATATAGCGGAATCTTGTGCATGCCACATTATCATTGATATAGATAGGCATGTTGTGTGTGTTGCATTGTGTTTGGATCGGATGTTGATCCAAACACAAGAAACGAGGGGCGTTTCATACTTGAAGTGATGAAACGCGCCTCATTTCTCGATCGCCGACCCTCTTGATCAAGCATGATAGAGGTGGAGCCCCTTATTTGTTATTTGTGTGCATTCACTGACATTGACTTGTGCAAACTTGGCTTCTCGGCCATCGTGCATTGCGATGCTCGGTTGGTGGTCCGAGAGTCGAGTACCACACTCCCTTGAGCTTGAGAAATGATAGGGAGGGTGGTTGTGCACGCATTCCTTGCAAATACAATGTCATGCCTCTGTTTGTGCTCTGCTGTAGCAAAAGGAGAAATTACAGGAAGCAGTGGCCGACCGGCCATCAAAGCTGCCGACCGGCCACCAAGGCTACCGATCGGCTATCAGAAGTGGATGATGGCCATCAACTTTGGCCGATGGCCATCCCTCAACATGTTCCTAAGGTGGGTCAGAAACATTTTGGAAGTTGGCATAATTTTCAGAAGTACGAAAGTGTGCAAACAGAGGCATCATGAGGCACGGTAGTGGATTTCCGGGAGGATGCGACCGAGCATGCATCCTTCATTGTTCAAGGCGAAGCTGTGACAGCCTAATTTACATGCTTTTCATACTTAGTTGGTTTTGTAACTTAATTAATTTGATTAATTAGTTTCAGTTTGTAATTAATTAGCTTAGTGTAGCTAATTAGTTAATTTATTCGGACCCTCCGTCGAGAGGGCGAATATTGTAATAAGTGTGCGTGTGTGTGATGCATGTCTTTCAACCCCATTTCTTTCTCCCTTTTACTTATCAGCTATCGATGGTTAGTTTAGGGCATATTTCGATTAGCATACTTATGTTTGCATGCGTGCATCATTCATTTTGTCTTGCATGCACCAGGCTCGGCGCATCATTCAAACTCCATTGTATTTCAATACCAATTTGAATACATGTTATCTAGTTGCATTCACATGACATCTTAGAATAGCCGAGCCTATCTTAGTTGCATTTTGCGTGTGTTGCATTAGGCATTCTTGACATAGCTAGGTTCATGCATTGATTTCTAACTAGCTTTTGTTTTGGCTCGGAGTACACTGTGAGTGTTTATGCTTTAGCATCCTTGCATGTGTGTAAGTGACTGCCATGATAGCATGCTTGCCATGAGGCTAACTGCTTAAGTGTTTAAACTGCATGAATGCCTGTGGATGAAGGCTTCATTGCCTGAATTGGAACAATTCATCAAAATGTGCATTTTAAGCCCACTTGAAGTGGCAAATCACCATGATTTCTAAGCCCACTTGAGGGTGGCAAATCCACATTTTAGCCTACTTGAGGGTAGCAACTTCAAACTATTTTCGAAAAACAAACATGAGATGTTTTGTTCCAACTCGAGTGATTTAGTCTATACTTGTATGCTGTGCGCATCACATATTAAAGCCAGCTAATAACCGGAATAAGAACACATATGTTTTTAAAAACAACATATCATGTTTAGTAGAGGCCGATCCTTTGATCGGGCGAGCAGGGGTGCTCATTTCATGACCTTCCCCCCTCGTACCCAAGTTCACGAGCCGAGGCAACTTTTGTGATGACGAACACGTGGCCTTAGACACGAGTCAGGGTTTCCTAAATTTCCCAAAAACAAAATATTTAGGTGGCGACTGTAAAATTTGGCAAAGCAGTCCATGTTTGGCGCTTTTCGATTCAAAATTGATTTTTCAAAACCAATTGCCGGATTTGGACTCTTTGGTGATTTATCAGTCTTACATTGTACTTTTGTGAGATTAGATTCAGAACCGTGACAGGAGCCTGAACTGTAGTAGCTAAAACCCAATTCGCGCCCTCGCGTGCGGAGCGGAGTTCAGGCGGTCTACACCATGTTTCTTCACTCTTGGACCAGCCCTCGGCTCTTCATGTTTGCAGCTTCTGGTGGCCTGCCAGCCACCCTTTTCAGCTGCCGGCCATCACTTTTTGGTTGTCGGCCACTAGTGTCTTTTGTAGATATTTTATGACAACTGTGCCAGCTGTTTGTACAGATGCATGCATCTGTCCCCACGTGTAGGGATGGATATTCTTGAGGAGAACTCATGTTCTCTATATATAGGAGGCCTCCCTCTCATGTTTTAAGGTTAGAAAAATTTTAGAGCAAAATGTTTCCCCGATAGGAAATTCCTACACTTTTGCTTACAAATCTTCAACCTTTGCCTATACACACTTAACCAAACCTCTTCATCTTTGAGCTGAGGTATTCTTGAGCCTTGTTGGAGCTCTAGAGGGTGTGTTTGCTTGGTTTTGTTGCTTGGGATTGGTTTTCCTCTTCAAAGGTATAAGACTTTCCCTATTTGCTTGCTTTGTCTACTCTTTTTCTTGCAATTTTCCAAGTGTTTTTGGGCTGTAACACTTCTGTATTTTTTGGGCTGAAACTTGGGTTTTAAGGCCATTAAAGGTTGAGGGGTGTTCCACCTTTCTTTGTAGCTTGTTTTGGAGGCCTTTTCCCTTGTGTTTTCCATCCTTTTAGTATCTATTTTTGAGCTTTTAAACACTGATTTTCAGAGTTATTTTAGTGGCCAAAATCATGTTTGGAAGTCCAAATTTGGAGGGGTTAGCCTCCCCTCCTTGTGTCTTGCTTACTAGCCTAGCTTATGCCATGTTTTAGCATATTAATCTAGCTAGGGGTGTGCAAAATACCGCCCAATCCGCTAAAACCGTACCGATCCACATCAATCTGCACTGCTCTAACCGCGGTTTAAACTTTAAAATTTATAATCCGCCAACCAAACCACTCCGCTCCGCTATATTTAATACATATATATTTTTTAATTTTCAATGAAATATCAATGTAAAAATGAGTGTGAGAGAGATTTAAGATATCAAATTTATTACAAATTAGTGGTTATATATATGAAACATATTATGTAAAATAACTTTGTATTATATATCTAAAAAATATTATACAAATTAGTGTTATATGTTATGCAAATGTATGATAATTAGCTACAATATTTTTCAATCCGTCAATCCGCTAAAAACTGCCCAAACTGCAATTTGTCAATCCACTAATCCGTTAACCCACCATTCGGTTTGTAATTTTACTCTCAAACCGCCCGAACCGCACTTTGCACACCCTTAAATCTAGCTATTCTTAGCTTAATTTCAGCATGTTTTAGGACTTATTTTAGACCTTTTTAGCACTGTTTTGGGCTGTTGGTTGCATTTCAGCTTTGCTTTGCATGCTTATAGTATAATAGTCCTCATGAGTTTGGTGTTCTAGGCCTTAGATACCATCTCCTTTGAATTGATTGTATTTATTTATGGCTTTCCATACTTGTAATTACACTTAATCATCTCTGCAACCTCCTTCCTTTCTTGGCTTTTTGTTTTGCTTTGAAAGTGGTTCAAACAACTTGTTTGTTTGAAGCATGAGATTGAGATGTCATGCTTAATAGTTTAATTCCTTTGGGGTTCATTACCAATGGTATGATGTCTCTTTCATGCATAAAACAACTCTTGGTTTGAGCCCTCTTTCCATTAGAGGACTTAAACTCACCATTGGACTCAATTGATTAAAGGATGGTTGGTAATTAAAATGGAGTAATTAAAATGGGACTAAAATGGTGCAAGATAAGAATTTGGTTTTGTGTTCAATCGGACGTTAATTGAACACATGGAAGCTTGATACATTTCATACTCATTAGTGATGAAATGGTTCAAGCCTCCAAGGTCACTACTTCCCTTGATCTTCCATAATAGGGAGGTGGTTTTGAGAGTCTCACTTCATAGCATTTATTGAACTTGCACACGTTGGTTCTTATGTCATCATGCAATGAAATTGCTTGAGTTGATGGTTTATGAACCAAGCATGCTCCTCCTTTGATTTGTTCATGAAAATGAGCGGTGAATTGTGCAAATAAATCCTTAAAAATACCCTGTGCATGCTCTGTTTGTTCTCTGTTGCAACAAGATAAATTGAGCAATAGTGGCCGGCAGGCCACTTTCCATAGCCGACAGGTGGCCGATAGGCCACCTTTGATGGCCAGATGGCTATCACTGGTGGCCGGTAGCCCTTATCACTGGCCAGCCGACCATTGATGCAAAATTTAGCAGTGTGTTTTTGAGGCAAATCAAAGTTATTCTGGAAGTGGGCAACAGTGTATGTGTTCTCTGTGCAACAGAGGCTCTCTAGAAGCAAAACAGTGGCATTTTCGGGTGGAAACAGAGCATGTGCATGAATATCCCTCACTTCTCGAGGTGGAATAATTAGCTTAGTACTTAATTGTTTAGCTTAATTACTTCTTTTAATTGCACTTGTGTTGTAATTATTTAATTAGTTAAAGTAGTTAACTAGTTGTGATGATTGTAATCATTAATTAACTAGAATAGTTAATTCTTTTGTTGTAATAATTAGTTAAGTAGTTTAGCTAATTTCATTTGTTTTGTAATGATTAGCTTAGCTTAAATAGTTAGCTAGTTAGTTCATTCGGACTCTCCTTCATGAGAGCGCAATGTAATAACATGTATGTTTCTCCCTTTTATTTACTAGCTTATGATGGTTAGTTTAGGGACATCATGTTTCAATTAGCATTCTTCATGTTTGCATCCATTTGTATTGCATGCACCGAGGCTCAACTCATCATTCTAACTTGCATTGTTAGTTTAAACACTTCTTTGAATACATGCTTAGACCGCATGCTATCAAATCGATTCATATGTCATATTAGTAGCCGAGCCTATTAATTCCATATTGTATGTGTTGCATTAGTCATAATGCATAGTTAGAAATCATGCATTTTTCCTAACTCATTTCTCTTTTTGGCTTAGAGTACTAGGTGAGCCTTTATTCGCTTTAGCATTTCGCATGAGTGTGATTGTTGTCATGTCTAGCATGCTTGCCATGAGGCTAATTACTTAAGTTCTATAACTACTTGAATGCCTGTGAATGAAGGCTAATTGCTTGAATTGGAATAATTTGAGTAAATGTTCATATGTGATCACTTTTTCAAGTGGTATATATTCGAAACAATTTTCAAAACAAACATGAGCTAGATGTTCCAATTCTTGCAAGTTAGTCAATACTTGTGTGTGTGTGCATCACATAGTAATGCTAGCCTAATAAACTGGAACAAGAGCATATGATGTAAATAAGATTCATATCATGATCAAGTAAAGGCCGATCTTTGATCGGGCAAGCGAGGGTGCTCAATTCATTCATGACCTTCCCCTCTCGTACCTAAGCTCCTGAGCCAAGACAATCTTGGTGATGACAGACACGTGGCCTTTTGCACGAGTCTCGGGTTTCGTAAATTTTCCCAAAATAAAATATTTAAGCAGCGACTCTGTATCTGGCAAAGTAGTCCATTTTTGGAAATTTGATTCAAAAATCGATTTTACAAAAGATTTGTCGGATTTGGACTCTTTGATGATTATCTATTTTTCATTGCACTTGTAAGATTAGATTCAGAACCGCGGAAGTTCGAACTATAGGGCTTCTTTCGACTTCCGAAAGGGGGCGCGAAAAAGTCAGGCTACAGTTTCTAGCGACTCTGCTAGGGATTTAGAGAACTTGACTCGAACTTCATGATGTGAAATTTTATCTACACTTATGTGTTTCTTTGCATTGCATTTGCATAAGTGTGTTTAAGTCACTGTGTTTGCCATCTGCTATTCCTGGACGATTTGCTGAAGGCTTGCCTAAAAAGCTTGCGCTGACTGGTCACGGGCTCTGCCATGATGGGAACACAACCCTTGGATCTGGACTACCGCTATACCGTTTGTTCCTTATTTCACTTCTCGATGTCAGGTGTGAAAGGTATATTAGGTAGTCTTGTCGAGGTACCCTTTTGACCATTTGGCCTAGATGTATATTGAAAGCCATAGAGATTGTTCCAAACTAGGACAGGATGCTCACCCGAATGCAGGATTGTGTGAAAACAGCTTTGTTTGAATAGTGAACCCTAGTTCCTAACAAAACTAGGATAGTGTAACCCAACCCCCTCATAGTGGTGTTTTGGCTCTTACTTAACTAGTATGTGCTTTACAGTGAAACTATACAGGAATATGCGTATCAGTTGCAAGTTCGGTATAAGTTTTGGGGGCAGAATTCTGTGTTGAGTGCAGTCCTATAGCTTTGATTACATCTGTGTGTTGTTAACATTTGATCCGAGGTGTTATGCAGTTTCTGATTACTGCTTTCTTTTTGGTTTATTTCTTTTTGCTCGGTAGTATAACACCATAGCTTTGGACAGTTCAGATATCCCCCAAGCGCTCTGGACCTATGTCAAAAGGCTTTGCAAAGCCGGAGATCTTGTTGGGGGACAGCCCGTGTTAACTTCGCTCTCGCCGGTTACTAGACGGAGGAGAGTAAGGCAGAGTTCATCGGTCCAATTTCTACAGCAGTCACCCCTCACTTCACCTATATCTAGTCAGGCTCAGTCTTCTACATCTAGTCTAGTACGAGATCACTCGCCAATTTTGATGGCACAGTATCCTCCAGTTAGCATGGAGGAACTAATCCACCACCTTCAACAAACAGTTGAAACTACGTAGCAAGACGCTGCTCGTCAGGCCGAGGTCACAACATGTCAGGCTGAGGTAATAAACAGGTTGCAACAACAACAACCACAGCCGGCAGCAGCTTCGGCATCTCATGCACCTCCTACGGGTATGCCAGCACCCAAAGCCACTACCCATGTTGACAATCAGGGCAATCCAACAGAGCTGATCCCACTACAAGCCTCTAAAGCACCTGTGTACCAAACCGAGGCTCCATTTGAGTTTGAGGTTGACCCGACCGTACTTAAGGTCAACAAGCTGGAGAAGCTCTTTAAGAGAGTACAAGGTGTTAATTCTATCCCTGACATAAAAGACAGGGTATACCGACTCTGCAGTGACATTGCCAAATCGGTTCAAAATGCCACACATCGATAAATTTGATGGCTCCGGAGATCCCATGGTTCATCTTCGGCCATTTTCAGACATCCTACGGCCGATGGGCCTGACCAGACTACAGAAGCTCTCTTTCTTTGGCCAGACCATGTCGGAAATAGCAGCTATATAGTATGTGAAGCTAGAGGATTCTGTGAAGCAGAGTTTGGAGGAAAATGGCTAAGGCCTTCGTTGCACAGTACTCATACAACACCCAAATCGAGGTCACAACTCGTGTTCTTGAGGCAACACGCTAAGAGCCGAAGGAGGGCTTTTCAGAATTCGTGACAAGGTGAAGGGCCAAAGCTTCAATGATGACCACAAGGCCTTCTGAGAAGGATCAGGTAAGGATGGTAGTCCGCAATCTACACGGGAAGTTGCTACAGAAAATGATCGTCCTACCTTTGTTCACATTTACCGAGCTCCATAAGATAGGGGTTCAAATTGAAGACGCCATAACACAGGGATTGATTACTGATGAGAAAGAGTAGGCCAAGAGGCATTTTATGCATAGTTCCAATGCTACCACCAGTGGTAGCACAGCTCCGTAGCCGTCAGATGTGAGTGTAGTCACCACCACAACCAAGACCGCTAATCCCTTTGCCAATACAACTCCACAAACTTCAACCAACCCTGCCCAATCCCAGAGGACCTTTACCCAACTCTACATGCCTTTATCTCAAGACATGAAGGTGCTAATCAAAAAAGGGCACCTCAAACCATTAGAGCTACGCCTACTACCCGATCCTCTTCCACCCAAACACAACACAGCCAAGTACTATGCATTTCACCAACAGCACGTTCACGACACTGACCAATGTTTTAGGTTGTGTCATGAGATTCATGACCCCATTGACAACAAAGTGATTGCACCACCCAATAGAGCAAATGTTACTACCAACCCTAATCCATACACTAGCTATTCTTTATGATCCCAGTGTATACATTACCCTTTCCCACCTACCCAGACCGACAGTGTTCATTCCTGAAAGTACAGATTTGTGCATGATGGACACGCTCGTACTCTAACCTAAGCCTGTGGTGGTGACAGTTACAGTAGAAGGGAGGTAGGCCTTAGAGGAGAGTACAAGTCCGTTGCTTGAGTGCTCTGAGGACTTGTCTGAGGGGGTGTATGATCCAAGCTACCACATTGTGCCGATTGATCAAGTCAAGCCCAGAACTGGTATAGCCAACTATAGTGGAGGTCAATGTAGTTAGGGAGGATGGCCCGAGCCAAGGGTTGGATGATCTAGCGAAGCTTGAGGAGGACTTAGACAACCTACAATTCTTTGATGAACAAGATCAAGGGGATGTGCAGATTAACTGGTTCGATTTGAATGGATCAATGGACAACTCTGGATGGTTGAGTGATGAACCCGACAAGGAGGATGGAACTGAAATAAAACCGAAGGAAAAGAAAGCAGGAATTGCTGTGGTGGCCGGAATGGCCAATGAAAAGGGGAAACTGCCGGAGAACACCGGCGTGGAAAATTCAGCTCAAGAACTGGGAGCTGTGAGTACTGTGGATACAGAATAGGAAGGTGCGCTGAAGCAGTTTGCACAAGAAAGGGCTAAAGACAACCAGGAAGTTGTAATGGTCCAACACCCTGCGGGGGGGAACTTGTGAGGTGAAAGTGATACAAATGGAGCCGCACAACAATTTGTCGGCTGCCGGAGGTGTACGGTGAAAGGATGACGATCTACTCTTAGCTCACACCGACGAGGACTGGAGTGAATGCCTTCCAAGCAACACATGGTACGCAGAAGAGATAGACCACATGATAAGAAGTGGGTAGTATTTCAAGCCACCGCACTTAGACCAAGCTAAGGCCTCGGGAAAGATAGAGAGGTTGAGAAACAGAAAGAGAAGCAGTTGGAAGAAGAGGTAGTGTTGAAGCAACTGAAGAAAATCTAATTTCACATCTCAATTTGGGGTCTTCTCATGGCCTCCCGTGTGCATGGACAAGCTATGCTTTCAGCAATGGACAAAGCCAAATTGTCCATTGACACTACTCCTGAACAGCTTGTGGGATTAGTCTTCCCAGGTGGTGCCGGGCCAACTCTAACCTTTTCTAACAAAGAAATGCCGCCGGAAGGCTCAACTCACAACAAACCCCTGTACATATCCGTTGAATGCAAGGAAAACTGGGCACAGGTGGTGTTAATAGACACCGATTTAGCTATCAATGTCTGTCCTTCTCGCACAGCTTATGCAATCAGCCTTAGACCGATAGACTTTGTGCCCACAGCCCAAGTAATTCGAGCATATGACAATACCAGTAGGGAGGTTATGGGCACAGTACAAATCAGAGTCCAGGTAGGCCCGGCTCAGCAGGATGTCGAGTTTTATGTCCTGGATGTCCCGACCACCTTCAACTTACTATTAGGGAGACCCTGGTTAGATCTAGTAAAAGCAGTCTCTTCTACCCTCCACCAAATGCTGAAATATGCTCACGGGAAAGGAGTGGCGATTATTTTCATCAATTCGTCTATCCATCCCCCACCAGAGGTAACTATACCAGTGTTAGAGATCGTTCATAGTGAGGAGGATGTATTCCTCTCAAGGTTTACGCTAGCTGAAGCCCGGGTAGTACAGACCATCTTGGCTGCTGATGAGGGCATGTTTGTCAGCGCTCAATCAATCTATGTCATGAACAAACTGCAACATGTGCCAGGAATGGGACTTGGAAGAAGTGACCGAAAAGGTGTCATAGCATTGGCCAATGTGCCGATAATCCACATATCTTTTGTTCAGGACATATACTCGGCAAAGAGGTTTAGGTCAGGAAAAGGGAAGAGATGGAAAGCAGAGCCAGAGCAAAGCAGGCTGGGAAACACTCTGAGCTCGTTCACATGCCAATTCGGGGAACGTAGAATGGCTGCTTTGTTCAGGAGGGATAAAACTTCTTTTGCGGCTTTCCCAAGCCAAGGATGAATTTTGCAAAGCAGCGTGTCCTCGGCTTCGAAATCTTATTTGACTTGCAGTTGCAAGATAGGGATGCCAAGAAAAAGGCTGAGCCAACTACCGAAGCTAAAAGGAGCATGGAAAGTGACTCGGACAACAACGAGCTCAAAGTAAGGACAGCACTGGCATGTTTCCTTGCAGATCTTCCGGCTGACACGGAGAACTCGGAAGATAATCTTGCCATCTCCATGATCGGGGACCAACCAGGTGTGAACCCATCCAGCAACATTTTGGATGCATCTGAAGCACCATATCTTATCTGGCAGCTGGAGGAGGGCTACCTATCTAGTTCTGAGTCAGGTGATGAACTAGAATCTGATTCCACAGAGTCTATGGAGTCGAAATCAGATTCTGACTCCTCCGAGTCCGAGTCTGGTATTCTTGGAGGTGATAACCCGGATGTCAAGGTCTTGTCCAGGTCCTCTTTTTCTTTTGCTTTATGAGTCGGTTGTAACCGAAGAGCTGGACCTTATGAATAAGAATGCTGCTGATTCTAAGTATTTCTCCACGCCACTTGTTTATTGTATTAACCTAGATTTCCAGAATTTTAATGAAAATGACAAGGAAGGAATTCCTTTGATTTTGAAAAACTTGATTAATCGAGAGAATGAGAGGTTTGCAAAACCCTGTGCTGATGAAATCATTGCTATTACTGTGGGTACTGAGAGGGATCCGCGTCTAGTCCAGATCGGGTCCACATCGTCTTCGGAGGAGCGCGAGCGCTTAGTCGCTTTATTAAAAAATTTCAAAGATGTTTTCTCGTGGTCCTACGAAGATAGGCTTGGAATCAATCCTGAGATTGTACAGCATCAGATCCCTCTTAACCCCAAGGCCCAACCCCTTAAGCAAAAGTTGCGAAAAATCTGTCTAGATTAGGTATTGAAAATCAAGGAAGTTGTCACCAAGAAAATGGAAGCACGTTTCTTGTTAGTATATGAATATCCGACTTGGTTGGCCAACATCGTCCCAATGCCGAAAAAGGATGGTAGAATCCAGGTGTGTGTGGACTTTTGGGATTTGAATAGAGCCAATCCGAAGGATGACTTTTCTTTGCCACACATTGATGAATTAGTGGACTTCACTACGGGTCATTCATTACTATCCTTCATGGACAGGTTTTCCGGGTATAACCAGATTCTAATGGTGCCTGAGGACAGAGAGAAACTTGCATTTACCACGCCGTGGGGTACCTACTGCTATCAGGTTATGCCGTTTGGGCTGAAGAATGCCGAGGCTACCTACCAAGGGGCTACCTACCAAAGGGCTACAACCACCATTCTGCATGATATGATCCACAAAGAGGTCGAAGTATACGTGAACGACATGATTGTCAAGTCCAAAGAAACAAAGGGCCACTACACTGCCTTGAAGAAATTCTTTCAACGGATTAGAGAATACAGATTGAGGTTGAACCCGTAGAAATGCACTTTCAGCGTAACAGTAGGGAAAATGCTGGGCTTTTTGATTACACAAAGAAGCATCGAGGTAGATTGTAGACCGACTTTCTCCGCGCGCCCCCCCTTTCGGAGAGGGTGCGAATTGGTCTCACTACAGTTCGGACTCCTGTCACGGTTCTAAATCTAATCTCACAAAGTGCAATGTAAGACTGATAAACACCAAAGAGTCCAATCCGGCAAATCATTTTGGAAAATCGGATTTTGAATCAAATAATGCCAAAACTAGGCTGCTTTGCCAGATTACAGAGTCGCCACCTAAATATTTTTTTTTGGAAAATTTAGGAAACCCTGACTCGTGCCAAAGGCCACGTCTCCAAAGTTGCCTCAGCTCAGGAACTTGGGTACGAGAGGGGAAGGTCTTGAAATGAGCACCCCCGCTCACCCGATCAAAGGATCGGCCTCTACTGAGCATGATATGTTGTTTTATAAACACATGTGTTCTTATTTCAGTTATTAGCTAGCTTACTATGTGATGCGCATAGCATACAAGTATAGACTCAATCACGAGAATTGGAACAAAACAACTCATGTTTGTTTTTGAAAATGGTTTGAAAGTGCAACTCGCAAGTAGGCTAAAGTGCGGATTTGCCACCCTCAAGTGGGCTTTAAAACATGATGATTTGCCACTTCGCAAAGTGGGCTTAAAACTTGCATTCATTGAATTGTCCCAATTCAAGCAATGAAGCTTTCATCCACAGGCATTCATGCAGTTAAGCATTTAAGCATATAGCCTCATGGCAAGCATGCTAAACATGGCAATACTCACACCCATGCAAGTATGCTAAAGCGTAAAACTTACAGTGTACTCCAAGCCAAAACAGAAAACTAGTTAGAAATCATGCATGATCCTAACTATGTAAGATGCCTAATGCAACACATGCAAAAATGCAACTGAATTGGCTCGGCTTTCTAAGATGGCATATGAATGTAACACTTGATAACATACTTTGAAACATGTATTCAAGAAAGTGTATTAAAATTGTAGTGCAGTTTGAATGATGCGTTGAGCCTGGTGCATGCAATACAAATGAATGATGCAAACATGCAAAGCATAAGGTATGCTAATCGAAATATGCCCTAATCTAACCATCGAAAGCGGTAAAATAAAAGGGAGAAAGAAATGGGGTTGGAAGACATGCACACACACACGCATCCTTATTACAACATTGTGCCCTCGCGACGGAGGGTCCGAATGAATACGCTAAGCTAAGCTAACTAATCTAATTAATCTAATTAGACTAATTATTACACAATGAAACGAATAACTAGCAAACTACTTACTAATTATTACAACAATTAACTAATTAACAAATTAATTAATTAAATCACAAATTCAAGCTAATTAATAAAAAAAGCTTTAAACTAAGTTGCCTCAGCTCTGTTTGAAGATGTTGAACACGCATGCACGCATTCGGTTTCACGCCCTGAAAAGCCTTCCGGTTTGCTCTTTAGAGGCTTTGTTTGCAGGGTGTCTTCAAGAACTTGCTGCTGAAACTTACCAAACCGATGCCAAGGAGTGCACCAGTGGCCTGCCGACCACCTGCCGGCCAACAATGAAAAGGTGGCGGCCATCAGTGTGGCACTGCCGATCACTAGTGTGCTGTGACACCAAATTGCAACAAAGCACAAAACAGAGGAAAATTGAGGGTCTTCCAAGAACATGTATGTACTATGCCCCTCCTTATAATCTTAAAACATCAAGGGAGAGGCATTATTGGATCCAAAACCATCAATCAAGCATGCAATGCATGATGGTCAAAGATCCAACTTGCACACATTTCAATAAATGCAAGACAAACAAGACTCTAAGACCACTACCTTATCATGGAAGATCAAAGGCAATGAAGACAAAGGGAATTGGCTCATTTTCATCACTTTGAGTATGAAATGGACCAATTCACCTTGTGTTCAGTATAATGTCCGATTGAACACAATGCAATGCAAATGCAACATGCTTATCTTGGCATGTTTTACTTGATTCAATTCTTGTTTACACATTTTACATTACCAATTAGTCCTTTAACCGGTAAGTCCAATGTGAAAAGTCCTCTAATTGGAAAGATGGCCTTAGCCACAAGCACCTTGAGCACGAAAGAAACCTCATGTTGTTGGTCAGTAGAAACCCTCAAGAGAAGGATAAAACCATTAGGCATGAGAGCCTCAATTCCATGCCCAAGCCAACAAGGGGCTTAAGATCACTTTCAAGGCAAGTGAAAGATTGAAACCATGGAGTGCGATGACATACATTTCAGCACTGAAATGACATGCTAAGTAACTTAAAACCATGCAAATAACCCATAATATGCATGTTTAAAGTTTTAAGCATCAAAAGCTAGTGAAGTGCTTTACACTAGATCCATGCAATACAATGCTCAAATGGCCATGCCAGCCCTAAATAGACCAAAAACATGCCAAAACAATGACAAAAATGTGCTGAGATGATAGCATGAAAAGCAAGAAAAATCATGTTCATGCATTGGCTCACAAACAAGGCATAAGGCTCAACACTCAAAAGCACTTAGAGAGTGAAATATGTGAGAGTGTAACAATGACATATGTTCTAAAATTACATGTGAAATGATGTTATGTCATGCAAACATCATAAGTAAAGCATGCTAGAGACCTCAAAACACAAGGCTGGCAAGGGCCTTTGTACTACAACCATGCATAACAAGTCTCATATGACCAAAACCACTCATTACAGAGTTAAAGCATGCAAAATCAATAGTAAAAGCATGCTGAAGTTAGACTAACACATGCTAGAAAATGAGCTAAAACATTAAGCATACAAGGCTAGTATGCAAGATTTGCACTACAAGTGCAAGATGCAAACAAGAAGTGACCAAGCTAGCCAAAAACAGAGCTAAAACATGTTTAAAAAGTCACAAAAACATGCTTAGATCAAGTCAAGAGATGGTAGAAAAACATGCTCATCTACTAGGCCATCAACACATGCAAGGGAGAAACAAGGAGAGAGGATCACCCCCTCCTATTTTGGTTCTCAAAACCAAGTTTTTTCCACTAAAAATCCCCTGGATTTCAGTGATTAAAAGGCCAAAAAGAGATTTTTTTTTTTTTAAAAGGGCTTTAAACATGGCACAAAGCTTAGCAAATAAGCCACAAAAGAGAGCGGAACACCTCTAACCTCAAAAGAACCTCAAACTACCATTTCAAACACTTGAAAATAAAGGTTTTTGCAGTTGATAACTGGGCCAAAAACAACATGCAAGGGTGGCAAACCAATGAAGCAAAACAAAGCTTAAAAGGGGGTAACTTCTTACCCTTGAAGACAGCAGCAAAACAGCAAGCAAACAATCAAACTTCTGAGCCAAAACCACTCCAAGGAGCTCTAACAACGCCTCCAAGAACCTCAAGTCTAAGGCTAAGGTGTTTGGCTAAGGATGCTAGTGCAAATATGCAAGAAAAGCTCACTTTCAAGGCTAAAATGTAGAGAGAGAGGATTCTAGAGAAAGAGAAAGAGAAATATCTCAGCCAAATTTTTTGTAACCCTTTGCGTGCAAGAGGAAGGTCTCTATATATAGGAGATACAAGGAGCCTTGAAGAGATCCAGCCATCCACGTGGGTGCAGATGGGTCTATCCTGCAAACAGCTGGCTCAAAAATATCTAAAAAAATATCTGTTGAAATAATGGTGGTCGGCCAGCCATCAGTGGTGGCCGGCAGGGCCTCATTGTTGGTTGGTAGGGCCTATTGGTGGCCGGCAGGGCAAAGTCCATGGCCGACAGCCCTTGATCATGGCCGATAGGCCATCATGAACATAAATATGGAGGGACCAAAGCATAGTCCAAAAATGAGACAGAATGGAAATAGGGTCTGGAAGGATCAAACCTGGAGCATTCCGTCGCGAAAGTCGAGTGCTCAGTGAGCAATCAAACTTGTCACCGGATGTACCTGCAAGCACATCCAAGTCTTGTGGACGGTTAAAAATGGGGTGTCTACATAGATCCTTCCAAAATCAAGGCCATCCTAGAAATGCCACCACCAAGGACTGAAAATGAGGTGCGGGGCTTTCTGGGTAAAGTGCAATTCATAAGACAGTTTATTTCCAAATTAACCTTGACTTGTGAACCACTATTTGGTCTCCAGAAGAAATGAAAGAGATTATGATGGGATTATCGATGTCAATTCACTTTTGAGTAGATTAAGCAGTACCTCCAGAATCCACCTATGTCACCGCCAAAACTAGGAAAGCCGTTGATTTTGTATTTGTTAGTAACAGACACGACTATGGGATGCATGCTTGCTCGGGAATCTGAGGATAGGGTAGAGAGAGCCATCTATTACATGAGCAAGAAAATGCTGGATTACGAGACCCGCTACACTCCGTTGGAGAAAGCTTGCCTAGCCTTGGTATGGGCCACCAGGAAGTTGAGGCACTACTCGTTAGCTCACTCCGTAATCTGGTTTTGAGATTAGATCCTATCAAATATCTCTTTAAGAAACTAACACTTACAGGTAGGCTACCCCATTGGTTACTTCTCCTTTCCGAATTTGATCTCAAGTATGCTACCCGTAACTCGGTGAAAATGAGAGCTGTAACGGAGTTCCTGGCAGATCACCCAGTAGAAAGGGATGAAGTGGTGGAATACCTGTTCCCAGATGAAGCCATTCTACAAGTCGAGGAAGAAACGTGGACGATGTACTTTGACGGAGCATCCAATCAATACAGTTATGGGATAGGTGTGTTACTGATAGCACCCAACGACTCCTATATACCCTTAGCCTTCAAACTCCGATTTGAGGTATCCAATAACAAAGCAGAATATGAGGCGCCTATCACTAGTTTAGAAGCCGCCCAGAACTAGGGCCAAAAAGGTTAGACGTCATTGGGGACTCAAACCTAGTTGTTTCTCAAGCAAATGGAGATTGAAAGGTCAAAGAAGAAAAGATAAAGGCTTATCACCAGACCCTGGATGTTCTAATTCCTAGGTTTGAAAAGCTGACTTTCACGCATCTACTAAGGGAGAACAACAGGTTTGCTAATGCTTTAGCAACACTATCTTCCATGGTAAACATCCCGCTTGAAGTCTGAATGCCTCCGATTATCATTGAGTAGAAGTACACACCGGCCTATGAAACTATCGCCGCAATAGATGAAGCGCAAGATAAAAACCCTTGGTACTATGATATTTGGAACTTCTTAGAAAACGAGATTTATCCACCAGAGGCGAATGCTAACACTACAACAAAATGCACCTTTGGCGACCAAAATTGGCGACTAAAAAAAATTTAGTTGCCAAAAGTTATGGAATTGGCAACTAACATTTTTTTTAGTCACCAAAAATAAAATATTGAGCTACTAATTTTTTTTAGTCGGGGTATATTCATTATTACCAACTAAAAAAAAATTTAGTCGCTAAAAATACCAAAATTGGCGAAAAAAAAGAAACTTAGTCGCTGTAAATTGACTTTTGGCTACTAAAATATTTAGTCGCCGAATGGAAAATAAAAAAATTATTTTTTTCTCTTTGGCGACTAAAGTTTTAGTCGCCAAAAACTTCTTTCAGCGACAAAAAAACAATTTAGTCGCCGTATACGGATTTTTGGCTACTAAAATATTTAGTCGCCGAATGAAAAGCAAATTTCTGTTTTTTCCTCTTTGGCAACTAAAGTTTTAGTCGCCAAAAACTTACTTTCAGCGACAAAAAATTATTTTAGTCGCCTTTAGCTGACTTTTTTTTACTAAAATGTTTAGTCACCAATTGTAATTAAAATTTTCAAAGAATTTACACTTTTGGCACTAAATTTGGCGACTAAAACAAATTTAGTCGCCAAAAGTGTAACAATAGGTGACTAAAATTTTTTTTTGTCAGCATTAGTTCATGTTTTGGCTACTAAAATAATTTTATTCATCATTTGTTAGTATTTCCCGACTAAAATTTCGTCGCCAAATGTGTATAAAAATTTAGTAGGAAATATTTCATATTGGCGCCTAAATTTTTGCCCAAATCTGTTAGTCTTCACACGGTTCTATTCTATCTCTCTCTTGCTCTCCCTCTGTCTCTCTCTCTCTCTCTCTCTCTCTCTCATAGAGAATCGATCACCTCCGCCCCTCATCTTGCAATCGCAGATGACCACAGTTTCCGTCAATCTTCCACTATCGAACATCGCCACCGCAACTCACCATTGCCTCGCCTTGCCTCCCATTGATTCGCTTCCGGCGGCTTACTTCTCTCTACATTTTTTTCTCTCCTCATCTTCTCTTTTCCTCACCAGATCGATGACAATCTCCCCACCCTTTACTTCTCTCTATGTTCGATTTTTGTTGGTTCATGATCAATGTTCAAAGTCATATATATGTGTGTGTGTATGTGTAAAGCTTCAGTGATTTCTATATGTGTGTGTGTAATTGGGTATCTGATTGTTCGATTTCCAAACCCTAATGGCGGAAATGGAAATTCAAAGTCTGTATATGTGTGTAATTGGGTATATGATTGTTGTTTGATTTGGTTGCTGGAAACCTAGAGGAAACGCTTTTGGTTACGTTTATCCAACTATTGATTACCAGGTACATGCTGATTTAAAATCAAAATTGAATTATTTTTTGTGTGATTAGAATGAAATTGAGCTAGGGCTAAATTAGCGAAGCTGTTCTGATTGTTGGATTTGATTATTTTGGATTGATTTGGTGGATTTTTGATGGAAATTATTGTCATTTTGGATTCAAGTGTTATTAGTTTGAAAGAAGTGTTTTCAATTCCCTTTTCTAATTGATATTGCAGGTATATGCCGATTTAGACTCTAATTTTTTATTTTTTTTTCTATTGTTAATATGGACGTGTATATTTGTATAGGCTGATTTTTTTTTTCGTTGTTGAATGGAAGAAGAGGTATGCTTTATGATAGGTCTAATAGTTTAATTGCTATATTGTCCAACGCATTGTCTTGATTGTTAAATTATATGGTTATAGGATAGTTTATGTTATTTTTGGGAAATCATATGCATTTAATCTGTGGAGGGGAAAGGGTCTGAGGGAGGTAATTTCTACTAATAACGGTTTTATATTCTTACTGTTTGACTTGAGTTATTATTTTAGTGCTAGTGTTCTTGAAAATGGTCCATGGTTTTTTGGGGGTCATTTTCTGATCCTGAAGAAATGGCCCAAGATGATGAGGCTAAACATATCACCAGGGAAGATGCAGTGCAAATAGAGCTGTGGTTCTTGCCACTGCTCTCCTTGTTACCCTCTTACTTCACTAGGAAACAATTCACGAAGCTACTTTCACTGTCGGTGATTCTTTAGGATGGGATTTTAGTGTTGGAAGCTGGACAAATGGAAAGCAATTCAAGGCTGAGGATATGCTAAGTAAGATGAAATACTCTGTCTTTTCTTTTCCTTCATTAAAGTTCTTACTTTTCTTGAGTAAACCTTGATTTTATTTTGTTCATGGATGCTTGCTACTTTGTGAGAAATAGAATATGTTATATGGGTGTTCTAAAATTTTCATTACACAATTGGCTGTAAATTAATAATGGAAGTTCGAGATTGTTTAAATTATTTGATCATAACCGAGTGCAGATCCACTAGCTTTTGATGACTATCATTCCTTGGATTCTACATTTCCCTTAAATTGTGATTTACTTTTCAATGTTTCTTATAAATGTTTTAAATTATTTTATCTTTGATTTATCCAAAATTTTTTGAAATTATTTTGATGTTATTGTTTCATTGATTTGATTAATGTTTTTTTTCTAGAGTTTAGTTGATCATTTTTATCCTTTAAACTATCAATTTCATCTATTTAGTGTTCTATTTTCTAGAGTGTTCTATTTCATCTATTTGATTTGATTAATGTTTTTTTCATTCGAGAAGTTTGCGTATATATGTATACACACATATATATTTGATTAAGTTGGTTGGAATTGATACTGGTCTTGCCCCAAAGCCCTAATTGATGTGTTCAATTTCATGTGCATATATGGTGCTTGGTTGCTGAAGACAACGTGTTTGACAAAAGTCCTAAGTGAGGTGAGATTCCTCTTGTTTTGATTCTCTTTTCTGACTAACCAAACAGAGTATTTTTCTCATTTGATTACTCTGGTTGATTGTATGTTACAATTTTTAGCCTAATTTGTTCTCTTTTTTTTTTTTTTTTGTTTTCTTTTTTTAATCTGTTAAAAATGGTTGAGAGGAAAAGTGAAAGTTGTTCCTTCTGGGGATAGTTTGGTGATAATGGGGAGCGCCAAGGCAGAAATCCCCCTTGAGAAGACAATCACTTTGTCATCCTTATTGCTCTAAGATTGGTAAGTTTATTCAATCTGCATTATTTGTTTCATATTTCATACCTTATGTTCATCTTATATGTTTCTTTATTTAACCCTAGATGACAGGGTTGAATTACTCTGTTCTAGATGATAGGGTTGAATTATAGTTGAATTTTAGATTGGAAGTGCCTTTACTTTGTTTTTCAATGCAAAGTTGAAGTAATTTTTGCTTTCAAAAGCAATGTAAGTACTTTTTATTTATTTATATTTTTGGGGATACTTGTTCCCTAGTTAGATTCATGATGAACTTTTACAGTTGAATTTGTCTTATAGTTTTGCTTGTTTTGTGTTTTGATGATGATATGGTAGACTTTTCTAATGTGGTCGGTGGTCCATACCCAATTGGTTGGGTATCCAATGCCATAGTAGTACCCCAAAAAAATTACAAAAATACAAAAATAGTAAAGTGCTTATTGATAATCTTAATGGTTAATCAAGTTGCTAGAATATACACAGCTAAAGGACTTATAATAACAGAAGACGAATGACAAAGATAAATGATAAATCTTATCTCCTAAATGTAATTCACTAAGATTAGCAAGGAATCAAGTTCAACTATAGGATTTTCACTTTTTTTTTTTTTCTTTCTTTCTTATGATTATTAATATGCATCTCTCTAAATGAAATAGGGATTGCTTTAATTGATGGTGATTGATATGCAGAGAAATTAAAACAAAATACTAATTAATACGAAAAATACTGTGGAAGAATTATTATTATCTGAAGCTAGCTGTTGAGATAATAATGCACATAATGTGGATGGAAAATGCATCTGAATATAAATAGGTACACTTGTCCAATAAGTGAAATTTTGTTGAAATATTATTAAGTAGTTACAAGGAACAATTGCCCTTCATTTATAGTAGCTAGAAGGGATTTCAATTTTCAATCTTGAAATATTGAACATGATCAAGTAGTTGTATAATTCTTAATCAGCTTCCTTTTGACAATTCCATTTTTTTTTTCAATTAGGGGAAAAAAAAAAGAGTGATATATAACTATAAGCAATCCAAAATTTATAGGCTTCTAATTCTAAATAAGATGTTTAGATATTATGGCTGAAAAATGGGCAGTAGCTGGAATTGAATTTTCCCTGCAGGTTGTAGCTGGAGCCTCAATTACCTAATTAGGTGAAATTATGTGATATCAAGGCATCAATAAAGCAACATAAATGGGTGAAAGCCAAAGATAAATGATACTGCAAGTCATGATGCCCCATCTAGAGAAGGAATGTACAATTATAAACTGGTCAAGAATTGATCCTAAGTAGAGTGCTACATGTGTTCAAAACCTAGCATGTTAGAGTTTGGAAATTATATAGTGATTTACATTGTTGTGTAGAGTTAATTTAGCAATAGGTTAAGTTCGAAGTATAAATCTTGGTTAATGGCATCAAAACTGGACTATGATGAGGGTACAAATCTTGTGGCATGGCATGGGCAATGCTTGGTTAAAAGGGAGAGGCTGCTAAGGATCTTCACTTGGCATCAAAACTGGACTATGATGAGGAAATAAGTGCAATACTAAAGAAGGTTTGCCTTCTTTTTTAATGTTTTGAAATACTATGTATCTTTTACATTATTAAGGGTAATCTTTCCCTGATGTTTCTTTGCAATTGGTGTTGTCTTTTCTTTCTTTGTTTCTTTATTTTTATTTTTATTTTTTTCTTTCGGGTGAGATTTTGGAGGATGCATTCTGAGCTATGATAAAGATGCTTACAAGTAACAAGCATACACATTATTGTGAAAGACATGAGAACGTGCTAAAAAAGGAGTGAAACCATTGTATTAGCATTTCCTGTTTTAGCATCTCACTTAAGTTTTTCTGCACAGGTTGAACCCAATGCACAAACATAGTTGAGGAACACTGTAGGAAGTATGAGAAGTTGCGCAAAGAACGAGAGGAAAGAAAGATTGAACGTGAGAGACAACGTTGTCATGCTAAAGCTCAGGTATGATATACTTGTTAATAAAGTTTGGTATTAATCATCTTGAACAAAAGCTACTCAAGAAAGTAACAAACTTTCTCCCAAAAATATAGTAGAAAAGCAGCATGATCTAAATGAAATCAAAACTGGAAAAAAAAGAAAAAAACAAAAACAAAAACAACAACAACAACAACAAAAGAAAAAAAAAAAAACGATTGTTCCGATTAATATAAAAAAACAAACCTGACTTATGCCTCATAAGGCAGAACTTGACTAAGAACCAATTGGAAATACTAGATCCTGAATTGTGGGATTTGTTATTAAGGAGTTGAAAATTTTGAAACCACAAAATCCATGTCACTCATAATTCTTAAACAACGTACAAACATCTTTCTAAAATTGGACCAATGGTTTGAATTCACATCCTTCTAAGATCTTGCAAAGTGATTTGAAATGCAGAGAAAGTGCAACTAAATTGTGGTCCCACAAGACAAACATCTACCTTCCCCATATGCATGTTGTGCAAAAAAACACTCCAAATAATCTCTGAACAAAGCTTCTAACATAGGTATTCATTTTATTTTCTGGATTGAAAATTTTTAGTACTTCATTGTTAATTTTTATGAAATAAAGATACTTACATATCACATGCCCTATCCTTAGAAACCACAATAATTCAATTTTATTCAATTCAAACTCAAGTTTCTTTAATTCTCAGCTAAAAAATTAAATAATTTTGTTCCCATTTATTAGTTAATTGAATTCTTTTCAAAATCACCTAAATATTTTTCCCATTTATTAGGAGTGTTGCTGTTGTTTTTGGAGTGTTGCTATTGCAGAAAAGGAGTGTTGTTGCTGCTACTGTTAGTTGCTAGTTGCTGCTGCAGAAATGGAGTGTTGCTAGCTGCTGCTGCTGCTGTTGTTGTTACTTGCTAGATATGGAAAGCTTTGCCTTGTGCTATTCTTTGGATCAATTTGGATGAAGACAGAGGTGGCAATATGGATGAAGACTCTCTTCCTGGGCAGGTTCTACTCTGTGCATAACTTTGTGGCATATCTACAGCAGGTAAGGAAGTCCATTGGGTTAGGTAGATGAGTTTGAGTTGGGTGTTTCGGAATGTGATTAGTTTGTTTTGCTGAAGAAGTTTGTTCTGATCTTACCTCTGGAAAATAGGCCTAAGGACTGAATTTAGGTACTTCATAGCACAACAATTTATGGTTTACTTAAATGTTTCATTTGGTACTAGTCAAACTTAGAAGTTAGAAGGGTTATGATCATGGGTATGGTATGATATTTCTATTTTGTCTAAATCTAGTTTTATCTCTTATTATAATTGTGCTCATACTGTTACTTGCTGCCCTTGTTAATTCATAACAATTCAATTTCAGTTAGCATCCCACAATATCATAGGTCGTATTTCTTATTATAAGATGTCACTCTACATGGATTGATTTCAGGAAATCCTAGCTTTTGTAACTATATCTGCATATGCTTTGTCTATTGTCATTGTTAATAGAATGATCTTAGGACTGAAGTTCTTGGAATATGTGCAGACTGTAGAGGAGGCTATGACATCAATTCAATCAACTTTTTTCTTTCGATTGACAACCTCATCATGCCTCATCATGCCATTATTCAAATTGTTTGTTAGCTCTAATTTATTTAGCCATGAATGATATTATGTTTCTTTTTTTATTGTTATTTTTATTTCAATTAATAGATTTAGTCTTCTTTTTCTTTCTATTTTCCCAATTATACCTTTTAGTTGTTGCCTTAAAAGGATAATAAATTGGATTTGTGTAGTCGAAAAAGGGCGTTTTGGGGGCGAAAATTTGAAACAGCTCCCGAACGACCATGTGGTTCTCATGGATAGTTTCCCCTTGACAAATAGGACCTGTGACAACTGACGGAATGTAATTTGGACCCATAGGTTGGGAGTTAGAGCCGAATACGTGCTAAACTTAGTCGAAAAAGGGCGTTCCGTTGGTGAAAATTCAAAACAACCCCCAAACCACCATGTGGCTCTCACAGACAGCTTCCCCATGAGGAATAGGACTTGTGACAACTCACGGAATGTAATTCAGATCGGTAGGTTAGAAGTTAGAGCCGAATATGCCTTAAACTTAGTCGAAAATGGGCGTTTCGGGAGCAAAAATTCAAAACAGCCCCCGAACCACCGTGTGACTCTCACAAACAGCTTCCCCATGATAAATAGGACTTGTGACAACTGACAGAACGTAATTCGAACCCGTAGGTAGGGAGTTAGAGCCAAATACGTCCAAGACTTAGTCGAAAAAGGACGTTTCGGGGGCGAAAATTCAAAACAGCCCCCGAGCGACTAGATGGCTCATACGGATAGCTTTTCCATGACAAATAGGACTTGCAACTACTGACGGAACGTAATTCGGACCTGTAGGTTGGGAGTTAGAGCTGAATACCCCCTAAACTTGGTCGAAAAAGGGCATTTTGGGGGCAAAAAATCAAAACAGCCTCCGAACAACCGTGTGGCTCACATGGATAGCTTCCCCATGACGAGTAGGACTTGTGACAAGTAATGGAACATAATTCGGACCCGTAGGTAGAGAGTTAGAGCCGAATTCGTCCAAGACTTAGTCGAAAAAGGGCGTTTTAGGGGCAAAAATTCAAAACAGCCCCCGAACGACTAGGTGGCTCACACAGATAGCTTCTCCATGATAAATAGGACTTGTGACAACATGCAGAATGTAATTCGGACCCGTAGGTAGAGAGTTAGAGCCGAATACATCCAAAACTTAGTCGAAAAATGGCGTTTCGGGGGCGAAAATTCAAAAAGGCCCCGAACGACTGGGTGGCTCACATGGATAGCTTTGCCATGACAAATAGGACTTGTGAGATCTGACAGAACGTAATTCGGACCCGTAGGTTAGGAGTTAGAGCCAAATATCCGCTAAACTTAGTTGAAAAAGGCCATTTCGGGGGCAAAAAATCAAAACAGCAACCGAACGACCATCTGGCTCACACGGATAGCTTCGCCATGACAAATAGGACTCGTGGCAACTGACAGAACGTAATTCGAACCCGTAGGTAGAGAGTTAGAGCCGAATACGTCCAAGACTTAGTCAAAAAAGGGTGTTTCGGGGGCGAAAATTCAAAACAGCCCCCGAATGACTGAGTGGCTCACATAGATAGCTTCTCCATGACAAATAGGACTTGTGAGATCTGACGGAACGTAATTCGGACCCATAGGTTGGGAGTTAGAGCCGAATGCCCCCTAAACTTAGTCGAAAAAGGGCATTTTGGGGGCGAAAAATCAAAACAGCCCCCGAACGACCGTGTGGCTCACACAGATAGCTTCGCCATGACAAATAGGACTTGTGACAACTGACAGAACATAATTCCGACCCGTAGGTAGAGAGTTAGAGCCGAATTCGTCCAAGACTTAGTCGAAAAAGGGCGTTTCGAGGGTGAAAATTCAAAACAACCCCCGAACGACCAGGTGGCGCACACAGATAGCTTTGCCATGACAAATAGGACTGTGACAACTGATGGAACGTAATTCGGACCCGTAGGTAGAGAGTTAGAGCCGAATACGTCCAAAACTTAGTCGAAAAAGGGCGTTTCAAGGGCGAAAATTCAAAACAGCCCCTGAATGACTAGGTGGCTCACATGGATAGCTTCGCCATGACAAATAGGACTTGTGAGATCTGAAAGAACGTAATTCGGACCCGTAGGTTGGGAGTTAGAGCCGAATACCCCTAAACTTAGTCGAAAAGGGGCGTTTTGGGGGCGAAAAATCAAAACATCCCCTGAACGACCATGTGGCTCACACAGATAGCTTCACCATGACAAATAGGACTTGTGAGAACTGAGGGAACATAATTCGGACCTGTAGGTAGAGAGTTAGAGCCGAATACGTCTAAAACTTAGTCGAAAAAGGGCGTTTTGGCGGTGAAAATTCAAAACTGCCCCCGAACGACTGGGTGGCTCACACGGATAGCTTCGCCATGACAAATAAGACTTGTGAGATCTGACGGAACGTAATTCGGGCCTGTAGGTTGGAAGTTAGAGCCAAATACGCAATAAACTTACCCAAAAAAGGGCTTTCCGATGGCGAAAATTCATAATAGCCCCCGAATACGCCTTATACTTAGTCGAAAAACTTGCAACACTTAGTTAAAAAAGCAACAACTTTATTAAAATAACATGTACATATTCTAATAATTGCCTTTATATATTTATAGGACGAAAAAATTACATACTGCATTGTTTGTGCAGTTGGTTGGAATAAATATTGTATGATACATATATATATATACTTTCTTTTATTTCCAAGAAGACATTTCTTGATTGTTCTACCTTAAATGCATGTTAGAACATGTTCCATATGGCTGACTGAATTGATATTTTGTAACCAATTCTAATGTTTCATTTTTCATTTTTCTTTGTAGATGGTTTTGTTGCATGGACTTGTGGATAATCCATATTGGTGTATGGAGAAGAATTTTCACTTTTGTGTAGAACTAATATAATACTTTTGTCATCCTCAGCTTTTTTGTAGTTCATTATTACTAATACAGAAAACTTTTGGCAATCAACAGATAATGACTGTCGTGTTACACAGATCACCTTATGTCGTGGTACATATATACCATTTGTCGGCGTACATACAAGACGTTTTGTGATGGTCCATAGAAAACTTTTGTCGTGGTACATATATCACCTTTTGTTATGGTACAGATTACAATGGTAATTTGTACCATGGAAAATGGTAATTTCGCTTGGTAGTAAATGTATTTTTTTGTATACGGAGGGCTTTGATTTTTGTATGACATATTTTGTATGGAATTATTATTTTAGTTTGGACAATAGTTGATTTGTATGGACTTTGATATTTAATGTTATTTATTTTTGGTATATGCATGCAGATTGTAGAATGATTGATTGTATGTATCATTTTTTTTTTTTTATACGTATTACAGGTTGCGTGGTATATAGACAGATTGTGGAGAAATTATAATTTCACGATAAAACATAATATCATGTTTTTAGCGACTAAACAATTAGTAGCTAAAAAGAAATTGGGAAAAGACATTTAGCAACTAAAAGTTTTGTAGCCAAAAAAAAAAAGACATTTGACGACTAAAAGTTTCGTAGCCAAAAAAAAAAAAAAAGACATTTAGCGACTAAAAGTTTAGTAGCCAAAAAAAAAAATGGATATTGGGCGACTAAAATTTTAGTAGCCAAAAGAAAATCAAACATTTGACGACTAAAATATTTCGTAGCTAAAAACAAAAAACTAAATTATAAACACACTTTTGCTAACTAAAATTTTAGTAGCCAAAAGAGGAATTCTTTGCCGACTAAACATTTAGTAGCCAAAGATGGGGACTTTCGGCGACTAAAATTTTAGTATCTAAAAAGCTTGGACTTTAGGCGACTAAAAGTTTGGTCACCGAAAGGGTCTAATTTAATTTAATGTCCAACCTTTTGGCGACTAAATATTTAGTCAGCAAATTAATACATTTGGCGACTAAAATAATTTTAGTCGCCAATTAGCTTTCCCGACCACTTTTCGGCTACTAATTTTTCAAAAAGCCCTTCGGTGACTAAAAATTGACTTTTGGCGACTAAAAATTTAGTCGCCAAAAGTGAAAATTCTTGTAGTGCAGGGACAAAAGAGGAATACGGTGAATGGTCATCCAATTTATCATCTACAATGGTAAATTGTACAAAAAGGGTCATCTGGGAATGCACAAGTTGGGTGTTGAATAAGAGGAATCAAAGCACCTGATGGAGGCCATCCATGGAGGAGAGTGCGGAGCGCACATGAATGGAGTGATGTTAGCTCGGAAGATTCTCAGGCAAGGTTACGACTAGTCTACTATGGAGGAGGATTGTATTGGTTTTGTTCGGCGATACCACAAATGCCAAATTCATGCTAATCGCATGAATATCCCCCCATCAAAACTGTACAACATGACTTTGCCATGGCCTTTCTCGGTCTGGGGAATCAATGTTATCGGTGCAGTCACACTAAAAGGGTCGAATGGGCATGAATACATTTTGGTAGCAATTGATTACTTTACAAAGTGGGTGGATGCTCAGTCCTATACAATGTTGAAAGCATTGCATGTGGCTAAGTTCATCAGAAACAATATCATTCGCTAATATAGAGTCCCAAACGAGATCATATTAGATAATGGATCCCACTTTAAGAAAGAGGTGATAGACTTGTTGGAGAAATACAACGTGGCTTTTCATAAGTCGTCCACATATCGGCCGTAAACCAACGGAACTGTTAAGGCCGCCAACAAGAACATCAAGAATATTTTATAGAAGATGGTTGAGACCTATAGGGACTGGCCAGATAAATTACCATTCACACTCTGGGGCTATAGAACTTCAATCCGGACATCTACAGGGGCAACTCCTTATTCTCTCGTCTATGGGATGGAAGTTGTTCTGCCAATTGAAATAGAAGTCCCGTCTCTGCGAGTTATGGCTGAGTGTCAAATAGCAGAGGCAAACTGGCAACAGAGCAGGTTTGAGGAGTTGATATTGTTTAATGAGAGAAGGCTGAAAGCATTGTATCACGTTCTAGGTTATCAACGCAGAATTGCTAGGGCTTTTAACAAGAAAGGTAAGTCCCGGAATCTCAAAGAGGGGGACATGGTGCTGAAAGACAACCGAGCTCTTATTCATGACCCTAGGGGCAAGTTTCGACCCAATTGGACTGGTCCTTACATTATCAAAACTATCTAGGCAGGTGGAGCTGTTATTCTCATGGACCTGGATAGCCTGGAATTTTCACAATTGATCAACATGGACAAGTTGAAGAAATACTATCCCTGAGAGGCCCGTTAGGCCAAAAATCCGAAAGGGCCACCTAGGAAAAAGTTAAAGCACAAAAAATTAGAAATAAAGAAAAACTGAGCTCGCAAGGTTGAAAACCCTAAAAGGCGACTTTGGCAAAAGTTACAGTGCAAAAGGAGAGAGTTAATACTTGAGCGAACCCGAACCGAGCTACGTAAGGCCTGATTCCCATTTTCGGAATACGTAGACAACTTCATCCTGAAGTTCGACCGTAATCACCTCCAATTCAACTGTCCTATCCATGTGTCTGCTCAGGTCATTGTAGCGCCCGACTTTCTCCGCGCGCCACCCTTTCGGAGAAGGCGTGAATTGGTCGTCCTAAAGTTTGGACTCCCGTCACGGTTCTGAATCTAATCTCACAAAGTGCAATGTAAGACTGATAAATCACCAAAGAGTCCAAATCTAGCAATTGGTTTTGGAAAATCAATTTTGAATCAAAAAGCGCCAAATATGGACTGCTTTGCCAGATTACAGAATCGCCACCTAAATATTTTATTTTGAAAAATTTAGGAAACCTTGACTCGTGCCAAAGGCTACGTGTCCGTCATCACCAAAGTTGCCTCGGCTCGGGAACTTAGGTACGAGAGGGGACGGTCCTGAAATGAGCACCCTGGCTTGCCTGATCAAAGGATCGGCCTCTACTAAGCATGATATGTTGTTTTATAAACACATGTGTTCTTATTCCAGTTATTATCTAACTTACTATGTGATGCGCACAGCATACAAGTATAGACTCAATCACGAGAATTTGAACAAAACAACTCATGTTTGTTTTTGAAAATGGTTTGAAAGTGCTACTCGTAAGTAGGCTAAAGCGCGGATTTGCCACCCTCAAGTGGGCTTTAAAACATGATTTTGCCACTTCGCAAAGTGGGCTTAAAACTCACAATCATCGAGTTGTTCCAATTCAGGCAATCAAGCCTTCATCCACAGGCATTCATGCAGTTAATCACTTAAGCAAATATGCGATCATGGCAACACTCACACTTATGCAAGGATGCTAAAGTGTAAACACTTATAGTGTACTCCAAGCCAAAATAGAAAATTAGTTAGAAATCATGCATAATCTAACTATGTTAAGATGCCTAATGCAACACATGTAAAAATGCAACTAATGGCTCGACTATCTAAGATGGCATATGAATGCAACACTTGATAACATGCTTTGTGTAGACGTGCCCGAACGTCACGGGCTCCGCACGCGAAGGCGCGAAAATCCGTTTTGTTCATTAGGCTGCTACAGTTCGAACTCAATGTCACGGTTCTAAATCTAATCTCACAAAGTGCAATGCAAGATCGATAAATCACCAAAGAGTCCAAATTTGGCAAATCGTTTTGGAAAACTGATTTTTGTAAAGAAATGCCAAACATGGACTGCTTTGCCAGATACAGAGTTGCCACCTAAATGTTTGGTTTTGGGAAATTTAGGAAACCCTGACTCGTGCCTAAGGCCACGTGTCCGTCATCACCAAAGTTGCCACGGCTCGAGAACTTGGGTACGAGAGGGGAAGGCCATGTAATGAGCACCCCCGCTCGCCCGATCAAAGATTGGCCTTTACTAACATGATATTTTGTTTTTGAGAACACATGCGTTCTTATTCTGGTTATTAGCCTAGAATAACTATGTGATGCGCACAACACACAAGTATAGACTAGATCACCTAAGTTGGAACAAAACATATCATGTTTGTTTGAAAATGGTTTGAAGGTGCTACTCGCAAGTAGGCTAAGACGTGGATTTGCCACCATCAAGTGGGCTTAGAAATCAAGTGGGCTTCAAACACACATTTCAATGAATTGTTCCAATTCAAGTAATCTAACCTTCACCCACAGGCATTCAGGCAGTTAATCACTTAAGCAGTTAGCCTCATGGCAAGCATGCTATCAAGGCAACACTAACACACATGCAGTATGCTAAAGCGTAAAAGCTTACCTAGTACTCCGAGCCAAAACAACAACTAGTTAGAAATCAATGCATGATCCTAGTTTATGTTAAGATGGCTAATGCAACATATGCAAAAATACAACTACAATAGGCTCGGCTATTCTAAGATGGCATGTGAAATGCAACTTGATAATCATGTATTCAAGTAGGAATTGAAATACAATGCGGTTAGTATGATGCGCCGAGCCCAGTGCATGCAATACAGATGAATGGATGCAAGCATGCGAAGCATAAGTATGCTAATTAAAACATGCCCTAAAACTAACCATCGTAAGCGGTTAAGTAAAAGAGAGAAAGACGTGGGATTGGAAGACATTCACACACTCACGCACACTTATTACAAAATTCGCCCTCTCGACGGAGGGTCCGAATAAATAATACAAATCAACTAATTAATTAACTACCCTAGCTAATTAATTATGACAAAACTCTTAACTAATTAAACAAATTAATTAAGCTACAAAACCAACTAAGTAGAAAAAGAGAGAAGCTAAATTGAGCTGCCACAGCTCTACCTCGGAATGATAAATGATGCATGCTCGATAGCCTCGCTCGGAAATCCATTGCCATGCCTCATGTTGCCTCTGTTTGCACTGTTTTGCACCTCTGAAAACTGTACAAATCTCTGTGATGCTTCTGAACCACCTCATGGACATGCTGAGAGGCCATCGGCCAAAGGATAAGGGTCATCGACCACTTATGAGGCTATCGGCCAAACATTCTTAGCCGATCGGCACACCAAATAGCCGATCGGCCATCTCTTCCTGCAGACTGCTCCTTTTGTTGCAGCGAAGGATAAACAAGGGCATGGCAATACATTTGCAAGAAAATGTTGTGCAACTACACCCCTTATCATGTTTGAGACTCAAAGGAGTGTAGTGTTCGACTCTCGAGCCATCAATCACGCATTTCGATGCATGATGGCCAAAGAGGCCGAATTGTACAAATCAATATGGAATGAATGCACAAAAACACATGAATGCCTCACACTCTATCATGTTGGATCAAGAGTGTCGGTGACCGAGAATTGAGGCACATTTCATCACTTCAAGTATGAAACGTCCCTCGTTCCTCGTGTTTGGTTTAACACCCAAACCAAACACAATGCAATGCATGCAACACGGAGATGTTATGCAATGCAACATAAGCATGCCAAATGTAATGTAACAAGCATGCAAAATGCAATGCAACCTAGACATGCAAACATGCAATGTACCAAGCATGTAAAATGCAAACATGTAATGTAATAAGCATGCAACAACAATGCCAACAACAAGCATGTGACAACATGCAATCTAACAAGTATGCAACAACATGCAAGATGGATAAGCATACAACAACAATGCCAACAACAAGCATGTGACAACATGCAATCTAACAAGTATGCAACAACATGCAAGATGGATAAGCATGCAACAACATGCAAAGATGGACTAGCATGCAACAAGATGCAAACTAGCAAGCATGCAACAAAATGCAATGTGACAAGCATGCAACAACATGCAAAGATGGACTTAAACTAGAATGGGCAGACCTCAGCCATGCTCAAATCAGTGGCCAAAGTGATAAATTGATGACATGAAATGCAAGGCAAGCATGCATGCCAATTGGCCCAAGAATTAAGGCATGAAGACACCAACTCTTAAGAGCACTTAAAGAGTGAAAAGTGTGGACATGTGACAATATTATAGGCCCTGAAATTAAGCATGGAATGATGCCAAATCAACCAAACAATGCAAGTGTAGCATATCAAGAGGCTCAAAGCTCAAGGTTAGCAAAGGGACTTGCACTAAGGCTATGCAAAACATGAAGCAAATGGCCTAAGCAAACCAAAACAGTCCTAAAGCATACCAAAGTGAGTCTAAAACATGCATGGACCTAGCCAACACAAGCTAGAACAAAAGACCAAAAGCATGAAGCATGCAAGGCTACCAAAGGGTGTTACACTACACCTATTAAAACCAAACATGGCATGACTTAACCAATAAAAATCAGAGTTATGGCATGTCAAAATAAGCCCAAAAACCCACTGAGATGGCTTCCTAAAGGCCTAGGCATAGGGGTATGCACAATGGTCCACTCTTAAGGCATAAAACACCAACTCTCCTAAGCATTAAAAGAGTGACAAGCACAAGTATATGACCATGAAATATACACTGAAATATCATTTCAAATGATGCCAAATCATGAGAATAGTCTAAACAATGCATGCTAGTGGACTTGATGCACAAAGCGAACGAGCTAGATTGAACCATGGCTATACAAAGCAATGCATGCATGACCAAGAAAACACAAATCAGAGCTCAAGCATGGTAAAACATGAGGGAAAGCTTCTTTGAGTTGAGCCAAAACATGCAAGAATGATGGTCCAAACGCATGATGCATGTTAAGGCAATAGAGAGGATTGCAAGACAAGTGCATGGTGCATGCAAGAGGCTATTAAACCAACCTTAGACAGAGGTATAACATGCCAAAATAACACCAAATAGTTACTGAAATGGGGCCAAAACATGCTAAGCAAACATGCTACTATTGTGAGCCATTTATACTAGCATACAAGACACAAGGAGAGGGGGGCTGTCCCTCTCCTATTCAAGACTCCAAAACCACCTTTCCACCACTGAAAATCCTCTAGATTTCAGTGGTAGAAAGGTCATGCATAGGTTAGAACAAGAGCCAAAAGGGATGGCTCAAAACTAGGCCAAACAAGGCCTAAGAGAGGGTAGACCACCCCCAACCAAAAAGTGACCTTAAACAAACATCACAAGCATGAAAAATTAGAACTTTTTGTAGTTTAGAGTTAAGCTTAAAACAATATGCAAGTAGGTCTAAAAGCTTAAGCCAAAATAAGGGATTAAAAGCTAGAATCTCACCCTTGAAGAACACCTTCAAGAACACAACTCCAGCAGCTTTTCTGAGCTTAAACCACTCCAAAAACACTAAAACCAACTCCTCAGTACCTCAGCAACAAAAGGATGGTGTTCTAGTAGGTGTTTGTGTGCAATAGTGTGAAGGATTTACACTTTTTGGGCACAAACCAAGGTAAGAGGAGAGAGAGAGGTAAAATATAGAGATATATATATATATATAGAACTTGTATATCAAATTCTCAGAACCCCTGGAAAGGGAGGGGAGGCTCCCTTCTTATAGAATTTCAATTCTCAAGCTTGTTGAACAAGCTTGAGTCTTGAATGCAATCCCTCCATACACGTGTATGGAGGATGAGAATTGTGCCCACCAACTGTCACAGCTGGCACAAAATATCTGCAGAAAGCAGATGGAAAGGTCTCAGCTCAAAAATATGGCCGATCGACCAAAAATAGTGTCGATCGACCAAAAATAGTGCCGATCGGCCAACACTTATGGCCGATGGCAAGAAAACATGGCCAATGGCACAATGCCTTAGCCGATGGGTTGCAGGGATGACCAACAAGCTACCCCCTTCCCTCAGAAGTAAAAACACAAGTGCTTGGTCCACAACCAAGTACAAAACAGACAAGTTGAGAGATCCTAAGGCAAGGTGCGCAGCCAAGACCTTCAGGAACTCAAAACAAACAGGAGCATGGATGATCACCGAGTGTTCAAACGATGATGTCCAAGTCTTAAGGACGGTCAAAAATGGGATGTCTACACTTTGAAACACGTATTCACATAAGTATTGAAACGACAATGTAGTTTGAATGATGTACTGAGCCCAGTGCATGCAAGACAAATGAATGGATGCAAACATGCAAGCATAAGGGATGCTAATTGAAAATATGCCCTAAACTAACCATCGAAAGCAGTTAAATAAAAGGGAGAAAGACATGGGGTTGGAAGACATGCACACACACACGCACCCTTATTACAACATTGTGCCCTCTTGAAGGAGGGTCCGAACAAATAAGCTAAGCTATACTAAGCTAAGCTACTTATGACAAATAAACTAATTAACTAACTCTAGCTAATTAATTATTACAATCCAAATTGAAATAAATAGCTATGTTAAGCTAATTAGAACATTACAAAACAAATTGAATGATTAATTACACAAACTAATCATAAGCAATGAAATGGCCTCGCAGGCGAGGAAGACATGCATGCTCGGTTGGTGTCATCGCAGAAATCCATTGCTTTGCTGTCAATTGCCTTTGTTTGCACGTGCCTCAGTTTCTGAACATTGAACCAACCTCCACACTATTTCTGCTCAAAAACAGGATCATTTCTGCACAAAAATGGACTGGTGGCCAATCGGCCACAAAAATTGGCTGTCGGCCACCTTAACTGGCCGGTCGGCTAATGAAAGTGGCTGGTCGGCTACTTGAACTGGCCGGTCGGCCACCTACTGTTCCAGACTTCTGGTTTTGCTGCAACAGAGGACAACAGAGGCACAACAATGTATTTTGCAAGAAATGTGTGTACTACCACACTCCTTATCATTTCTCAAGCTCAAGGGAGTGCAGCGTTCGGCTTCCAAGCCACCAATCAAGCATCTCAACACATGATGGCCCGAAAACCAAGCTTGTACAAGCTTAGTGAATGCACAAACAACACAAAGAGCCTCCACCCCAATCATGCATGATCAAGGGGGTTGGCGACCAAGAATTGTGACACGTTTCATCACTTTGAGTATGAAACGTCCCACATTTCTTATGTTTGGATTAATGTCCGATCCAAACACAATGCAATGCAAACAACATGCTTATCTTTCACATGTTTTACTTGGTCCATTTCTTGTTTACTCATTTTAACTTACCAAGCCATTCCTTAATTGGTTAAGTCCAATGTGCAAGTCCTCTAAGGAAAGGAGGTCAACCAAGGTAGGGTTTAAAACATGAGAGAGGGAGCATGCCCTTGACTAGTAGGAATCCTCAAAAGAGGGTTAAAGCCATTTGAGCATGAACTCTAACTCATGCTGAAACACGACCTTAAGGCCAACACACCCTCAAAGCAAAAGGAAAAGTGAAGAAATGAGGGAGGTGGCAGAAATTCAGTGCTGAAATTGCATGCTAAAGACCTTAAAGCATGCAAGCAATACAAGCATAACATGTTGAGGGTCAAAAACATCAAAGCTAGTAAAGAGCATTACACAAGAGGCATACAATACATAGCCTAAATAACCAAATCAGCTCTGGATAGAGCTCAATCATGCCAAATCAAAGGTCAAAACATGCTGGGATGCTAGCACGAAAAGCAAGAAACTCATGCTCGTGTATTGGCTCATAAACAAGGCATAAAGCACAACTCTCAAAAGCTATGACAGAGTGAACTATGTAAGAGTGTGGCTACACTATATACACTGAAATTACATGCTAAATGATGCCAAAACATGCAATCATCACATACAGAACATGTTAAGGGTCCCGAAACTCAAAGCTAGTCAAGGCCATTTACACTACAACCATGCAAGGCAAGCCTCAAAGGACCAAGACCACTCAAAACAGAGTTAAAGCATGCTAAAACATGAGCAAAAACATGCTGGAGCGTAGCCAAATTAAGCTAGAATAATAGGCTACAACATCAAGTAAGCTAGGCTAGCAAGAATGATTACACTGCAAGTGTAAGAGGCAAGCAAGAGGTGCTCCAACCAGCCAAAAACAGAGCTATAACATGTTAAAAAAAGGCCAAAAACATGCTCAAACTAGGCTACAAAAAGGTAGAAATACATGCTCATTTGGTAGGCCATCAACATATGCAAACAAGACAAGAGGAGAGGGGACCACCCCCTACCATTTTGGACCTCAAAACCAACTTTCTACCACTGAAAAACCTCTGATTTTCAGTGGTAGAAAGGCCAAACAAAGGGGGTTACAAAAGCTACGAAAGGTGGCTCAAAAGGCTTTACAAGCCAAAGAGCCAAGGGAGAAAACCACCCCCTAACCAAGCAAAACTCAAGCCACCATTTTAAAGCCTTAAAATCAGAGTTTTTAAGAAGTTAAAGCTAGCCTTAAAATAGCATGCAAAGGAGGTCAAGCACTTAATCAAAACAAAGCCTAAAAGGGACAAGTTCTTACCCTTAAAGCACAGCAACAATTCAGCAACAATTCTGAACCAAAACCAAGCCTAAGACCTCAAACCAAGCTTCAATGGACCTCAGCTCCAAAGTGAAGGTGTTTGACTAGGTGTTTTAGTGCAAATATGTGAAGAAAACTCACTTTTAAGCACAATATAGCACAAAATAGAGAGAGGGATAGAGAATTCTAGAGAGGGTAAAATTTAGCTCCTAAATTTTTTGACCCTCTCTAAAGGGGGAGGGACCTCCCCTTATATAGAGCAAGCAAGCAAAAAGCTTGCTTCATCCCTCCATATGGAGGATGTATTCAGTTACCAACAACTGGTTGAAAATATCTGAAAAATGAGAAAATTGGCCGCCGGCCACCTCCCCTAGGCGACCGGCCACTTCCCCTAGCCGACCGGCTACTTCAAGTGGCTGGCAAGGAAGAAAAGTGGCTGGAAAGTGCCAAAAGTGGCCGGCAATGCCTTCCCTCCCCCCCCTCCAGGCAAGAGGCAATAAGGTTTGGCCCAAAAACAAGGCCAAAACATAAAGGTTTTAGAGGCTCAAAGACAAGGCACTCAGCCGAGAACCTCGGACACTCAAAACGAGCACAAACATGCACAATCATCGCGTGCACAAATGATGACGTCTGAGTCTGAAGGTCGGTCAAAAATGGGGTGTCTACAGTCATCTTTGTCTATCCTTTACCTAAGAGTTCGGTTGTGATCTTCATTCTGAGCAAGAGTTTGTTACATTGGAAAGTAGTAGTGTATGCAATCAAGGGGGCAGTTATGATCTTTTAATTTCAGGTTGTACATCCTGAGAATTGATTCCATGCATGTCAGGTGGTGATCCTTTTCGAAAATGGTTTTGGAAAGTTTTAATAAAAGTTGATTTTGTTCAAATTTTACCTTTTACAACTTAGACCATTTTTGGACCAAAAGGAAAATTTTTAGTGCTCACAACTTTAATTTCATTGATTTCAACATAAAGTTCTCCAACTCTTTAATACAAATCAAAGTTGCTTTTATTACATCGAAAAAACTTGAAAAGAAAAGTCAAAGCAATAAACTAGGGGCATAGGTGAGTCAAGTGCTCCTGCATACTGTGCTCGTGCTTATGGAAGCTTCTGACGCCAAAGTTGGCCCGATTTGTGCCTCATCCTCAAGCCAAGCCAAGGCAAGCCAAGCATTCGCCAGAAAGGGCATAACTGAAACTAGGGGCAGGGGCCAAAAGCTCTCTCGTCCACCAAGCAGTAAGGTACCTAGCCAAGTGTGAACCACGGATAGGAAATGAAACTGAGCACGCTACCCCCTCCTCTAGGCGGGTCTGATCATGTCCGAACTGACGTTTGAACCAGAAAGGGAAATAGAACGCGTAATGCGTAAGGCCAATCAACTATATGCCAGGTTGCCGAGCCATGCTGTAACTCATCTCGGTCAGATTAACCCAGGGGCAATGCCAAGCTATGTCAGCAGTAGACCTATTGCACATCCAGTTGCACCACCATCCCTCGGTTGGGAAATCCACTAGTCAGTGACGGAAGAAATAACCTCGAGCTGAGTACTCAAGGTAAGAGTCCACTACTTTCAGCATATCCATAAGCCACACCTAGGAAGGGATGAAATAAAAGGGAGATTAAAGAATAGAGAGATATATGTTGAGAGGAAAAGTAAGGAAAGGGCTTTGAGAGAAAAATAGAGCATGGGTGTCAAGTGATGTCAGAAACACATATGAGAAAGGGTGGGAAACGATACTTGAAGCAGTAGTGGACACCCCGCGAATCTGGTAGTCTCTCACCGATGAAAGGAATCTAAGCCCATCAAGTTCTCGGCCAGTGCCAAGCCAATGTAACTCTTGTCTTCTTGTAGACCTTGGGCCACTTCGATCAATCGAATGCTAGACCCGCCAAAGCTAGGGGAAGAAGGAAATGAGCAATCATATATAAGCAGAGTGCATGTTGCCGAAAACCTCGCTAGAGAAGGTCGCCTCTGCCACTAATGTCGGAAAATCAATGAATCAAGCTTGGAATGTCTAGCTCTCTGTTGTGGGCCAAAGATCGACCCTCATGCAGAGTAAGCCCACACATCTATCCCAAAGCTTGGGCATGGCCAAAACGGGGCTAAGGCATGGTTTCCTTATCGCGTCAGGATTCCATTAGTGCCTGAAATTCTTCAATTGTCGGGCATATTTCTTGTCCTCCAAAGCTAAAGACGTGTGTAATTGGGTCCCAGCATCGGGTCGCGGCATAGAGGAATGGAAAACAAAGGGGAGTACGGCTCAACAAAAAAAGTGCATTTACGCCGAAACCCCGGAATTTACCTTTTCCATGCCATCTAAAGTCGCTATCCAATCCGAGAGCTTTTCAGCAAAAACTGGTTCCATTTGTAGAAGAAATTGCAGCTGAAATGAAGTTCTGGAAAAGAAATCACGAAGTTGAACCTTTTGTAGAAGATAAGGCTATGAGTGGAAGCCAACTATCAACAATCTGGAGGTTGCTCACACTGGGCACCCCTTCTAGCCGGCAAATTCTCTTTGTGGCCGGCAGTCCTCTTTTCTAGCCTGTCGTCCACCTGTGTGCTGGGTAGCGTTGGAAGCATGTATTTCGGTTCGATCTTTGAGTGTTTTAAGGTCTTGTTTTGAGTCTTTTTGGTTTTAGTAATGTTGTTTTTGTATTTAAGTTATTTTTGCTTTGTTTATCAAGTTGTATTTTGTATTTTAGTTTTTGGTCGGCTCATTACCTGATTAAGAAAATTGTTTCAATCAAGCGTTCTTTTGGCCAATTCAATTCCATGTCCATTTCATGCAAATATGGTGCTCATGATGCAAAAATGACAACACTTTTTTATAAAAACTACAGGTTTTTATTCCGATCATGGTTTTTACAAAAGAGGAGTACAAGTTTCAAAGCAAATAAAACCTATCTGAAGCTATACATGTGCTAACGCTACCACAAAAAAGAAACTAAGCAAAACTACAAAAAAATTCAGTGCTAGTCGCCTCAGGCCCAAGAAGCCCTCTTCGTCCTCTTCCTCGGAGGGGAGGACTCGGGGGCACTATCTCCATCGGCACCGCTGTCCGAATCAATCTCTGAACCAGAAGCCGAGCTGGTATCATCTCCGCTCTCTACCTCAGAGCCCACCTCGATAACACCTCCGCTCTCAGAACCCAAGCCAATATAATCGTCTCCACTCACAGATGACTTAGAATGCCGACTCGCTGCCTTCTCAGAGTCACTAGTCTTAACATCGTCATCGCTTAAGACGGGCTTTGAAGGACTGCTCTGGTCTCGGGTGCCCCTATCCCTACCTTGACTGCGACTCATATCTCGGCTATGAGCAGGGGCCTATCTCTCTCTCCTCCCTCCTACTAGAGAAGGTACTATCAGTGCTGGTGCTACTACCACCGCTGCTGGTGCCATCTGTGCAGATGGAATCTAGAAAAAACAGTTGTCAACATATCAATTACAATGTGTGTATCAGATGCAGGCATAGTATGCAGAATAAGTGGTATGCAGAAATCAGATACAGTATAAGTACAGTATGTGAATACAGTGTGCCAATGCGGTGTATCAGTGCAGTTTGGGAAAGACTACAGTTGAAATATCGATGTATCAGTGGAAATATGATAGCATGAAGCACAAACTGAAGGAAATTACCTGGATACCGTGGAGACTAAGCAGCGTCTCCCTCCACTGCACCATACCCATTAGAGAGGTCACCAGCTCGAGGAGGCTCCCCATATACTCCATAGATGCCTGCAAATGCATTTGGATGATCAGTGTCTGCAATAAACATATCTGAAATGAAATGTGGGGTGCAAATGGTAAAGTGTGGTCCATACCTGGGTCAAGCCTCGAACTCTGACAAGCTCGCGTCCAGCCTCTACCAGCTCAATCGGGATCTGGTAAGTAGTCCCAATCGGCCTCCAGCATGTGACTGTGGTGGGAAGCTCTGGCCAACGGATAGCCAACCCAACAGGGAGAGCCCCTCTAGCATGGCCCTAGTCGCCCGAGTCACCTCGGCTGCCGTAGGAACCCCTGCCTCCTCGCCTTCCTGAGCGCCTGTCAGAGGTGGCATGAGGTGAGTCTAAATAAAGGTCGTATAATCGCCCACTCCTCTGAAGAAATCAACGTCCAGACCTACCATGAATTGAATGAATGCATCAATAGATAAGCTGTCCGCTGTCCTCATAGACTCCGGAGGTACCATCGGAACGACTGGATCCGGTAAGCCCATGGTCTGGAGAATGAATCTCTTGCTCAAGAACTAGGCCCGGCAGACTGGGCCCTCCAGCAAGATCCGGAAGTGCAATGTGCCCCACGCTCCCGCGTACTGGTCCCGCACCCCGGCCGGCATCATGGCCCAAGGCTACCACATGATCTGCAAACAAAGAGTGTACAGATTGTTAGTTGTCGTCAGTTGATAAAAGGTGAATCATAACAGTTGTAAAGTAAAAATGACTGTGTTTTGAATTACCTCATGGGCGACAACAGTATCAAAGTAGCGGAGGAAGAAGGCAAAGGACTCACGACTCCAGCACTGACACCGACCATCATATCGCCTCGAGTAGGGAACCACCAGGGGCGCTCCTCTATGGGCTTTGGGATGAGGGCTAGAAAATAAGCATAAACCCATAGCTGCAGGGAAAGTGTAGTGATATGTGATCAACAAAGTATGAATAGTTGTAGAAAGTGCAAAGCAAAAAGCACAAAGTATGAACATATGTAGAAAGTGCAAAGCACAAAGCACAAAGCATAAAAAGATATAAAAAGTGTAAAGCAGAAAGCACAGGGCATGAATAGGTGTAGAAAGTGCAAAGCAGAAAGCACAAAGTATGAACAGATACAGAAAGTGCAAAACAAAAAACACAGGTGCTCAACAGATATAAATCAGAAAATATGAAATAGAAAATGTAAAGTACAAAGGGAGAACTAAAATGCATACCTCCCAGGCTCGCCAGTAGCCTCCGATCCGCCTCAGGCAGGAGGTAGAGCTCATATAGACGTATAGGGTGGTGAAGCCACCTCCACCCTAGTCATAGAAGCATACCCGGGGAAGGGTCACCAGGGCACTCAACAGATATAAGCCCACAGTGTTCCACCTGTTCAAAAACAAGGTGGTACTGAGGACAAACATTAGGAAGCCCCGGGCATACTGCTCTATCTCCTCTAGCGTCACGGGCTTGCTCTCTCGGAACTGCTCGGCAAACCAACTATATCTGACCATAGCTGGCCGGTATATAGCTGTGCACGCTCTCAACAGATCGATCTAGGCCGCCTCCCACTCCCCCATGTTGATGTCAAAAGGGATTGGATCGCCCCTTACTCCCAAGCCTGTGATCATGGCAAAGTCGTAGGGAGTTATCGTCATCTCCCCGAGAGTAAAGAAGCAGAAGAAGTTGTTGGGGTCCCACCACCTCTCCACTAGTGCTCCTAGAAGAGGATGGCTCACAATGACTGTCATGACCCGAACCCACCCTCGTGGGTTAAGGCATAACCGGCCAGTAATCATGAGATTACCTACGGCCTCAAACCAAAACAAATGTATTTTAACAGAGTTAGTGGGGCCAAATGGAAGCAGTTCAAGACTTTGTCCATAGAGCTGTGCTTACATGGCACATCCAAACAACCAAACATATATACATTAATATAACTCACAACAAAAATACAGTAGCATAAGTTATGTACAGACAGGATCATCCAAAACTAAGTCAACCCATCAAAACTATATACAGACATATGCAAAGTCCTCGTCAACATGACAAAAATAACATAGCATAGCAAAGAGGCGAAGACGAGTCTCGTGCGTGAGACACTAGAGCTGACTCTCCAAAACTCAGTTGTTCCACATAGACTTCACTGGGGCTGGGTCTGGACCTCTCTTGGCTCACCTATAAACACATGAATGAGCGTGAGCAATAGCCCAGTGAATAATATCAAATAAGAAGATGCAAACGATATGTAGAACAACGTACTTCGAACGGCCTTAGGCCCAATTCGCATTTTTATTTAACATTTATATATACAATTTAAGTCAAGTGACTGTGGTTTCAAACATACTGGCATTTGGCCCATTTATCTTTCATTCCTGTCTAAACTGCCTCTGGCCCACTTGTTTATGTCAAAACGGCCTCTGGCCCATCCATTCATGTGAAAACAGCATTTGGCCCATCCATTCATGTCAAAACGGCCTCCGGCCCATTCATTCTTATCAAAACGGCCTCTGGCCCATTCATTCATGTCAAAACGGCCTCCAGCCCATTCATTCTTATCAAACGGCCTGTGGCCCATTCATTCATGTCAAAACGGCCTCCGGCCCATTCATTCTTATCGAACGTTTGTCCACAATTCAAACTAGCAAACCATAAGGCATAAGGCTTATAAGAAAATAAGTAATTGGATAACTGACAAGCTTCCAAATATCGATATTACTCACAGTGATCGGTTGGTTGGTTTGCCCTGGAGCTCGACCCTACACATTCCATGAATACAAAAGGGTCACAAACAATTCGATCCGTTCTAAATTCACATTTTCCTCTTTCAGCTTCATTCTTATCTCTTTAATTCAATTACAATGCTCAAAGCATGCCTAAGAGTACTTGGAAGTGAAAGAGAACAGAAAATGAAACACATAATGCATTTTCAGAATTTCAAGAAACAGCATCCTCGCTCAAGCGTAGGCTTCCCCGCTCGAGCGGACCCAATAGGTCTGCAAAAGTTCTGGTTGCAACAAATTCACGCTCGAGCGTGAACTCGGGCGCTCGAGCGGAATGTCTGTCTACATAGCTCCACGCTCGAGCGTCAACTTCCCCGCTCGAGCGGGTACAGGTCTGCAAAAATATGCTGGGAGCACGAATTCCACGCTCGAGCGGCGGTTCTCCCGCTCGAGCAGACATCAAATTTCTGGGTTTTTCCAGCTAAGTTCTTGAGCTCAAATCCAGCATTCGAACAATCCAACTTACATTTTATGGCTCAAATTCCAAATATATTTATGCTCTCATGATACAAACACCCATTTACATCAATATGGAGCTCAATTTCATAAATCGAACACATGTATGTCCCAATTGACACCAAATTCATTTCCAACATGCAAATTCATGCATTCAAGGCTCCTATTCTTATAACTTGTACATGCATGTGATGTATCACCCTTATTCTCAACCTGGATGATGCAAATGGTGTTCATTCTCATGAAACTCAACAAAACATGTTTGCATGCATAATTTAACACTCATATTTCCATATTCAACTTAATACATGCTTGATTATGCAAAATCATGGTGATCCTATACATGCATGTGCATTTCAACTTCGAATTCATCAATTAGAGCACAACTCTTGTTCTTGATCACCAATTAATCTTTAATTCACAAAATCACAAGTTCAAACTCATGAATTCATAATCAATCACTTACCTAGAAGCTCAATCTTCCCAATCTATGGTCAATTCTTGAGTTGGACTTCAAATTCACAAGCCTTCAAGATCAACTTTGATTCTCCTACACTCTCTCTCTCTCTAGTTCGGCCTCTCCCTCTCTCCTTAGAGTGATTTCAGCCAAGATGAAATAAAAGAGAGGTATTGAGTGTATGGTGCCCTTAAGGTAAGTCCCACTAATAAAAAATATCAATATTAAATAATAGGGCACTTAATTAATCGTTCTGAACCTAATTATTTTGATCCGAATCAATTTTCAATTAAATTTCACCGTAGGCTCTAAAAATTACGCTAATCACAACGACGCAATCAATTTCGGGTTCTGTGGCCGATAAGGCCTTCAATTGAATTCCCAAAGCAGATAATCAAATTGATATTCCTACGGTGAACAGATAGAAATTCAAAACCACATATTTTCACCTAATGGCACACGAAATCATATCAAAACACATAATCACATTCGTATTAAGGACAGGGTTATCACAATGACCCATGTCAGGCCAGAGCAGAAAATGTCGAAGCCAGTCTCATCGATGATGTCACCAACCCCGACAAGGAGCTCATCGTACCAATCCCTCGATGTCATAGCTCCGTACCCCCTATCTCTCTATGGCAAAGAACAGATGAATCAGATCAAGCAGTGATGAAAGAGTACAGTCAGATGAAAGACAGTGCAAGAAATGCAGTGAAAGGAAAGACGAGGAATGCATGAAAACAGAGTTCATATCTCAGTGGCACTAGATAAAAGGTGAGAGGCCGGCTCCCTCAGTAGAAGGTCCTCTGGTACGCCGCGAGCAAAGTTGCTGAAGTGTCTAATGCCTCCAAGTGATAAGATGTGCGTGCGGTGATGATATCTCGCTAGATCAAAAGGCCATACTCTCAAAGGTAACGGCTCTGGCTCAAACTCGAGCTTAAACTCTGCCTCAAGGTCGGACTCAATGCCCTCAATTGCCTCGCCAGCCTCAGCAACTACCAGCTCCTCTACCTCGGCAACTGGTGAGAATACAGGTGGAACCTCTAGAGGAGCTCCGTCATGAGGAATCTTGTCTGCCATCTGGAAAAGTAGGTGAAAAGTGAAGAAAAATGGAGAAAATAGGGTAAACTTGGAAAAGTCAACCCTATGAGAGAGAAAATGAGAGAAAAAGTCAAAGTCTGGAAAAGTTCACGAAACCCGAGAGAAACTTGAGGGAAACAAGCCTAAAGTGATGGAAATCCGAGAAAAAGCAACGAAATCAAAATCTGATCGGTTCAAAATGTAGAGAACTAAGAGGGTTTTGTGAAAAAAATTGCGTAGGGCGTTGAAAAACGTGTATAAAGCGTAAATCTAGAGAGAGGGAGCACCTAGAGAGAGAGTGAGAGGGTTTTCGGAAGTGTGGGTGTGTGGAAATGAGGAGTCTTGGTCTATACTTAAAGACCCATGAGCAAAAGGAGCATTCTACCCCGAATCTACCACAGGTGGCCGGTAGGCCACCATTGGTGGTTGGTAGGCCACATTGGTGGCTGACAAGATGTTTTGATGGCCGGCAGTTGGCCGACCGCCTCTCTTAGTGGCCGGCAAGTGGCCGGTGGTTCTCAGGTAGGTTCTGGTGCTAGTCTATACTTCTACTTTCTAAGTAGTGTATGGAAGGTTCTGTTTTGAAAGCTTGCAACTACGTTCCGGTGTTTGAACGTGTCCCGCTTGCTACAATGAATGAGGTGTATGCTTTGAGCATGTTGTAATTCCTTCGATAGGTAAATCGGAAGGTGGCGCTAGATATCGTTTTATTCGTCTTGTCAAAGAATTACGCTTTTGTTCTCTTTCGTTGCATAGAACATGCATTTCACACATATGTATGCTGCATGCGTGTCTTGCATCATTTATGATTCACGCATAGAACACGCTGTCAATTTTTGCATAGAATATGCTCTTGTTTCATGCGTAGAATATGCTTTCAATTACCATCATACGTTGGTTGACCATCTTGCATGGAACATGCGTTCTCACTATTTCGATTTATAATCATGTTCACTTTGTGCATCTATCGCATTTTATTCATTTCGTTCATCTATTGCACACCTCTCTATTTCATCTCAGGACGCATGACGCGTGGCCCCAGGCATGTTTTTACCTTGGGACGCGTGAAGCGCGAGCCCGACTGATTTTTCTTGTATCTCAGGACGCGTGAAACGTGGCCTTAGGCATGTTTTATCTCGGGACACGTGAAGCGCGAGCCCGAGTGATTTTTCTTATATCTCAGGATACGTGAAGCGTAGCCCTACGCATGTTTGATCTCGGGAAGCATGAAGCGCGAGGCCGAGTGGTTTTTCTTGTATCTCAGGACCCATGAAGCACGGCCCTGGGTGTGTTTTATCTCGGCGTGAAACGCGAACCTGAGTGGTTTTTCTTATATCTCGAGACACATGATACGTGGCCTTGGGCGTGTTTTATCTCTGGACGCGTGAAGCATGAACCCAAGCGGTTTTCTTTTATCTCAAGACACGTGAAACGCATCCTTGGGCGTGTTTTATCTCGAGACGCATGAAACGCGAGCCCGAGCGGTTTCTCTTGTTTCTCAGGACATACGAAGCGCAGCCTTGAGTGGCTTTTATCTCAGGACGTGTGAAGTGCAAGCCCGAGCAATTTTTCTTGTTTCTCAAGATGCGTAAAGCGTGAGCCCGAGTGATTTCTCTTTTCTTAGGATGCTTGAAACGCGACCTTGAGTGGTTTTTATCTTGGGACGTGTGCAACACAGCCTTGAGCGGTTTTCATCTGTGTTTTCTTTCCTTGTCTCGTGTTTGGCATGGTCAGAGTGTGTTTTGTATTTTATTTGTTTTTGCAGGGAAACTGTGTTGGTTTTAAGCTTGAAGATGCTCATTCATATGTTATTATCTCGTTATCTTGCTTATTGCATCATCTTACAAGATCATAAGTTTTCAAAATAGCTAGCTTCGCGGAGCGTGTGAGTCTAGCTTTCAAAGTTTTTTTTTTTTTTTTTTTTTTTTTTTTTTTTTTTTTTTTTTTTTTTTTGTGCATATCATTTGCATCTTGCCCCAAAACTACGCTAGTTTGATTCCTTGCAAAGGGATACGTAGGCAGCCTGCGGGCGCAACCATTTATTTCCATCTTGATTGTTTTTCCAAGTCTTATAGCCTTGTCAAATTGGGTCGTCTTTGGGCTTTGACATTCACTCACGTCATTTTATGACTCCAAGTTCTGTCAAAGAGGGGCAACTGTAGACACCTTATTTTTGAAACCCTTATGACTTGGATGTCATCACTTGCACATCCAATGATGAGTGTATATGCTTTTCAAGTGCTCGAAGTCCTCAATGGAATGACACAGCTTTGAGCCTTTTAAACCTTACACCCCTGTTGCCCTGTTTTGGACCAAACCCAGTGATCTTCAAGCCTGCAACCCCTGGTGGCCTGCCGGCCATTGCTTTGGGCTACCGGCCATCACTTCTGGTTGTCAGCCACCAATGTGTTTTGCAAATATTTTGTGACAGCTATGCTAGCTATTTGCACAGATGCTTACATTTGCTCCCACGTGTATGGCTGGATGTTTATGAGGGAAATTCATGTTTTCTATATATAGATGACCTCCCTCTCATATTTGGAGGTTAGAAAAATTTTAGAGTAAAATTTTTACTCTCTTTACAATTCTCTCTCTCTTGCAAATTTCTTAATCCTTGCTTACATATCCTTTACCTTTGCCTATACACTCTTAACCAAACCTCTCCATCTTTGAGTTGAGGTATCTTTGAGCCTTGCTTGAGCTCTTGATGGTGTGTTTTCCTTGGTTTATTGCTTGGAATTGGTTATCCACTTCAAGAGGTACAAGGCTTTGCCTCTTTACTTGTTGTATCTACATCTACTCTTTTCCTTACTGTTTTCCAACTACTTTTGGGCTATAAAAACTCTGTATTTTTGGGCTGAAACTTGGGTTTTAAGGCCAATAAAGGTTAAGGAGTGGTTCACCCTTCTTTACACCTTGTCCTCAAGGCCTTTACCCTTATGTGTTCCCACCTTTTCACTATCTTTTTCTGAGCTTTTAAACACTGATTTTTAGAGCTATTTTAGTGGCTAAAATCATGGTTTGAAGTCCAAAATTGGAAGGGTTAGCCTCCCCTCCTTGTATTTTGCTTACTAGTCTAGCATGATCCATGTTTTAGCTTATTAATCTAACTATTTTTATCCTAATTCCAGCATGTTTTAGGACTGTTTTTAAGTGTTTGTTGCATTTGAGCTTTGCTTTGCATGCTTGTAGTATAATTATCCTCGTGAGTTTGTCGTTTTAGGCCTTCAGCACCATCTTATTTGAGTTAATAGTGTTTATTGATGGCTTCCATACTTGTGATCACTCTTAATCACCTCTGCAACCTCCCTTCTTTCTTAGCTTTTGTTTTGCTTTGAAAGTGGTTTCAAGCTACTTGTTTGTTTAAGCATGAGATTGAGATGTCATGCTTAATGGTTTAAAACCTTTTGGGGTTCATTACCAATGGTATGATGTCTCTTTCATGCCCAAAGCAACTTTTGGTTTGAGCCCTCTTTCCATTAGAGGACTTAAATTCACGTTTTGGACTCAATTGATGAAAGAATTGATGGTAACCTCAAATGAAGTAATAAAATTGAGGCTAAAAAATGTGCAAGATAAGAACTTGTTTGGGTTCAATCGGACATTAATTGAACGCATGGGTCTTGAGTCATTTCATATTCATTAGTGATGAAAACGGTTCAAGATTCATTGTCAAGTACTTCCCTTGATCTTTCATAATAGGGAGGTGGTTTTGAGAGTCTTGTTTTATTGTATTTATTGAAACTTGCACACTTTGGTTCATAGGCCATCATGCAATAAAATTGCATAGATTGATGGTTTGTGAATCAAATTTTACTACTCCTTTGAGCTGTTCAAATGATAAGGAGGGGTGAATTGTGCAAACAAACCCTTGAGAATACATTATCTCTGCATTATTTGCTCTCTGTTCCAGCAGGGAAGTTCAGGTATCAGTGGCCGGCAAGCCACTATTGGTGGCCAGCAGGCCATATTTTGTGGTCGGCAGGCCATCATCAGTGGACGGCAGGCCCTCTACCGACCACCAGTGCAAAATTCAGCAATGTCCTTTTGAAGTAGGACAGAGTTGATCTGGAGTTGGAAATCAATGCAAATGTCCTACTACGCAACAGAGGCATTCAACATCAGAAACAGTGCCTTTTCAGGTGGAAACTACATTCATGTATGAGCCTTTCGTCGATCCTCGAGATCCGTGCTATATATATTAGTGTTGTGCTTAAAATAGTGGACTTGTAATTAATTAGTTAGAATAGCTAATTTGTTTCGGGTTATAATTATTTTAATTAACTAGTATAGTTGATTACTTCGGTTTGTAATAATTAGTTAAGTAGTTTAGCTATTTATTCATTTCGTTTTGTAATAGCTAGTTAATTAGTTAGTTAGTTTATTCGGATCTCATGTGTGAGAGCATAATATTGTAATAATATGTATGTCTTCCAACCCCACTTCTTTCTCCCTTTTATTTACTAGCTTATGATGGTTAGTTTAGGGCATCATGTTTTATTTAGCATATTTCATGATTTGCATCTACTTGTATTGCATGCACCGAGGCTTGGTTCATCATTCTAACTTGCATTGTTAGTTTGGTGTTTCTTTGAATATGTGCTTAGACCGCATGATATCAAATTGATTCATGTGCTATATTAGTAGCAAAGCCATCTTAGATTGCATATCGCATATGTTGCATTAGTCATATTGCATAGTTAGGATCATGCATTTTTCTAACTCTTTCATCCTTTTGGCTTGGAGTACTAGGTGAGCCTTTACTTGCTTTAGCATATCGCATGTGTGTGATTGTTGCCATGTTTAGAATGCTTTCCATGAGGCTAATTGCTTAAATGATAAACTGTTTGAATGCCTGTGGATGAAGGCTAGTTGCTTGAATTGGAATAATTTGAGTAATGTTCATATGCGATCATTTTTCAAGTGGTACATATTCGAAACAATTTCCAAAACAAAACATGAATCGAAATGTTCCAATTCTTGCAAATTAGTTTATACTTGTGTGTACACATTACATAGTAATGCTAGCCTAATAATTGGAATAAAAGCATATAATGTGGATAAGATTCATATCATGATTAGTCGAGGCCGATCTTTGATCAGGCGAGCAGGGGTGCTCAATTCTTAACCTTCCCCTCTCGCACCTAAATTTTCGAGCTGAGACAATCTTGGCGATGATGGACACGTGGCCTTTGGCATGAGTCATGGGTTTCCTAAATCCCCCAAAAAATATTTAGGTGACGACTCTGTATCTAGCAAAGCAGTTCATTTTTGGCAATATGATTCAAAATCGATTTTCCAAAAGATTTGCTAGATTGAGACTCTTTAGTGTTTATCTATTTCACATTGCACTTGTGAGATCAGATTCAGAATCGTGGGAGTCCAATACTGTAGGGTTTATTTGACTTTCGAAAGGGGGCACGAAAAAGTCGAGCTACAACCACCTTCGTCATGAGGTTCAGAATCTCATCGACAACTAGACAATAGCTCCACCTCAAGAACCCAATGCTACCGCAAACCCACTTCCCATATGTGACCAAGTACCTCCTCCTCACCTTAACCTCATCCGTACACTACCTCCTACATTCGGCCTAAGTATACATATCACCCCGGCCCATTAACCCAAGCCTAAGGTGTTCATTCCATAAAGCATGGACTTATGCATGATGGATACACTTGAATCCCAATCATCTCAAACCCCAAAACTTAACAATAGCCTAATCCCAGTCCAACCTACACCAAAGAGTCCAACCCAACCCATTCATCAAGACCAAGTTGGGTCAAATACACTATAGGCACCAATGGTTGAGCCCACTACTCCTGAGTTATTGAGCATGATTGAAGATCTTCAAAGAACTATTGTAGATTTAGCCTTTAAGGTCTTGGCTCTATCATCAACCACATCACATTCCAAAAGGTTCGTGTTAAAAAGCTCCCCAATCTTAGGGCGTGCTACAATTGGAAAGGGCCAACCCGAAGCTATCTCAAGTATGGGTGATGACATATCAACAACAAGTAGGCCTTGCTTCGATATAGCCATCCAATCCCATGGCCAAGCTGAAGCAAGTGGCAAGAACGAGGTTGGGACAAGTATTGATCACTATGCACATCTTCAGTGGGCTATTGAGACTTTGAAGGTCAAAGGGTTGAACAAACAGCAAGTGCTCGGAGTTGTTGCAAAGACTGTAGATGGCACTTAGAGCATTTTGAATCAGGGGGCAAACAATGAAAAGGGATGCTTCACCAGAAACACCTATCTTGATTCCAGTCCCAAGCCCATGAATACCCAACCAACACCCGCCAACCCATCTGCCAATGTTTCTAACACTGATGCTTCTTCCTCCCAAAAAAGAACCTTCGCCCATCTCTATATGAGCCCAACCCTTGCCTTGAAAGTACTGATGGAGAAAGGGTATCTCAAACCGCTCAATCCTCGACCTATCCCTAGTCATCTCCCACCTAGGCATGACCCTACCCAATATTGCACATTCCATCAGCAATACAGTTATCATACTGACCATTGCTTTCGTCTTCACCATGAAATTCAAGACCTGATTGACGAAAAGGTCATCATCCCACCCGAAAATCCCAAAGCTGTCAATACCCCTCTCCCTAACTGCAATAAATTGTCACTCCATGACATTAATCCCATTCATGGCTTGCCAACAACCAACCTTGACCCTAGCCAGCATGGTCAAAAAGATGTGTGGGGACAACCAGGTAATTGTGAGGCTCGATCTGTGAGACTCAGTTTAAAAGCTTGAAATCATTCCTACTGGGTGCAAATGGTAGTATTGCTAAATGGAAGGTGGGTCTGGACCCTCCTAGAGGCTACTTGAAGTTTTTCATGAATTCTGCAGATGGACTTGGAGAGTGAAAACCCCTTTTGTCTCCAGGATGCTAAATTTGTTTTGAGTTGTGTCTTGTAAATGATTGAGTTGTGAGTTTTATTTTCTTTGTCTTTTCTTGCATTGTTGCGTCAATTGAGTCTCTTCCTTTGAGTCGCTCTCGTGTACCCTTAGGTCTTTTTTTTCTAAATAAGAAAGCAGAAGTCAAGTTTTTAATCATTTTGTTGTGCCTACAGTAATGCATGTGTGACCTGTTAAAAATAAAAAAGCTTTGAATTTGTTTTTTGAATGAGATTCTGTTAATAAGTTCATGTGTTGAGAAGGATCCCCCAAATGGTCGAGTGGATTCTGAATTATCAGCGCAAAGTCCTTCATGATTTCAAAAAGTTGCAAGTTGTTTCTTTTGCAAACTTGCGAAGATAAATTTAGAATTGTGCGCAGTATTCTACACTGTCCTAGGAATTTTCTTCATCTTTAGGCGATCATTTTGGCAAGCACAAGATGGCTTTCAAACCTCATAATCATAGAATTCCTCCCCTTGTAGTTTTCATTACTTCAAAAAGAAATGGAGAAAAAGAAGAGAAAAAAAAGAAAAGAAAGAAAGAAACCAAAAAGAAGAGAAAGAGAAAGAAAAAAGAAAGGAAATAAAGGAAAGAAAAGTAAAAAAAAAAAAGGGAAAAAAAAAAAAAAAGTCAACCATCAAGCCAGGGGTATTTATCGGAATGAAAATCAAGCAACTATGAAGAAATGAACTTTTGTCTGAATTCAGGGAGGCCAATGTGAGGAAGTACCACATTGTGAGAAGAACCAACTTTGAAAATTGAGCAAAAGAAAGGACAAAGACATGCATAAGAGAATGGAAAACCAAGCTCAAATCAATGTGAAGCCAGTGCCGTGTTAGGGCAAGGATGACTATTGATCAAATTCACCGCAAATGTTGTAACGTTATCCTTGAGAGGCCTGTTAGGCCGAAAACCCGAAAGGGCGACCTAGGCAAAAGTTAGAGCATAAAAAAATGAGAAATCAAACAAATATAGCTCATAGGGTTGAAAACCTAAAGGGGTGACTTTGGCAAAAGTTAGAGCACAAAAGGAGAGTGTCTACACCTAAGTAAACCTCAGCCATGAAATACCCTGACCTGATTCTCATTCTTGGGATAGTAGGCAACTTCATCCTAAAGTTCGGTTTCAACCATATCCATCTTATTCATCTCCACCCAATCATTTTTCCTAATTCACATTGACAGCTTCGCATCAATCCATGAGCTACGCCAACTACTACATATGCTTGTGTTGGGTAAGAAAGCACTAGCTTGAATCAAGAAGTGGAGCAATTTTCAATACTTGAACTTATCAGTAGAATCTCTAACTTGAGCAAAAAAGGAAACCTAAACTCAGGTTTTACGAAATTGTGTTTTAAAGGGAGCATAAGTAATACTAGGGGCACTACGAATGATCAGTTACATTGAGTCTTTTTCTGCTTTTGGGTCAGTTGTGTGTTCTGTTGTGTCGTGCCTGGTGTTTGTCTCATTCTACACTATTCATCGAGTCACCATAGCATGTTTGTTGCTCAAAAAGCGCTCTTCATCGAGTCACCATAGCATGTCTATCACTCAAAAGCACTCTTCATTGAGTCACCCTAGCTTGTTTGTCGCTTAAAGTCTAATAGAGTGGCATGGTCAAAATTCCATACACGAGTGTTTGCTCCAAACTCAAAAACAAGTCCATGTGTGGAATTCATAAACAAACTGAGAGTGCCCATACAAGGGGCATCGCATTCATGATCATTGCAAAGTGTATCTGTCACTACTTTGGGGGGGGACTGGAGTAAGTTCTCAACATGCTGAAATAGAAGAGAAGCATGAGTCTGATTGGTTGGCACCCGTTCCAGGATCTGATGATCCCCATCACATGTGCCTACATAATGTTAAAAAAAGTGGCCAATAACTGGACACTATGGGCAATTTTCAGTGCATCTGATTGGGTCATCATTTGAACAAGAGGCATGGATCTAACCTTTCTCTCCGTCCGCTCAAAGCCACTTGTTGGGCACTTTCCCCTGGGTTAGGGTAGCTCACCTCCATGATGATTCTGATATGATTCAGCTTTCAAAAGTTGTCTCTAGCCATTTCAAAACGCTCTTGGGATTGCCATCTTCCCTCTGATTAATACATGTGCTTTAGATTATGCAAGCATGCTCATACACTCTAGTCGATTTGAACTGCGTGATTGGTTGCTCTTGCTCTTGACTTTGTTCTGTGCTTGTAATAACAGAGTTTCTTCAAGTTACCTTCCATAGTGTTTTCCAGTTACGTTTCAATAAGTTGTGGGAAGTTGCCCTACACTCATTCCATAAGGTACGTGATGCATTTTCTTGTGCACTTGCACTGCACTATTTTGTGCATTCGTCTTGTATCGTACTGTATTGTGCACCTTGCATTGCACTGTCTTGTGCATTTGCATCACGCTGTTTTGTGCACCTATATAGCACTGTTTTGTGCACCTATATAGCACTGTTTTGTGCATTCACCTACACCGCACTGTTTTGTGCACCCCGCATCGCACTGTCTTGTGAACTTGCATTGCACTATTTTGTGTATTCACCTGTATTGCATTGTCTTATGCACCTATATAGCACTGTTTTGTGCATTCACTTACATCGCACTGTCTTGTGAACTTGCATCTCACTATTTTGTGTATTCACCTGTATTGCATTGTCTTGTGCACCTATATAGCACTGTTTTGTGCATTCACTTACATCGCACTGTCTTGTGAACTTGCATCACAATATTTTGTGTATTCACCTGTATTGCATTGTCTTGTGCACCTATATAGCACTGTTTTGTGCATTCACTTACATCGCACTGTCTTGTGCACCTACATAGCCCTGTTTTGTGCATTCACCTGCACCGCACTGTTTTGTGCACCATGCATCGCCCTGTCTTGTGTACTTACATCGCACTGTTTTGTGCATTCATCTTATATAGCACTGTTTTGTACACCTCTATAGCATTGTTTTGTGCATTCACCCACACAACATTGTTTTGTGCATTCATCTTGTATAACACTATTTTGTTTACTTGTATCGCACTGTCTTATCCACCCCATATCGCACTGTCTTGTGCACTTACATCAGACTGTTTTGTGCATTCACCCTGTATGGCACTGTCTTGTGCACTTGCATAGCACTGTTTTGTGCATTCACCATACATCACACTGCTTTGTGCATTCACCCTACATCGCACTGTTTTGTGCATTCACCCGCATCGCACTGCCTTGTGCACCCACATAGCATTGTCTTGTGCACCTGTATCGCACTGTCTTGTGCACTTGCATCACACTGTTTTGTGCATTCAACCTTGTAGACCGCCCGGAACTCCGCTCCACGTGTGAAGGCGCGAATCGTGGTTCTAGCTACTACAGTTCGGACTCATGTCACGATTCTGAATCTAATCTCACAAAGTGCGATGTAAGACTGATAAATCACCAAAAATTCCAAATCCGGCAATTGGTTTTGAAAAATCAATTTTGAATCGAAAAGCGCCAAACATGGACTGCTTTGCCAGATTTCAGAGTCGCCACCTAAATGTTTTGTTTTTGGGAAATTTAGGAAACCCTGACTCGTGCCTAAGGCCACGTGTCCTTCATCACCAAAGTTATCTCAGCTCGGGAACTTGGGTACGAGAGGGGAAGGTCATGCAATGAGCACCCCCGCTCGCCCGATCAAAGGTTCGGCCTTTACTAACATGATATGTTGTTTTTAAAAACACATGCGTTCTTATTTCGGTTATTAATCTAGAATTACTATGTGATGCGCACAGTATACAAGTATAGACTAAATCGCCTAAATTGGAACAAAACATCGCACGTTTGTTTTTCGAAAATGGTTTGAATTTGCCACCCTCAAGTGGGCTTAGAAAATATGATTTTACCACTCTCAAGTGGGCTTAAAACTCACGTTTCGATGAATTGTTCCAATTCAGGCAATCCAACCTTCATCTACAGGCATTCATGCAGTTAATCAATTAAGCAATTAGCCTCATGGCAAGCATGCTATCATGGCAACACTTACACATATGTAAGATGCTAAAGCGTAAACACTTACAGTGTACTCCAAGCCAAAACAGAAACTAGTTAGTAATCAATGCATGATCCTAGCTATGTTAAATGCCTAATGCAACACATGCAAAATGCAACTAAGTAGGCTCGGCTTATCTAAAATGGCATATGAAATGCAACAATTGATACATGTATTCAAGTAGAAATTGAAATACAATGCAGTTTGTATGATGCGCCGAGCCCGGTGCATGCAAAACAGATGAATGATGCACGCATGCGAAGCATAAGTGTGCTAATTGAAATATGCCCTAAACTAACCATCAAAAGCTGGTAAATAAAAGGGAGAAAGAAATGGGGGTTGGAAGACATGCATCACACACACGCACACTTATTACAACATTATGCCCTCTCGACAGAGGGTTCGAATAATAAGCTAACTAGCTAATCTAAGCTAATTAAACTAATTATTACAAAACAAAACTAACTAACTAATCCTAGTTAACTAATTAGTTATTACAACACAAATTGAATAGTTAAGCACATTAACTAATTAAGTACAAAATCAAAACATTAGCTAGCTAAGTAAAGAAGCTAAGTAAAGTAGTAAAAGAAGAGGTCCTCAAGGTGAGAAGTGCATGCATGCTCGGTCGCCTCGTTCGGAAATCCATCGCTATGCCCTAACTTGCCTCCGTTTGCAATTGTTCTCAGGACACTGCACAAAGCTCCAGATAGCTTCTACTCCATCATGGGAACCTCCAGGAGCATTGCCGACCACTTATTGGTGGTGTAGACCACCTGCCGACCACTTACATTTGCTGCAGACCAGAAAATTCTGCACAACTCAGGTTTGCTGCAACAGAGAACAAGGAGGGGCACGGCAGTGTATTTGCAAGATATGTGTGCACAACCACCCTTATCATTTCTTAGTCTCAAGGGAGTTCGGTTCTCGACTCTCGGGCCACCAACCAAGCATCGCAATGTACGATGGCCAAGAAGCCAACATTGCACAATTCAATGTAAATGAATGCACAAATAACACATAAGGGCCTTAACCTCGATCATGCATGATCAAGAGGGTCGGCGACCGAGAAATGAGGCACGTTTCATCACTTCAAGTATGAAACGTCCCTCATTTCTCGTGTTTGGACTAACACCCTACCCAAACACAATGCAATGAAACATGATCAACTTAACAAAGCTAATGGCATGCAAACTCAATGCAATGCATGCACATGCAAACAACATGCAAACACAATGCAAGCAACAACATCCAAACAACATGCTTAATGGACTTAAACCGAATATAGACTGACCTCAATCATGCCCAAAACAGTGGCCATAATGTTATGAAATGATGGTATGAAAGGCAAGATGACGCATGCACATGCATTGGCTCACCAATTAAGCATAAGAGCACAACTCTCAGACATGAGCAAAGAGTGACAAATATGGAAGTGTGACAACACTACAAGCTCTGAAAACATGTATGAAATGATGCCAAACCATTCAAACAACCCAAGTATGTCATGCAAGAGGGCCTACGGCACAAGGCTACTCAAGGAGACTACACAAGAGGCATGCAATACATGGCATGAATGATTGAACCAATCATGGATAGAGCTCAAATAGGTCAAAACAAGGACCAAAACATGCTGAGATGGGAGTTCACAAGTCTAGACAAGCGTGCATACGCATTGGTCCCCAAACAAGGCAATAATGCACAACCCTTGAAAGCATTCAAAGAGTGAAAAAGTGGGAACATGGCAATGCTATATGCTCTGAAATAACATGGTAAATGATGCCAAATCATGCACATGTCACAAATGAAGCATGCTATGATGCTCAAAACTCAAAGCTAGCAAGGCCAATTGCACTACAACTATGCAATACATGAACCATATGGCAAAGGCAATCCAAAATAGTCCTAGAGCATGTCAAAATGATGCTAAAACATGTATGGACTAGAGCTAACACATGCTAGCATGAAGGGCATGAAGCATGAAGTATGCAAGGCCAATAAGGAGGAGTACACTACACCTACCAAAACCAAGCATGAGATGACTTCACCAACAAAAATCAGATTTGTATTATGGCAAAACAAGACCAAAAACACACTAAAATGGTGGCCCAAAAGCCTAGGCAAGATGGCATACACAATGGCTCATTTTTAAAGCATAAAGCACCAACCCTCCAAAGCATTGAAAGAGTGAAAGATGTGAAGACATGGCAGTGAAACATGCTCTGAAATCACATACTAAATGATGCCAAATCATGCAAATAGCCCAAACAATGCATGCTAGTGACTTGGAAACTCAAGGCTAGTGAGCTAGAATGCACTATGGCTATACAAAGCAAGGCATGCATGACCAAAAAAACATAAAACAGAGCTCAAGCATGGTAAAACATGAACAAAAACTTCTTTGAGTAGAGCCAAAAGCATGCTAGAATGATGGTCCAAAGCATGATGCATGTTAGGCTAGTGAATGGAAATGCACTACAAGTGCAAGGAGCATGCAAGATGCCATCAAACCAACCTAAAACAGAGCCAAGGCATGCTAAAACAACACCAAAAACATGCTGAGATAGAGCCAAAATGGGCTAGCAAGACATGCTAAAACATGAGGCATACAAGGCTAGTTTGCAAGGATTACACTACAAGTGTATAAAGCATCAAGGGTGGCCTAAACTAAGCCAAAATAGAGGTATGCCATACTGAAATAAGGCCAAAAATATGCTGAGATGGGGCCAACATATGCTAGATAAACATGCCCAAACATGAGGCCAACAAGGCAAGCAACCAAGATACAAGGAGAGGGGATGACCCTCTCCTATTTGGGACTTCAAAACACACTTTCCACCACTAAAATTCCTCTGAGTTTCAGTGGTGAGAAGGCCAAAAAGATGTGGTCCCAATAGCTTAAAAGGATAGCTCAAAACAAGGCCAAACAAGGCACAAAGGGGGGGGAGGGGTAGACCACCCCCAACACCAAAGAGACCTTAAACAAACATGTTAAGCACTTGAAATTAGAACTTTTTGTAGTGGAAAGTTAATCCAAAATAAGCATGCAAATAAGGCTAAGAGCTTAAATAAAAACCAAGCTTTAAGGGGTTAGAAACTCACCCTTGTAGAACAACTTCAAAGCTGCAACTCCAACAACTTTTTTGGACCAAAAGCAATCCAAAAACTCCAAAACCAGCTTCAAGGTGCCTTAGCAACAAGAGTATGGTGTTTCACTATGTGTTTGTGTGCAAAAGTGTGAAGAAAAGGCACTTTCAAGCACAAATATGAGACAAAGTGAGAATTATAGAGATAGAAGTGTATGTATAGCTCCAAGCCAAAATTCTGAACCTAGAGAAGGGAGAGAGGGCCTCCCTTATATAGAAAACCAAGCCTCAAGCTTGTTGAACAAGCTTGAAGCTAGATGCAATCCCTCCATAAACGTGAATGGAGGATGGTTTCTGTGCTCACCAGCTGTCACAGCTGGCAAGAAAATATCTGCAGGAAAGCTGCCGACCAGTTGAAGTGGTCGGCCAGCTACTTGCACTGGTCGACCGACCAGCACAAGTGGTCTGCAAGAATAAAAAGTGGTCGGCATGGTGGGAGAGGTGGTCTACACTAAGAAAGCAAGGTGGTGGCATGGTTGCCGACCACTTTTGGTGGTCCAAAGACCACCAAGACCAGTTGGCCGACCAGAAAACTGGCTGGTAGGTAGGAAAAGTGGTTTTCAGGGAGAGAAACTGGTTTACAACCCCTATTCCACCCTCCAAGCAAGGAAAACAAGGTTTGTGCGAAAAACAAACCAAAAAGGATGCAAGACAAGAGTCCGCGAGTCAAAGCACGCAGCCGAAAACCTCGAAAACTAGTCTACGGGCACCAAAAGTGGTCTACGGGAGGGAAAAGTGGTCTACAGCCACAAAAAGTGGTCTACAAGACCTCTGTCTCCCTCTAGACCAAGGCAACAAGGCATGGTCCAAAAATCAAGCCAAGAGGAGAACGTTAAGCGGTCCCGAGACAAGGGGCGCAGCCAAAGGCTACGGAAACTGGAAACTAGTCTCCAAGAGGGAAAACTGGTTTACAGACCTCACTCTCCCTCCAGGCAAGGGAAAACAAGGTTTGGTTCAAAACCAAACCAAAGGGAAGCAAGACAAGGCGCTCGGTCGAAGGCTCCGGAAACCAGAAACCAGCCTATAAGAGGGAAAAGTGGTCTATGGACCTCTCTCTCTCTCCAGGCAAGGGAAAACAAGGTTTCGTTCAAAACCAAACCAAAAGGGAAGCAAGACAAGGCGCTCGGCCGAAGGCTCCGGAAACCGAAAGCTAGCCTACAAGAGGGAAAAGTGGTCTACGACCACAAAAAGTGGTTTACAAACCTCTCTCTCCCTCCAGGCAAGGTCAACAAGGCTTGGTCCACAAACCGAGCCAAAACACAAAGAGTTCAGAGGCCCGGAGGCAAGGCACGCAGCCGAAAACTCTGGAAACTCGAAACGAGCACAAACATGGACAATCATCGAGCGCTCAAACGATGACGTATGAGTCTTAAAGTTAGTCAAAAATGGGGTGTCTACAAACCTACACAGCATAGTTTTGTCCATTCACTTGCATTGCATTGTCTTGTGCGTTCACCCTACATAGCATTGTCTTGTATACCCACATAGCACTGTTTTATGCATTCATTCACCCTGCACTATTTTGTACCCCTCACCCGCACTGTCTTGTGCACTCACAGGGTCTAGGAGACCTTAAATCCTCTAAAGGTGCAATTCCTTTGGTGTTTGTCGTGCCCGAACGGCTTCAGGCGGTCTGGTATAGCCACCTGACTATGTTTGTAGTGAGTTCCTAGGAGATCAACTAAGACAGTGGAAACTAGAGTTCGAATGGCCGAGGCCTAGAATGTAAAGGTTTTGAATTTCTAAGACTAAAGTCTAGTTTGAGTACCCAGAGATGTGGAGATTATTTCAAAACATCCTTGGCTTGAAATCTGTATGGCAGCCCCATAGGTTAAGGTAGCTTGTATGCGCCTCAATTCTGGATACTAAACCAACCTAATTTGTCACCCTGTTAGAGAATAAGGAAAGTTGCAAACATAGCCAGGGAGAACAGTAGTACCCATGGTTTGGAAGCGCAAGATGAAGGAAGAAGTCTTGAAACCAAGAAAAAAAGGAAGATCCCCAGCAGCATAAGATGAGACCTCGCCAATTACCCTTGTAAGGTGCTTTCTAAGGCACCATTTCCTAGCTGCTACATCATATCTATTACCTCTATTGCATTGCATGTAGCCTCTATCACATGCATGTACTTCACTATCCATTACACCCATTACATCATACCATTTTATTACTTGCATTCTTTCCATGTTAAGCTTAGTCTGGCATGTGCTCATACTTTTCGCGTTAAAGCATAGCTCTACAAATTTACGCACCTATTCTGCAAGAATTGTGGTCTGAGGAGTCTAGCACCTTTTATGTGTTAGATGTGGTTTGTTTTGTGTCCATGTTTTTTCTAGGTAAGATGTAGTTCGGCCTGTGCCCCTTATTCATTTCATCCATTGCATCGTACTTCATCTTGTTACATTCAACATTTAGGATCATTATCTTTTCCCAACAGATTATTCCTCACTTGTATCATACCATCCAAATTACTTGTACCCTTTCTACGAAAGACATAGTTTTGCATGTGTACGCACCTATTCTACAAGAATTGTGGTTTGAGGGTGTCGGTACCTTTTCAATGTTAAACATAGTTTGATTTTGCATCCCCGTTGTTTTATGATATTTGTTAGAAGGCACTACTCATGATTTGATTATTTCGTTACATTGTATATCATTTGCATTATTTCATTGCATTGTGTATCGTTTCCATCCTGCCCCTAAACTACGCTGGTTTATTCCTTGCAAAGGGATACGTAGGTAACTTTCAAGTTCAACCAATTACACTTATATTTTGATTGCTTGCCAAAGTCTTACGACCTTGTCAAAATGCGTCATCTTCAGGCTTTGACATTCACACAAGTCATTTCATGACTTCGATCTCTGTTAAAGAGGGGCAACTATAGACACCCCATTTTTGACCGCCCTTATGACTTAGGCACCTCATGGTGAACACTCAATGATGAATTGTTATGCTATACAATTGTTCAATTTCTTCAACAAAAGGCTTCGATTTTCCAGCTTCAAGGCCCAAACCTTGCACCCTCTTTGAACCAAGACCTAATTTTTTCTAGCCTGACCACTCAGAGGTCTGTTGCCCAAAAAGTGGCCGATAGGCCAATTTTTATTGGCTGGTTGTCCCTTTTCATGATCGGTCGGCCATGTCTAATAGCCAGCAGATATTTTGTTGCCAGCTGCCCCCCCCCAACACTACAAGAAATTTCACTTTTGGCAGCTAAAATTTTAGTCACCAAAAGCCTTGTTTTTAGGCGCCAATCACTTTTGCTGACTAATATATTTGGTCGCCCATTTGGTCGCCTATAGTTTGTCGGGGAAACAATCGGCGACTAAAAATTTTTTGGTAGCCAAAAGTGGCCTATTGGCAACTAAAACCTTAGTCGCTATATATTTTTTTTAAGTCATCATATATATATTTTTTAAAAATTAAATATATAAATATATTTACTTTTAGCGACTAAATTATTTAGTAGCCAATTGAGCATGTATGTTTGGCGACTAATTATTTGGTAGCCAAAAATTTTACTTTTTGAGAATTGGCAACTAAAATTTTAGTAGCCAAAAGTTTCACTTTTTTACAATTGGTGACTAAAGTTTTAGTAGCCAAAAGCCAACCGTGACATTTGTTTAGTCACCAAAATGTCTCATTTAGTTTTTATAATTTATTCTGTAGTATTTTTTGCACCACCTATAACCTATGCATATACAAAATTATTCATCTATTCATTCATGCATTCAATTCTTAACCATTCAATAAAAATATTTCTCCACAATTTGTACCATCCAATTTTCAACCACATACAAAACTTAACTATTAACCGTGCATATCAAACAAAATAAAAATCCATAAATATAGTATAATCCAACAAATACATATACTATCCAAACCACCAAACTCGTGATCATAACTTGTATTCCCAGCACAAATCTCTCTTTTACTTTGGACAGTTGTGCATTCACAGCATAAATTGGTTCTTCAAGTTACTAGAATCAAACACAGGCAAATTTCATTTTTATCTATCAAGGAATCTTTCTCCAGAATGGTTCCATCTCAAGGTAGAAATTTCCTGCAACAACAATACTCAACAATGTTATGCTTTGTTTGGTAGAAGGGAAACGAAAAGAGAAAAAAAAAATTTGAGAAAGTTATTAAATATTATTCCCATGTGTCATTGAACACAAATTTGGAGGGATTGCAATTTAATTTAGGTACAAACAATACTCAAGGAACAACAAAATAAATATATTTTCCCCTCCACTCTTATCTACTTTGTTCTCAACTAAAACAAAGGAAAATTTGCTAATTCATTTTTTCCCATCTCTCTTTTCTTAATCTCTTCTCTTCCCTAATCATTCTCTCCAAATGAACACAACTTCACCAAACTAGGGAAAATCAAATTGGAATAACTCATGCAAAGAAGATTGAAAAAATATAAACAAATGGACAACGTTTCAAATATTATTGCATCAAATGGACATTTGAAATTACCCTGTTTTCAAAATGGGCTTTGTATTCCCAGCACAAATCCTTTTTAGTGGGCTCCAATCCCCTTCAATAGGAGCAATCTCGATATCCTTTTTGTTAAAATTACCCTGTTTTTCTTTCTCTATCCAACATGCCTAGACTTCCAGCCTTTTCAGCATCCAGACCAGAATTTGGAACATCATTGTCTGTCTCATTATGGGCTTGAGGTGATATGCATCAATAAAAAGTGTCATTCCTATGCATCAACTAGCAAGTGTAAACAATTGGAGCTAATTAAAAAGTGTGCTAATTAGCTCCCTCCATTAGCATAGTCTCCACACTGACTAGAAAGGTTGGCATCATTTCCAGAACACAAGGAGGTCAACATAACTAGATCAAAAATAGTGATGACAATAATGGTTAATGAACAACATAGGACAACATCCCATAAACAAAATCATGAATCTCACATTCCCGATACAAATATGATGAGAAGCACTTCAAAGATAGTACCTCTGGATGCCACTAGAAGGTAGTAACAGGATAATTGTGCGCATGGACTGTGGAGACATAGACCTGATACAAAAACAACAAAGCCACAAAACCCCCACCAGCAAAACTAAAAGACAACCCAATCAAATAAAAAGAACCTACGAAACAGAAATACACTTAAAACTAGAAGCAAATCAATCAACCACAAAATGGAGTTAACCTCGTGGATTCAAAATGGCAGCAGCAGATTAATCAATTTCAGCTAATTTTCATTCATTCATAACCTATATAGTTGTTTTTCTAGTGGTGAAACTCGTCAAGTTCCATTCATCTTCCTGTTTCTGAAATGAAATTCTATGAAGCGACAGTTATTGAGAATCCTTATTTAATACCAAATGCTCTAAAACATAGTGTTTTCTATTATTGTACTATTTCTAACTTGGAAACAAAAAACAAAGAACAAAATATTAGCATTCTATGTTTCCTAAGATTTTGTTTTTTTAATTTAAAGTCAACATTTAAAAAAATGATAACCATATGTGCACTTATTGCATCCAATAGACAAAATTACTAGATGATAACCAGGGCAGAGAATGTAAAAATGTTATCAATTTTTGATGAGTTCATGGCATAGTTCAAAACCTGAAAATTTTATGAAACCTCAAAACGGGACGAGGCATGCTCAATGCAAAAGGCATATAACACATGCAAACCTTGCCAACATGGCAAAAACATCATAATGCAACGTAGGCAAAAGCAATTTTCTAACTTTATAATATACAAAAGGATATGAAAAGGATACAATTTGTGCATATTGAGCGCCACACATTGGAAATACAGTTCGAGGCTTCCACGAAAACTGCTTGAGCTCAAAGGTGTATTTTCTTCAACTTTCTTGAGAGATGAGGGTACAAATCAACAGAACAACCCCAAACAAGGGCCTTGGAGGTCCATCGGCTACAAGAGGAAGCCATCGGCCACCCATTAGCCACCATATAAGCTAATCGGCCAATAATGTGGCCGGCCGGCCAACAATTTGGCCGATCGGCCAAAAGTGGCAGATTCGGGGCAGTTTGGTCCATTTGCGTCGGGTCTTTAAGTATAGGGTTCCAAACCCTATTCTTTGACTTCCTCAAGGCGGAAAATCATTTCTCCTCCCATTCTTGACCATTTCCTCCTTCGATCCGCGCTTTCTACGCGTTTCCAAACCTCCCGCAAACATTCGATTCGCGAAACCCTTGAGATTTCAAACACTTTGAACCGATTGAAACGTGTTTTTGGTGCCTCATTCTTGATTTCCATCACTTGGGGTTTGTTTCCCCCAAGTTACCCTTGATCTTCATGCCCCCTTTCCGCACTTCGACATTTTCTTCCATTTTTCACCTCACGGAGTTGACTTTTTGTTGACTTTTGGTATTCTTGCCTATTTTCCACATCTTCAACTATTTTCTCATTCTTCTTGAGATGGCCGATTACATTCCACGTGATGGGGCTCCTCCGGGGATGGAGATGGATCCTGAGTTTGAGCTTTTGCCGCTCGGCATTTGACCCTTTGATCCAGCATCTTATCACCCTGACGTACACGTGTTGCCACCCGATGGCATCTGCCAGTTCAGGAGATTCGCGTGAGGTGCACCAGAGGACCTCCTACTACGCGAGCTGGAGTTACACTTATCCTACAGTGCCGCTAAGGTATACTCTTCCCCTTTACTTTCTGCAATGTAGGTCAAATGTCTTGGCTAGCCAACACTGCTCTTTACTTGATTATCCCCAAACACGCTTGTACACCACATGTCTAATCCATTCTGAGCACATTCATACACTGTATTTCTGGCAATTTGAACACATACATTCACTACATTTCTGTCAATGCTGGACATCTGCATACACTGTATTTCTGACACTGCCTTGCACCTGTTTATCTTGAACACATGGAGATTCTCATGCCTTCTGGGGCTATGGGAATACCGTCACGCGAGACTGATATATGGAGCTACCCGATGCTGTTCGCTACATCGTCGATGAGGCCGATTTTAGTGTATTCTGCATGCGACTGTCGCGCCTTACTGCGAGTCGGCCTCTTCTAAGCGCCTTAGTAGAGAGGTGGTGGGACACCACCGATTCCTTCCACCTTTCTACAGTAGGGGAGATGACGATGACTCCCTTCGATTTCTCTATGCTCACTAGCATCGGAATAGGGGGTGATTCGATCCCTTTCGACACTGATATGGGTGAGTGGGACGCTACTCCGATCTTTTTGCTAGGGACTCGCCCACCACTCTCCTGACCAGGGTTGGTGCGATATTCGTGGTTCGAGGACCAGTTTAGGGGGGAGACGCCGACGACCTGTGAGGAGGTTGAGCACTATGCTTGAGGGTTCTTCATGTTCTTGCTTGGCACTACTCTATTTGCTGACCGGGTGAACACCGTTGGCCTCTACCTCTTGAGTGCGCTGGTAGACGTGTCTCGCATCCGGTGCTACGATTGGGGCGGCGCAGGCTTGGCCACACTGTATGGATAGATGAGTTCCTTATCTCGCCGGAGCGGGCACCTGCTAGAAGGCTACTGGAGAGCCTGGGAGGTACATCTTTTCCTTCTGCTTTACAGTCCTGCTTTACAGTATCTGTACACCACACATACACTGCATAACATGCAATCTGCTTTACACCAGTTGTACATTGCACACACTGCACCAGACACTGCACATCATTCTCTGATTTTTGCTTTATCTGTATACTGCCTTGCTGATAAACATACTCATCATTACCCTTTCACATTCTGCAGTTATGGGTATATGCCTACTTTCCGAGGCTTGCCCCAGAGCCGGAGGTAGAGACGCCCCCCGTGGTTCCATATTCACATAGATACGATGCGAGATGCGAGCAGAGGCCGCGAGAGTCTTTCTCATTCTTTTGCCAATATTTTGACACTATAGCCGCAGTGGAGGTATTTCAAACCGTACAGTTCATCTAAGCTTTGCTTTATATTGCACTTTCAATAGCTGATAACAACCTGCATATCCATCATTTGCAGATCACTTGGTAGCCCTGGGCAGTGCTGCCTGATGCAGTTAGAGACCGGTTCATGGGCGCTCAGGAGACTTCCCGATTCCGGGTTTTGCTTGAGGGTCTGGTCTGTCAAGCGTGGTACTTGGGTGAGCGCTTCCTGCGACAGAGCCTTGGTCTACCCGAGCTGGTGGTTCCAATGCCGCCTCCTTCGCACATGAGGCAGACAGAGATGTACACCCCGTAGGAGATGGCCGATTTCACGATAGGTTGGGATGCCGACTTCTTCAGGCAGGACGGCGACTACCCCATCTTCATCCAGACATATCTCTTGTAGCCCCTGACCAGTGTTCGTCGAGGTGAGAGAGAGAGACCTGCGGCCCCAGCACGAGGAGTGAGAGGATCTAGGGCGACCCAGGCCCATGGTAGGAGGGGTTCCTCGAGGGGACAGAGGGTAGAGTGGCTAGACCTGCCCACTACCATGACATGCCGAGGGCAGGCTGGAGAGACTTATTAGATTCCCAACGCTCCTCCCCCAGCTCATCATGAGCTCATCGGAGTTCGAGGCTTGAGCCAGGTATATGCTATACCTTACATTCTGTACATTCATTTCATTTCAGTTGATATCCCGTAGATTACTGATTACCTCAACACTTTTGTAGGCTTCTATAGAGTACACTGGGCAGGCTTTGGAGTTGTCAGCTTCGGTGATGGGGATGCTACAGAGGAGCATGGACCTATTCAGTATTTACGGTATTCCAGTAAGTTCTTTCAACCTCCACCCCAAAACCCTCTATAATCTGCTCCGTACTGATCTGATGCATCACATTATCAATACTGCATTTGATACACCACACTCATATACCACTCACGGCACCGATACACTACATCTCATATACTGGCCACGGCCCTCATATACTGCAATCATTCACTGTTCACGGCGTTCATATACTACTCACAGCATTCATACACTGTAATCATATACTGCACTTGATACCATACTCAGCTTCACGTAGCATAACTGATGCATTAGCCAATTTGTTCTTTTCAGGCCCCATTCCAGATACCAGCCACAGCAGGCGCCTCAGTGGGACCTTCAATGCCTCCCCGAGCAGCAGGGGGAGTGGGACGAGGGATATCGGTAGACAGCCAAGGCAGAGATTGGCGTACTCATATCGAAAGCAATTCACGGAGGCCTGTCCCAGATGATGATGAGTTTGATGATGAGGTAGTGAGTCCACAGTCAGAGTCGTCTCAAGATGGAGATGAGGCTGGAGATGGTTCGGGTTCAGACTCAGGTAGCGGAGCTGACGGTGGTAGTTCTAGGCCTTCGTCGAGGAAAAGGACGAGGAGGGCTTCCCGCTCTTGAGGCGACTGGCGCCGATTCAGATGTTTTGTTTTTGCTTTATTTCTCTTTTTTTGCCTGTAGTTTTTGCACATTATACAGCCTCGGGCAGTTTTATGCTCTTTAAAACTTTGTACTCTTTTTTTTTGCGAAAGAAAACATGATGGAATGAAAACAACTTTTGATTGAAAAAGTGTTACATTTTACATTCTAAGCATCACATTGCATCACATCACACAACATGTAAATGAGATTGAATTTTTTTTGAAAACTACACACTCGAATTGCAATGTCTTAATCAGGTAGTAAGCCAACTGACAACTGAAAGAACAAAACAACTCGATAAGCAAAACCAAGACTTGACATGCTAACCAAATGTGAATACAACTCGATAAGCAAGACAAGAACTTAACAATCAACGCAAAATACAACTCGATAAACAAATGCAACAACTCGATAAACAAATTGAAGTAACACAAGCACGACTTCGCAAAATCGTCACAAAAGGCATTCGAAGTGGAACAAGTCACAAGTTCTGAACACCTCTAACACATGGACAACTCAGAGAACAAAAGGAGAGGCCATCGGCCAGAGTAGAAGGCCATCGGCCACAAGAAATGATCCTCGGCCACCAATACTAGCCGGTCGGCTACTAACATGGCCGGTCGGCCACGATCATTGGCCGGTCGGCCACTAATGTCAGGAACCTCCAGAATGCTGCCACCTGTCTTCCACTCAACACCTTATCTTCTACAAAAATCCCAGCTTCGTAGTTTCTCCATTTCAACTCTGTTTTTGCCCCAAATGGAAGCATTTCTTGTCCAAAACCTCACAAATTGGATTGCAAACTTGGATGGCTCAGAAAAGTTGAATTTCTGGGGTTTCGGAATAAATGCACTATTCATGTCGAGCCACACCCCTCTGCGTTTTCCATTCCTCCATACCGCGGCTAGGTGTTGGAATCCGGCAACTCATGTTTTTAGCTTCGACGGACAAGAGATATGTCCCACTTTCGAAGACTTCCAAGCTTTGATGGAGTCTCAACGCGATGAAGAGATCTTGCCGCAATTCCGTTTCGGCCATATCCAAGCTTCGGGACAGATTTGTGGACTTACTTTGCACGACGCTTAGTCTTTGATTTGCAACGGAGAACTGGACATTCCGAGCCTGATTCGTCGATTTTCTGACGCCGATGACCGCGGCGATCATCACTGGTAGAGTTTTCGGCGACATGCACTTTTCTTGTGCATGTTATCTCATTTCTTGCTTGCCCCAGGCTCCGGTGGGTCTAGCGTCCGTTTGATTGACGTTGCCCAAGGCTTAAAAGAGGGCAAGAGCTGCATTGCCATGACGCTAGCAGAGACATTAATGGGTTTGGATGTTTTCCATTGCCGAGAGACGACTAGATTCACGGGGAGTCCACTACTGCTGTAGGTAATGTTTCCCACCCTATCTCACATATATTTCTCACATCACTCGGCCCTTAGGCTCGGTTTTTCTTTCAAAACTCTTTTCTCACTTTTCTCTCCACGTACACCTCTCTATTATTTAATCTCTCATTTTTCATCCCTCCCCAGATATGGTGGATGGATAAGTTGAAGGTTGTGGACTCATGCCCAGCATACTCAGCTCGCAGCTATTTCTTTCGGCGACGCGTAGTTGATGCCCCAGATGAGGGATGGTGGTGCGAATGGATGTGCAATCTATCCGCTGTCAACATTGCTTGGCGCTGCCCCTGGCTTAATTTACCAACGATGAGCCACAGCATGTCTCGCCAGCACGGGATTCAGTTGATCGGCCTAACACGCTGTGTCTTTTACTTCCCGTTCCGATTCCAGCGCAATTTGGCCATGATCAGACCTGCCCGGAAGAGAGGGTAGAGTACCCTGCTGCATTTCCAGTCCGAGGCGAACAACTAGCTCGGTATGCCACAGCATGGAGGACGAGAGAGTTTCTGGCCCCCGCTCCCAGTTTCAGTTGCACCCTCTCTGATGAGTGCATAGCTTAGCTTGATGAAGAGGAGCAGGTTGGGCCTACTTTGGCATCAGAGGCTTCCACAAGCCCTGGGAGGGGCCTTAGGAACACCTGACTTATCCATGCCCCGAGTTTATTGCTTTAATCAGTACTTTCAAGTTTTCTTATGAATGTAATAAAAAGCAACTTCAATTTGTATTCAAGAGTAGGAGAACTCTGTACTAAAATCAATGTAATTGAAGGTTGTGGGTACTGAAAATTTTCTGTTTGGTCCAAAATGGTCTAAGTTGTAAAAGATTAATTTGAGCAAAATCAACTTTTGTTAAAACTTTTCAAAACCATTTTCGATATGGATCATAACTGGACACGCCCAAGATCTATCACTGAGCTATACAACCCCGGATCCAATCAACTAGAAGGTTACCCCTAGTCTGAATCGCACTGCACTGGAGATCACAACCGAGCTCCTGAATGTAGAATAGACAAAGATGACCAAACATGATCACATGGACAAAGTTGATCGAGGAAGTGTTTATGGCTGGACTTCAAGATGAAGTTGTCTACGTATCCCAAAGATGGGAATCAAGCCTTACGTAGTTCGGCTTGGGTTTACTCGTGTATTAACACTCTCCTTTTGTGCTCTAACTTTTGCCAAGGCCGCCCTTTCTGGGTTTTCAACCTTGCGAGCTCAGTTTTTATAATTTCAAATTTTTCATGCTCTAACTTTTGCCTAGGTCGCCCTTTCTGGTTTTCGGCCTAGCAGGCCTCTCAGGGATAATATTTCTTCAACTTGTCCATGTTGATCGGCTGGGAGAACTCTAGGCCATCTAGGTCCATCAGAACGACAGTTCCACCCGACCAGATAGACTTGATGATATAAGGACCAGTCCAATTAGGTCTGAACTTGCCCCTAGGGTCGTGCATGGGAGCTCGGTTGCCTTTGAGCACCAAATCTCATTCTTTCAAATTCCTGGACTTAACCTTCTTGTTGAAAGCCCTGGCAATTCTTCGTTGATAACCCTGGATGTGATACAGTGCTTTCAGCCTTCTTTCATTAAAGAGCATAAGTTCTTCAAACCTGCCTTGCTGCCAATTTGCCTCAGTTATCTGACACTCAGCCAATACCCGTAATGACAAAACCTCAACTTCGATAGGTAGAACAACCTCCATCCCATAAACCAAGGAATACGGAGTTGCCCCAGTAGAAGTTCGAATTGAAGTCCAGTAGCCCCAAAGAGCAAATGGCAGCTTATCTGGCCAGCCCCTGTAGGTTTCCACCATCTTCTGCAGAATGTGCTTGATGTTCTTGTTGGCGGCCTCAACTGCTCCGTTGGTTTGCGGCCGATATGTAGATGACTTATGAAAAGCCACGTTGTACTTCTCCAACAAGTCGATCACCTCTTTCTTGAAGTGGGAACCATTATTCGAAATAATCTCATTCGGGACCCCATAGCGACAGATAATGTTGTTCCTGATAAACTTTGTGACATGCGATGCCTTCAACATCGCATGAGATTGGGCCTGAACCCACTTCGTGAAGTAGTCTATCGCTACCAGAATATACTCATGCCTATTGGACCCCTTCGGAGTGATAGCCCCAATCACGTCAATCCCCCAAACTAAAAACGACCATGGCGAAGTCATGTTGTACAGCTTCGACGGCGGAATGTTCATGCGGTTTGTATGGATCTAACATTTGTGGCATTGCCGAACAAAGCCAATACAATCCGCCTCCATGGTTGACCAGCAATAACCCTGTCTAAGGATCTTTCGGGCTAGCATCACCCCGCTCATGTGCGCTCCGCACTCTCCTCCATAGATGGCCTCCATCAGGCGCTTGGATTCTTCAGCATCAATGCATAGCTTATGCATCCCGAGATGACCCCTCTTGTACAGTTTACCCCCGTAGATGATGAACTGAGTAGCCATTCTTCGAATTGCCCTCTTATCTTTGGCAGTTGCCCCTGGTGGATATGCCTCCTTTTCCAAGAAGTTCCAGACGTTGTAATACCAGGGATTCTCATCTTGTACCTCATCTATGGCAGCAATCACTTCGTAAGCCGGCACGAATTTATGTTCAATGATGATTGGACGCGTCCGGACTCCGAAAGGGATGTCTACCATAGAAGATAGAGTTGCTAATGAATCAGCGAGCCCGTTGTTCTCTCTTAACAGATGAGCGAAGTTCAGTTTTTCAAACCAAGGAATCAGAACGTCCAAGGTCTGGTGATAGATTCTCATATTTTCTTCTTTAACTTTCCAACCTCCTTTAGCTTTAGACACAACAAGGTTCGAGTCCCCGGTGACATCCAACCATTTTCCCCTTAGTTCTAGGGGCGGCTTCTAGTCCAGCAATACATGCCTCATATTCTGCCTCATTGTTCGACACTTTGAACCGGAGTTTGAATGCTAAAGGTATGCGAGAATTGTCGTGTGCTATTAGCAACACCCCTATCCCATACCCGTATTGGTTTGACGCTCCATCAAAGTACATCGTCCAAGTCTCTCTTTGACATACAGAATGGCCTCGTCTGGGAACAGATATTCTACTGCTTCATCCCTTTCAACTGGGTGGTCGGCTAGGAACTCTGCTACCGCTCTCCCTTTCACTGACTTGCGCGTCATGTACTTTAGATCACATTCAGAAAGTAGAAGCAACCAACGGGCTAGCCTACCCATAAGTGTCTGTTTCTCGAAGAGATATTTGATGGGATCTAATCTCGAAACCAGTATTACAGAGTGAGCTAACAGGTAGTGCCTCAACTTCCTGGTAGCCCATACCAAGGTGTAGACGGCCCGAACGTCACGGTTCTGGGCGCAAAGGCGCGAAATCCGTTTTGTTCATTAGCTACTATAGTTCGGACTCAATGTCACGGTTCTGAATCTAATCTTGCAAAGTGCAATGCAAGATTGAAAAATCACTAAAGAGTCCAAATCCGACAAATCATTTTGGAAAACTGATTTTAATAAAGAAGTGCCAAACATGGACTGCTTTGCCAAATATAGAGTCGCCACCTAAATATTTTGTTTTGGGAAATTTAGGAAACCCTAACTCGTGCCTAAGGCGACGTGTCCATCATCACCAAAGTTGCCTCTGCTCAGGAACTTGGGTACGAGAGGGGAAGGTCATGCAATGAGCACCCCCGCTAGCCCGATCAAAGATCGGCCTGTACTAAGCATGACATCTTGTTTTTGAAAACACATGTATTCTTATTCCGGTTTATTAGCTAGCTTACTACGTGATGCGCACAACACACAAGTATAGACTAGATCGCCTAAATTGGAACAAAATATCTCATGTTTGTTTGTTTTGAAAATGGTTTGAAGGTGCTACTCGCAAGTAGGCTAAGACGTGGATTTGCCACCCTTAAGTGGGTTTAAGAAAACATGATTTTGCCATTCTCCAGTGGGCTTAAAACTCGCATTTCGATGAATTATTCCAATTCAAGCAATCCAACCTTTACCTACAGGCATTCAGGCAGTTATATCAATTAAGTAGTTAGCCTCATGGCAAGCATGTTATCATGTCAACACTCACACTCATGCAAGGATGCTAAAGCATAAATACTTACAGTGTACTCCGAGCCAAAACAACAACTAGTTAGTAATCAATGCATGATCCTAGTTTATGTTAAGATGGCTAATGCAACACATGCAAAATGCAACTAGAAATAGGCTCGGCTATTCTAAGATCTCATGTGAAATGTAACTTAATAACATGCTGTTGAACACGTATTCAAGTATATGTATTGAAATACAATGCAGTTAGCATGATGCGCCGAGCCCGGTGCGTACAAGACAGATAAATGAATGCAAACATGCAAGCATAAGGATGCTATTCAAAATATGACCTAGAACTAACCATCGTAAGTGGTTAAGTAAAAGGGAGAAAGACGTGGGGTTGGAAGACATTCACGCACTCACGCACACTTATTACAAAATTTGCCCTCTCGACGGAGGGTCCAAATGAATAATACAAACCAACTAATTAATTAACTACCCTAGCTAATTAATAATTATAAAACCTCAACAAATTAAGCAAATTAATTAAGTTACAAAAAAGACTAAGTATGAAACCAAAGAGGCTGCCACAGCTCCGCCTCGGAATGATTGAATGATGCATGCTCGATCGCCTCGCTCAGAAACCCGTTACCATGCCTCATGTTGCCTCTGTTTGCTCTATTCTACACCTCTGAGAACTGTGAAAATATCTGTGAAGCTTCTGAACCACTTCATGGCCATGCTGAGAGGTCATCGGCCAAAATATGAGGCCATCGACCAGAGATCAATGGCCATCGGCCAATTTTGATGATATCGACCAAAAATTCCTAGCCGATTGGCACTTAGGATAGCCGATCGGCTATCTTTTCCTGCAGATTGCTCCTTTTGCTGCAACAGAGGACAAGCAAGGGCATGGCAATACATTTGCAAGAAAATGTTGTGCAACTACACCCCTTATCCTGTTTGAGACTCAAAGGAGTATAGTGCTCGACTCTCGAGCCATCAATCACGCATTTCGATGCATGATGGCCAAAGAAGCCGAATTGCACAAATCAATATGGAATAAATGCACAAAAACATATGAATGCCTCACACCCTATCATGTTGGATCAAGAGTGTCGGCAATCGAGGATTGAGGCACGTTTCGTCACTTCAAGTACGAAACGTCTCTCGGTCCTCGTGTTTGGTTTGACACCCCAAACCAAACACAATGCAATGCATGCAACATGGAAAAGCTATGCAATGCAACATAAGCATGCCAAATGCCATATGACTCAAACATGCACACAAGGCTAAGGTAACAAACATGCCAAATGCAATGCGACCTAAACATGCAAACATGCAATGTAATAGGCATGCAACAACAATACCAACAACAAGCATGCAACAACATGCAATACGATAAGCATGCAACAACACATAGACCACATGATCCATGGGCTTATACTGAAAATGGATAGGCCTCAACCATACCAAAAACATTGGCCGAAATGCTAAGAAATGATGGAATAAAATGCAAACAAGCATGCATGCCAATTGGCCTATCACTTAGGCACAAGGACACAACCCTCAAACATGAGCAAGGAGTGACAAACATGATAATGTAGCAATGCAATAAGCTCGGAAATCATGTGAGGAATGATGCCAAATCATGCACACAAGTCAAGCATAGCATGCGAGAAGGCTTAAAGCTTGAAGCTAGTAAAAGGGATTACACCAAGGCTATACAAAGCAAGCCCCAAAGGGCCAAGGGCAACCAAAACGGTCCCAAGGCAGGTCAATACAAGACCAAAATCATGCTCAAACCTAGCCAACACAAGCTAGAACAAAAGACCGAAAGCATGAAGCATGCAAGGCTAACAAAGAGGTGTTACACTACGCCTATTACAACCAAACATGGCATGTCTTAACCAATGAAAAATAGAGTTATGGCATGTCAAAATAAGCCCCAAACCCACTTAGATGGCATCCTAAAGACCTAAGGATGGAGGCATGCACAATGATCCATTCACGAGGCATAAAATACCAACTCTTCAAAGCATTGAAAGGATGACAAATGCAAGTGTATGGCTACTCTACATGGACTGAAATCACATACGAAATGATGCCAAATCATGAAAATGGTCTAAGCAATGCATGCTAGTGACTTGGACATTCAAAGCTAACGAGCTAGATTGAACCATGGCTATACAAAACAATGCATGCATGACCAAGACAATGCAAATCAGAGCTAGAGCATGGTAAAATATGACTAAAAACTCCTTTGAGCTGAGCAAAAATATGCAAGAATGATAGTCTAAATGCATGATGCATGTTAAGGCAAATGAGAGGATTGCAAGACAAGTATATGAAGCATGTAAGAGGCCATCAAACCAACTTAAAATAGAGGTATAGCATGACAAAATAACAACAAATACTTGCTGAAATGAAGCCAAAGCATGCTAAGAAAACATGTTACCAATATGAGCCATATATACTAGCATATGAGACACAAGGAGAGGGGGGGGTCCCTCTCCTATTCAAGACTCCAAAACCACTTCTCTACCACTGAAAATCCTCTGGATTTCAGTGGTGAGAAGGTCAAAACAAGAAGGTTCCAAAGCTCAAAAGGAAAGGCACAAAACAAGGCCAAACAAGGCCTAAGAGGAGGTAGACTACCCCCAACCAAAAAGTGACCTTAAACAAACTTCATAAGCATGAAAAATCAGGACTTTTTGTAGTTTAGAGTTAAGCTTAAAACAATATGCAAATAGGTCTAAAAGCTCAAGCAAGAATGGGGGATTAAAAGGTAGTTTACTCACTCTTGAAGAACACCTTCAAGAATACTACCTCAGCAACTTTTCTGACGTCAAACCCACCCAAGAACACCAAAACCAACTCCTAAGGACCTCAGCAACCAAAGGATGGTGTATTGCTAGGTGTTTGTGTGCAATAGTATGAAGAAATCACACTTTTAGGCACAAACAAGAGCAAAGGGAGAGATAGAGGTAAAATATAGAGAGAGAGCGATATAGAACTTCTATATGCAATTTCCAAAACCTCTGGAAAGGGAGGGGAGGCTCCCTTCTTATAGAATTTCAATTCTCAAGCTTGTTCAACAAGCTTGAATCTTGAAACAGATCCCTCAACACACGTGTATGGAGGATCAGAAATGTGCATACTAGCTGTCACAGCTGGCAGGAAATATCTGCAAAAAGCAGATGGAAAGGTCTCGGCTCAAAAATATGGTCGATTGACCAAAAAGAGTGCCGATCGGCCACCACTTTTGGCCGACGGCAAGAAAACAAGGCTGATGGCATCATGCCATAGCCGATGGGTTGAGGGGATGGCCAACAGGCCACCCTCTCCCTTCAGAAGCAAAAACACAAGTCCTTGGTCCACAACCAAGCACAAAACAAACAAGTTTAGAGATCCTAAGGCAAGGCGTGTAGCCGAGACCTTCGGGAACTCAAAACGAACACGAGCATGGATGATCATCGAGTGTTCAAACGATGACGTCCAAATCTTGAGGACGGTAAAAAATGGGGTGTCTACAGTTGCCCCTCTTAGACAGAACTCAAAAGTCATAAGATGACGGAAGTGAATGTCATAGCTTAGAGATGACCCATTTTCGACAAGGCCAAAGACTTAGACAAGCGTACAAGACAACAAAGATATGCATCCGCAGGCAGGGGCAAGATGCAAAGGACATGCACGATGCCAAACATAAATTATGATTCTGCAAAGAGAGCTGCAATCAAGCATAACATGCAACAGTTGAAGCAAGCAAATAAGAATCAGACTACATTTCATGCATAAAGAACGTAAGAAAATTATGCAATTCTCACTGCGTCTCATGTGGAGAAGTCTAAAAGCGACTACCAAGGAAACCCGGAGTCTCAAACGCAACATCTCTCAACGTAGCGTACGCAAGAGAGGAAAGGAGTAACAATTCTCGGTGTATCACACGCAAGAGAAAGGAAAGGGACAACAATTCTCAGCATATCACACGCAAGAGAATGGAAGCAATTCTCAGCATATCGCACACAAGAGAAGGGAAGCAATTTTGAGCATCTCACACGCAAGAGAAGGGAAGCAATTCTCAGCGTATTGCATGCAAGGGAAGGGAAGCAATTCTCAGCGTATCCCACGCAAGAGAAGGGAAGCAATTCTCAGCGTATCGCACGCTAGAGAAGGGAAGCAATTCTCAACGTATCACACGCAAGAGAAGGGAAACAATTCTCAGCGTATCGCACGTAAGAGAAGGGAAGCAATTCTCAGCGTATCGCACGTAAGAGAAGGGAAGCAATTCTCAGCGTATCGCACGCCAGAAAAGGGAAGCAATTCTCAACGTATCACACGCAAGAGAAGGGAAACAATTCTCAGCGTATCGCACGTAAGAGAAGGGAAGCAATTCTCAGTGTATCGCACGCAAGAGAAGGGAAGCAATTCTCAGCGTATCCCATGCAAGAGAAGGGAAGCAACTCTCAGTGTATCATCTGCAAGAGAAGGGAAGCAACTCTCAACGTATCGCACGCAAGAGAAGGAAAGCAATTCTCAGCGTATCGCACGCAAGAGAAGGGAAGCAATTCTCAGCGTATCCCACGCAAGAGAAGGGAAGCAATTCTCAGCATATGACATGCAAGAGAAAGGAAGCAATTCTCAGCGTATCGCACGCAAGAGAAGGAAAGCAATTCTCAGCGTATCGCACGCAAGAGAAGGGAAGCAATTCTCGCACGCAAGAGAAGGGAAGCAATTCTCAGCATATCGCATGCAAGGGAAGGGAAGCAATTCTCAGCGTATCCCACGCAAGAGAAGGGAAGCAATTCTCAGTGTATCGCACGCAAGAGAAGGGAAGCAATTCTCAGCATATCGCACGCAAGAGAAGGGAAGCAATTCTCAGTGTATCCCACGCAAGAGAAGGGAAGCAATTCTCAGCGTATCGCACGCAAGAGAAGGGAAGCAATTCTCAGCGTATCCCACACAAGAGAAGGGAAGCAATTCTCAGCATATCGCATGCAAGAGAAGGGAAGCAATTGTCAGTGTATCCTACGCAAGAGAAGGGAAACAATTCTCAGCGTATCGCACGCAAGAGAAGGGAAGCAATTCTCAGCGTATCGCACGCAAGAGAAGGGAAGCAACAACAATCAATGCATGACATCGAGCGCGTCGGGGTGTTTCTAATTGAAACAAAATGAAATCAAAGGACAGGAAAGGCCACACTTGGAATTCCTCTGAATGAACCGTACATACAATATCGTGCCCTGCGTAAGAAAGAAACTCAACAGGTACAATATAATAACAACACGTATCCTAACATCACGTCAAGATACAAATCCAATATGAAATAAACGCGTGCATGCGCAATGCAAGCGGAAAGATACGTAGCAACGCGAGTGAAAAGTGCACAACAACGCACGTGAAAAGTGCATACCAATGCAACGAGTAGTGATGTATATTCCATGGTGCATATTCTATGCGAGAGGGAGAAATGCACATTCTATGCAAAACAACAAAAAAGATGGATGCTCAATGCAACATGTACTCCCTACGCAATGTAATTGTGGATACATATCCGACACAACATGCACATGTTAGGCGAACGCGATGGCTCATATTCTAAGCGACAACGCAACATACATGTTCCGCCCAACGACATAGAGATGCCATATTCAATGCAAGAATGGTAAAGGCATGTTATTCATAATATTGAGATGCAACTTCAAAGCAAAATGAGGCATGCTCAATGCAAGAACGAGAAGATGCATAACAAGTGTGCTTATGACAAAACATTGTAATGTAATACAAAGCAATTCTTGAATTTCACAATATACAAAAGGAAACGAAAAGGATACACCTCGCGCGCGTCGAGTGCCGCACATGGAAGACATGATTCGAGGTCAACATGAAGGCCAGTTAAGCTCCAAAAGTGTATTTTCTTGCATTTTCTTGAGAGATAAGGGTACCAATCAACATAACAGACCCAGACAAGGGCAATGGAGGTTCATCGACCACAAGGGAAGTCCATCGGCCATCCATTGGCCACGAAAAGAGATCATTGGCCAAATATTTAGCTGATCGGCTAACAATTTGGCCGATCGGCCAAAAATAGCAATTTCAGGGCAATTTTGTCCATTCACCTTGTTTCTTTAAATATAGGGTTCCAAACCCCATTTCCTCACTTCCTCAAGCTCAAAAATCATTTCCCTACCTCTCTAGGTCATTTTCCAACCTTAGATCCTTGCTTTTCTCCCATTTTCAAGCCTTTTCCATCGTTTGATTTGCGAAACCCTCTTCATTTTACACACTTTGAACCGAACAAAACTCGATTTTGGTGCCTCATTCTCGATTTCCACCACTTGGGGTTTGCTTCCCCCAAGTTTATCTTGGTTTTCGTGCCTTTTCCAACACTCTGACCTTTTCTCCCATTTTTCACCCCTCGGGGTTGACTTTTGGCATTCTTGGCCACTTTTCACACTTTCGACCATTGTTGCACCTTTTTCGAGATGGCAGACGATATTCCACAGGGTGGGACTCCCCCAGAGATTGGCGTGGACCCCGAGGTCAAGCTCCTACCCCTTAGCATTCGACTGTTCGACTCGGCGACATACCGGCTGGCGATTCGCATACTGCCTCCCGATAGTATCTGTCAATTCAGGAGCTTTGCGCGAGGCGCTCTAGAGGACCACCTACTACGCGAGCCGGAGTCACATCTTTCTTACGGTGCTACTGAGGTACATTCTTCCCCTCTTTTACTTTCTGGAATGTAGATCAAATATGTTCGATAGCCGATACTGTTCTGTAACTGATTAACCCAAACACATTGATACACGACATGCTTAGTTCACCGTGAGCACACCCACGCCCGATGTCTGTATAAACTCGAACACATGCACACGTATTGCATTTTCATCAAGTCTGAATGCATTCAAACACTGTAATTCTGACACTGCTTCATGCACTATTTGTCTTTGGACACAGGGAGATTCCCATGCCTTCCGGGGGTATGGGAACACTATCGCTCGAGGTTGGTACATGGAGCTGCCCGATGTGGTCCGCCACATTGTTGATCAGGCCGGCTTCAGCGTCTTCTGTATGGGACTCTCGCGGCTCACTGTGAGTAGGCCCCTTCTTGGTGTTTTGGTGGAGAGGTGGTGGGACACCACCGATTCCTTCCACCTTTCTGCTACAGGGGAGATGACGATGACCCCCTTCGACTTCTCCATGCTAACCGGCATCGGAGCAGGGGGTGATCCGATTCCCTTTGACATTGACATGGATGAGTGGGATGCCACCCAGATGTTTTTGCTTGGCGCTCAGCCACCTCTCTCCTAGCCAGGGTTTGTGAGGTACTCTTGGTTTGAAGACCACTTCAGGGTAGAGGCGCCTACGACTTGGGAGGAGGAGGACCAGTACACTCACAGATTCATCATGTTCTTACTCGGGACCACCCTTTTCGCCGACTGGGCGAACACTGTTGCCCTTTATCTACTGAGTGCACTGGTGGATGTGACCAGGATTCGGTGCTACAACTGGGGTGGCGCATGCTTGGCCACGCTCTATGGATACATGAGCTCATCCTTCCGCCGCAGCGGACACTTGCTCGGAGGCTATTAGCGAGCCTGGGAGGTACATCTTCCCTTTCTGTTTTTACAGTTTTGCCTGCCATTATCTGTACACCACACACACTGTACACACGTTATCTTCTTTACACTGGCTGTACACTACACACACTGCACAATACACTTCACATGCTGCACAATACACTGCACACACTACACAATGATTTTGATTTCTACTTTATCTGCATACTGCCTTACTGATAAACATACTCATCCTTACCCTGTTACATTCTGTAGTTGTGGGTGTATGCCTACTTTCCGAGGCTTGCCCTAGTGCCAGATGTGGAGATCCCCATTGGCGTTCCATACTCTCACCGCTATGACGTGAGGTGCGAGCGGTGGCCACGGGAGTCCTTCCTGTTTTTCCGCAGATACTTCGACACCATCACCACTGCAGAGGTATGTCAAACATCATAGTTTATTTGAGCTTTGCCTTACATTGCACTTTCAATAGTAGACAACAAACTGTATATCCCATTATTTGTAGATCACTTGGTAGCCTTGGGCTCCGTTGCCTGACGCAGTGAGGGAGCAGTATGCGGGTGCTCGGGAGACTGCCTGGTGCAGGATTTTATTGGAGGATCCGGTCGGCCGAGTTTGGTACCTGGGTGAGCGCTTCCTGCGCCAGACCCTCGGCTTACCAGAGTAGATAGTTCCGAGTCCACCTCCTACCCATGTAAGGCATACCGAGAGGCACACCTTAGAGGAGATGATGGATTTCACGATAGGCTGGGATTTTGACCCCTTCAGAGGCGAGGGCGACTATATCGAGTTCATTTAGGCTTATCTGATGCGGCCTCTGATCGGTGCTCGCCGAGTCGAGAGAGAGAGAGGCCAGCAGCGCCAGCGGTAGGAGCAGGAGCATCGAGGGTGGCTCAGGCCCATAGCAGGAGTGGGTCCCGGAGGGGACAGGGAGTAGAGTGGCCAGCCCTGCCCACTACCATGACATGCCGAGGACAGGGTGGGGAGACTTATCAGATACCCATCGCTCCTCCTCCGGCTGATCATGAGCTTGTTGGAGTTCGCGGCTCAACCCCGGTATGTACCATACTTTTCTTTTTGTACAGTCATTTCATTTCATTTGATATCCCGCAGAATACTAAATATTTCAACACTTTTGCAGGCTTCGATTGAGTACACCAGACAGTCTTTGGAGCTGACGGCCTCAGTGATGGGGATGCTGCAGCGGAGCATAGACCTGCTCACCATCTACGAGATCCTAGTGAGTTCTTTTAATCTCAGTCTCAAGACTCTGCGCAATCTATTCCATACTGATCTGATACATCACATTATCTATACGGCACCTCACACACAGCACTCACATACCACTCACGGCACTGATGCACTGTACTCATAGCATTCGTATAATGCTCACGACATTGCCCACGACATTCATACACTGTATTCCGTATTCATACTTGACCTTGCATCACATAACTGATGCATTTGCCATTTGTTATTTTCAGGCCCCATTCTAGATACCGGCCGCAGGGGGTGCTCCAGCTGGACCTTCTGTACCTACTCGAGAAGGAGGGGGAGTCAGGCGGGGGATAACGATACACAGCTGAGGAAGACACATGCGTGCTCGTGCTGAGAGTAGTTCACGGGAGCCTTCCCCCGATGATTCTGACGAGGAGGCAGCGTCATCGCAGGGTGAGGCTGGAGATAGCTCAGACAGCGAAGATGACGGCGGCGATCCTGGACCTTCGTCCAGGAAGAGGACCAGGACGGACTCCCATACTTGAGATGACTGATGCTGACCCAAACGTTTTTGATGCTTTTCTTCTTTTTCTACTTTTTGCTTTATTTTTCTTTTTACTAGTAGTTTGAGCACATTGTACTGCCTCAGGCAGGCTTTATTTTCTTCAAAACTATGTGCTTTTTGCAAGAGAAAATATGATGAAATGAAACAGCTGTTTTGTTCAAAAAGTGTTATATTTGTACATTCTGTGCATCGCATTGCATCGCATTACATAGCAATGTAAATGAGATTGAACTTTGTTTTGAAAACTAAACACTCAAATTGCAATTAATCAGGTAGTGAACCAACTAATAACAAAACAACTCGATAAGCAAAACAAAGAACTCGACAAGCTAACCAAATGTAAATACAACTCGATGAGCAAAACAAAAACTTAAAGAATGCAAAACACAACTCGATAAGCAAATGTACAACAACTCGATTAAACAAATGGCCGTAACACAGGCGCGACTTTGCAAAATCATCACCGAAAGGCATTGGAAGTGGAACCAGTCACAAGTTCTCAACATCTTCAACTCAAAGACAGCTCAGAGAACAAGAGGAGAGGCCATCGGCCAAAGGAATAGGCCATCGGCCACAAAATATGGCCATCGGCCATCATTACTAGCCAATCGGCCAAAAAGATGGTCGGTCGGCACTCTTTTTGGCCGATCGGCCAAAAAAATGGCACGAACCTCCAGAATGTTGACACCTGTCTTCCACTCAACACCTTATCTTCTACAAAAGCCTCAGCTTCGTAGTTTTCTCCTTTTCAGCTTAGTTTTGTTCCAAATGGAAGCATTTCTTGGTCAAAATCTCACAGATTGGATCGCTAACTTGGATGGCTCGAAAAAGCTGAATTTCCGGGGCTTCGGCATAAATGCACTACTCACGCTGAGTCGCACCCTGCTGCGTTTTCTGTTCGTCTATGCCACAGCAAGGTTTTGGAATCTGGTAACACACGTCTTTAGCTTTGGTGGACAAGAGATGTGTCCTACTTTCGAGGATTTCCAAGCTTTAATGGAATCCGAACACGAGGAAGAAATCATGCCTCAACTCCGCTTCGGCCACGTCCAAGCCTTGGGATAGATGTATGGCCTTACTTTGCATGACGCTCAGTCATTGATTCATGATGGAGAGCTGGACATTCCGAGCTTGGTTCGTCAGTTTTCTGATGTCGGTGACCGTGGAGACCATCACTTGCAGGCTTATCGGCGACATGCGCTTTGACTGTGCATGCTGTCTCATTTCTTGCTTGCCCCAGGCTCTGGTGGGTTTAGCACTCATTTGATTGAAGTCGCTGAGGGCTTGAAAGTAGGCAAAAGCTGCATCGCCATGACGCTAGCCGAAACATTGATGGGTTTGGACGTTTTTCATCGCCGGGAGACGACTAGATTTGCGGGGAGTCCACTACTACTGCAGGTAATGTTTCCCACCCCATCTCACATATATTTCTCACATCACTCGGCCCTTAGGCTCAGTTTTTCTCTCAAAACCCTTTTCTTACTTTTCTCATAACGGGCACCTCTCTATTCTTTAATCTCTCATTTTTCATCCCTCCCCAAGTGTGGTTGATGGATAAATTGAGAGTGGTGGACTCATGCCCGGCATATTCAGCTCGCAGCTATTTCTTTCGACGACGTCTAGTCGATGCCCTTGATGAGGGATGGTGGTACAACTGGATGTGCAGCTTGGCCGCAGACCACATTGCTTGGCGCTGCCCTTGGCTTAATTTACTGGCAATGAGCTACAGCATGAGCCGCCAGCCAGGGATTCAGTTGATTGGCCTGACACACTGTGCCTTTTACTTCCCGTTCCGGTTCCGGTGCCAGTTTTGACATGATTAGACTTGCCCGGCAGATGGGACAGAGTACCGTGCTACATTTCTGGTCCGAGGCGCGCAGCTAGCCCGATATGCCACAACATGGAGGATGAGAGTGCATCTGGCTCCCGCTCCCATATTTAGTTGCACCCTCTCTGATGAGTGCATAGATTGACTCAATAAAGAAGCACATGTATGGCCTACTTTGGCATCAGAGGCTTCTACCAGCTCTGGGAGGGGACGCAGGAACACCTGACTGTGCCCCAGATTTATTTGCTTTTAACCAGAACTTTCAAGTTTTCTTTATGAATGTAATGAAAAGCAACTTCAATTTGTATTCAAGAGTAGGAGAACTCTGTATTGAAATCAATGAAATTGATGGTTGTGGGTACTGAAAATTTTCCGTTTGGTCCAAAAATGGTCCAAGTTGTAAAGAGATTAATTTGAGCAAAATCAACTTTTATTAAAATTTTCCAAAACCATTTTCGATATGGATCACAACTGGACACGCCTGAGATCTGTCACTGAGATGTACAACCCCAGATCGCAGCAACTGGAAAGTTGCCCCTAGTCTGAATAGCATTGCTTCTGGAGATGACAAACCGAGCTCTTGAATGCAGAATAGACAAAGATGACCAAACATGATCACATGGACAAAGTTGATCGAGGAAGTGTTTATGGCTAGACTTCAGGATGAAGTTGCCTACGTATCCCAAAGATGGGAATCAAGCCCTACGTAGTTCGGCTCAAGTTCACTTGTGTATTAACACTCTCCTTTTGCGCTCTAACTTTTGCCAAGGCCGCCCTTTCTGGGTTTTCAACCTTGCGAGCTCAGTTTTTATAATTTCAAATTTTTCATGCTCTAACTTTTGCCTACGTCGCCCTTTTGGGTTTTTGGCCTGGCGAGCCTCTCAGGGATAATATTTCTTCAACTTGTCCATGTTGATTGGCTCGGAGAACTCTAGGCCATCTAGGTCCATCAAAACGATAGCTCCACCTGACCAGATAGACTTGATGATATAAGGACCAGTCCAATTAGGTCTGAACTTGCCCCTAGGGTCGTGGATGGGAGCTCGGTTGTCTTTGAGCACCAAATCTCCTTCTTTCAAATTCCTGGACTTAACCTTCTTGTTGAAAGCCCTGGCAATTCTTCATTGATAATCCTGAACGTGGTACAGTGCTTTCAGCCTTCTCTCATCAAAGAGCATGAGTTCTTCGAACCTGTTTTGCTGCCAATCTGCCTCAGCTATCTAACACTCAGCCAGTACTCGTAATGACAGAACCTCAATTTCGATAGGCAAACGGCCTCCATCCCATAGACCAAGGAATACGGAGTCGCCCTAGTAGAAGTTCGAATTGAAGTCCGGTAGCCCCACAAAGCAAACGGCAGCTTATCTGGCCAGTCCCGGTAGGTTTCCACCATCTTCTGCAGAATACGCTTGATGTTCTTGTTGGCGGTCTCAACTGCTCCATTGGTTTGCGGCCGATAGGTTGATGACTTGTGAAAAGCCACATTGTATTTCCCCAACAAGTCAATCACTTCTTTCTTGAAGTGGGAACCATTATCTGAAATGATCTCGTTCGGGACCCCGTAGCGACAGATGATGTTGTTCCTGATGAACTTTGCAACGTGCGACGCCTGCAACACTGCATATGATTGGGCCTCAACCCACTTTGTAAAGTAGTCTATCGCGACCATAATGAACTCATGCCCATTGGACCCCTTCAGAGTGACAGCCCCGATTACATCAATCCCCCAGACTAAAAACGGCCATGGCGAAGTCATGTTGTACAGCTTCGACGATGGAATGTTCATGCGATTTGCATGGGTCTGACATTTGTGGCATCGCTGGACAAAGCCAATACAATCCTCCTCCATGGTGGACTAGTAGTAACCCTGTCTGAGAATCTTCCGGGCTAGCATCATGCCGTTCATGTGCGCTCTGCACTGTCCTCCATGGATGGCCTCCATCAGGCGCTTCGATTCTTCAGCATCAACACACAGCTTATGCATCCCGAGATGACCTCTCTTATACAGTTTTCCCCTACAGACGATGAACTGAGCTGCCATTCTTCGAATTGCCCTCTTATCTTTGGCATTTGCCCCTGGTGCATACACCTCTTTTTCCAAGAAGTTCCAGACATCGTAATACCAGGGGTTCTCATCTTGCACCTCATCTATAGCGGCAATCAGCTCGTAGGCCGGCGCAAATTTCTGGTCAATGATGATCGAACGCATCCGGACTCCAAAAGGGATGTCTATCATAGAAGATAGAGTTGCTAAGGAATCTGCGAACCTGTTGTTCACTCTTAATAGATGAGCGAAATTCAGTTTCTCAAACCGAGGAATTAGCAAGTCCAAGGTCTGGTGGTAGATTCCCCGATGACGTCCAATCACTTGACTTTCCAATCTCCCTTAGCTTGGGATACGACAAGGTTCGAGTCCCCGATGACGTCCCCCCTAGTTCTAGAGCTGCTTCTAGTCCAGCAATACACGCCTCGTACTCTGCTTCATTGTTAAAGACTTTGAACCAGAGTTTCAATGCTAGAGGGATACGGGAATTGTCGGGTGCTATCAGCAACACCCCTATCCCATACCCATATTGGTTTGACACTCCGTCAAAGTACATCGTCCAGGTTTCGCCTTCGACATGCAAAATGGCCTCGTCTGGGAATAGGTACTCAACTGCTTCATCCCCGTCCACTGGGTGATCGGCTAGGAACTCTGCTACTGCTCTCCCTTTCACTGACTTGCGCGTCACATACTTTAGATCAAATTCAGAAAGCAGAAGCAACCAACGGGCTAGCCTACTCATAAGTGCCGGTTTCTCAAAGAGATATTTGATGGGATCTAATCTCAAAACCAGTATTACAGAGTGAGCTAACAGGTAGTGCCGCAGCTTCCTGGTAGCCCATACCAAGGCCAGACAAGCCTTCTCCAGCGGAGTGTAGCGGGTCTCATAATCCAGCATTTCTTGCTCAGGAAGTAGATAGCTCTTTCCACTTTTTCCTCAGACTCCTGTGCAAGCATGCAGCCCATTGTAGTTTCAGTCACTGAAAGGTACATAATCAACGGTTTTCCCGGCTCAGGCGATGACAACACAGGTGGGTTCTGTAAATATTGCTTGATCTGTTCAAAAGCACTTTGGCATTGGCCGTCCCATTGGAATTTCTTCCCTTTCTTTAGGAGACCAAAGAGTGGTTCACAAGTCAATGTTAATTTAGCAATAAACCGTCTTATGAATTGCACTTTACCCAGAAAGCCTCGCACCTCCTTTTCAGTCCTTGGTGGTGGCATTTCTAAGATGGCCTTTATTTTGGAAGGGTCGACTTCGATATCTCTCTGTGTAATCAAGAACCCCAACACTTTCCATGCTGTAACACCAAACATACATTTCTGAGGATTCAGCCGCAACCGAAATTCTCTGATCCTTTGAAAGAACTTTTGCAAGGCGGTGTAGTCGCCCTTTCTTTCCTTGGACTTGACAATCATGTCATCCATGTACACCTCAACCTCTTTGTGGATCATGACATGCAAGATCATGGTCGCAGCCCGTTGATATGTAGCCCCAGTATTCTTCAGCCCGAACGGCATCACCCTATAAAAATAGGTCCCCTACGGGGTGGTAAAAGCAGTTTTCTCCCAGTCTTCGGGTGCCATCACAATCTGATTGTAGCCAGAAAAGCCATCCATGAATGATAGCAAGATATGCCCAGCAGTGAAGTCCACTAATTCGTCGATATGCGGCAGAGGAAAGTCGTCCTTCGGACTGGCTTTGTTCAAATCGCTGAAGTCCACACATATCCAAATTTTGCCATCCTTTTTCTACACTGGAATTATGTTGGCCAACCAAGTTGGGTATGGAGATACCAATAGGAACCCTGCGTCAATTTGCTTGGTGACCTCTTCTTTGATCTTGATAGCCTAGTCTGGGTGGATCCTTCTGAGTTTCTGCTTAACAGGTCGGGCATCTGGGTCAAAAGGGATCCGGTGCTGTACAATCTCAGGATCGATTCCAGGCATGTCATCGTAGGACCACGCGAAAACATCTTTGAAATTTTTTAACAAAGCGACTAAGCACTCGCGCTCCTCCGAAGACAATATGGACCCGATCTGGACCAGCCGCGGGTCTTTCTTAGTACCAACATTAATTTGGATGATTTTATCAACCAGCGGTTTTACAAACCTCTCCTGCTCCTGATCTAGCAAATATTTCAAAAGCGGAGGAATTTCTTCCTCGTCGTTTTCATCGAAATTTTGAAAGTCTGAATTAATGCAATAAATCAAAGGCACAGAAAAATACTCAAAAGCCACAGCCATTCCATTCTCATTAATCACTTCCAAGTCGCCTAATTCCACTGTTACAACAGACTCAAAGGAAAAAGAAAAAGACGACCTAGACAGGATTGTGGCATCCGGGTTATCACCCCCAGGAATACCGAACTCAGACTCAGACGAGCTGGAACCCAATTCTGACCCCACAGACTCGGTGGAATCAGATTCCGGCTCACTACCTGACCCGGTGCTGCTCGATAAGAATCCTTCTTCGTACTGCCAGACGAGAGAGGGTGCGATGGACGCATCCAGAATGTTTGCAGATGGGCTCGCAGCCGCTTCATTTCCAATCATAGACACTGAGAGGTCATTCCCCAAGCACTCATGTACGATCGGAGGATCTGAAAGTAGACAAGCCAGTGCTACCCCCATTTCAATCTTGGTGCTCTCAGAATCCACTTCCTTACACTGCTCAACCTCAGCTGATGGGTCTGTCTTCTCCTCGGCGACATCATCCCCGGTCAACTGCAAGTCAAAGAAGATCTCGAAACCCGGCAGGCGCCTCTTCTCGGCATTCAACCATGGCTCTGGGAAGCCGCAGAATGGAAAGTCCTCCCCCTCCTGGAGAAAGCGTCTGTTCAGGGTGCCTTGGATAGGCTGATGCATCAACTCAAAATGCCTCTCGGTTTGCTTGGCTCTGGCTCTCCTAGCCATTTCTTTGCCTTTCCTTACCCAGTCCTCTTTGGTGGGCAGATAACCCAGACCAAAGGTATGCAGATTGTGCGGCACTTCGGCCGATCCTTAATGCCCTTCCGACCACTTTTTCCTAGCCCCATCCGAGAGATGTGCTGGAGTTTGTTCATGAGGTACACAGACTGTGCGCTGACATGCAACCCTTCATCAACAGCCAAAATGTTCTATACGACCCAGGCCTCAGCCAGGGTAAATCCCGACAGGAACACATCCTCCGTGCCATGCTCGATTTCCAAAATCGGTGCAGACACCTCTGGCGGTGGATGGATTGACGAATTCCCAAAAACAATAGCCACCCCCTTTCCGTGGGGGTATTTTAACATCCAATGCAGGGTGGAAGAGACCGCCTTCACCTGGTGCAGCCACGGCCGCCCTAAGAGTAAATTAAAGGTTGCGGGAACGTCCAAGACATGAAAGTCAATATCGTGTTGTCCTGAACCAACCTGAGTCTAAATCTGCACAATCCCCATCACTTCTCTACTAGTATTGTCATAGGCCCTTATCACCTGGGCAGTTGGCACAAAGTCCGCAGGTTTCAACCCGATTGCATATGCCGTCCTCGACGGGCACACGTTAATGCGGATCCTGTGTCGACAAGAACCACCGGTATCCATTTTTCTCTACACTTTACAGAGATGTAGAGAGGTTTGTTATGGTTTGCGCCCTCAGGCGGCAGCTCCTTGTCAGTGAAAGTCAACGTCGGGGAAGCTCCACCCCGAAAGACCAGTCCTACCAGCTGCTCAAGCGTGGTATCTATTGAAAGTTTGCCCTTGTCCATTGCAGAGAAGACAGCCTGGCGATGTACTCTTGAAGCCATTAGCAGTCCCCAGATGGAGATGTCTGCTTGTATCTTTTTCAACTGTTTCAGCACAGCCTCCTCTTCGAGTAGCTTATCTTTCTTCTTCTCTGCCTCCTTGTCCTTTCTGGATGCCTCTGGTTGATCTAAGTGTGGGGGCTTAAAATACTGCCCGCTCCTAGTCATGTGGTCTACTTTGCCAACGTACCAGGTATCATCCGGCTGGCTTTGTCCCCAATGTTCATTGGTGTGGGCAAGACATAGGTCGTCATCTTCCCACCACATGCCATCGATAGCCGACAGACACCTGTCCGGCTCCGTTACAACTATTCCTGTGCCGGCAACACCCTGTGTTCCTGTGCTCGCAGCACGTTCTGTTCCTATGCACACAGCGCTTTCTGTCCCCGCAGGGACTTTGGCCTTTCTGGCCCTTTCAGAATCTTTGATCCTTGCCCGCTCAAACTGCTTCAGCTCAGCTTACTGTTCAGTATCCCTTGTACCCAAACTGCTCTGATCTCGAGCAAAATTCTTTACATCGGTGCTCTCCGGCAATGTACTTTGTCCTTCGGCCCTTCCGGCCACAGTTGATGTCCCCGTCCCTGACGGACCTTGTTCTAACTGAGGTTGTTCAACAACATCTAGCTCGTCGCTGAGCCACCTGGTAGCTTCCGCTGACCCTCCCAGATCGAAACAGTTGACAGTCGCGTCCCCTGAATCCTGTTCTTCAAAGAATTGTAGATTTGTAATGTCCTCTTCTAGTTCCGCTAGGTCATCTAGCCTCTAATTAAGTCCATCCTCCCGGACTACACAAATCCCTGCTCCACTGGCAATTCCACATTCGGCCTAGCCTGGCCTGCTGATGTAATGTAACCGCCCGGGTTGTACATGAAACTCGTAGACCCCTCAGGCTCTGTATAATCATTCTCATCTGTTTCCACAGTCGGCCTACTTCCATCTTCCATAGCCACCACCACCTTTTAGGTTGGGTTTGGGAGATGTCTAGCACGCACAAGTTAGTACTATCAGGAATGAACACCTCCAGCTTGGGTAGGTGAGAAGGGGTGATATATATGCTAGGGTCATATGACACAACCCCAGTTTGAATCAAATTGATGCGTTTGGGGCGTGGAGCTTGGATATGTGGTGGAAGAGGGTTAGTTGTGACATTCGGTTTCTCCGGAGGCACGATCACCTTATTGTCAATGAGACCCTGAATCTCATGACACAATCTAAAGCACTAGTCAGTGTCATGACCATGTTATTGGTGAAAGGCGCAGTACTTCGACGGGTTATGGGTTGGTGGGAGTTTACTTGGTAAGGGCCGCGGCGCTAGGGGCTTTAGGTGTCCTTTCCTGATCAAAACCCCCAAAGCTTTGAACGGAGACATATACAACGGGGGTAAAGGTTCTCTGGCCTTGGGGTGCGAATTTGGTTGTTTGCGAGCCACTTTCGGACGCACCGGTGAATGGTGTAGCTGAAAGGGTTCTGGGAGGGGTGGTGGTGACCATTCCCACATCTGAAGATCTGGCAGCTACAGCACTGCTTGTGCCTGCATTCGTACTGCGGTTGAATACCCTCTTGGGCTACTCTCTCTCATGATCAATGAGCCCCTGTTTCATAGCGTCCTCGATTTGCACCCATATCTCATGTAGATCTGCAAAGGTGGCGAGGGAGAGAACAATCATCTTCTGCATGAGCTTGGGCTGGAGGTTGCGCACAACCATCCGAATCTGATCTTTGTCAACCGGCCTGATGGTCATCATCGAGGCCTTGGCCCTTCGCCGGGTCACAAAATTGGAGAAGCTCTCCTTCGGCTCTTGTCTAGTTGTCTTGAGATCATGAGTTGTGCCCTCGATCTGTGTATTATAGGAGTATTGAGCTATGAAGGCCTCAGCCATCTCCTCCAAACTTCTCTTAACGGAATCCTCCAGTTTAGCATACCAAATAGCCGCTACACCCGACAGGGTCTGGCCAAACAAGGAAAGCTTCTGCAATCTGGAGAGGCCCATCGGCCTTAGTAAATCTGAAAGTAGCTGCAAATGCACCATAGGATCTCCAGACCTGTCGAAACGGTCTATGTGCGGCATTTTAAACCGGTCTGGCAGAGTCACGGCCGAGTCGGTGTACCCATCCTTAATATCTGAAATGGACTTCAAGCCCTGAGACTTTTTGAACAGCTTTTCAAGCTTGCACACTTTTAGCGCTGTGGGGTCCACCTCGAACTCAAAGGGGGAATCCGGCAGGTTGGTAGGTGCTTTGGATAGCTGGGGTAAGATCGGGGGTGGGACTGGCCCTGTTGGAACGTCCGTATTGTCCTGGACGTGTGTTGTCTCCCCAAGTATTGGAATTCTTGGTGGTGGAGGAACCTAGTGCGAAGCCGATGCCCCGGTTTGCTATGGTGGTTGTTGTTGCTGCAGTCTAGCAATCAACTCTGCTTGTTGGGCCATAACCTCGGCCTGTTGTTTAGCAAATTCTGCTTGACGGGCAGCATGTTGCTGCATGGTTTTCATTCTTTCCTGGAGCCGACGCATCATCTCCTCTATACCTTCCATATTGTGCTGATCTATCTGAACAACCGGTATATCTGTCCTCGGAGTAAAAACTGAGACCTCAGCTTGACACTGATGGGGTAGACCACTGATCTGGCGACCGCTGTACTGATACACTGCGCCTTTTTGACCTCCGTCTAGCAACCGGTGGTAAAGAAAGGAACACAGCTTGTCCGTCTATCAGATCGCTGGATCGATTAAGTCTACGACCTCTAACCCAGGGCGCTCGGGGAATATCTGCCTGGTCGGATGCAATGGTGCTAAACTACCTTACAAAAAGATAAATAAAGCATAATAAGGAAATAATGAATAGAAAAACGGACAGCATAACAGCTTAAATAAAGACAACACACAGCTGACATATACAAGCTGAAAGGACTGTTCTCAACCACTGATCACTGTTCCCCAAATCACTGCCCCAACTCTGAATCTGATACCCGCAGGTAAAACTGATTCCCGAAATACTGATACTGATGCCCGCAGGCCTGATACCCAGACTTGCAAACTGATACGTGCATTCCTGTAGAGACGCACTCTAAAAGCACATAACATGCAAGTGAGAGCCAAAACACCCCTATGAGGGGTACGGTTTCCCTGTCCTATCTTGTCAGGAGCTAGGGTTTCACTACGCACATAGCGGTTTCAAACAACCTACAATCGGGTAAGCAACCTGTCCTAGCTTGGAATGGTCGCTACAGTTTCTGATATGCAATAGGTCGAATGGTCAAAAAGGGTGCCCCGATAAAACCGGGGTTTTTGTTCCCATCATGGTAGAGCCTGCAACCGGTCAGCCTTAAGGCACGCTTCTCAAAGCATGCCTCCGACAAACCGTTCAGGAATAGCATATGGCAAACACGGTGTCCTAGGCGCATGCAAATGCAATGCAAAGAAACACATAAGTGTAGTCAAAACAAGATATCATGAGTTCGAGTCAAGTTCTCTAAATTCCCAGCAGAGTCGCCGGAAACTGTAGACGGCCCGAACATCACGGCTCCGCGCGCGAAGGCATGAAATCCGTTTTGTTCATTAGCTACTATAGTTCGGACTCAATGTCACGGTTCTGAATCTAATCTTGCAAAGTGCAATGCAAGATTGATAAATCACCAAAGAGTCCAAATCCGACAAATCGTTTTGGAAAATTGATTTTAATAAAGAAGTGCCAAACATGGACTGCTTTGTCAGAGACAGAGTCGCCACCTAAATATTTTGTTTTGGGAAATTTAGGAAACCCTGACTCGTGCCTAAGGCCACGTGTCCGTCATCACCAAAGTTGCCTCGGCTAGGGAACTTGGGTACGAGAGGGGAAGGTCATGCAATGAGCACCCCCGCTCGCCCGATCAAAGATTGGCCTATACTAAGCATGATATCTTGTTTTTGAAAACACATGTGTTCTTATTCCGGTTTATTAGCTAGCTTACTACGTGATGCGCACAACACACAAGTATAGACTAGATCGCCTAAATTGGAACAAAATATCGCATGTTTGTTTGTTTGAAAATGGTTTGAAGGTGCTACTCGCAAGTAGGCTAAGACGTGGATTTGCCACCCTTAAGTGGGTTTAAGAAAACATGATTTTGCCATTCTCAAGTGGGCTTAAAACTTGCATTTCGATGAATTGATCCAATTCAAGCAATCCAACCTTCACCCACAGGCATTCAGGCAGTTATATCAATTAAGCAGTTAGCCTCATGGCAACAATGCTATCATGTCAAACACTCACACTCATACAAGGATGCTAAAGCATAAATACTTACAGTGTACTCCGAGCCAAAACAACAACTAGCTAGTAATTAATGCATGATCCTAGTTTATGTTAAGATGGCTAATGCAACACATGCAAAATGCAACTAGAAATAGGCTTGGCTATTCTAAGATGTCATGTGAAATGTAACTTGATAACATGCTGTTGAACACGTATTCAAGTATATGTATTGAAATACAATGCAGTTAGCATGATGCGCCGAGCCCAGTGCGTACAAGACAGATGAATGAATGCAAACATGCAAGCATAAGGATGCTAATCAAAATATGACCTAGAACTAACTATCGTAAGCGGTTAAGTAAAAGGGAGAAAGACGTGGGGTTGGAAGACATTCACACACTCATGCACACTTATTACAAAATTTGCCCTCTCGACGGAGGGTCCAAATGAATAATACAAACCAACTAATTAATTAACTACCCTAGCTAATTAATAATTATAAAACCTCAACTAATTAAGCAAATTAATTAAGTTACAAAAAAGACTAAGTATGAAACCAAAGAGGCTGCCACAGCTCCGCCTCGGAATGATTGAATGATGCATGCTCGATCGCCTCGCTCGGAAACCGGTTGCCATGCCTCATGTTGCCTCTGTTTGCACTGTTCTAACTTTTAAGAACTGTGAAAATATCTCTGATGCTTCTGAACCACTTAATGGCCATGCTGAGAGGTCATTGGCCAAAATATGAGGCCATCGGCCAAAGATCAATGGCCATCGGCCAATTTTGATGATATCGACCAAAAATTGCTGGCCGATCGGCACTTAGGATAGCCGATCGGCCATCTTTTGCTGCAGATTGCTCCCTTTGCTACAACAAAGGACAAGCAAGGGCATGGCAATACATTTGCAAGAAAATGTTGTGCAACTACACCCCTTATCCTGTTTGAGACTCAAATGAGTGTAGTGCTCGACTCTCGAGCCAGCAATCACGCATTTCGATGCATGATGGCCAAAGAAGCCGAATTGCACAAATCAATATGAAATGAATGCACAAAAACATATGAATGCCTCACACCCTATCATGTTGGATCAAGAGTGTCGGCGACCGAGGATTGAGGCACGTTTCATCACTTCAAGTACGAAACGTCTCTCGATTCTCGTGTTTGGTTGGACACCCCAAACCAAACACAATGCAATGCATGCAACATGGAAAAGCTATGCAATGCAGCATAAGCATGCCAAATGCCATATAACTCAAACATGCACACAAGGCTAAGGTAACAAACATGCCAAATGCAATGCGACCTAAACATGCAAATATGCAATGTGATAGGCATGCAACAACAATACCAACAGCAAGCATGCAACAACATGCAATGCGAGAAGCATGCAACAACACATAAACCGCATGATCCATGGACTTATACTGAAAATGGATAGGCCTCAGCCATACCAAAAACATTGGCCGAAATGCTAAGAAATGATGGAATAAAATGCAAAACAAGCATGCATGCCAATTGGCCTATCACTTAGGCACAAGGACACAACCCTCAAACATGAGCAAGGAGTGACAAACATGATAATGTAGCAATGCAATAAGCTCGGAAATCATGTGAGGAATGATGCCAAATCATGCACACAAGTCAAGCATAGCATGCGAGAAGGCTCAAAGCTTGAAGCTAGTAAAAGGGATTACACCAAGGTTATACAAAGCAAGCCCCAAAGGGCCAAGGGCAACCAAAACAGTCCCATGGTAGGTCAATACAAGACCAAAATCATGCTCGAACCTAGCCAACACAAGTTAGAACAAAAGACCGAAAGCATGAAGCATGCAAGGCTAACAAAGAGGTGTTACACTACGCCTATTACAACCAAACATGGCATGCCTTAACCAATGAAAAATAGAGTTATGGCATGTCAAAATAAGCCCCAAAACCTACTGAGATGGCTTCCTAAAGACTTAAGCATGGAGGCATGCACAATGATCCATTCACGAGGCATAAAATACTAACTCTTCAAAGCATTGAAAGGATGAAAAATGCAAGTGTATGGCTACACTGCATGGACTGAAATCACATACGGAATGATGCCAAATCATGAAAATGGTCTAAGCAATGCATGCTAGTGACTTGGACATTCAAAGCTAACAAGCTAGATCGAACCATGGCTATACAAAACAATGCATGCATGACCAAGACAATGCAAATCAGAGCTAGAGCATGGTAAAACATGACTAAAAACTCCTTTGAGCTGAGCGAAAATATGCAAGAATGATAGTCTAAATGCATGATGCATGTTAAGGTAAATGAGAGGATTGCAAGACAAGTATATGAAGCATGTAAGTGGCCATCAAACCAACTTAAAACAGAGGTATAGCATGACAAAATAACATCAAATACTTGCTGAAATGAAGCCAAATCAAGCTAAGCAAACATGTTACCAATATGAGCCATATATACTGGCATATGAGACACAAGGAGAGGGGGTGTCCCTCTCCTATTCAAGACTCCAAAACCACTTCTCTACCACTAAAAATCCTCTGGATTTCAGTGGTGAGAAGGTCAAAGCAAGAAGGTCCCAAAGCTCAAAAGGAAAGGCACAAAACAAGGCCAAACAAGGCCTAAGAGGGGGTAGACTACTCCCAACCAAAAAGTGACCTTAAACAAACTTCACAAGCATGAAAAATCAGAATTTTTTGTAGTTTAGAGTTAAGCTTAAAACAATATGCAAATAGGTCTAAAATCTTAAGCAAGAATGGGAGATTAAAAGATAGTTTACTCACCATTGAAGAACACCTTCAAGAGCACTACTCCAGCAACGTTTCTAAGTTCAAACCCACCCAAGAACACCAAAACCAACTCCTGAGGACCTCAGCAACCAAAAGATGGTGTATTGCTAGGTGTTTGTGTGCAATAGTATGAAGAAATCACACTTTTAGGCACAAACAAAAGCAAAGGGAAAGAGAGAGGTAAAATATAGAGAGATATAGAAGTTCTATATGCAATTTCTAGAACCTATGGAAAGGGACGGGAGGCTCCCTTCTTATAGAATTTCAATTCTCAAGCTAGTTCAACAAGCTTGAGTCTTGAAACAAATCCCTCCATGAACGTGTATGGAGGATCAGAAATGTGCATACCAGCTGTCACAGCTGACAGAAAATATCTGCAAAAAGTAGATGGAAAGGTCTCGGCTCAAAAATATGGTCGATCGACCAAAAAGAGTGCCGATCGGCCACCACTTTTGGCCGATGGCTAGAAAACAAGGCCGATGGCATCATGCCCTAGCTGATGGGTTTAGGGGATGGCCAATAAGCCACCCTCTCCCCTCAGAAGCAAAAACACAGGTCCTTGGTCCACAACCAAGCACAAAACAAACAAGTCGAGAGATCCTAAGGCAAGGCGTGCAGCAGAGACCTTCTGGAACTGAAAACGAACACGAGCATTGATGATCATCGAGTGTTCAAACGATGATGTCCAAGTCTTGAGGACAGTCAAAAATGGGATGTCTACACAAGGCCAGAGAAGCCTTTTCCAGCGGCGTGTAGCGGGTCTCGTAATCCAGCATTTTCTTGCTCAGGTAGTAGATTAACCTTCTCCACTTTGTCCTCAGACTCCTGTGCAAGCATGTGGCCCATTGTCGTTTCGGTCACTGATAGGTACAGAATCAACGGTTTTCCCGACTCAGGCGGTGACAACACAGGTGGGTTCTGTAAATATTGCTTGATCTGCTCAAAAGCTACTTGGCATCGGTCGTCCCGTTGGAACTTCTTTCCTTTCTTCAGGAGAGCAAACAGTGGTTCACAAGTCAAGGTTAATTTTACAATAAACCGTCTTATGAATTGCACTTTACCCAGAAAGCCTTGCATCTCCTTTTCAGTCCTTGGTGGTGTCATTTCTAAGATGGCCTTGATTTTGGAAGGATCAACCTTGATACCTCTTTGTGTGATCAAGAACCCCAGCATTTTCCCTGCTGTAACGCCAAATGTACATTTCTGAGGATTCAGCCCCAACCGATACTCTCTGATCCGTTGGAAGAATTTCTGCAAGGCGGTGTAGTGGCCCTCTCTTTCCTTGGACTTGACAATCATGTCGTCCACGTACACCTCAACCTCTTTATGGATCATATCGTGCAAAATCATGGTCGCAACCCGTTGATACGTAGCCCCAGCGTTCTTCAGCCCAAACGGCATTACCCTATAACAATAGGTTCCCCACGCGGTGGTGAAAGCAGTCTTCTCCCTATCTTCGGGTGCCATCAAAATCTGATTGTAGCCTGAAAACCCAACCATGAACGAGAGCAGCGGATGCCCAGTAGTGAAGTCCACTAATTCGTCGATATGCGACAGAGGAAAGTTGTCCTTCGAACTGGCTTTGTTGAAATCCCTAAAGTCCACACATACCCGAATTCTGCCGTCCTTCTTCGACACCGGAACTATATTGGCCAACCAAGTAGGGTATTCATATACCAACAGGAACCCTGCGTCAATCTGCTTGGTGACCTCTTCTTTGAGTTTTAGAGCCCAGTCCGGGCGGATCCTTCGGAGCTTCTGCTTAATAAGTCGGGCCTCTCAGTATAGAGGGATCCGATGCTGTACAATCTCAGGATCGATTCTAAGCATGTCTTCGTAGGACCACGTGAAAACATCTTTGAAATCTTTTAATAAAGCGACTAAGCACTCGCGCTCCTCTGAAGACAACGTGGACCCGATCTGGACCAGCCGTGGGTCCTTCTCAGTACCAACATTAATTGTGGTGATTTCATTAACCAAAGGTTTTACAAACCTCTCCTACTCTTGATCAATCAAACGTTGTAAAACCGAAGGAATTTCTTCCTTATCGTTTTCATCAAAATTTTGAAAGTCCTGATTAATGCAATAAATTAACAGCACATAAAAGTACTCAGAAGCCACAACTGTACCATTGTCATTAATAATATCCAGTCCACCTGATTCCTCTGTTATAATAGACTCAAAGGAAAAAGAAAAAGATGACCTGGATAGGACAGTGGCATCTGGGTTATCACCCCCAAGAATACCGGACTGGAACCTGATTCTGACTCCATGGACTTAGTGGAATCAGATTCTGGCTCACTACCTGACCTAGAACCACTCGATAAAAAGCCCTCCTCGTATTGCCAGACATGGGAGGGTGCGATGGATGCATCAAGAATGCCAGAGGATGGGCCCACAACTGCTTCATCCTCGATCATGGAAACTGATGAGTTGTCCCCCAAGCACACTGGTACGATCTGAGGATCTGAGAGGAGACAAGCCAGCGCTACCCCCATCTCAATTTCTGTGCTCTCGGAATCCTCCTCCCTACATTGCTCAGCCTCAGCTGGTGGGTCTGTTTGCTCTTCGGTAACTTCATCCCTAGATAACTGAAGATCAAAAAAGATTTTGAAGCCGGGCAGGCGTCGCTTCTCTGCATTCAGCCAGGGCTTCGGAAAGCCACAAAATGGGAAGTCTTCCCCCTCCCGGACAAAGCGTCCGTTCAGGGTCCCCTGGATAGGTCTGTGCACCAACTCGTAGTGCTTCCCGGCTTGCTTTGCCTTGGCTCTTCCGGCCATCTCTCTTCCTGTCCTCGACCAATCCTCTTTGGTAGGCAGATAGCCTAGGCCAAAGGTATATGGGTTGTGCGGCACTTCAGCCGATGTTGCAACGCCCTTCCGGCCACTTCACCCTAATCCCATTCCGGGCATGTGCTGAAGCTTCTTCATGAGGTAGACATACTGTGCATTAACGTATAACCCCTCATCAACAGCTAGCATATTTTGTACAACCCGGGCCTCAGCTTGGATGAATCCTGACAGAAATACATCCTCTGCGCCATGCTCAATCTCCAGAACTGGTGTAGAAACCTCTGGCGGCGGATGTATCGAAGAATTCCCAAAAACGATTGCCACCCCCTTCCCGTGGAGATACTTCAGCATTTGGTGTAGGGTGGAAGAGACAGCCTTTACCTGGTGCAGCCACGACCACCCTAGGAGTAGATTGAAGGAGGCCGGGACATCCAAGACATGAAACTCAATATCCTGTTGCCCCGGACTAACCTGAGTCCGAATCTGTACAGTCCCCATCACCTCTTGGCTGGTATTATCATAGGCCCGTATCACCTGGGCCGTAGGCACAAAATCTGCAGGCTTCAACCCAATAGCATATGCCGTCCTTGACGGATACACATTGGTAGCAGATCCTGTGTCAATAAGGACCACTGGTATCCATTTCTCTCTACACTCGACAGAGATATAGAGAGGTTTGTTATGATTTGAGCCCTCAGGTGGCAGTTCTTTGTCAGTGAAGGTCAAGGTCGAGGAAGCTCCTCCCGGGAAAACCAGCCTTACCAACTGCTCAGGAGTTGTATCGATTGAAAGTTTAGCCCTATCCATTACAGAAAGGACAGCTTGTCTGTGAACTCTTGAGGCCATAAGCAGTCCCCAGATGGAGATGTCTGCTTGAATTTTCTTAAGCTATTTCAGTACAGCCTCATCCTCGAGCAGTTTTTCTTTCTGCCTCTCTGCTTCTTTGTCCTTCCCAGACGCCTTTGGTTGATCCAAGTGTGGGGGCTTGAAGTACTGCCCACTCCTAGTCATATGGTCAACATCCTTAACATACCAGGTGTCATCCAATTGGTTCTGCCCCAAATCCTTGTCAGTGTGGGCAAGACGTAAGTCGTTGTCTTCCCACCACATGCCATCGGCAACCGACAGACAGTTGTCCGGCTCCGTTGCAACTGTTTCGGTGCTCGCAGCACATTTCGCACCCTCGGGTGCCTTGGCCTTTCTAGCCCTTTCAAGATTCTTGATCTTTTCTTGCTCAAATCTCTTACATGCAGTCTCTTGTTTGGTGGTTGCTGTACATAAGCTGCCCGGTTCTCGAGTATAATTCTTCGCACCGGTGCTCTTTGGCGATTTCTCCTGATTCCCGACCATTCCGGCCACTGCTGATATTCTGGCTTCGGATTGCCCCTATACTGGCTGAGGCGTCTCAACAACATGTGGCTAGTCAATGAGCCACCCAGTATTTTCTGCCGATCCATCCAGATCAAACCAGTTGACAGTCATGTCCCTCGGATCCTGTTCATTGAAGAATTGTAGATTCGCGATATCCACCTCCAGCTCTATTAGTTCATCTAACCCCTGACTAGGCCCGTCCTCCCGAACCACACTCATCTCTGCCCCAACTAGCAATTCTACCCTCGACTTGGCCTGGTCTACTGATACGATATAACCACTCGGGTTGTACGCTTCCTCAGCAAAACTCCTAGACCCCTCAGGCTCTAAATCATCATTTCCATCTTCCTCTAGAGTCAACCCTGCTCTATTTTCAACGGTCACCACCACCGGCTCGGCTTGGGTTAGGGAGGGTGCTCAACATGCACAAGTCTGTGTTGTTCGAGATGAACACCTCAGGCTTGGGTAGGTAGGAGGGCATGACGTATATGCTTAGGTCATATGGAATGGCCGCATTTTGGATCAGGTTAATGTGTTTGGGTGGTGGAGCTTGGTTATGTGGTGGGAGTGGGTTGGTGGCGACATTTGGTTTTTTTGGAGGCGCGATCACCTTGTTGTCGATGAGATCCTGAATCTCATGATGCAGTCTGAAGCACTGGTCGGTGTCATGACCATGCTATTGGTGAAAGGCACAGTATTTGGCCGGGTTATGGGTTTGTGGGAGGTTATTTGGTAATGGTCTTGGCTCTAGGGGCTTCAGATGCCCGTTCCTGATTGAAACCCCCAGGGCTTTGGACAAAGGCATATACAGCGGGCTATAAGTCCTCTGGCTCCGGGGTGGGTATTTGGCTGTTTGTGAGCTGGTATCGGACGCACCGGTGAATGGGTTGGCTGTTTTTGGTGTGGTGGTGGTGACCATGCCCACATCAGAAGTTTTGGTAGCTGCAGCATTACTCGTGCCTGCATTCGAACTGCGGGTGAATGTCCTCTTAGGCTGCTCTCTCTCTCATGGTCAATCAAACCCTGCTTCATGGCGTTCTCAATCTGTACCCCAATCTCGTGTAAATCAGCAAAGGTGGGGAGGGGTAAGATGATCATCTTTTGCATCAGTTTGGGTTCGAGGTTGCGCACAACCATCCGTATCTGATCCTTCTCGACCGGCCTGGTAGTCATCATAGAAGCTTTGGCCCTCCAATAGGTTACAAAGTCAGAGAAGCCCTCTTTCGGCTCCTATCTGGTTATCTCGAGATCACGAGTTGTGATCTCGATCTGCGTGTTGTAGGAGTATTGAGCTATAAAGGCCTCAGCCATCTCCTCCCAACTTCTCCTGATAGAATCTTCCAACTTCGCATACTAGATGGCCGCGACACCCGACAGGGTCCGGCCCAAGAGGGAAAGCTTTTGCAGTCTGGAGAGGCCCATTGGCCTTAGGATATCTGAGAACAACCGTAGGTGTACCATGGTATCCCCACGAATCATCAAATCGGTCTATATGCGGCATCTTGAATCGGTCCGTCAAAGTCACCGCCGAATCGGTGTATCCATCCTTTATGTCCAGAATGGAATTAATGCTTTGAGCTTTTTTGAATAGCTTTTCTAACTTGCTCACTTTCAACGCTGTTGGGTCCACCTCAAATTTAAACGGTGTATCCACCAGATTAGTCGGTGCTTTGGATAGCTGAGGTAGGATTAGGGGTGGAATTGGGCCCGTCGGGACGTTTGTATTTTCCTGGACGGTTGCAGTCTCTCGAGTGTTGGAACTCTAGGTGGGGGTGGGGGTGGGGGTGGATGCGAAGTAGATGCTCCGGCTTGTTGTGGTTGTTGCTGTTGTTGTTGCTGAAGTCTGGGAATCAGGTTTGTCTGTTGAGCTACAACCTCTGCTTGACGTGCGACAACCTCTGCCTGGCAGGCTGCATCCCGCTGCGTGGCTTGCATGGTCTCTTGGAGCTGACGCATCATGTCCTCCATACTTGCCATAACGTGCTGATCTAACTGAACAACAGGTGTATCTCTCTCTACGGTAGAAACGGAGTCCTCAGCCCGACTACTCACTGGTGGGGTGGCTAAGGATCGCTGATCTGGTAACCGCTGTACTGATGAACTGTGCTTAACTGACCTCTGTCTAGCAACCGGGTGTAATGAAAGGAACACTGCTTGTTCGTCAACTAGATCCTTGGATCGATGAAGCCTTCGGCCTCTGGACTAGAGTGCTCGGGGGGTATCTGCCTTTTCAGAAGCAATTGTGCTATACTACCTTGCAAACAGATAAATAAAGCAAAATAAGGAAACAAATAAGCAGAAAAACAGACAGCACTTCGCCTTAAATTAAGACAACACACAGTTGACATTTGTAAGCTGAACACACTGTTCTCAATAGTGATTACTGTTCCCAAATCACTGCCCCAAATCTGATACCCTCAAGTAAAACTGATTTCCCCAAATACTGATGTCCACAGACCTGATACCCAGACTTGCAAACTGATACATGCATTCCTGTATAGACACACTCTAAAAGCACATAGCAAGCAAGTGAGAGCCAAAACACCTCTATGGAGAGGTAGGGTTTCCCTGTCCTATCTTGTCAGGAGTTAGGGTTTCACTACGCACGCAGCGGTTTCAAACAACCTACAATTGGGTAAGCAACCTGTCCTAGTTTGGAATGGTCACTATGGCTTCCGATATGCAACTAGGTTGAATGGTCAAAAAGGGTGCCTCGGTGAAAATCGAGGTTTGTGTTCCCATCGTGGCAGAGCCCGTAACCGGTCAGCCTTATGGCACGCAGCCTCCAGCAAACCGTTCAGGAATAACAGACAGCAAACACGGTGTGCTAGGCGCACCAATGCAAATGCAATGCAAAGAAACACCTAAGTGTGAACAAAACAACATATCATGATGTTCGAGTTAAGTTCTCTAAATCCCCAGTGGAGTCGCCAAAAACTGTAGACCGCCCGAACTCCGCTCCGCACGCGAGGGCGCAAATTGGGTTCTAGCTACTACAGTTCGGACTCCTGTCATGGTTCTGAATCTAATCTAACAAAGTGCAATGTAAGACTGATAAATCACCAAAGAGTCCAAATCCGGCAATTGGTTTTGAAAAATCAATTTTGAATCGAAAAGTGCCAAACATGGACTGCTTTGCCAGATTTCACAGTCGCCACCTAAATATTTTGTTTTTGGGAAATTTAGGAAACCCTGAATCGTGCCTAAGGCCATGTGTCTGTCATCACCAAAGTTGCCTTGACTCGAGAACTTGGGTACGAGGGGGGAAGGTCATGAAATGAGCACCCCTGGTCACCCGATCAAAGGATTGGCCTCTACTAAACATGATATGTTGTTTTTGAAAACATATGTGTTCTTATTCCGGTTATTAGCTAGCTTTAATATGTGATGCGCACAGCATACAAGTATAGACTAAATCACTCGAGTTGGAACAAAACATCTCATCTTTGTTTTTTGAAAATGGTTTGAAGTTGCTACCCTCAAGTAGGCTAAAATGCGGATTTGCCACCCTCAAGTGGGCTTAGAAAACATGGTGATTGGCCACTTCAAGTGGGCTTAAAACGCACATTTTGATGAATTGTTCCAATTCAAGTAATGAAGCCTTCATCCATTGGCATTCATGCAGTTTAAACACTTAAGCAGTTAGCCTCATGGCAGGCATGCTATCATGGCAGTCACTTACACACATGCAAGGATGCTAAAGCATAAACACTCACAGTGTACTCTGAGCCAAAACAAAAGCAAGTTAGAAATCAATGCATGACCCTAGCTATGTCAAGAATGCCTAATGCAACACACGCAAAATGCAACTAAGATAGGCTCGGCTATTCTAAGATGTCATGTGAATGTAACTAGATAACATGTATTCAAATTGGTATTGAAATACAATGCAGTTTGAATGATGCGCCGAGCTCGGTGCATGCAAGACAAAATGAATGATGCACGCATGCAAACATAAGTATGCTAATCGAAATATGCCCTAAACTAACCACTGAAAAGCTGATAAGTAAAAGGGAGAAAGAAATGGGGTTGGAAGACATGCATCACACACACGCGCACTTATTATAACATTCGCCCTCTCGACGGAGGGTCCAAATAAATTAACTAACTAGCTACACTAAGCTAATTAATTACAAACCAAAACTAGTTAATCAAATTAATTAAGTTACAAAACCAACCAAGTATGAAAAGCATCTAAATTAGGCTACCATAGCTCCGCCTTGAACAATGAAGGATGCATGCTCGGTCGCGTCCTCCCGGAAATCCACTACCGTGCCTCATGATGCCTCTGTTTGCACACTTTTGTACTTTTGAAAATTATGCCAACTTCCAAAAAGTTTTTGACCCACCTTAGGAACATGTTGAGGGATGGTCGGCCAAGAGGGATGGCCATCGGCCAAAGTTGATGGCCATCGGCCACTTCTGATAGCCGATTGGTAGCCTCGGTGGCCGGTCGGCAGCTTTGATGGCCGGTTGGCCACTGCTTCCTGCAATTTCTCCTTTTGCTGCAGTAGAGCACAAATAGAGGCATGGCAGTGTATTTGCAAGGAATGTGTGCACAACCACCCTCCCTATCATTTCTCAAGCTCAAGGGAGTGCGGTACTCGACTCTCGGACCACCAACCGAGCATCGCAATGCACGATGGCCGAGGAGCTAAGTTTGCACAAGTCAATGTCAATGAATGCACACAAATAACACATAAAGGGCTCCACCTCTATCATGCTTGATCAAGAGGGTCGGCGACCGAGAAATGAGGCGTGTTTCATCACTTCAAGTATGAAATGCCCCTCGTTTCTCATGTTTGGATCAACATCCGATCCAAACACAATGCAACACACACAACATGCCTATCTATCAATGATAATGTGGCATGCACACGATTCCGCTATATGAACAATGCATGCATGGCATGTTTGGAGGCTAAAGCATCAAAGCAAGTAAAGAGCATCATACAAGAGGCATGCAATACAATGCTCAATGGACTTACACCACATATGAACAGACCTAAGATGCTCCAAAACAGTGGCCAACACACCAAAACTTAGGCACAAAAAGGCGAGAAATGCATGCTCATGCATTAACCCATGAACAAATCAAAGAAGCACAACTCTCAAACATAACAAAGAAGTGACAAATGTGAGAGTGTAGCTACACTATACACACTGAGATAACATGCCAAATGATGCCAAAACATGCACATATCACAAATGAGGCATGCTAGGAGGCTCAAAGCTTAAGGCTAGCAAGGGCATTTGTACCATAGCCATATCAAGCAAGCCCCAAAGGGCCAAGACGACTCAAAACAGTCCTGAAACATGCCAAAACAAGGCCAAAAACATACTTGAACATAGCTAACACATGCTAGAATAAAAGGCCAAAACACTAGGCCGATGAGCATGATTACACTACAAGTGTAAGAAGCAAATGAGGGATGCTCTAACCAACCAAAAACAGAGTTGTATCATGGAAAAATAAGACCAAAAACACATTGAGATGGCAGCCCAAAAGGCTTAGGCAAGCATGCATGCCAATTGGCTCATGATTAAGGCACAAAGCATAACATTCCAAAAGCATTGAAAGAGTGAAGCATGGAAGAGGATGACCATATTTCATGTACTGAAATCATATATCAAATGATGCTAAATCATGCAAATAGACAAGCAATGCATGTTAGTGGACTCAAAACACCAAGCTAGTGAGCAAGATTGCACTATGGCTATACAAATCAAGGCATGCATGACCAAAAACACATAAAAAAGAGCTTAAGCATGGTAAAGCATGAGTGAAATTTTGCTGGAGTGGAGCCAAAAACATGCTAAAATGGTGGTCCAAAGCATGATGCACGTTAAGGCTATAGGGAGGATTGCACTACAAGGGTATGAAGCATGCAAGAGGCAATCAAACTGACCCAAAACAGAGCTATGTCATGCTAAAATAACACCAAAAACATGCTGAGATAGGACCAAAACAAGCAAGAGAGACATGCTACTTTGCAAGGCTACAAGTAGGATTACACTACAAGTACTAGAAGCATGCAAGAGGTGACCAAAACAGCCAAAAACAGGGTCATGATAGGTCTAAGAAGTCACAAAAAAATGCTCATGCAAAGCCTCAGGAAGATAGAAATACATGCTCTTTTAATGAGCCATCAACACAAGCCAACAAGTTTAGAGGAGGGGGGACAACCCCCACCTATTTGGGACCTGAAAATCACATTTCCACCACTGAAATTCCCCTAGAATTGAGTGGTAGGAAGGGCAAAAAAGTGATGACCTGAAAGGCCTTAAAAGATGACTCAAGGCAAGGCCAAACAAGCCGTCAAAGGGGGTAAACCACCCCTAACACCAAAGAGGTCTAAACAACCAACTTAAGCACTTAAATATAGAACTTTTTTTCAGTTGAAACTTAGGCCTAAAACATCATGCAAGTAGGGCCAAATAGGCAATGAAAACAAAGCTTTAAAGAGGCTAGAGACTCACCCTTGAAGAACAACTTCACAACAGCAACTTCAGAGGCAAAAACAAGGCTAAAACCACTCAAATGCAACCTCCAAGAACCTCAGCTCAAGAGTGAAGGTGTTTCACTAGGTGTTTGTGTGCAAAAGTGTGAAGAAATGGCACTTTTGAGCACAAATAAGTGCAAATATAGAGAGAGAGGGAGAAATATAGAGAGAGAGGGATATGTATAGCCTTAATACAAGATTTCGGAACCCTAGAAATGGAGAGAAAGCCTCCCTCTTATAGAAAACCAAGTCTCAAGCTTGTTGAGCAAGCTAGAGGCTTGAAACAATCACTACGTGTATGGAGGATGCCTTCTGTGCCTAACAGCTGGCATAGCTGGCAAGGAAAATATGTGTAGAAAAAGCAGGAAGGCCACCGACCAGTTAAAGTGGTCGGCCGACCACCTCAACTAGTCAGTCGACCAGAAAAAGTGGTCTACAGGAACAAAAACTGGTCGGCAGGGGGGAAAGAGGGTCTGCAGGGAGAGGGGAAGGTGGTGGCAGGTTGCTGACCACCTTAGGTGGTCCACAAACCACCAACCCTAGCTGGCCGACCACAAAGAGTGGTCCACAAGGACAAAAAGTGGTCTACAAGGAGAGAAACTGGTCTACACCCCTGCTGCACCCTCCAGGCAAAGGATAAGAAGGTTTGGTTCAAAAACAAACCAAAAAGGAAGAAAAACAAGAGTCCGCAAGGCGAGGCACTTAACTGGAAGCCTCGAAAACTAGTCTACGGGCACAAAAAGTGGTCTACGAGCGGGAAAGGTAGTCTACGACTACAAAAAGTGGCCTACAGGCCTCTGTTTCCCTCTAGGAAAAGGCAACAAGGCATGGTCCAAAAACCAAGCCAAGAGAAGAAAGTTAAGAGGTCCCTAGACAAGGCGCACGGCTGAAGGCTCCGAAAACTCAAAACGAGCACAAACATGCGTAATCACCAAGTGCACAATCGATGACATCTGAGTCTGAAGGTCGATAAAAAATGGGGTGTCTACAGAGTGAAGTAAACATGGGCTATCCCCAAACAAGATCCTCAGCTTTGCAAAGCCTTCTAGCTAGAGTCCAGAGTACTTGGGGGATATCCGAACTTTCTGAAGTTATGGTGTTAAACTACCTGGCAAAAAGAAAGTAGTAATCAGAAACAGCAAATCACCTTAGCTCAGATGTTATCAACACAGATGTAATTAGAGCTGTAGAACTGCACTCAACATTGCATTCTACTGCCCCAAAACAGATACCAAACTTGCCACTGATATGTACATTCCTATACAGCTTCACTGTAAAGCACGTACCAGTTAAGTGAGAGCCAAAACACCACCATGAGGGGGTAGGGTTACCCTGTCCTAGTTTCGTCAAGAACTAGGGTTCACTATTCAAACAAAGCGATTTCACACAATCCTATATTTGGGTAAGCATCCAGTCCTAGTTTGGAACAGTCTCTATGGCTTTTCGATATGCAACTAGGATGAATCGTCAAAAGGGTACCTCAGCAAGACTACCGAACATACCTCACACACCTAACACCAAGAAGTGAAAGGAGGATCAAACAGTATAGTAGTAGTCCAGATCCAAGGGTTGTGTTCCCATCATGGCAGAGCCTACAACCGGTCAACCTTTCGGCAAGCTTTTAAGTAAGCCTCTGGCAAACCGTCGGGAAATAACAGATGGCAAACACAGTGACTTAGGAGCACCAATGCAAATGCAATGCAAAGAAACATATAAATGTGGATAAAATTTCATATCATGAAGTTCAATTCAAGTTCTCTAATTTCCCCAATAGAGTAGCCACAAACTGTAGCTCGACTTTTCGTGCCCCATTTCAAAAGAGGAATAGCCCTACAATATCAGACTCCTGCAGTTCTGAATCTGATTCAACAAGTGCAATGTGAAATAGATAAACACCAAAGAGTCGAAATCTAGCAAATCTTTTAGAAAAAATCGATTTTGAATCAAATTGCCAAAAATGGACTGCTTTGCCAGATATAGAGTCGCCACCTAAATATTTTTTTTTGGAAAAATTTAGCAAACCCACGACTTTTAATGTCCCCCAAAATGCATATCAAAAATTACCTTTATTTACTTTTGGGTAAACGTACTTTAATTTAATGATATCGATTCGAATTAAAGAATTATCTGTTGAATTATGACTTTAAAACTAAAATTAACAACCTTTATGGGTTTAAAAATCAAAATTGAGTACACGGATATGTGAATGGGAATTTTTAAAGCCATTTGGGAAAGTTAATTGGAAATTTATTTTGTCTAATTCGTTAAGGTATGTTTGGGTGGTTAACTTTGCACTGCAAATTGAAGGCCTTAGAAGCTTTAGAAATCAAAACAGAGTACATAATTATGATCAGCATAATTTTTAGAGTCATCTGGGAAGCTTAATTGAAATTTGACTTCGTGCGATTTGTAAGAGCGCATTTGGCTCTCCTTATTTGCGATATGCTTTTATATATATACACACATATAATATGAGTTGTTAAACTCATCAATTGAAGTCCAAAATATCTAAGGGAGAGGGAGAGAACCATGAGAGAGGGAGAGATTGAAGAGAAGAAGGGAGAAAGTGTAGGAATGAAAGAGGAAATCCAAGATTTGGCTTGAGTTCATCATGATTATGCAAGACCAAGTAGTGTTAAGGGCTTAAGGTAAGATTTTCCGTCTCAATACTTGAAGATCATAAGTTAAAGAGTGAGTTTCTTGGATTATCCATGATTATATGTATGAGTTTTGTTTCTTCAAGCAAGAAGATGTTGAATCTTTGTACATGGCATGAATTTATGTTACAAATTAATTTCTTGTAGGAGTTTTATGGCTCTTAAAGAGGCTAAAGAGGATTTCACAATGTAAGTGAGCTGTGGACCCCCAACCATGTCTACTTTATGCTTTTGTGTTTTTATTCTTAATCTTGTTCTTATAATTGGGGAAATTGAGTAGTCTTTTGGAGTTATGATTTTTTATGGAAGCTAAGAATATGAAATTTAACACGTGTTAAAGAGTTTTGGGCTTTGATTTACATGAAATTAAAGTTCAATTTTGAAAATGAGGGGTTCCACGTCAAGAAGCCATTTTCAGACTGGTTTTTGCCCAGAGCTGCACGGGCGGCGAGGCTTCCCGCACGGGCGGCAGTCCATTCCGACTTCCAAAAATAAATCTGAAATAAAAGCACCTTGTCCCACACGTGCGGCTTAATTCCCACACGTGCGGCCCTGTTTCCCACAAGTCCGGGACGGCCCTGTTTCAGCCAACTTCAAATAATCATATCTCTGGCATCTAGACTCCGTTTTTAGTGATTCTTGAGCCTAAATTCAAGACCGGAAGTCTTGTTTCCAACGTTGGTGGTCTCACTCCCAAATTCTTAGTACACAAATAGATATGCCTAAATTAGTGAAGATGGTTCACTTTCTGTCTAACCATTTCATGCCATTTTCTCATCTAACCTAATCTCCTTTCATTTCTTCCTATCTTCATTGACATGAATTATGATTCATTGAAGACTTGTGAGTTGAGAACCAACATAACTAATTGATGAAGAGAACAAGTAAGGGATCGGTTATATTCTCATATTACGCTTTGCGCATTGTGTTTGTAGCTCAAAGCGAGGACATCGTCCCATTGCTACCGGAAGTCCATCATTGTGAGTAATAGTAGTGTAATGATATGTTTTACTTACTTCTTGTGATCATGATTTATACATCGTAGTTTGTGAATGGCATATACTCTTGTCATTGTGCTTTCCTTGAATTAATGATATGATTGAACGGTGGCATTGACATGGACCTAAAGTCGTTTTATTCCTATTAATAAAAGTGGGCCCGAGGCCGTTATGATGTGAATTGTTTATGGCTCATGGCCCTAAGGCCGAGGGATATGGAGACATGTCGATGTTCCATCTACCCTATAATGATGTGAATCATACATGACTAATGGCTCTAACGCCAAGGGAGATGGAGACATACCGATGTTCCATCTTCCCTATATTGCTCTAGACAGCTGTCGTTATGTTGGGCCTGAGGCCGTTTCGTATCATGCATGGGCCCGAGGCCGTTCTGTATTATATGTGGGCTTGAGGCCGTTTTGAAATATAACTATGGATAAGACCTATGTATGGTTTGATATATGTATATTTATATTCTCCAAGGCTATGCTCATTCAACTAACCTCCTTACGTTGCTATTATTCACTGAGCCTTGCTCACTCCGTTTTATATATATATATATATATATATTTTTGTAGGTGAGCCAGTGGGGATCGACACTAGAATAGTATTGTGGTCCACCTCTCTATCAAGCCGCCCGGGTTACGCCTCTGTGTCGAGGCTTTAATTTTGTGTTGGATAATTATGTAATTCATTAAGTCTTATGTAAATGTGTGTGAGGTCTGTATAAGTTCGGTGATTATATGTAAATATGAAAGATGTATTTAAATGCATAAATTACTCTAAATTTTCATGTATGCACAAGCTCAATGGGCATTCTATCTATGTTGGTATTTGCTTCCGGTTAAGGCCCCGTATTTGAATAAATATTATTTTGAAATTTTGTTTTGAGGCCTAAGTACAGGCAGGTCATGGATCAAACTTTAGGGGCAGGTTTGGGTCGTGACAGTTGGTATCAGAGCACGAGTTATGATCTCACACACATGTCCATTGAGCATTAGAGTGTCTAGAATGCATTTAAGTCACATGTATTTAATAATGAAGTGATATGTTATGCATTATGAATGATGTATGTGAGCTTGTACAAGCAGTTAAATATCGAGCTTGAGAATTAGATTTCTTATGGACTTTGGGGTAATAAAAGAAGATCCATATGTATTGTTTCACCAACTGAGTTTTGTGACTAAGAAGGATGCGATAATTGTTATGAAATGAAAATGGGTTACATAATGAGTATGATATTGAGGCTAAGGTTATGAAAGATGTGGGATATTGGTGTTGTCAGGATAATATTGGTAAATATAAGCATGTTTGTGGAAGTGTGATGTGAGAAGAGATTAAACTTCGCTTCTATATGGGTTATATATGGAATTAGACTATGAGGAATTTTGGGAAAGTAAGGTCATTGTTGTTAATTAATAAAGTGTATGAAATTAAGGGAATTGGGAAATGTGATGAGTGACAATGAGTATGGAAGCTTGAAAATATCATGAAATTTTAACGATAAGGAGAGATCAAGATGTGTTTGGTTCATAGCATAAGTCTTGAGCCTAAGAAAGTCATTTTGCTAAACGATATGTATAAGGAAATAGAAGGCTAAGGTTTGTGAAATTGTGGTGTTTTGACTAGAATAATGGGAAGTGCAAGCATGTTGAGTTGTGGAAACATGAAATGATAAGAGATTTAGATCTTTGCTTGAAGCCATAGAAATAATATTTGGGGAGAGGGAGACATTAGAATTATGGTGGCTGACAGATTATGGAACTATTGTGATTGAGATATTTGGTGATCGATAACAAGTATGGAACTATAGTAATTAGGAGTTAGGACATTGGAATTGATGCCTGGAATGTTAATAAGTACAAGTATCATGATCTGTGATCACATAGTATTAGGTGGAATTTTATGGAAGTTTAGTTGTACAAGGGAATCGTATGAAATCTTGAACCATAGAGCTTAAATGATTTTGTATGATATTATGTATTAAGCTAACTTGTATTTAGTGTCTTGGGGGAAAGGTAGTAAGAATGATGAAAAGTAAGAATGAGATGTTGCTTATGTTGTCCTACCACGTGTAAGAATACGAATGGATATTGTTATCGCAGTGAGATGATATGCCTGTAATCAAATTACTTGGGTCATCGAAATGGATCATTGGTGAAGAAGAAGAAAAAGAAAGGGTAAGGAGTAAACAATGACTTGGACGATGACTGGAAATGGGGTGATAAGTGAAGGTTTGCTCCTCCTTTCAGTTAGAACATATATTCTTGTGAATGGATCTGAGTAAAAGGAAAATTGTACTCCTTCTTGTAGACTACCATTTGTCTGAAAGACATAATGTTGCTTCGATATGTTTTTTCTCTGAACCTAACATATTGCTATCATAAACTTATTGTTACTAATTAAGGAGGAAATGTTTATATGTGGATTAACTCAAGGCTTGTTCTTTTATTGCGATCTAAAAATGAGTGATCATTGGAATGAAACTTATGTGGTCTATGTTATTTAGAGATGTCATACCAACAATTAAATTCGGTGCTTTCGACATGGATGATTAATATGTGATCATGCGTGTGATGGGTAAATATTGACCATGCACCTAAGCGAGTTAATTACAACCTCCAGGATTACGTTCTCTTTCTGTGGAACTAATGGCGTAAATACCCACCTTAGAGTCCGTTATTGATGATTTATGACTCGTACATGAATGTCTGGATAACTACTGCAAGGAAATAGGTACACCAAAATTGACTTTATTGTTGAGGTTGTATCAACACTTATTGAAGTGAAGGGCTTCATATGAAAGGTGACAAAAAAAAAAAAAAAAAAAATGATGAATATTGTTCATGGCATATTTGAGGTACTAGGTAATATGTGATTAATTCAATAAAATATCTAAGTAATGTGATAGATGAAAGTAGTACATGGTGGTTGATATAATTTGTGACTTAACTATTGGAGAGTTTAGAATCCTTTCGTGTGGATACGAGAAACTTGAGCTGAAATGTTGAGATGTTCAGATTGAGGAGATTTCGATGTATGAGAACCATTATTTCAAGTGCTTAAACTAAATGTAAGTAAACTATTTATATGATTAATTTGGGCCCTATCCATTTGTTTGGATTATTTAGGCCTACGAGGAATTGATTTTTTTGAGGCTAATATTATGTATTAAGAATTTCTATGGGTCTAATTTAATGTTCTTTGTATAGAGTATTAGAATGTATGATAAGGCAATATTGTTAACATGCCTAAGCAAGTTAGTTGTGACTTACAATGAATGGAACCAATATTCAGATTACACGCGATGCTCAGTTTACTTTGAAGTTATTGGAACACGAACATGGGAGTTTTATGGACAATGCGTTTTATATTTGATGTCATGAAGTCGACTTTAAGACCTTCTAAGTAGATGTTGATTTTAAGTGGTTGTTATTTTAATGTAATTTGGCAATTATGACAATTGGGGTTTGATTCGTATTGATTTTACTAATAATTTTTTTTGGAAAGAGAAATCATGGTGTCCAATCTGAACAGGTAATTTCTTGCTACGAGATTTGGGTTTGCTCTTTAGAGTTTATGAGAAACCTGATTCGAACTGATAAGTTCATGTGACGACCCAGAAATTTTTCCCTCCGCTCGAGCGGAGGAGTTGCCGCTCGAGTGGACTTGTGAGGCTCTCAGTATATTTTGCAGGCTGCCCGAGATTCTGGGGGTTGTAGATTCCCGCTCGAGCGTAGAAGTGGACGCTCGAGCGGACGTCTTTGTTCGTCTGAGCGCTCGAGCGCAAGGTGGGGCGCTCGAACGGGTCTCCAGGTTGAGTTGTATTTCTGAGGCATGGGTTCATTTTTTTGGGCATTTTTATTAGTGTATTTGGAACTTTCTTATTTTATTTTGGGATATTGGTCGCGGTGGTAATATGATGGTAAAGTAAGATTGGACAAAAAGCTTTAATTAGAATAATTTGTCTGTGACCAGCCGTCACTCTTTTGTCCTTTTCTTTTTCCACACCTTGAATTTGGATGTGAGGTTAGAACCATTGGAAAGCTTATCTCCGGGGCTTCAATTTGGACACAAGAACGACCTAAAACGGAGTCCGGATGGGAGAGTTATACCTGTTCAAAGTTTCGACATCTGTGCTGAGGGCAGGTCCGCTCGAGCGGAAATCAGTCCGCTCGAGCGGGAATTACGGGACAGCAGCTTTAAAAACGGGATTTTGGATCATTTCTTACATGTTTCTTCTTCCCTCTTCCTTCCTCTTTGCCTTAGTCCGAAAACCCTAGCTCCAAAACCTTGATTTCCTCTACTTTGATCAACAACCCACCATGATTCTTGTATCAAGGATGAAGAACAAGAGGAGATAAACATTTTCAACCGATTGGAATTCGAGATTGCGAAGGATTCTTCTCAAAGCTTGGTTTTCTTGCTTGGTTCTTGAGGTAGGGGTTCTAATCCTCTTCATTACTTACGTGGATGGATAGATTTGTAGTATTTGACTATCTAAATACAAGAATTTCCATTTGTGAGCATGTAGTGTATGGTATGAGAATTGGGGGTTTTAGGGTATGGGTTGTTGAGAGTTGAATTGATGAGTTAGAATGATGGATTATGAATCCGAAGTGTATAATCAATGGGAAAAGTGGAATGATAAGTGATGAATTAATAAGTTTGAATTTTATTGGAATTTATAGATTTCTTAGAAACCCTAGGTTGCTTCTTGATCTTAAGCGATGATTTGGGCCAAATTGAAAGTAAAATTATGAAATTGAGGTACTGAATTATATCTGTACAAATTTAATTGAATTTTGGAGATGTTTGAAAATTATGTTTAAAATTTACAAATGAACCTCAGTTATGGACAGGGGGAATCATGCTATTATGTGAGATGAAATTGAGAAACAAGATTAGTAATGTTATGAATGATAAGAGCATTGGGAAGAAGTGATGAAATGGGATTTAAGACTTCACCTTGAAAGATGTTGAATTATATTTAGGGGTGATAAGGTGAATCATGCCAAATAGTGTAACTTATGTTGGATTGTATTGAGATATGTATGGAGAAGTGTGTTGGTTTAATGATGTGAATTGCAAATTGCTGTGTACTTTGGTATAAAGAGGATAACAAATTAAGAATGGAATAAATTATATGTAACCCGATTTTTATGTTTATTCTGAATTGTGTAGGGTCAGCTGTAGGGGCGGACCAAGCGTCTAAGCACTGTGAGTAATAGTACTATAAATGTACATCAATTATTGTTTGTATTTGAGACTTGGTGTGAATATAGAAGGAATTGGCGTCCATTGATATGACACCGAAACTATTCTGTATTCCGTCTATGATTAATGGTTTCGGTAATGTGCTATAATCTATTGAGTAGTGTGTTTAAAAGACATTATTAACATTCTGTTATCCGTAGATTAAGCTTAATGATTCATGGTGAACAAATGGAACAATGATGCTTATGTATCCCGAACTATTCAATTTTATCAAGAATGGTTAAGACTGGTATGAGGTAATTATTTTGTCTCTACAAACAGCATTGTGATGGCACCTGTACAATTTGTGAGATACGTTATACGTATTGCTAATGATTACCATTGGTATTCTGTCAAACGTAAACTAATTACGTTAATTCATGTAAATGATTGAAAGAATCTGTATGCCTTTGCCTAACTTGGGACTAGTCAGTTCTGATGATATCTGATGTTATTCTGCTTTGTGGTTTGTCCCGAGATCCATTGATTTATGGTATAGAACTATGGTATCTACATATTTCTGAAAGTGTTCAATCTGTGAAATGTGTTCACCCTTTGCTAACAATATCAACAATGTTCTGTTAAACTCATAATATATCTGGTTATTTATGTGATTAATGGGAAGAATATGTTTATCTGTGATAATCTGTTCTGATGTTTCTGGTATGGAGCAAAGTGCTGTACGGAACTAAGTGCTACACCTTGGTGGAGCCACCTCTAGAATCCGTACGAGCCACCTCTTGAGTCCATACATATGTGAAGTTAAGAGGCTTAAAGCCGTTCTATGAAAGTTACGAGGCCTATGGCCGATATGTGAAAGATACAATTTGTAAGAAAGATATAATTTGTGAAGTAAAGAACCTATGTGGCCCTTGCCCGGGGGTAATAATACCGTGGTTTGTGGCCCTTGCCCGGGGGTAATAATACCGTGGTTTGTGGCCCTTGCCCGGGGGTAATAATACCGTGGTTTGTGGCCCTTACCCGGGGGTAATAGTACCGTGGTTCAAGAATATGTTTTAAATGTTTTTGTGAAATATTGTGAACTCGTGAAACCAAAGGGCCGAGGGCTAATTGTGAAGTATGAATCTCTCACTTGTGAATTATGAAGCTATGAGGCCGAGGGCCAGCGTGTGAAATTCATGGAAGGTATCAAAAGAATTGTGAACTATGAACCAATATAGCCAAGGGTCATTTGTGAGCTATGAAGCTATGAGGCCAAGGGCCAATATGTGAAATATGAATTTATGAACTTGTGAACGTGTGAATCCAAAAGACCGAGATCCAATATGATAAATTGTGAATTGACAAAGTTGTCCTACAAAGTTACAGAAACAGACTAATCACATGGTTATAGCATTAGTTATATACTATTATTCACTGAGTTCGCTCATTTTGTCTTTTGTCTGTCTGTTCTGTAGGTAGTCAACCGGGAGTTCAAGCCTAACCTTTAAGGCTCGTCTTTCTCTTGTCAGCTTCGATACGCCCAGACACCACCTGAAGCCGTGCATTTTGTAAAGTATTGTTAGGTTATTGATTTATGCTTGGGTTGTCTTTCAGTAATGATTTTGATATACGCCCAATTGTAGGGCTGGTCCTGTATATATATGTATGTATGTAACCGATATTCAGGTGTATGTTTAGATTTTATTTGCATGTTTTGAAGTTGTGATCCTGGCATATTAGTAGTAGCTCAATGGAGTTTGTTTCTATTGTCCAATTTTGATATTTAATGCTTCCGTTTAGGCCCCATATGATATATATAACAGGATTAGTGTCTATATTCGAATAGGTCATGCCCAAACTTTTAGGGGCGGGTTTGGGGCGTGACAAGTGGTATCAGAGCACGAGTTGCCATCTCACACACGGATCCATTGAGCTTTAGGATGTCTAGAAAGACTTAGGCATCATGCATAATATTCTGAAAGTATATGAAAAGATCGATGGCAACGTGTAATGCACTCTGTTAACGCTAACGATTATGATCCATGCCTATTATCTATTCATTGTGTATATTGTGGTTGATTGTTATGCAGAACATGGCGAAAATAAGGATAGAGGATCCGGAGGATTCTACCCTCGCATTGTTAAACAGAAAGAAAAGGAAACTGTGCTGTATGTAAAACGAATTACAAAAAAATAAAATAACACGTAACTATGAAAATTATCGTCTTTGTTTATTTTATCTGTGGATAATGCAAGACGTGCAGGTGGGGTTAAAACCACAGAGTTGCGCTGCGAAAGCGTGGTAAGGGATCGAGCTGATCGGTGAGACAATTTATATGTTAATGATTAAGTGGGAGGTGTGTTATTGGCTGTTATTTTGATAGGTATCTGTGGGAAATGATGACAGTATTATTGTGCATTTTAGTACCTATTTGCTCTAAGTACAGACTATTTTTAAGACCAAAAGAAATGAGACATGTAATACTCTAACCTTTATGAATGATTATCCCTAGTTTCTGTACCAAGTATAATGTTTGTTTTGATGACACTGTTCTTTCGTGCTAAGGGAATGTTAAGCCCAAGTAGCACCCTTGTCAAGACATCGGCCACCGACGGACTATGAACGGGTGTGCTCGATGCCAACATTCTTGGAAAGTCCCTTGTGCTAGAGGACTCTAAACTTTCGCAGCACTAAGTATGTGAGATCTCGGCCATGGACGGTCTGGTGAAACGCATGGCCCCCACCGACGGTCTGGTGTACGGGTGGGTTATGTTTTGCCACCGACGGTCTGGTGTACGGGTGGATTATGTTTTGCCACCGACGGTCTGGTGTACGGGTGGATTATGTTTTGCCATCGACGGTCTTGTACGGATGGTACCACCGACGGTCTTGTACGGGTGGATTATGATCAAGCATAAACGCTGATTTCTGTTTTTGATTCACGTATAACTAAGAATATGTATGAATATGCTTCTATTTATCCGTTCAGTTTATGCTATGTTATAACATGATGTGAATTGATAGTGTCGAATGAGTTCAGTTTATGGGTAATCGAGATTTGTTTATGGAATCTGTGATTTGTGATATATGAGATTTGTATAAAAAAAAAAATAAATAAATAAAGGGGCAGCTGTTGACTATTTCGAAATCGAACTAAATGATGGGTAAACAGATAAGCTACCGCACGAATTCAAATCCTGTCTTTATATATTAAGTGACTTAAGATTGAGAAATCATTTATGTGAAATATTTTTGTGTAATTAAGCAAATGTTAGATATTGTGAAATTGTCCAGTATCACCTATATAGAAATTATGATGTGAACCGTTCTGCATGATATCGTGGATTGTGGTGAAAACAAATGGACATGGGAATATACCATTTTGCTAATAGGTTAGCAATATGTATTGGACATTTACTATCTCTTGCATGTTTAGACAACTTTGTACAATACTCACTACGTGAGTACAAATTGATTTACTACCACATTGAATTAATCTTACTAAGACTTACGTCTAACCAAGAATTACGAACCTTGATGTTACTTTACTCCTTTGCTATACTATTGTATATGTTGTTTGATATTATGGAATCTTGAGGGATATGATTCTTATGGCTACTGTATACGTAATGAGATTTATGATTCTATGAACGGACCTGGTGGAATCTACGTACGAGGAATAACTGGAAGCTCTATTTATGTCAATTGAATGAGCCAGATGACTGGTCTCTAATTTTTGTATGACCGTTTGCTGACCCACTATAATTACAAGTTGGGAATATGAAACCCTGTGATTGACCTCGTGTCTTCCAGTAAAAAAAGGAAGAATCGTTTGATTAGTGGACAAAAAGGGGGCCAAATTAATTTGTGCCATGTCAAGAAAAAGTGCTAGTAAAGGAAAATGTTATACCTTACGGTTATGAGTGATTAGTCGAGTACGATTTTGAATTCAATTTCTGGCTTTGTTTTGATAGTTGTATTTATTATTTAGATTTGAACTTATAACGGCATGATCAGGTGTCTATAATGGGGGTCCTTCTCCCCACCGTTCAGATTGTGTCAAGAAGGAGAGAATGTGGTTTAAGCTCTACATAACGATATGATTTTGATATGTTTTCGTAAATGGAAGATATGGTATCCCTTAGGTAGAACCTTATTTGGTAGGTTCTAAGATCTGATTCAATGATGTATAATCAGATTTAAGTCTAATTATTTTAGGAACTATATGTAACCGTACTGATCATGTACCACTCAGTAAATTGCATCATAAGATAAGTTTGAACGTATACTCTCGAATTAAAATTGCGTATGACCTATTACGGCTGGGCTGACCCAGTTAGAGATTTAGTGGAGAGTACTTTCATTATGATTGAACTTAATGCATGCTGTGGGAATTTATTTCGAATAATCGAATAAGAAATTGAAAGCCTTAAAGGCTAATTATCTGAATTGATTATGTATCTGTGATTAACATAATTTTTATGTAATCTTAAATATGTTTACGAGATTTCAATTTCGGAATGACTTAACGATTGAATTTTGTCCTATATGCTTTTATATATGACTATCTATATGTATACCTAAGTCTTCTTACGTAAGGAAAGAAATAAAGGTTGAATAGAAGAGCATAGATCTTCTAGGGAGCAAATGAGGAAGTGAAAAGGTTGTAGAGATCCTAAAGCTTAAAGTATGTTTGATTGACTTCTCTTGAAGTTAAGTAGGAACTCCTCTATGTGATTGTTTTTAAAGAGTAATTGTATGATGGTCTTCACTGTTCTTTTAAATGTCAAGTGGGATAAAGAATTGGTGGTGCCGTTAAGTGAAGTGTAATTGAAAATTTGTTGTTAATTGAGAAGTTGTTATGGACTTTGGGATTATAAATGGTTAGTGTTGCTCTTTACCCGTTGAAGTTCTAATACGTGTATGTGATCGAAAGTATTTCTAATCCTTTCCTATCCCAAGTGCAGATCTAGTTTTGTAACATTACAGGGTGTATTTCTGCTTATGATTAAACTGTCTTCTATTTGGTTTGCTCCAATTTTGAGGACGAAATTTTTTTAAGGAGGGAAGGATGTGACGACCCAGAAATTTTTCCCTCCGCTCGAGCGGAGGAGTTGCCGCTCGAGCGGACTTGTGAGGCTCTCAGTATATTTTGCAGGCTGCCCGAGATTCTGGGGGTTGTAGATTCCCGCTCGAGCGTAGAAGTGGACGCTCGAGCGGACGTCTTTGTTCGTCTAAGCGCTCGAGCGCAAGGTGGGGCGCTCGAACGGGTCTCCAGGTTGAGTTGTATTTCTGAGGCATGGGTTCATTTTTTTGGGCATTTTTATTAGTGTATTTGGAACTTTCTTATTTTATTTTGGGATATTGGTCGCGGTGGTAATATGATGGTAAAGTAAGATTGGACAAAAAGCTTTAATTAGAATAATTTGTCTGTGACCAGCCGTCACTCTTTTGTCCTTTTCTTTTTCCACACCTTGAATTTGGATGTGAGGTTAGAACCATTGGAAAGCTTATCTCCGGGGCTTCAATTTGGACACAAGAACGACCTAAAACGGAGTCCGGATGGGAGAGTTATACCTGTTCAAAGTTTTGACATCTGTGCTGAGGGCAGGTCCGCTCGAGCGGAAATCAGTCCGCTCGAGCGGGAATTACGGGACAGCAGCTTTAAAAACGGGATTTTGGATCATTTCTTACATGTTTCTTCTTCCCTCTTCCTTCCTCTTTGCCTTAGTCCGAAAACCCTAGCTCCAAAACCTTGATTTCCTCTACTTTGATCAACAACCCACCATGATTCTTGTATCAAGGATGAAGAACAAGAGGAGATAAACATTTTCAACCGATTGGAATTCGAGATTGCGAAGGATTCTTCTCAAAGCTTGGTTTTCTTGCTTGGTTCTTGAGGTAGGGGTTCTAATCCTCTTCATTACTTACGTGGATGGATAGATTTGTAGTATTTGACTATCTAAATACAAGAATTTCCATTTGTGAGCATGTAGTGTATGGTATGAGAATTGGGGGTTTTAGGGTATGGGTTGTTGAGAGTTGAATTGATGAGTTAGAATGATGGATTATGAATCCGAAGTGTATAATCAATGGGAAAAGTGGAATGATAAGTGATGAATTAATAAGTTTGAATTTTATTGGAATTTATAGATTTCTTAGAAACCCTAGGTTGCTTCTTGATCTTAAGCGATGATTTGGGCCAAATTGAAAGTAAAATTATGAAATTGAGGTACTGAATTATATCTGTACAAATTTAATTGAATTTTGGAGATGTTTGAAAATTATGTTTAAAATTTACAAATGAACCTCAGTTATGGACAGGGGGAATCATGCTATTATGTGAGATGAAATTGAGAAACAAGATTAGTAATGTTATGAATGATAAGAGCATTGGGAAGAAGTGATGAAATGGGATTTAAGACTTCACCTTGAAAGATGTTGAATTATATTTAGGGGTGATAAGGTGAATCATGCCAAATAGTGTAACTTATGTTGGATTGTATTGAGATATGTATGGAGAAGTGTGTTGGTTTAATGATGTGAATTGCAAATTGCTGTGTACTTTGGTATAAAGAGGATAACAAATTAAGAATGGTTATATGTAACCCGATTTTTATGTTTATTCTGAATTGTGTAGGGTCAGCTGCAGGGGCGGACCAAGCGTCTAAGCACTGTGAGTAATAGTACTATAAATGTACATCAATTATTGTTTGTATTTGAGACTTGGTGTGAATATAGAAGGAATTGGCGTCCATTGATATGACTCAGAAACTATTCTGTATTCCGTCTATGATTAATGGTTTCGGTAATGTGCTATAATCTATTGAGTAGTGTGTTTAAAAGACATTATTAACATTCTGTTATCCGTAGATTAAGCTTAATGATTCATGGTGAACAAATGGAACAATGATGCTTATGTATCCCGAACTATTCAATTTTATCAAGAATGGTTAAGACTGGTATGAGGTAATTATTTTGTCTCTACAAACAGCATTGTGATGGCACCTGTACAATTTGTGAGATACGTTATACGTATTGCTAATGATTACCATTGGTATTCTGTCAAACGTAAACTAATTACGTTAATTCATGTAAATGATTGAAAGAATCTGTATGCCTTTGCCTAACTTGGGACTAGTCAGTTCTGATGATATCTGATGTTATTCTGCTTTGTGGTTTGTCCCGAGATCCATTGATTTATGGTATAGAACTATGGTATCTACATATTTCTGAAAGTGTTCAATCTGTGAAATGTGTTCACCCTTTGCTAACAATATCAACAATGTTCTGTTAAACTCATAATATATCTGGTTATTTATGTGATTAATGGGAAGAATATGTTTATCTGTGATAATCTGTTCTGATGTTTCTGGTATGGAGCAAAGTGCTGTACGGAACTAAGTGCTACACCTTGGTGGAGCCACCTCTAGAATCCGTACGAGCCACCTCTTGAGTCCATACATATGTGAAGTTAAGAGGCTTAAAGCCGTTCTATGAAAGTTACGAGGCCTATGGTCGATATGTGAAAGATACAATTTGTAAGAAAGATATAATTTGTGAAGTAAAGAACCTATGTGGCCCTTGCCCGGGGGTAATAATACCGTGGTTTGTGGCCCTTGCCCGGGGGTAATAATACCGTGGTTTGTGGCCCTTACCCGGGGGTAATAGTACCGTGGTTCAAGAATATGTTTTAAATGTTTTTGTGAAATATTGTGAACTCGTGAAACCAAAGGGCCGAGGGCTAATTGTGAAGTATGAATCTCTCACTTGTGAATTATGAAGCTATGAGGCCGAGGGCCAGCGTGTGAAATTCATGGAAAGTATCAAAAGAATTGTGAACTATGAACCAATATAGCCAAGGGTCATTTGTGAGCTATGAAGCTATGAGGCCAAGGGCCAATATGTGAAATATGAATTTATGAACTTGTGAACGTGTGAATCCAAAAGACCGAGATCCAATATGATAAATTGTGAATTGACAAAGTTGTCCTACAAAGTTACAGAAACAGACTAATCACATGGTTATAGCATTAGTTATATACTATTATTCACTGAGTTCGCTCATTTTGTCTTTTGTCTGTCTGTTCTGTAGGTAGTCAACCGGGAGTTCAAGCCTAACCTTTAAGGCTCGTCTTTCTCTTGTCAGCTTCGATACGCCCAGACACCACCTGAAGCCGTGCATTTTGTAAAGTATTGTTAGGTTATTGATTTATGCTTGGGTTGTCTTTCAGTAATGATTTTGATATACGCCCAATTGTAGGGCTGGTCCTGTATATATATGTATGTATGTAACCGATATTCAGGTGTATGTTTAGATTTTATTTGCATGTTTTGAAGTTGTGATCCTGGCATATTAGTAGTAGCTCAATGGAGTTTGTTTCTATTGTCCAATTTTGATATTTAATGCTTCCGTTTAGGCCCCATATGATATATATAACAGGATTAGTGTCTATATTCGAATAGGTCATGCCCAAACTTTTAGGGGCGGGTTTGGGGCGTGACAGTTCAATTCTGATTACTTAAGCCTCCATTGAAGTTGAGGACTTGAATCTAAATTTGGTTATTCAACAATTTAGACCTCGTTTGTTAAGACTACTATTGTGTGCAAAATGTTAGTTAGAGTCCATTTGCTTATTTGAATCATTTAGTTACATAATGAGTTGATCAGCGGGCTAAGGGTATGTGTTAGGAATCTCCCTATTGCTTGAAGGATCTATTTTATTAGAATATGATACGGATCTGATTTAGTTCCTTAATGTAAAATATGGGGAAGATAAGAAAACATTATTAGCATGCCTACGTAAGTTATTTGTGACCTTCGATTTTTGGGACCCACCTAATTAATTACCAATGAGGTATATAAGTTGTGTGGGGACTACCATTTGGACTAATGTGGTTAAGAAATTTGTGCACCAAGGTTTGTATTTGATATTCTAAGTCTCCTTTGAAGTTATGGAAAACAAAAGAGATTTGAGGTTGAGTTCTGATTATTGGGAATTATGTGAATTGGGACTATGCGAATAGTAACACAAAATTTTATGAGTTTATAGGCAAGGTGTTTTGTGATTTGCTATTATGAAGTTGACTTGGTGATCATTATGATATTGCAAGATAATTTTTGGTGACTAAATCAATTTGGATTAATAATCTGTACATATATGATAATGAGTTAAACTCCCGTAAAGAGGAAATCAACTGGTAAGACCCGTTAAGTAGAAAAGGGTAGGTGTGAAAGTGAGAAGGACTGTGAAAGGAAATTTTGTGGTAAAAGAAATCGATAGGTATATTTATATTGAGTGGAGACAAGAGGATTGGAACTTAAATTTGGTTGGTGATCTCATTTATCCCATCCGTTATGAAAATAAAAAGATTGGAAATATTTTGAATTACCAAGGCTATTGTTGTGAAGACTTAACTTATTAGTGAGCAAGAACTATAAAGTTGTTGATTTAGAACTCATTTGTTCATTTTGGGTTTAATTGTTGTATGATGCATGTGCCATTGGAAACACGATTAAGTAGTGAATATTTCCTTATTCTTTGAAGAATTATGATATTTGGGATTGTTTATGAAACTAAAGGATTTGAATCATGATTGACAGCTTATAAGTTGCTCGCACTCAAATACTTGAAGAGAATTAATTCATGAACACCCTTGAGGTTGTTTTGCCATTTGGAGTATATGACTTATGACTTATGGATCAATAAATTAAAATGTACGAGGGTTGTGAATAATAAGATCATATTTTGGTGTTATTGAGCATTATTATCAATTGGGTTACCAATTAGCCAGTAATAACGAATTACTTGTGAATCTTGGAACAAACTTCATTGAGATTAACTGTATAGGATTGTGAACTATTAAATGATTGAGGAATGTTGTATATCCAAGATGAAACTAAACTTGTGACAGGGTAAATCAAGTTTGGAGGACCAAACTTCTTAAGGTGGGGAGAATGTAACGACCCCCAAAATGCATATCATAAATTATCTTTATTTAGTTATGGGTAAATGCACTTTAATTTAATGATATCGGTTCGAATTGAAGAATTATCTGTTGAATTATGACTTTAAAACTGAAATTAATGACCTTTATGGGTTTACAAATCAAAATTGAGTACACGGATATGTGAATGGGAATTTTTAAAGCCATTTGGAAAGTTAATTGAAAATTTATTTTGTCTGATTCGGTAAGGTATGTTTGGGTGGTTAACTTTGCACTGCAAATTGAAGGCCTTAGAGGCTTTAGAAATCAAAACAGAGTACATAATTATAATCAGCATAATTTTTAGAGTCATCTAAGCAGTTTAATTGAAATTTGACTTCGTGCGATTCGTAATTTTTAGAGTCATCTAACATGTGTTAAAGAGTTTTGGGCTTTGATTTACATGAAATTGAAGTTTAATTTTGAAAATGTGGGGTTCCAAGTCAAGAAACCATTTTCGAACTTGTTTTTGCCCAGAGCCGCACATGCGGCGGGGCTCCCCGCACGTGCTGCTCAATTCCCGTACGTGCGGCCCTGTTTCTCGCAGGTGCAGGACAACCCTATTTTAGCCAACTTCAAATAAGCATATCTCCTATATCCGGACTCCTTTTTCAGTGATTCTTGAGCCTAAGTTCAAGCCCCGGAAGTTTAGTTTCCACTGGTGGTGGTCTCACTCCCAAATTCTTAATACACAAATAGATATGCCCAAATTAGTGAAGATGGTTCACTTTCTATCCAACCATTTCATGCCATTTTCTCATCTAACCCAATCTCCTTTCATTTCTTCCTATCTTCCATGACATGAATTATGATTCATTGAAGACCTATGAGTTTAGAACCAACATAACTAATTGATCAAGAGAACAAGTAAGGGATCAGTTATATTCTCATATTAAGCTTTGCGCATTGTGTTTGTAGCTCAAAGCGAGGACATCATCCCATTGCGACCAGAAGCCCATCACTGTGAGTAATAGTAGTGTAACGATATGTTTTACTTACTTCTTGTGATCATGATTTATACATCGTAGTTTGTGAATGGCATATACTCTTGTCATTGTGCTTTCCTTGAATTAATGGATATGATTGAACGGTGGCATTGACGTGGACCTAAAGTCGTTTTATTCCTATTAATAAAAGTGGGCCCGAGGCCGTTATGATGTGAATTGTTTACGACTCATGGCCCTAAGGCCGAGGGAGATGGAGACATGCCGATGTTCCATCTACCCTATAATGATGTGAATCATACATGACTAATGGCTCTAACGCCAAGGGAGATGGAGACATGCCGATGTTCCATCTTCCCTATATTGCTTTAGACAGCTGTCGTTATGTTGGGCCTGAGGCCGTTTCGTATCATGCATGGGCCCAAGGCCATTCTGTATTATATGTGGGCCTGAGGCCGTTTTGAAATATTACTATGGATAAGACCTGTGTATGGTTTGATATATGTATATTTATATTCTCCAAGGCTATGCTCATTCAACTAACCTCCTTACGTTGCTATTATTCACTGAGCCTTGCTCACTCCGTTATATATATATATATATTTTTGTAGGTGAGCCAGTGGGGATCGACACTAGGATAGTATTGAGGTCCACCTCTCTGTCAAGCCTCCCGGGTTACGCCTCCGTGTCGAGGCTTTAATTTTGTATTGGAGAATTATGTAATTCATTAAGTCTTATGTAAATGTGTGTGAGGTCTGTATAAGTTCTGTGATTATATGTAAATATGAAAGATGTATTTGAATGCATAAATTACTCTAAATTTTCATGTATGCACAAGCTTAATGGGCATTTTATCTATGTTGGTATTTGCTTCCGCTAAAGGCCTCGTATTTGAATAAATATTATTTTGAAATTTTGTTTTGAGGCCTAAGTATAGGCTAGTCATGGACCAAACTTTTAGGGATGGGTTTGGGTTGTGAGATGACTCATGCCAAAGGCCACGTGTCCGTCATCACCAAGATTGTCTCAGCTCGAGAACTTAGGTACGAGAGGGGAAGGTCATGAATTGAGCACCCCCGCCTGCCCGATCGAAGATTGGCCTCTACTAATCATGATATGATTCTTTTTTACATGATATGCTCTTGTTTCGATTATTAGGCTGCCATTACTGTGTAATGCACACACAAGTATAGACTAATTTGCAAGAATTGGAACACTTGATTTGAAAATTGTTTTCAAATATGTACCACTTGAAAAAGTGATCTCATATAAACATTACTCAAATTATTCCAATTCAAGCAATTAGCCTTCATCCACAGGCATTCAAACAGCTTATCAATTAAGCAATTAACCTCATGGTTAGCATGCTAGACATGGCAACACTCACACTCATGCAATATGGTAAAGCACAAAAATGCTCACCTAGTACTCTAAGCCAAAAGAGAAACTAGTTAGAAAAAATGCATGATTTCTAACTTTGCAATATGACTAATGCAACACATACAATATACAATTTACTAGGTTCGGCTACTAATACGGCATATGATGCAATTTGATAGGATGCAGTCTAAGCACGCATTCAAAGAAACATTAACATAACAATGCGAGGTAGGATGATGAACTGAGCCTCAATGCATGCAATACAAGTGGATGCAAACATGGAGAATGCTAAATAAAACATGATGCTCTAAACTAACCAACATAAGCTTGTAAATAAAAGGGAGAAAGATGTGGGGTTGGAAGACATACACATTATTACAACATTTGCTTGCGCTCGTGAAGGAAAGTTCGAATAAACTAACTAATTAACTAATTAAAGCTAAGCTAATTAATTAACTATTACAAACCCAAATGAATAATTTAGCTAAACTACTTAACTAATTATTATAGCAACAAATTAATTAACTATTCTAGCTAACTAATTATTACAAGACAAAATTAACTAGCTACAGCTAATTAATTACAACAGATATCTAAGCTAAGTAATTCAACTAAACAGCCCCGGGAAGTGAGGAGTGCTTATGCATGCACCTGTACTTCCACCCAAAAAAGCCATTGTTCTGCTGCCAAATGCCTCTATTGCACAGTAGAAACTTACATTGATTTCCACAACAGATGGTGGCCTGCCAGTCACTGATGACTGGATTTTCCTACTGCAACAGAGAGTAAACAAGGCAGGAGCAGGGTATTCTCTAGGGTTATTTGCACAACTTACCCCTCCTTATCATCTAACAACTCAAAAGAGTGGTAAAATTCGATTCACAGGCCATCAACAAACGCATTGCATGATGGCTCATGAACCAAGTGTGCAAGTTCAATAAATGCAACAAAACAAGACACTCAAAACCACCTCCCTATGATGAATGATCAAGGAAAGTAGTTGACAATGAATCTTGAACCGTTTTATCACTAACGAGTATGAAACGACACAAGGCTCAAGGGTTCAATTAACGTCCGATTGAACCCAAACCAAATTTTTATCTTTCATCATTTTTAATTACCAATTTTATTACTTCATTTTAGTTACCTTTCAATTCTTTAATCAGTTAAGTCCAAAGGTGAGTTTAAGTCCTCTAAAAGAGAGAAGTGTCAAACCAAGTCTTGGCTTAAGGCATGAGACAGATGTCAAGCCGTTGATAATGAACCCCTAAAAGGGATTAAACCATTAAACATGATAACCTCAATCTCAAACTTAAAAGAACAATATGTTTAAAACAACTTCAAAGCAAAGCAAAAGACAAGAAAGGAGAGGGGTTGCAGAGATGATTAAAGGTTATCACAAGTATGGAAAGCCATAAATAAACACTATCAACTCAAATACGATGGTGGCTAAGGCCTAAACCCCCAAACCTATGAGGACAATTGCACTACAAGCATACAATACAAAGCTCAAATGCAACAAACAGCTAAAAACAGTCCTAAAACACTATTAAATAAGTCCTAAAACATGCTAGAATTAAGCTAAACATAGCTAGAACAATAAGCTAATATATGAAGCATGCTAGGCTAGTAAACAAAACACAAGGAGGGGAGGCTAACCCTCTAATTTTGGACTTCAAAACATGATTTTAGCCACTGAAATAACTCTAAAAATTAGTGTTTAAAAGCTCAAAGAAAGATAGTGTAAAGGTGGGAAACACAAGGGCAAAGGCCTTGAAAGCAAGGTATAAAGAAGGGTGAACCACCCCTCAACCCTTTATGGCCTTAAACCACAAATTTTAGCCCAAAAATACAGAGTTTACACAGCCCAAAAATAGGAAGAAAAAGAGTGATTAAAGCAACTAAAGAAGCAAAGCTTTATACTTCTTGAAGAGAATAACCAATCTAGGCAACAAAAGAAGGCAAACACACCCTCAAGAGCTTAAGATATGCTCAAAGATACCTTAGCCCAAAGATGGAGAGGTTTGGCTTAGAATGTATAGGCAAAAGCTTGCAAAAGGCTAAGAAATTGTAAGAGAGATAGAGAGATTTTTTTTCTCTAAAAATTTCAACCTTAAAAATGGAAGGGGAGGCCTCCTATATATAAAAAACCATGTAACTCCCTCAGAAATATCAATATAAACACGTCTAAAAAGGTCCAAGCATCTGTGCCTATAGCTGGCACAGTTGGCAGAAAAAATATCTGCAAAATACAGTTGTGGCCGGCAGGCCACTAATGGTGGTCGGCAACTAGAAGCGCTGGCTGACAGCCCATAGCAGTGGCCGGCAGGCCATACGAGGTTGCAAGCTTGAAGATCACTGGGTTTTGTCCAAAAACACGACAACAAGGGTGTAGAGTTTGAAAGACTGAAAGCTGTGGTATTTCGTTGAGGACTCCGAGACTTACAGGCATATATATATACTCATCATTGGGTGTGTAAATGATGACGTCCAAGTCGTAAGGGCAGTCAGAAATGGGGTGTCTACACCTTTATGGTCTTAAACAAGCCCCTAGAGCCTGGTTGTCTACTTTCTTTTATTTTTTTTTCAAACTTGCTTTTGAAAATAGTCACTATGACACTTCCTTATTTGTTCAAGCTACCTTTACCTCTGACCTATCTTTTGGTGTATGTTGATGATATTCTTCCTACTAATAGTAGCTTCTACATCAAAAGTAGTAGAACTTGTGGCTTACCAGGATGTAAAGAAAGCCCTAGATTGATGGGCAATTCCGAAAGCCAAACTAGGTGCAGTTTATAAAATTGGAACTTTTAATTTTACTAGTAAAAAGTTGATTAAAACTTTTGAGGATGCTACTCCTCCCTCAGAATAACGATGACACCTTTCTTTAAGAAATACAAATATATCCATATAGGATTAGTTCAGACAGCATTCAAGTCTTTAACTTTGTTAGGCCAAAATACCAGTATCCAGTGTACTCTTAGAGATGGCAAATATATTAGTTGGGAAGCTTCTCTTATGGGAGCCATTGAAACCAGTTTATCTTATAGACTAGTCTATTTTAATATATATCCTAATTTAAGTGTGTCACTTTTTCACCCAAATCTTTCAGAAGTCTTAGAACTAAGAGTTCTTAGTTATGGTTTTGAGTATCTACTAGGATCGCCTCCCTTGTCAGCAAGTTTTAGGATTCACATGAAGGTTTTGACAACCTTTAATCCTTATACCAGAAGGCATAGTGAAACAAGATATACAGTCTTGATAGACATCAACCTGTTTAATTCTGAGGTAGCAGTTCTGTGGGCTCGCCTTTTTCTGCGCCCTGCCTTTCGGAAAAGGGTTTGAAAAGAAGGCCTCATAGTTGGACTCCCGTGATTCTGATTCTAATTTCACAAAGTACAATGTCAAACTGATAATCACCAAAAAGTCCAAATCTGACAAATTTTTTGGAAAATTGATTTTAAATCACATAATGCCAAAATTGGACTGCTTTGCCAGATTACAGAGTTGCCACCTAAATATTTTGTTTTTGGAAAATTTACGAAACCCTGACTCATGCCAAAGGCCATGTGTCCATCATCACCAAAGTTGCCTCGGCTCGGAAACTTGGGTACGAGGGGGGAAGGTCATGAAATGAGCACCGCCGCTCGCCCGATCAAAAGATTGGCCTCTACTAATCATGATATGTTCTTTTATAAATCTCATGTGTTCTTATTCTGGTTATTAGCTAACTTTACTATGTGACGCGCACAAGCAAGTATAGACCAAAATCCCAAGAATTGGAACAATTTAACTCGTGTTTGCTTTCGAAAATGGTTTGAATTTGCCACGCTCAAGTGGGCTTAAAAATGCGGATTTGCCCCCTGAAGTGGGCTTAAAACATGATTTTGCCACTACGCAAAGTGGGCGTTAAAATGCACATTTGTTGAATCATTCCAATTCAAGCAACAAGTCTTCATCCACAAGCATTCATGCAGTTTAGCATTTAAGCATATAGCCTCATGGCAGGCATGCGAAACATGGCAAGCATGCGAAACATGGCAACATGGCAATCACACTCATGTAAGTATGCTAAAGCATAAAGACTTACCGAGTACTCCAAGCCAAAACAAAAATTAGTTAGAAAGAATGCAGGATCCTAACTATACAAGATGCCTAATGCAATACATGCAATAATGTAATTAAATAGGCTCGGCTACTTAATCATGGTATTTGCAACACTTTGATAGCATGCTTTGAAACACGTATTCAAAGAAGATATTGAAATTACGATGCAGTTTGAATGATGCGCCGAGCCTCGGTGTATGCAATATAAATGAATGGAAGCATTCATGCAAGGATAAGGTATGCTAATTGAAAATGTCAGAAATCTAACCATCGAAAGTGGGTAAATAAAAGAGAGAAAGATGTGGGGTTGGAAGACATACACACACGCAGGTACACTTATTACAACATTATGCCCTCGCGAAGGGGGTTCCAAATGAACTAGCTAACTAGCTACGCTAATTAAGCTAAGCTAATTACAACACGAAACTAATTAACTATTCTAGTTAACTAATTATTACAAACTGAATTTAAGCTAATTAAGTACAAGTGAATTAGTAAACTAAATAATTACAACACTTGTATGAATGAATTAGCTATGACTAACTAATTAAACAAAGCGAGTAAACGGCCTCGAGGGCGAGGGACACATGCATGCTCGGTTGGTTTCCCTCCGAAAATCCACCGCCTTGCCATCGGACACCTCTGTTTGCACTTGCTTGAACACCAACAGTGCTCCCAACTTCCTGAACACCTCTGCTCCAACTCAGGAATACACTTGTGAAAATTTTCATTTCTGGCTAGTCGGCTACCAATGGTGGCTGTTGGTTACCATTGTTGGCCGGTCAGCTGCTACTGGTGGCTGGTCGGTCACCTCTTCCCTGAACTTCTCTTTTTTGCTTTGAAGCATAGCACAAAACAACCACAATTTCAGGCTCAAACCTCCTTCCAAAGCTCAAACTAGGGTCCAAGCGACCTTAGCTCCAGGGTGGTCAAGTTTGGTTAAGGGTTAGTGTAGACGCGCCCTAGGGCTTCGCTACTACAGTTCGGACTCCCTTTTGTTGTCGGTTCTTAATCTAAACCAAAGAGTCCAAATCCGGCAAATCGTTTTGAGAAAACATATTTTTTTGAAAAGAAGTGCCAAACATGGACTGCTTTGCCAGATACAGAGTCGCCACCTAAATATTTTTTAATGGGGAAATTTAGGAAACCCTGACTCGGTGCCAAAGGCCACGTGTCCGTCATCACCAAAGTTGCCTCGGCTCAGGAACTTGGGTACGATTGGGGAAGGTCAGCTATGAGCACCCCCTCTCACCCAGCCCGAAGACCGGCCTCTACTAACCGTGATATCCGATTTTGAAAACGTTATGCGTTCTTATCCCGGTTATTAGCCTAGAATTACTATGTTATGCGCACAACAAACAAGTATAGACCAGATTGCCTAATTTGGAAATAAGCATTGCATATCCGTTTGTCTTGAAAAACACTTTGAATTTTGCTACTCGCAAGTAGGCTAAAATACGGATTTTAACGAGTTTTTCCAACTCAAACAATCCAACCTTCACCCACAGGCAATCAAACAGTAATATCACATAAGCATTTAGCCGCATGGTAAGCATGCTGTCATGTTAACATTCGCACACATGCAAGATGCTAAAGCATAAATACTTACATCGTACTCCATGCCAAAACAGTAAACTAGTTAGCAAAACATGCGTGATCCTAATTCATGTTAAAAATGGCTAATGCAACGCATACAGAATGTACTTAGGATAGGCTCGGCTAACCCTAAAATGGCATGTGAAATGCAATCATTTGATGCACGTATTCAAGTTAAATTTGAAGTACAAATGCAGTTAGTGTGATGCACCGAGCCCGGTGCATGCAAGACAAATGTATGAATGCACGCATGCATAGCATAAGGTATGCTAATTTAAATATGCCCTAATCTACCATCATAAGCGGGTAAATAAAAGGGAAGAAAGGCGTGGGGTTGGAAGACATGCACGCACACGCACCCACACTTATTACAAATTCGCCCTCGTTCGGAGGGACCGAAAGAATAATACAAATCGAATAAATAATTAACTATTCTAGCTAATTAAATATTACAAATCACCTAATTAATTAATAAATTAACTAAGCTAGAAGAAACAGTAAACTGCCTCGGGAAGAGAGTCCAATGCAATGCATGCTCGGTCTTGCTCGGAAGTGCACTGCCATACATAGACTGCCTCTGTTTTCCCTGCTCTGCCCCTCTGAAGACTGCCAAAGTCTCTGAATTGCTTCCCTAGACATTGGGAGACACTACCGGCTGAGTGGAATTGCCACCGGCAGTATGGTGTGATCATCGGCAGAGAATGAATCCATCGGCCACCAATTGATTGCCGGTCGGCACTCTGTGAAGTCGATCGGCAGAAAGTTCCTGCAGAACCTGTTTGACAGCAGCAGAGGACAGAGCTTTGCATGGCAATGCAATTCAAGCAATGTATGCACCAACCAAGCCCTTTATCATGTTTATGACTCAAAGGGACATGGTCCTTGGTTCTCGGACCATCAATCGCGCATTTCAATGCGTGATGGCCCAAGAGACCAAGTTGTGCATGTTGATTTCAAATGCGATGCAAACCAACAAACAAATGGCCCAACCTCTATCACTTGATCAAGAGGCAAGACATGCATGCCAATGCAATGCAACCTAAGCATGCAATCTAAACATGCAACATGAGCATACAAGCAAGCAATGCAAAACATACATCAATCATGCAAGGCATGGACAACGATCATGCAAGACATAGGGCAAGCATGTTAATATCAAGCATGTGAGATGTGATCCAAATGTACAAATATGCAAGGCATGCAATATCACACAAATGGGACCAAGCATGTAACAATATACAAAGTAAGCATGCAACACAAGCTAAGGGAGGGACTTACACTAGTCGGACAGGCCAAAATTAGGTCCAAAACAGTGGCCAAAGCTATGGAAGTGAGGTCCAAAACACACACACACATGCATGCAAATATGGTCCAACATTTAGGCATATTAAAGCAACTTTTAAGCACACTTAAAAGGCACAAACATGGACATATAACCAACATGTTAGACACTAGAAACATGCTAGAAAAGGTGCCCAATCAAACAAGTCATGCAAGTAAGGCATGCTAGAGGGGTTAAAGCTTAAGGCATACAAGAGGTATTGCATGGTGGCTATACAAAGCAAGGCATGAATGACTCCAATGACTTAAAATAGTCCCTTAGCACACCAAATCATGCAAATAAGCTTCACAAAGCTTGGCCAAAACACAAAAGCATGATAGTCTAAATGCTATGCATGTATTGAGGCAAATCATGGCATTACAAGGTAGGTATGCAAAGCAAGCATGGTGTACCAAAACCAACACACAACAATGTTATATCATGGCATAATAAGCATAAAAAACAGCCATGGCATGATCAACAAACACTCAAACATGATGCTCCCTCAAGAGGCCAAAAAGTGCCCTTTTCAAGGACAACAAGGAGAGGGGGTGGCCCTCTCCTTCTTGGGACTTCAAGGTACCTCCTTACCACTGAAATCCCTCAAGATTTCAGTGGTGAGGAGGCCCAAACACCAAAGTCCTGGAGCTCACTCAAAATAGCACAAAATGGGGCCTCTCAAGGCTGAAGAGGGGTCAAACACCTCCAAACCACAAAACACTCTAAACAAACTATTTAGAGGACCCAAAAACAGAACTTTTTTATGTTATACACTAAACACAAAAACAGTTACAGGATGGTCAAAAGTAGGATGCAAAAATGGGGTAAAAAGGACTAGTTTCTTACCCTTGAAGCCTTTCTTCAACAATGGTGATCTTGTTGCTCCTTCAAGCTCAAATCCAGCCAAGAGCGCTAAGAACAAACCTCTGGTCCTTCAAAAGCCAAGGAAAGGTGTAGCACTATGTGTTTGTGTGCAATAGTAAGCTTAAACACACACAATGGCAAAAGAGGGAGAGGTATAGATATAGGTTAGATACACTAACTTAAACCCTAAAACCAGAGCTCTCTAACTCTCCTCTCCAACTTGTCTAACCCTAAAGCCAAGAGGGGAGGGCTCCTCTTATAGAGGAGCCAATCTTGTAAAGCTTACAAGGTAAGCTATCAAGAGGGCCATCCTTCCATACACGTGTATGAAGGGGAAGCAAATGCAAGACAGCTGTGTTAAAATATCTGCAAAAGCAGATGAACAGTAGTCGGCTGCTCAAAATTGCCATTTTGACAAAATGGACTGTTGACCGGCAACAAAGAGTGCCGACCGGCAATATACATCGCCGATGGCAACAAAACACTAGCCGGTGGCCTCTCGAAATGGCCGGTGATGTGTGGGGATTCCTCACAAGGCATTCCCTGCCCCTCCAAGGCAAAACACAAGTGTTTGGTGCAAAACCAGACACTAAATAGTCGAGTTCGGGGATCCTGAGGCAAGGTGCGTAGCCGAGACCTCTGGGAACTCCAAACGAACACAAACATGGATGATCACCGGGTGTTCAAACGGTGACGTCCAAGTCTTGAGGACGGTCAAAAATGGGGTGTCTACAGTTAGTGTGTAAAAGTATAGAGAAAACTAACTACCAAGCATAAAACAAGAAGAGAGAGAGAGAGAATTCTAAAGAGAGAGGGAGAATTTTGATCCAAATTTTCTAACCCCTCCAAATGGGGGAGAGCACCCCCTATATATAGAAAATCAAGGTTCAAGCTTGAAATCATCCTACCATACACGTGTATGGAGATGCACTTCAGTGAACAACAATTGGCACAGCTAGCAAACAAATATCTGAAAAATGAGAAAAAAGGTCGTCAACCATCACTAGTGGTCGACTGGCCATCAATGTGGCCGACCGGCCAGCAGTGAAGGCCGGCAAGCACAAGCCGTGGCCGATAGGCTGTGGGGCTAGCCAACAGGCCACCCTCTCCTCCAAACTTGAAACAACAAGCTCTTGGTCCACAACCAAACACAAAATAGACAGGTTTAAAGGCTCAAAGGCAAGGCACTCGACCGAGAACTTTGGGCACTCAAAACAAACACAATCTTACAAAACCATCGAGCTTTCAAATGATGACATCCAAGTCTTGAGGAAGGTCAAAAATGGAGTGTTTACAATTGCCCCTCTTCGATAGAACTCGGAAATCATGAAATGACGGGAGTGAATATCAAAGCCAAGAGACGACCCTCTTTTGACAAGGCTGAAGACTTTGACAAACTAGCAAGCAAAACAAAGAACGGTTGCACCCGCGGGCTGCCTATGTATCCCTTTGCAAGGAATCAAACCAACGTAGTTCTGGGGAAAGATGCAAATGATATGCACGATGCAGAACAGAACTTATGATCATGCAATGAGGTTGTAATGAAACATCTGGATGCCAATGTTATGCAAAGAAATGCTACAGCAATCTCGTATACGAAAGACGTAAACACACCATATGTGAGAATCACAAGCCAAACCACATTTCATGCAGAAAGGATGTAAGAAAATTATGCAAACTTCACTACGCATCATGCAGGAAAGGAAAAGAACAACACAACCATCGGGCACACTCGAGGCGTCAAACAAGATTCCAATGCGTTGCGCACACGAGGAGAAAGATGGTGTGAATTAGGGATACACCTGAAAGTTTTAAACCTAAGCATTGCAACGCGTCACACGCGAGAGGAGAAGAATTAGTGAGAACACCGGGACGCACCAAAATGCCTCTAACCAAAGCGCGGGAGGGGAGGGGAGGGGATAAGCATCAGGAACACGTCCAAACGCTTGTAACCAAAGCAGGGTGTGGTATAAGCATTAGGAACATGTCCAAATGCTTCTAACCAAAGCAAGGTGTGGTGTAAACACCGGGCGCACCCGAATGTTTCTAACCAACAAGGTGGTATAAGCATCGGGAACATGTCCAAATGCTTCTAACCAAAGCAAGGTGTGGTATAAACACCGGGCGTGTGACGACCCAGAATTCTTCCCTCCGCTCGAGCGGAAGAGTTAACGCTCGAGCGGACTTTTGGGGTTTCCAGCAATTTTTCAGACGGCCTGAGATTCTGGGAGTTGTGATTCTCCGCTCGAGCGGACGGCTTTGTTGGTATGCACGCTCGAGCGGAGGAATTGACGCTCGAGCGGGCCTCCAGGTTGAGTTGTACTTCTGAGGCACGTGGGCTCGTTTTTGATCCTTTATTAATGTATTTGGAATGTTCTTATCTTATTTTGGAGTATTGGTTGAGGTGGTAATATGATGGTAAAGTAAGATTGGATCAAAGAATTTAATTTGGATAGTTATTTTACGAACAGCTGCCACTCTTTTGCCCTTTTCTTTTTCCACACTTTGAATTTGGATGTGAGGTTTGAACCATTGGAAAGCTTATTTCCGGGGCTTCAATTTGGACACAAGAACGACCTAAAACGGAGTCCGGATGGGAGAGTTATACCTGTTCAAAGTTTCGAAATCTGTGCTGAGGGCAGGTCCGCTCGAGCGGAAATCAGTCCGCTCGAGCGGGAATTACGGGACAGCAGCTTTAAAATCGGGATTTTGGATTATTTCTTAGATGTTTCTTCTTCCCTCTTCCTTCCTCTTTGCCTTAGCCCGAAACCCTAGCCCCAAAACCTTTGATTTCACCCATTTTTACCAACAATCTACCATGGTTTTTGCCTCAAGGATGGAGAGCAAGAGAGGACTAACGTTTTTACCCGATTGGAATTCGGATTTGCGAAAATTCTGCTTAAAGCTTGTTCCTATGTTTGATTCTTGAGGTAAGGGTTCTATTACTCTTCAATACGTACATCTATAGGTAGATTTGAAGTATTTCCATTGTATAATTGTACAAATTTCCTTATTGAAGTATATAGAAGAAATTATGAGATTTTGGGGGAATTTCGGGTTGGAGCATTGGGGGTTCAATTAATGGGTTTAAATGTTGGATTATGAATCTTAGGTGTTTAATCAATGAGAAAATTGGAACAAAGAGTGATGGGTTCATAAGGTTGAATTTTATTTGAAATTTCATGAAACCCTAGGTTGATTAAGGATGGTAATCAAGGATTTGGCCCAAATTGAAGATAGAATAATGAAATTGAGGTATTGAATTATATGTGTTCAAGTTTAATTAGAAATTGGAAATGTTTGAAAATAATGTTTAAAATTGGCGAATGAACTTTGTTGGGAGTATTGTAAATCATGTTTTAATGAGAAAGGAAATTGGGGGAAAGATTTGTTGATGAGGTGGATGATGTAAACTTGGCTATGAAATGTTGAAATGAGCTTTGGCAACTTGCTTTGAATTATGTTGAATTATATTGGTGGCATTGAATTAAATAATATGGATTCTAGTGGATGGTGACGAATATGTGGGATTGCGTTGATTATGTTAAGTTATGTTAATAATGCTGAATTGAATTGTGTGGGATCATAATAAGTTGTGTTTGAATTATGTTGGAATTCATGTAATAATGTAAAGGAAAAATTAGGGAATTGATTTAGTAAGAATCTGGATGACATGAACTCAATTGTGGAGTGTTGAAATGAGATTCAAAGATTTAGTTTGAATTATGTGGAAGTGCAAAGTGATGTGTAATTTGGATAAAGAGAATTAATTAAGAACGAAATAAGTTTTGTGATCCGATTTCTTTGTGTATTACAAATTGTGTAGGGACAACGACAGGGGTAGACCAAACAGCCAAACACTGTGAGTAATAGTACCTCAACCATATGTTATTTACCGTTAGTCATTATTGTTATTGACATTCTATCCTCCGTGAGTTAATGTGTTAACATGTGTGTTGGTTGAGAATTGAGGTGAACGTTAAAAGAGTGATCACACACCGGTATGATTCTGAACTTATTCTGTATTTTGGGTTATGGCTAATGATTATTGTCAATGTACCATCCTAAGAATTACCTATACTTCTGCATAAGAATTGCATACAACTATTAACACTGTGAAGTTGATTTATGAATTGGTCTGATTTACCTTCGGATTGTGGGTAATGTTAAGATACTGCTAATTACGAAACAAGTATATCTATGTACAAAGAACCATAAGGAAACATTGTACCATATGTTTTGTTTGCTATTGATAATTAATGTTACCATTCTGTTATCAGCAACGTTCTGTAAACTTAAGTTATATGTTTTCAGTATACCATGAAACGAAATGATTGATTCTTGAAAGGCTATGATATGTTGAAAATGAACGAACGAATATCCAGTTTCTAAAAAGTATTTGTGGCACCCTTAGTCCGGATGGCCCTCGCCCGGGGGTAACAATACCGTGGCTGTTGGTATCAACTTTGTGGTCTTTGGACCTACCTGTTGTGGTCTTCGGACCTACCTGTTGTGGTCTTCGGACCTACCTGATCTGATGGCTAATGGGTGTACCACATATAATCTTATGCAAAATCTGAATATGGAAATGATTATGAAAATGATTACGAAAATGGTTTGAAATCTGGAAATGCATAAGACTCTGTTTCTGATAAGACTATGTTTCAGATATGAATATTTTCTGGTATGGAACAAAGTGCTGTATGGAGCGAAGTGCTACACTTTGGTGGGAGCCACCTCTGGAATCCGTACGAGCCACCTCTTGAGTCCATACATCTGTTATTTCTGTTACCACGCTTATGCGTTCTGTTATTTCCGTGATTTCTGTTATTTCTGCTATTTCCGTTGTTTCTGTTATTACTGTTATTCTGGACCCACGGTCGTTCTGCATCTGTAGGCCTATGGCTGTTCTGTATAAACTGGGCTTAAAGCCATTCTGTTAAGGAAATTGGACTATGGCTATTTTGGAAATAATCACGGCATGTAGTTAATCATATGTATCTACAGTTACACGTTTGGTTATTCAGGTTAAATATCACATTATTTATGTACTATTATTCACTGAGTTCGCTCATTCTATATTTTGTCTGTCTCTTGTAGGTAACCAACCAGGAGATCAATCCTAACCTTTAAGACTTGTGTTCCTCTTGTCAACATTAATGTGTCCAGGCACCACCTGAAGCCGTGCATCATGTACAGTCTTGTTGAGTGCTGATTTACACTCTGGACGTCTGTTGATAGTTGATTGTATTTAATTCCTTTTTCATTAATATTTTTGTTATACGCCTATTTGTAGAAATGAGTCGAGGCATATGTGTGTAAACTTTTTGTATAATATTCAGTGTGATGTTGAGATCCTGGCATGTTAGGAATAGCTCAATGGATGTTATTTTATGTATTTTATATTATTGGATGCTTCCGTTCAGGCCCCATATGATATGTATAACAGGTTTAGTGTCTGTTTTCGAATGGGTCATGCCCAAACTTTTAGGGGCGGGTTTGGGGCGTGACAGGTGGTATCAGAGCACGAGTTACCATCTCACACACGAATCCATTGAGCTTTAGGATGTCTAGAAAGATTTAGGCATCATGCATGATATTCTACAAGTACATGAAAAGAAAAGAATGATGGCAACATTAACTGTCTGTTGCTAACTCTGATGATTACAATCTATGTCTGTTGTATGTTCTTTTATTGCCTCTGTTTATCGTATGTAGGCGGGTGAATAATGCAAGATATACAAATGTGAATAATGCACTGCGGACGCGTGGTAAGGATGTGAGCTGATCGGTAAGAATTAAATGAAATTTGTATTATCAGTTCAAATATTCTAACTCATCTGATATGGTTATGCCTTCCTTGCCATAACAATGTTTAAATATGTTATTTTGAGCAATTACTGTGTTTGAACATTTTGATAAGATATGGTTTCTGTAATAAGGGAATTTGTGTTAAGTAAGGTTGGTTATAAAAAGAGGTTATTCAAACAGTGACCCCCCTTCAAATTGTGAAAGGAATTAATTAACTGCGAATTTACTTCTTGCTGACTGTTTAACTAGATAAGCTATGCGAGGGAAATTAGTTATTAACCTTGAACCAGTGTGTACTTCATACGATTGTGTGAACCGAGGAATTATCGATGACTTCTGATGGGAAATATTGAACTATGCAATATGATTGTATCTGTTTATAGTTACGAAATCTGTCATCTGTATTCTGTATTCCGTGATCTGTTCTCTGTACTCTGAAAACTGAAATCTGATATCTGAAATTTGAAGTTTGAAATCTGAAATCTGAATTTGTATTTTGTAACTTGAAATATGAAATCTGTGATTTGTTACTTGTTTTGTTCACGTATACCCTGTCCGTCATTGAGACTTCTTATAGGAAAGAGTCGAATAACGTAAGGAACCCCGCCTACAATACGTGTTCATCCATATGACACTTGCAAAATAATAGATAATTACTGACTAATTTGACATCAAACCAAAATGAGTGGTACTCTAATAAGTTACTACAAGAATTAGAATTCTGCCTCTGTGTATTAAGAATTTAAGATTGAGAAATCTTTTCCGTGATATAAGTCTGTGTGCATTTAGTAACTTATTCTGTAATATTCTAGGCCGAGGGCCATTCTGTATTTCCGGGCCTAAGGCCGTTCTGAAAATACAATGGTATTGAACTACTCTTTTGCATTCTGCAATTACATATGTATATATTTATGGGCTTATGGCCGTTTTGTATCTGTGGAGTTATGATTACCGATACATGTTGGGCTTAAAGTTACTCTACTAAGGAAACTAGATCCATGACTGTAATGGAAATAATTATATAATGTAATCACTCATATGCTTCTATAGATTTGTACCTTGTGCTTCAGTCAAAGTATATAACGCTAGTTGTGATGCTGTTATAACTGATGAACTGATTTGACATAAATGATTCTAACTAAACTATGCTATTCAATGTTTAAGGAAATTCATAGTTCGGGTTGCGAAATGTTTGATATGATAAATGTTTTCTGAAGTGACAAAAATGTCACGAATTTCTGACAAGTTTATGATATGATAAGTTTTCTGGATAAATTCCCCTAAATGTACGAAAATTTGAATGTCCAAGATATGACAGATTTTCTGACAAAGTTTAAATAAGCTTGCTGCTATGGGAAAATATTCCATTGTCTGATATTCTTGAAAGGTCCGATAAGTTTTTGAATACTGCCTCTGAACATATTCAAATGTTATGATAAATGTATTATGTGCTTGATGTCGTGATATTGACTTAAGAACTTTCAAGCAAATATGGATTTTGAATGATCATACCATACTGTAATTTGGAGTCTGCTAGAAATCTGATTTGACCTGATAAGTCTAATTCTGCTAGTGAGCAAAGAGCCCCAAAGTCATTGATTTAGAATTTGTTTGTGAACCCAAGAAGTTGAACCAGGTACGACAGCTTATGAGTCACATGTGATCAAATATTTGTGTAAACTCATTTCTGAATGTCCTTAAGTTGTAACAGTATTGGGAAGGTATGACCTTTGGGTCAATAAATTGAAATGAGAAGTTGTTATGGACCTTGGGATTATAAATGACTCCTTGTCATTGAATTTCTGATACGTGTATGTTGGAACATACAGGATATGTTTCCGTTTCTGTTTGAACTACCTTCTATTTGGCTTTCTTCAATTTCGAGGACGAAATTTTTTTTAAGGAGGGAAGGATGTGACGACCCAGAATTCTTCCCTCCGCTCGAGCGGAAGAGTTAACGCTCGAGCGGACTTTTGGGGTTTCCAGCAATTTTTCAGACGGCCTGAGATTCTGGGAGTTGTGATTCTCCGCTCGAGCGGACGGCTTTGTTGGTATGCACGCTCGAGCGGAGGAATTGACGCTCGAGCGGGCCTCCAGGTTGAGTTGTACTTCTGAGGCACGTGGGCTCGTTTTTGATCCTTTATTAATGTATTTGGAATGTTCTTATCTTATTTTGGAGTATTGGTTGAGGTGGTAATATGATGGTAAAGTAAGATTGGATCAAAGAATTTAATTTGGATAGTTATTTTACGAACAGCTGCCACTCTTTTGCCCTTTTCTTTTTCCACACTTTGAATTTGGATGTGAGGTTTGAACCATTGGAAAGCTTATTTCCGGGGCTTCAATTTGGACACAAGAACGACCTAAAACGGAGTCCGGATGGGAGAGTTATACCTGTTCAAAGTTTCGAAATCTGTGCTGAGGGCAGGTCCGCTCGAGCGGAAATCAGTCCGCTCGAGCGGGAATTACGGGACAGCAGCTTTAAAATCGGGATTTTGGATCATTTCTTAGATGTTTCTTCTTCCCTCTTCCTTCCTCTTTGCCTTAGCCCGAAACCCTAGCCCCAAAACCTTTGATTTCACCCATTTTTACCAACAATCTACCATGGTTTTTGCCTCAAGGATGGAGAGCAAGAGAGGACTAACGTTTTTACCCGATTGGAATTCGGATTTGCGAAAATTCTGCTTAAAGCTTGTTCCTATGTTTGATTCTTGAGGTAAGGGTTCTATTACTCTTCAATACGTACATCTATAGGTAGATTTGAAGTATTTCCATTGTATAATTGTACAAATTTCCTTATTGAAGTATATAGAAGAAATTATGAGATTTTGGGGGAATTTCGGGTTGGAGCATTGGGGGTTCAATTAATGGGTTTAAATGTTGGATTATGAATCTTAGGTGTTTAATCAATGAGAAAATTGGAACAAAGAGTGATGGGTTCATAAGGTTGAATTTTATTTGAAATTTCATGAAACCCTAGGTTGATTAAGGATGGTAATCAAGGATTTGGCCCAAATTGAAGATAGAATAATGAAATTGAGGTATTGAATTATATGTGTTCAAGTTTAATTAGAAATTGGAAATGTTTGAAAATAATGTTTAAAATTGGCGAATGAACTTTGTTGGGAGTATTGTAAATCATGTTTTAATGAGAAAGGAAATTGGGGGAAAGATTTGTTGATGAGGTGGATGATGTAAACTTGGCTATGAAATGTTGAAATGAGCTTTGGCAACTTGCTTTGAATTATGTTGAATTATATTGGTGGCATTGAATTAAATAATATGGATTCTAGTGGATGGTGACGAATATGTGGGATTGCGTTGATTATGTTAAGTTATGTTAATAATGCTGAATTGAATTGTGTGGGATCATAATAAGTTGTGTTTGAATTATGTTGGAATTCATGTAATAATGTAAAGGAAAAATTAGGGAATTGATTTAGTAAGAATCTGGATGACATGAACTCAATTGTGGAGTGTTGAAATGAGATTCAAAGATTTAGTTTGAATTATGTGGAAGTGCAAAGTGATGTGTAATTTGGATAAAGAGAATTAATTAAGAACGAAATAAGTTTTGTGATCCGATTTCTTTGTGTATTACAAATTGTGTAGGGACAACGACAGGGGTAGACCAAACAGCCAAACACTGTGAGTAATAGTACCTCAACCATATGTTATTTACCGTTAGTCATTATTGTTATTGACATTCTATCCTCCGTGAGTTAATGTGTTAACATGTGTGTTGGTTGAGAATTGAGGTGAACGTTAAAAGAGTGATCACACACCGGTATGATTCTGAACTTATTCTGTATTTTGGGTTATGGCTAATGATTATTGTCAATGTACCATCCTAAGAATTACCTATACTTCTGCATAAGAATTGCATACAACTATTAACACTGTGAAGTTGATTTATGAATTGGTCTGATTTACCTTCGGATTGTGGGTAATGTTAAGATACTGCTAATTACGAAACAAGTATATCTATGTACAAAGAACCATAAGGAAACATTGTACCATATGTTTTGTTTGCTATTGATAATTAATGTTACCATTCTGTTATCAGCAACGTTCTGTAAACTTAAGTTATATGTTTTCAGTATACCATGAAACGAAATGATTGATTCTTGAAAGGCTATGATATGTTGAAAATGAACGAACGAATATCCAGTTTCTAAAAAGTATTTGTGGCACCCTTAGTCCGGATGGCCCTTGCCCGGGGGTAACAATACCGTGGCTGTTGGTATCAACTTTGTGGTCTTTGGACCTACCTGTTGTGGTCTTCGGACCTACCTGTTGTGGTCTTCGGACCTACCTGATCTGATGGCTAATGGGTGTACCACATATAATCTTATGCAAAATCTGAATATGGAAATGATTATGAAAATGATTACGAAAATGGTTTGAAATCTGGAAATGCATAAGACTCTGTTTCTGATAAGACTATGTTTCAGATATGAATATTTTCTAGTATGGAACAAAGTGTTGTACGGAGCGAAGTGCTACACTTTGGTGGGAGCCACCTCTGGAATCCGTACGAGCCACCTCTTGAGTCCATACATCTGTTATTTCTGTTACCACGCTTATGCGTTCTGTTATTTCCGTGATTTCTGTTATTTCTGCTATTTCCGTTGTTTCTGTTATTACTGTTATTCTGGACCCACGGTCGTTCTGCATCTGTAGGCCTATGGCTGTTCTGTATAAACTGGGCTTAAAGCCATTCTGTTAAGGAAATTGGACTATGGCTATTTTGGAAATAATCACGGCATGTAGTTAATCATATGTATCTACAGTTACACGTTTGGTTATTCAGGTTAAATATCACATTATTTATGTACTATTATTCACTGAGTTCGCTCATTCTATATTTTGTCTGTCTCTTGTAGGTAACCAACCAGGAGATCAATCCTAACCTTTAAGACTTGTGTTCCTCTTGTCAACATTAATGTGTCCAGGCACCACCTGAAGCCGTGTATCATGTACAGTCTTGTTGAGTGCTGATTTACACTCTGGACGTCTGTTGATAGTTGATTGTATTTAATTCCTTTTTCATTAATATTTTTGTTATACGCCTATTTGTAGAAATGAGTCGAGGCATATGTGTGTAAACTTTTTGTATAATATTCAGTGTGATGTTGAGATCCTGGCATGTTAGGAATAGCTCAATGGATGTTATTTTATGTATTTTATATTATTGGATGCTTCCGTTCAGGCCCCATATGATATGTATAACAGGTTTAGTGTCTGTTTTCGAATGGGTCATGCCCAAACTTTTAGGGGCGGGTTTGGGGCGTGACAGGGCGTACCCGAATGTTTCTAACCAACAAGGAGTGGTATAAGCATCGGGAACACGTCCAAATGCTTCTAACCAAAGCAAGGTGTGGCATAAACACCGGGCGTACCCGAATGTTTCTAACCAACAAGGAGTGGTGTAAACACCGGGCATACCCGAATGTTTCTAACCAAAAAGGAGTGGTAGAAGCATCGGGAACACGTCGAAATACTTCTAACCAAAGCAAGGTGTGGTGTAAACACCGGGCGTACCCGAATGTTTCTAACCAACAAGGAGTAGGATCAAAGGACAGAAGCGGTCTCACCTAGAACTCCTCTGAATGAACCATACATACAATATCGTCTGATCGCACCGGCTTTGAATGAACCGTACATACAATATCGTGCCTGCATAAGAAAGAAGCTTAACAAGCATGATATAGCAAGAGTGCATGTTCTACCCAAGATAAGCATGACAAAATGTTAGAAACATGTTTTAAACACAACATGCAATATTCTACGCGGCATGAGCTAGAGCATGTTCTATGCTACATTAGGATGCATGATTCTATGCAACAGTATAGGATGCATGATCTATGCAATGACCAATAGCACAAAATGCACATCCTATACAACATCGGGATGCATGTTCTATGCAATAGCAAAATGCATATTCCATGTGAACGTAGCAAATGTAAATTCTACACAATTGAAAAATGCACATTTTATGCGATAATGAAAACATAATAGTTAAACCCAATTACAAGAACAACTTCCGACTTAACCCCTAGAAAAAGTTGCAACAAATTTAAAAGGATACACCTCATTCCTGTTGAACATCATACACCGAAGACATGGCCCGGAGCCTCCACAGAGGCATTTGAGCTTAAAAGTGAACCTTTCTTGCACTTTCATGAGGACTAAAGGCACAAAACAACATAAAGACCCAATGTAAGAGCATTAAGAACCTGTCGGCCACCAGGGAAGGTGATCAGCCACCCATCGGCCACCAAAAAAAAAGTTGTCGGCCACAAATGGTGGCCAGTTGGCCACCGATGGCAGTTTCAGGGCAAAATGGCCATTTCACCTCTGGTGTTTAAGTATAGGGTTCCAAACCTTATTTCCTCACTTCTCCATTGCCGAAAATCATCCTCCTCTCTCTCTAGACCATTTTCCTCCTTAGATCCGAGCATTATACACGTTTTTCAATGCTCCACAAACATTTTCTTCGCTAAACCCTCGTAGTTTACTCCATTTTGAACCGATTGAAAGTCGATTTCAGTGCTTCTTTCTTCATTTCCACCACTTGAGGCTTGTTTCCCTCAAGTTACCCTTGAGTTTGGTGCCCTTTCCCAGGCTTTGACTTTTTCTGCCATTTTTCCTCTTGGAATTGACTTTCGTTGACTCTAGGCATTCTTCACCCATTTTCCTCATTTTCGACCACTTTCTCATCTTTTCTCGAGATAGCGGATGACATCCCACATGACGGAGCTTTCCTAGAGATGGAAGTGGATCCGGAGCTTGAGCCATTGCCAATTAGCATTCGACCTTTTGACCCGGCGACGTACCATCCTGAGATCCATGTGCTACCACCCGATGGCATTCATCAGTTCCGAGGGTTTGCACGAGGCGCACCAGAGGACCTCTTACTGTGCGAGTTGGAGTCTCATTTATCTCATTGCACCTCTGAGGTATACACTATATTTTTGCAATTTCCCAATGTATCTTCCATTGCTGGCATAAATCACACTATTGTACTATATTACCTACGTTACATTTCATCTGCTTGTCCTGATCACAGGGGGATTCACGCGCCATCAGAGAATACGGGACCACCTCCACGAGGGAGTGGTACATAGAGCTCTCCGACGACGTTCACTACATCATCAATGAGGCCAGCTTTGGCTCATTCTGCATGGTTCTCTCATGCCTCATAGCGAGTAGGCCTCTACTGGGTGCCTTGGTAGAGAGGTGGTGGGATACCACCAATTCCTTTCACTTCTCTACCGCAGGGGAGATGACAATGAGTCCCTTCAACTTCTCTATGCTCACCGGCAGAGAGGTGGGGGGTCATTCGATTCCTTATGATACGTATATGGGTGAGTGGGAGGCCGCCCATATTTATCTGCTCGAGACTTGCCCACCTATCTCCCGATCAGGAATGGTCCGATACACCTGGTTTGCAGACCACTTCAGAGGGACAGCACCAGCGACCCGAGAGGAGACCGATCAGTATGCCCGAGGTTTCCTGATGTTCTTGTTTTGCACTACATTGTTCGCCGACCGGGCAAACACCGTTGGGCTATAGCTCATGAACGCAGTGGTGGACTTGTCTCGTGTCCGACTCTACGATTGGGGTGGCTTGGCCACCTTATATGGGTACATGAGTTCGACCTCCAGTAGGAGCGGACATCTAATCGAAGGCTACTGGAGGGCCTGGGAGGTATGCTTTAGTTTTCTGTGTTGCATTTCCCGTTGTGCTTTCTGCTTGGCATTCTCTGTACACTGCACACACTGTATACTGTACACACACAATCTACTTTTTGCTTTGCATACTCTGTATCCCGAACACACACAGTCTACCTTCTGCTTTACAGACTCTGTATCCCCACACACACACAGTCTGCCTTCTGTTTTACATACTTTGTATCCCCACACACACACAGTCTGTCTTCTGCTTTACATGTATTTATCTATTGTATACTCACTGTTGCCCTTTCGCTTTCTATAGCTATAGGTGTATGCCTACTTTCTGAGACTTGCCCCAGAGCCAGAGGTGGAGATGCTTCCTGTTATGCCATACTCTCACCGGTATGACGGAAGATGCCAACGAAGGTCCCGGGAGTCCTTCCCCTTCTTCCATCGATATTTCGACACTGCGACTGCGACTGAGGTAACTCAAGCTTCTCTGTTATTTCCGTTTTCCTTTGGTTCTGACTCATGTGGCAATATTTGATGATAACTAACAATCTGCACACTCTTTATTTGTAGATTAATTGGCAGCCCTGGGCGACGATGCCTGAGGGATTCAGGGGTCAGTTTGCTGGGAAGCGAGAGGCTTCCCGCTTCCGACTCCTGCTCGAGGGCCCAATTTGTCGGGCATGGTTCTTAGGGGAGCAATTCTTACGCCAGACCATCGGCTTGCCCGAGCCGGTAGTTCCCATGCTACGTTCGACATATATGACAGCCACAGAGAAATACATTTTGCAGGAGATGATTGATTTCACCAGGGGCTGGGACGCCGACTTTTTCTGAGTCGAGGGTGATTACAGAACCTTCTTCCAGACATACCTCATGCCACCTTTGACTGGCGCCCGTGGAGGTGAGAGAACAAGGGTCCCAGCTGCGAGAGGGAGAGACAGAGGGGCCAGGGCGACCAAGACCCATGGCAAGTGAGGTTTTAGGACGAGACAGAGGACTGGGTGGCCAGAGGTACCTACCACACTTACCTGGTAGCGACACACCGGGTAGGCTTACCAGATCCCCATCGAGCCCGCATCAGCCGGGAATGAGCTTGTCGGGGTTCGAGGCCTGACTCCAGTATGTACCATATTTTACATTTTGCATATTTACTTCATTTCAGTTATGCTTTATAGAACACTGATCCTCACAACGAACTTGCAGGCACCCATAGAGTATACTAGGCAGTCTCTCGAGCTAGCGGCTTCCATGATGGAGATGGCGCAGCGGAGCATGAACCTACTCAGCCTTTACAATTTTCAAGTAATTTCCTTCAATTCGCACTTCATGCCATGAAACTTCCTGCCGATACATCAGCATTTCAAATGTAATCTATTCCACACTGCACTCAAACACTACTTTCAGACCCTACATTCAATCACTGCATTTTAAACACTGCATTTCAAATACTGCATTTGATATACACCAGGACTGATGTATTTGACAAACTGCCTTTTTCAGATCCCAGCCACATCGGACATTCCAGCGGGAGCTGTAGTAGGGCCATCAGTACCTCCTCCGGTAGTAGGGAAAGAGAGACAGGAGGCTCCGACTCACAGCTAAGGCTTATCTAGGGGCACCCATGACGAGATTGGCCCTTTAGAGCTTGTTCCGGACAATGATGATGGTGAGATGAGTGAGGACGAGGAGGCAGCGAGTCCACAGTCAGAATCATCTAAGGATGGAGAGGACGATGGTGACTTAGATTCTGAGGGCGGAGATGATGCTGAGGCCGGTTCAGTAGCTAGCTCAGACATAGGGGCCTCTGACAGTGACACCGATGGAGATAGTTCTGAGCCCATGCCAAGGAAGAGAACGAAGAGGGCGTCTCGATCCTAAGGTAGATGGGTGCCGGTTCACATGTTCTTGCTTAGTCTCTTTTGCTTTTTCCCCCTTTTTTTTTTTTTGGCTAGTAGTGTTAGCACATTATACAGTTCCCAGATAGTTTCTATTTTGTTAAAAACTTGTACCCTTTTGTAAAAAGAAACCCTGATTGGAATGAAAATCAGCTTTTTGAGGAAATGTGTTGTGTTTTACGATCTAAGCATCGCATTGCACCATTTTACACAAAAAAGGGATTGACGGAAATTGAATATTGTACGTTGCATTGGCAGTTTCTTAATCAGGTAATGAACCGACCAACACATAACAAACAGAGTACAACAACTCAATGAACAACTAATGCAACAACTCGATAAACGAAACAACAACTTGATAAGCAAAACAACATCAATACAACTCGATAACAAATAACAAAACAATTCGATAAACAAAGTGAAACAACATAAAAAATGAGTTAACAAAACTCTTAAAGCAAGGCGGCAAAATGCACCAGGAGTAGAACAAAACACAAGTTGTTAGCACTCTCAACACATAGGAAGACCATAGGAATTATGCCGGCTATAGACAGAGGTTGTCGGCCATTAGTAGTGGTCGGTTAGCTACAAAAGGTGGCCGGTCGGCCACCAGCACTGGCCGGTCGGCCACTAGTGCAGGGAACCTCTAGATTGCTGCCACCTGTCTTCCACTCAGCACCTTATGTTCTACAAAAGTTAGGACTTCGTAGTTTCTTCATTCTAACTCTGTTTTTGCCACAAATGGAGCCATTCTTCACCTAAAAACGCTCAATTTGGATTGCAACTTTAGATGGCTCGGAAAAAGTGAATTTCCCGGGTTTCGGAATAAATGCACTATTCATGCTAAGTCGTACCCCCACTGTGTTTTCTGTTCCTCCATGCCGTGGTTAGATGTTGAAACCCGGCTACACATGTTTTCAGCTTCGGGGGCCAAGAGATATGCCATACAATTGAAGAATTCCAAGTTCTGATGGAATCCCGGCGTGACAAGGAAATCTTGCCCCAGTCCCGTTTTAGTCACATCCAAGCTTTAGGACGGATGTGTGGGCTCACTTTACACGATGCTTGATCCTTTGTTCACAATAGAGTGCTAGACATTCCCAGTCTCATTCACCGATTTTCTAATGCTGGCGACCACGGCGACCCTCTTTGCCAAAGTTTTCGACAGCATGCCCTTTGCTTGAGTATGTTGGCTCATTTTCTTCTTGCCCCTAGTTTCGGAGGGTCTAGCATTCACTTGATTGAAGTAGCCAAAGGCTTGAAAGAGGGCAAGAGTTGCATTGGCTTAGTATTGGCCGAGACTTTGATAGGCTTAGACGCCTTCCATAGGCAGGAGACAACCAAGCTCGCAAGAAGTCCACTACTTTTGCAGGTACTGCTTCCCATCCTGTCTCACATGTATTTCTCACATCACTCGTCCTTCAAGCTCTATTTTGCTCTCAAAACCTTTTCTCACTTTTTTCTCTCAACGCACATCTCTCTATTCCTTAATCTCTCTTATTTTTCATCCCTCCCCAGATATGGCTCATGGACAGGTTGAAAGTAGTGGGCTCTTGCCTTGCATATTCAGCATGAGGCTATTTCTTTCGCTAACAGCTAATTGATTTCCTAAACGACGAGTGGTGGTGCCATTGGATGTGCAATAGGTCTGCCATTGACATTACTTGGTGTTGCCCCTGGTTTGATCTGCCTGAGATGAGCTATAGCATGTCTCGACAACCTGGCATTTAGTTGATTGGCTTGACACACTGTGTCTTCTATTTCCCATTCCAGTTCAGGCGTCAGTTCAGATACGACCAGACTTGCCCCGAAGAGGGGGTAGAGTACCTGGCTCCATTTCCAATCCAAGGTTCACAACTAGCTTGATATCCTACTGCATGGAGGACAAGAGAACTTCGGGCTCCCGCTCCAAATTTCAGTTGTGCCTTTCTGGTGAATGCATAGCTTGGTTTGAAGATGAGGTGCAAATCGGGCCTACCTCAGCATCTGAAGCTTCCACAAGCTCTGGGAGGGGACGCAGGAACACCTGACTCATCGATGCCCCAAGTTTATTGCTTTGATCTAACTTTCAATTTTTCCTTTTGAATATAATAAAAAGCAACTTTGATTTGTATCGAGAGATAGAGAACTTTGTGTTGAAATCAATGAAATTGAAGTTGTGGGCACTAGAATTTTTTCTTTTGGTCCAAAAATGGTCTAAGTTGTAAAAAGATTAATTTGAACAAAATCAACTTTTATTAAAATTTTTAAAAACCATTTTCGATAAGGATCACAACCTGACACACATGGACTCTATCCTTGAGATGTACAACCCCGAATCCAGCAAATGGAAAGTTGCCCTTTGTCTGAATAGCACTACACTGCACTGTAACGAGCTCTCATAGTGAAGATCACAACTGACCTCTTAGATACAGAAAAGACGAAGATGACCTGAACAATCTCATAGACAAGACAGTTGATTTGGAAGTGTTTATGGCTAGACTTCAGAATGAAGTTGCCTACGTATCCTCAAGATGGAAATCAAGCCTTACGTAGTTCGGGTTCACTCGGGTATTGACACTCTCCTTTTGCGCTCTAACTTTTGCCAAGGCCGCCATTTCTGGGTTTTGAACCTTGCGAGCTCAATTTTTCTTTTTTTCTAATTTTTTGTGCTCTAACTTTTGCCTAGGTCGCCCTTCCAGGTTTTCGGCCTAGCGAGCCACTCAAGGGTAGTATTTTTTCAACTTGCCCATGTTGATTGGTTGGGAGAATTCGAGGCCATCTAGGTCCACAAGAATGACAGCTCCACCCAACCAGATAGATTTGATGATGTAAGGACCAGTCCAATTAGGTCTGAACTTGCCCCTAGGGTCATGGATGAGAGCTCAGTTGTCTTAGAGCACCAAATCCCCTTCTTTTAGATTCCTGGACGTAACTTTCTTGTTGAAAGCCCTGGCAATTCTGCATTGATAACCTTGGACATGGTATAGTGCTTTCAGCCTCCCCTTGTTGAACAACATTAGTTCCTCAAACCTGCTTTGCTGCCAATCCGCTTCTGCTATCTGGCACTCAGCCATAACTCCCAGCGACGGAACCTCAACTTCAATCGGCAGAACAGCTTCCATCCCATAAACTAGAGAATGTGGAGTTGCCCAGTGGATGTCCGAATTGATGTCCTGCAGCCCCAAAGAGAAAATGGTAATTTGTTTGGCCAATCCCTGTAAGTTTCCACCATCTTCTGTAGAATGTGCTTGATGTTCTTGTTGGCGGCCTTAACAACGCCGCTAGTTTGCGGTCGATATGCAGATGACTTGTGAAAATTCACGTTGTATTTCTCCAACAAGTCGATCACTTCTTTCTTAAAGTGGGAACCGTTGTCCGATATGATCTCATTCGAGACCCCATAACGACAGATGATATTATTCCCGATGAACTTGGCTATGTGCGACGCTTTCAGCACTGCATAGGATTGGGCCTCGACCCACTTTGTAAAGTAGTCTATTGCCTCCAGGATATACTCATGCCCGATTGAGCCCTTCGGCATAACTGCCCCAATAACATCAATTCCCCAGACTAAAAGTGGCCATGGTGAAGTCATGTTGTACAGCATTGACGGCGGGATGTTCATGTGATTGGTATGAATTTGGCATTTGTGGCATCGCCGAACAAAACCGATACAATCCTCCTCTATGGTTGACCAGTAATGACCCTACCTGAGAATCTTCTGGGCTAGCATTACTCCACTCATATGCGATCCGCACTCCCCTCCGTGGATGGCCTCTATTAAGCGCTTCGACTCTTCTGCATCAACGCACAACTTGTGCATTCCCAGATGGCCTCGTTTGTGCAATTTACCCCCACAGACGATAAACTGAGCAGCCATTTGCCATATTGCCCTTTTACCTTTGGCATTTGGCCCTGGTGGATAAGCCTCCTTTTCCAAGAAGTTCCAGATATCATGATATCAGGGGTTCTGATCTTGTACTTCATCTATTGCGGCAATCAACTCATAGGCCGGCACATACCTCCATTTAATAATGATCGGACGCATCCGGACTCCCAAAGGGATGTCTATCATGGAAGATAGAGTTGATAAAGCATCAGTGAACCTGTTGTTCTCTCCTAACAGATACGTGAAGGTTAGCTTCTCAAACCTGGGAATCAGAACATCCAGGGTTTGGTGATAGATTTTCATCATTTCTTCCTTAACCTTACAATCTCCTTTTGCCTGAGACACAACCAGGTTCGAGTCCCCATTGACGTCTAACCATTTTGCCCCTAGTTTCAGGGCGGCTTCTAAGCCAGCATGTAGCACCCGACTTTCTTCGCGTGGCCCCCTTTCGGAGAGGCGCGAATTGGTCTTGCTACAGTTTGGACTCCTGTCATGGTTCTGAATCTAATCTCACAAAGTGCAATGTGAGACTGATAAACACCAAAGAGTCCAATCCGGCAAATCATTTTGGAAAATCAGATTTTGAATCAAATAATGCCAAAACTGGACTACTTTGTCAGATTACAGAGTCGCCACCTAAATATTTTGTTTTGAAAAATTTAGGAAACCCCGACTCATGCCAAAGGCCACGTGTCCGTCATCACCAAAGTTGCCTCGGCTCGAGAACTTGGGTACGAGAGGGGAAGGCCCTGAAATGAGCACCCCCGCTCGCTCGATCAAAGGATCGGCCTCTACTAAGCATGATATGTTGTTTGATAAACACATGTGTTCTTATTCTGGTTATTTGCTAACTTACTATGTGATGCGCCCAGCATACAAGTATAGACTCAATCGCGAGAATTGGAACAAAACAACTCATGTGTCTTTTTGAAAATGGTTTGAAAGTGCTACTTGCAAGTAGGCTAAAGCGCGGATTTGCCACCCTCAAGTGGGCTTTAAAACATGATTTGCCACTTCGTAAAGTGGGCTTAAAACTTACATTCGATGAATTGTTCCAATTCGGGTAATCAAGCCTTCATCCATAGGCATTCATGCAGTTTATCAATTAAGCAAATAGCCTCATGGCAAGCATGCTATCATGGCAACACTCACACTCATGCAAGGATGCTAAAGCATAAACAGTTACAGTGTACTCCGAGCCAAAACAGAAAACTAGTTAGAAATCAATGCATGATCCTAGCTATGTTAGATGCCTAGTGCAACAAATACAAAATGCAACTAAATAGGCTCGGCTATCTAAGATGGCATATGAATGCGATACTTGTTAACATGCTTTGACATGTATTCAAGTAAGTGTATTGAAATACGATGTAGTTTGAATGATGTGCCGAGCCCGGTGCATGCAAGACAAATGAATGATTCAAACATCCAAGCATAAGGTATGCTAATCGAAATATGCCCTAATCTAACTACCGAAAGAAGATAAATAAAAGGGAGAAAGACGTGGGGTTGGAAGACATGCACACACACACGCACGCTTATTTCAACATTGTGCTCTCGCGAAGGAGGGTCCGAATGAATAAGCTAAGCTAATCTGAGCTAAACTAATCAAACTAATTTAATTAAACTAATTAGACTAATTATTACAAACCAAATCGAATAACTAGTAAACTACTTACTAATTATTACAGCACTTAATCAATTAGCAAACTAATTAATTAAATTCCAAAACTAATGCTAACTAATAAGTAAAGCATTAAATTACACTACTTCAGCTCTGCTTTAGAAAGTTCAATCATGCATGCATTCGATTTCTCGCCCTGAAAAGTCTTCCGGTTTGCTCTTGAGAGGCTCTGTTTGCAGGGTGTCTCCAAGAACTCTCTGTTAAACCTTACTAAATCACTACTAGGGAATGCACCAGTGGCCTACCGGCCATGAGGAGCTACTGCAGGCCATCTACTGGCGAAGGATGTGCACTGTCGGCCAATAATGAAGCAGTGCCGGCCATGAGTGGGGCACTGCTGGCCACTGGTGTACTGCATCACCATTTTGCAACAAAGCTCAAACCAGAGGAAAATGGAGGGTCTCCCAAGGGTATGTGTGTACTATACCACTCCTTATCATCTCAAAACATCAAGGGAGAGGTATCATTGGATCCAAAACCATCAATCAAGCAAATGCATGATGGCCAAAGATCTAACATGTACATATTCAATAAATGCAAGACAACCAAGACTCTAAGACCACTACCTTATCATGGACGATCAAAGGCAATGGAGGGAAAGGAGATTGGCACATTTCATCACTTTGAGTATGAAATGAACCAATCTTCCGTGTGTTCAATATAACGTCCGATTGAACACAATGCAATGCACACATAACATGCTTATCTTGGCATGTTTTATGTAACAACCCCAAAATGGGTATAAGAAGTCAACCTTGTTTAACTATGGGATAATGTGTTTTAATTTAATTATATCTATTGGAATTGAAGAACTATCTGTTGGGTTATCACTTTAAAACTGGAATTGACGACCTTTATGGGTTCAGAAATCGGAATTGAGTACATAAATATGTTAATGGGAATTTTTAAAGCTATTTGGGAAAAGTAATTGGAAATTTAATTTGTCTGATTCGTTAATGCATATTTGGGTGGGTAACTTTGTACTGCAAATTGAAGGCCCTAGAGGCTTCAGAAACCAGAATAGGGGACATATTTATGATCACCACAATTTTTAGAGTCACTTGGGAACTTTAATTGAAATTTGATTTCGTGCGATTCGTAAGGCCACGTTTGGCTCTCCCTATTGTGTTAAGCCATGTGTGTGTGTTTATTTATATATATAGATATGTCTTGGAGTGGTTGGTCTCATCTTTTGGGAGCCCAAAATATCTGAAAGAGAGAGAAGAGAACCGTGAGGGAGAAAAGAGAAGAGAGACCAAGATTCTTGAAGAAAAGCCTAACAATCATGGGGGTTTGAAGAGGATTGAAGGGAATTGAAGAAAGAGAAGGGAGATCAACCATAGAGGCTTGAGGAAATGGAGGAGAATTAAGAGGAAGACAAAGATTGAACTAAGGTATGATCATCTATCTTGAATCCTTATGTTTAAAGCACCAATTACATGAAATCAAGGATTGATATGGAAGATGTGAACTTTGAACCCTAACTATGGCTATATTATGCTCTTGTGTTCTTGTGCTTGGGAATTGAGTAATATTTTGAGGTTATGATGTTTGATGGAGATTAATAATGTGAAAGTTGTCATGTATTAAAGGGTTTTGGGCTTTGATTTACATGGAATTGAGGTTTGATTTTGAAAATGAGAAGTTCCAATTTTTTAGCCATTTTCGGACTGCAAACTGCCCAGGGCCGCACGTGCGGCTCTGTTTCCCGCACGTACGGGAGACAGCTTTGTTCAGCCAACTTTGAATAAGCATATCATTTGCCTCGGGACTCCGTTTTGAGTGATTCTTGAGCCTAAAATCAAGCCCCGGAAGTCTAGTTTCCAATGGTTGTGCTCTCACTATTCTAAATACAGAAATAGTTATGCCCAAATTAGTGGCGATTGTTCACTTTCTGTCAACCAATTTTATACCATTTCTTCACCTAAACCATTTCCCATCGATTTCTCCTATTTTCTGAGACATGGATTATAACTTATTAAGGAATAATGAGCTTGGTACCACCATGGCTAATTGATTGAATGATCAAAGAGAATAAGTAAAGGATCGAGTATAATCTCATATTATGTGTTGTGCACTGTACTTGTAGGTCGAGACGAGGACATCGTCCGATTACTACCAGGAGTCGATCACTGTGAGTAATAGTATTGTAACAATATGTTTCACTTACTTCCTGTGATTATGATTTATGTATTGTTATTTGTGAATGGTCAATTCCATTGATGTTGTGCTTTGATTTAATTAATCGATATGCTTGAATAATGGCATTGATATGGACCTAAGGTTGTTCTGTCCCTAGTAATAGATGTGGGCCCGACGCTGTTATGATGTGAATTGTTTTGTTCCTATTAATGCAGTGATACATTTGCCTTCTGTTAATAGTTATTATTAATGTTCTATTATCCGCAAGACAACTATGTCAACTTGTAATAAACCATGGGAAAATCTTTGTGCACTATTGAGTAATAGTACTGTAGCAGTACGTTTTACTTACTGTTAATAGTTAATACTGACGTTATGTTATCTGTAAGTTAATTATCTAAATTCATGATGAACAAATGGAACATATGTGTATGATGGAACCATGATATCTTTGTGTATCTGGAATCATTCTGTTTTGTTAATAATGGACCCGAGACCAATCTGTTGATATCTGGGCCTGAGGCCGCTCTGCATAATATGTTGGGCCTAAGGCCGTTCTGTATTATCTGTGGGCTTAAAGCCGTTCTGTATCACATCTGGGCTTAAAGCCGATCTGTATTATATCTGGGCTTACAGCCGTCCTGTATTGTATCTGGGCTTATAGCCGATCTGTATTATATTCGGACTTACAGCCGTTATGTATTATCTCTGGGCTTACAGCCGTCCTGTATCATATCTGGGCTTACAACCGCTTTGTGTTATATCTGGGCTCGAGGCCGTTCTGTGTTACATGTGGGCCTGAGGCCGTTTTAAGACATGATTATGAATAAGATCTGTGTATGGTTCAATATGTATATTTACATTCTTTAAGTCTATGCTCGTTTAACTCACCTCCTTACATTGCTATTATTCACTGAGCCTCGCTCACTCCGTTTTTGTGTATATTTATGTAGGTGAGCCATCGGGGATTGGCACTAGAGTTGTATTGAGGTCTACCCATCTGTCAAGCCGCCTAGGGTACACCTCCGTGTTGAGGCCGTAATTTTGATTATTGGGAGTTGTGTAATTTTTGGAGTCTTATTTAAGTGTGTGTGAGGTCTATATAGATTCTGTGATTGTATGTGTAACTCTGGGAATGTATTTAAATACTTGAATCTAATTAAACCATCATGTATTCACAAGCTCAATGGATATTGTCTTTTATTGACATTGCTTCCACTTAAGGCCCGTATGTGTTTAAATATTATTCTAAATTCTGTTTGAGGCCTATGTTCGGGCCGGTCATGAGCGAAACTTTTAGGGGCGGGTTTGGGTCGTGACATTTTACTTGATTCAATTCTTGTTTACACATTTTAGCTTACCAAGCCATTCATTAATTGATTTTTCTAATGTGAAAGTCCTCTAATAAGAGAGAGGTCAATCAAAAGATGACTTAAGACATGAGAGAGACCATGCCTTTGACTAGGAGGAACCCTCAAAAGAAGGTTAAAGCCATTTAAGCACAAGCCTCAATCCCATAGCTTAAGCACAACTTTAAGACTAACCATCCCTCAAAACAAATCAGAAGTGAAGAAATGAGGGAGGTTGTAGAATTTCAATACTGAAATGGCATGAAACACAAGACTCTAACATGCAAACAACTCATGTCCAACATGTTAGGAGATTTAAGCATTAGAGCTAATGAAGGACACAACACTAGAGGCATGCAATACAATGCTCAAATAACCAAACCAGCTTAACATAGAGCTACATCATGCCAAAACCGTGGCCTAATCATGCTGAAACTTAGGCACAAAAGGCAAGAAAGACATGCTCGCATGTTGGCTCACAAACAAGACAAAAAGCACAACTCTCAAAAGCAATGAAAGAGTGGAATATGTGAGAGTGTGACAGTGGTTTATGCACTGAAATTACATACTAAATGATGTCAGGGCATGCAAACATCTCAAGTAAAGCATATTGGAGGCCTTGAAACACAAAGCTAGTGAGGCCAACTACACTATAGCTATACAAAGCAAAGCATATATGACCAAGACCATCCAAAACAGAGCTAAAGCATGCTAAATTAGTAGCAAAAATGTGCTGGAGTAGAGCCGACACATGCTAGAATGATAAGCTAACTCATTAGGCATGTTAGGCTAGTAAGCACAATTACACTACAAGTGCAAGATGCAAGCAACAAGTGTCCCAACCAGCCAAAAAGAGAGTTAAATAGGTCAAAATAGAGCCTAAAACATGCTTGAGATAAGCTAAAAAAAGATAGAAATACATGCTCACATGTTAGGCCATCAACACATGCAAACAAGACACAAGGAGGGGAGGCCACCCCCTCCTATTTTGGCCCTCAAAACCAACTTTTTACCACTAAAAATCCCTGGATTTCAGTGGTTAAAAGGCCAAGAAAATTTGTTTTAGAAAGCTTTGAAAGATGCACAAAAGCTTAACAAGCAAAGAGACAAGAAGGGTGGTCCATCCCCAAACTCAAAAGGGGCTTAAACCACCATTTTTAGGACTGAAAAACATAGTTTTCTTTAGTTCAAAACCAAGCCAAAAATAGTTTATAAAGGTGGTAAAAACAAGTATGAAGACAAGCTTAAAAGGTGAGTCTTATACCTCTTGAAGGGAAGACAACACTTAATCAACAAAACCAAGCCAAATGACCTTCAAGAGCTCCAAGGAAGCTCCAAGAGAGCTTCAAGCAACCTCAGCCCAAAGTTGCACCACTTTCATCAAGGATGAATAAGCTAAAGTTTGATGTATGCAAGCCTTCAAGCACAAATGCTCAAGAGAGAGAGATATCTAGAGAGAGCGGTTTTAGAGAGAGAGGCTCCCAAACCTTTTGCTAAATTGTTCTAACCTTCCAAAACTATAGAGAAGGCCCTCATATATAGAAAAACACAAGCTTTGGTTGAAATATCTACATAGAGGAGATGTGGCACATTGTGGAAACAGCTGGAGCAAAAATATCTGCAAAAATCTGCTTTCTGACATCAATGGCCGGCACATGATCATTGTTGGCCGGCACTTGATCATTGTTGGCTGGCATGGGACACTCTTGGACGAAAGGGGGCCGGTATTGGCCATCCATGGCCAGCACATGGCCAAAAAATGCCATTTATGGTAAAAAAACTTCGACCTCTGGTTGGATAGAAAAATCTACTTTTTGAGCCCGACTTCAACCGAACATAACTCCTTCATCTGGACACCTTTGCAGGTCATTCTTGAGCCTAATTGAAGCCCTGGAAGTCTTCTTTGCCATGGTGGCAGCCTCACATCAAAATTCCAACAATGCAAAAAGTTATACCTATTTGAGTGAAGACTGCTCAGTTTCGATCCTACCCGGATTCATGCCGAACTGCTTCTCCAACTTGTTTTCTTCTCTCCTCTCCTCTTTTATTCAAATCGAAACCCCTAAACAAGGTGTTTGGAAAGATTTTCCAAAAGATTTCATCTCTCCTTCATTCATTTCCACTTTGTCCTTGCTCGGTTTACCAAAAAGCGTGACATTTAACAAAATGCGGGCGTCGGAACATCGTAGGAACTTTTTCGAAAGCTATTTTGAAAGAGAGGGTTTTAAGGTCTCAAAATCATTTAGTCAAAATAGGGGTGTGAGGTTGGGATTTGATTCTCTCCTTGCCGAAGAAATCGAACCTTTGCACTCCACATCTTTCATCACCAAGTAAACAATCAGTAGCGCCCAAATCTTAAGGGTGGTTAAAAATGGGATGTCTACACAGTGATACATGCCTCGTATTCTGGTTCATTGTTAGATACCTTGAATTGGAGTTTGAAAGCTAAAGGTATGTGAGAATTATCGGGTGCTATCAGTAACACCCGTATCCCATAACTGTACTGGTTAGATGCTCTGTCAAAGTACATGGTCCAAATCTCTTCCTCGACTTGCAAAATAGCCTCATCTGGGGATAAATACCCTACTGCTTTGTCTCCCTCCACTGGGTGATCAGCCAGAAGCTCAGCTACCACTCTCCCCTTAATAGACTTGCGAGTCGTATACTTCAAATCAAATTCGGAGAAAAGAAGCAACCAATGGGCTAGCCTACCCATAAGTGCTGGTTTCTCGAAGAGATATTTGATGGGATCTAATCTCGAAACTAGAATTACGGACTAAGCTAACATGTAGTGCCTCAACTTCTTGGTAGCCCATACCAAGGCCAAGCATGCCTTCTCCAACGGGGTGTAACGGGTCTCATATTCCATCATCTTCTTGCTCAGGTAATAGATGGCTTTCTCCACTCTATCCTCAAATTCCTGTGCAAGCATGTAGCCCATAGTTGTGTCGGTTACTAACAAATACAAAATCAATGGCTTCCCCGGCTCTAGCGGTGACAACACGGGCGGGTTCTGAAGGTATTGTTTCATCTGCTCAAAAGCAACCTGGCATTGGTCATCCCATTGCAATTTCTTTCCTTTCTTCAGGAGACCAAATAGTGGTTCAAAAGTCAAGGTTAATTTTGCAATAAACCGTCTTATGAATTGCACTTTACCCAGAAAAGCCTCACACCTCCTTTTCAGTCCTTGGTGGTGGCATTTCTAGGATGGCCTTGATTTTGGAAGGATCAACCTCAATGCTCCTTTGTGTAATCAAGAACCCCAGCATTTTCCTTGTTGTGACACCAAAAGTGCATTTTTGTGGATTCAGCCTTAGCCAATATTCTCTGATCCGTTGGGAAAGTTTCTTCAAGCTGGTGTAGCGGCCCTCTCTTTCCTTGCATTTGACAATCATGTCGTCCACATACACCTCAACCTCTTTGTGGACCATATCATGCAAGATCGTGGTTGTAGCTCGTTGATAAGTAGCCCTAGCATTTGTTAGACCGAACGGCGTCACCCTGTAGCAGTAGGTTCCCGACAGCGTGGTGAAGGCAATCTTCTCTCCATCTTTGGGTGCCATCAAGATCTGGTTAGAGCTAGAAAGCCCATCCATGAAGGAGAGCAACGCATGGCTTGCGGTGAAGTCCACCAATTCGTTAATTTGCGGTAGAGGAAAGTCGTCCTTCGGACTAACTTTGTTCAGATCTCTGAAATCTACACACACCCGAATTCTGCCATCTTTCTTTGGCACCGGAACAATATTGGCCAACCAAGTAAGGTATTCAGATACTAGCAAAAACCATGCATCTATCTGCTTGGTGACCGCTTCCTTGATTTTCAAAGCCCGATCCGAGATTCTTCGAAGCTTCTGCTTGATGGGTCGGGCCTCAGGGTCAAGAGGGATCTGGTGTTGTACAATCTTAGGATCAATTCCAGGCATGTCTTCGTAGGGCCACACAAAAATATCTTTGAAATCTTTTAATAAAGCGACTAAGCGCTCGCGTTCCTCCGAAGACAACGTAGACCCGATCTGGACCAGATGCGGATCCTTCTCAGTACCCACATTAATTGAAACGATTTCATCAACAAGGGGTTTTACAAACCTCTCATTCTCTCGATCAATCAAATGTTTCAAAACCAGAGGAATTCCTTTCTCATCGTTTTTATCAGAAGTTTGAAAATCATGATCAATGCAATATACAAGTGGCACAGAAAAGTACTCAGAAACAGCAGCGGTACCATTCTCATTCAAAGCTTCCAGCTCGTCCAATTCCTTGATTATAACCGACTCAAAAGAAAAAGAAAAAGACGATCTGGGCAAAACAACGGCATTTGGGTTATCAACTCAAGGAATACAGGACTCCGACTCAGAAGAACTGGAATCTGATTCCGACTCCACAGACGCTGTGGAATCATATTCCAGTTCACTACCTGATTTAGAATTGCTGGACAAAAAGGCCCTCCTTGAACTGCCAAATGAGAGATGGTGCGATAGATATATCCAAAATACCACCGGAAGGGTCCACAGCTGATTGATCTCCGATCATGGAAACGGTGAAGTCATTCCCCAAGCTCTTCGGTTTGATCTGAGGATCCGAAAGGAGACAAGCTAGCACTGCTCCTATCTCAAGCTCACTGCCATTGGACTCATCTTCTGCACTCTATTCAACCTCAGCTGGTAAAACAGTCTGTTCTTCTGTAACTTCATCCCCTTGTAGCTGTAGGTCGAAGAAGATCTCAAAGTCGGGCAAACGCCGCTTTTCAAAGTTCAACCATGGCTGAGGAAAGCCGTAAAATGGGAAATCTTCCCCCTTCGGGACAAAGCGGCCATTCAGGGTTCCTTGAATGGGTCTATGCACCAGCTCATAGTGCTTCCCACTTTGCTTAGCTTTAGCTCTTCCTGCCATTTCCTTCCCTTTTCTTACCCTGTCCTCTTTGGTAGGCATATAACCTAGACCAAAGGTGTGAGGGTTATGTGGCACTTCAGCCAATGTAGCAACGCCCTTCCGGCCGCTCCTTTCCAATCTCATTTTGGGTACATGCTGTAGCTTATTCATGAGGTAGACGATTGAGCACCGACGTACAACCCCTCGTCAATAGCCAGCATATCGTGCACCAGCTGGGCCTCAACCAAGGTGAACCCAGACAAGAAAGCATCCTCATCGCCGTGTACAATTTCCAGTACTGGTGTAGTGACTTCTGGTGGAGGATGTATAGAAGAATTCCCAAAAACAATGGCTACCCTATTTCCATGGGGGTACTTTAATATCTGATGCAGAGTGGAAGAGACAACTTTCACTTGGTGCAGCCACGGCCGTCTAAGGAGTAAGTTAAAAGTGGCCGGAACATCCAGGACATGGAACTCAATATCCTGTTATGCGGGCCAACCAGCGTTCTGATTCAAACTGTCTCCATCACCTCCCGACTTGTATTGTTATAAGCCCGAATCACATGGGCCGTTGGTACAAAGTCTGTTGGCTTCAAGCTAATAGCATAGGCCATGCGCAACGGACACACATTAATTGCAGACCCAGTATCCACCAAGACAACCGGTATCCACTTCTCTTTAGATTCAATAGAGATGTATAGTGATTTGTTATGGTCAGAGCCCTTAGGCGGCAATTCCTTATCCGTAAAGATCAAAGTTGGTGAAGCGCCTCCTGGGAAGACCAGTCCCACTAACTGCTCGGGAGTTGTGTCGATAGAGAGCTTAGCCATATCCATTGCCGATAAGACGGCTTGTCCATGCACCCGTAAAGCCATGAGCATTCCCTAAATGGATATGTCTGCTTGAATCTTCTTTAGTTGCTTCAGTACAGCTTCTTCTTCTAGCAGTTTCTCCTTTTGTTTTTCTGCCTCCTTATCTTTTCCAGATGCTTCTGGTTGGTCCAGGTGTGGGGGCTTAAAATGCCATCTCTGAGTCATGTGATCGACTTCCTCGAAATACCACGTATGATCTGGCAGATTCTGTTCCTAATCTTCATCGGTGTGGGCAAGATGCAAATCTTTATCTTTCCCCCACATTCCTCCGGCAACAGATAAGCAACAGTCAGGTCTCGTTGTAAGTATTCCCGCGTCCATATCACAGTCAGTCCCCGTAGGGCCTTTGGCCTTTCTAGCCTTCTGATCATTCTCATCATTTTCATGTTCGAACCGCTTCAGTGTGGCCTCCTGCTCTGTATTGGCTGTACTAAAACCACTCAATTCCTGAGCAAAATTCTTAGTACCAGTGCTCTCCGGCAACTTTCCCTTGTCATCGACCGTTCTGGCCGTTGCAGCAGTTCCCATTTCCAATTGTTCCTACTTTAGTTGAGAACCCTCATCAACATCTGGTTCATCACTGAACCACCATGTATTATTTGTTGATTCGTTCATGTCAAATCAGTCAATCTATACACTCCCTAGATCTTGTCCATCGAAGAATTGTAGGTTACTGATGTCCTTCTCAAGGTTGGCTATGTCATCCAGTCCTTGGCTTGGTCTGTCCTCTCGGACTACATTAACCTCCATTCCCATCGGCAATTCCATCCTTAGTCTGGCATGACTGGTTGGCACAATGTAGCGGCACGGGTTGTATTCCTCTTTAGTTAAGCTCACGGAGCCCTCAGGCATGCTTCCACAACCACCACCACTAGTTCGGGTTGGGATATGGACGTGCTCATCATGCACAAGTCTGTGCTTTTCGGGATGAACAACGCCGGGTTAGGTAGGTGGGAGGGGGTGATATATATACTGGGGTCGCATGGGACGGCCAGTGTTTGGATAAGGTTTATTTGCCGGGGTGAAGGGGTTTGGTTATGTGGTGGGAGAGGATTTGTAGTGACGTAAGGCTTTTGAGTGGGCACTATCACCTTATTGTCAATGAGATCTTGAATCTCATTACACAATCTAAAGCACAGGTCGGTGTCATGACCATGCTGTTGGTGGAAGGCGCAGTATTTGGCCGGGTTGTTTGTAGGAGGAAGGGGATTAGGTAATGAGCGTGGCTCTAGGGGCTTCAGATGCCCTTTTTTGATCAAGACCCTCAAGGACGCAGATAGAGACATATAGAGTGGGGTGAAAACCCTCTGACGTCGAGATTGGTGTTTAATGGTTTAAGGGGTCGTGTCGGATGTACAGGCAAAAGGGGTGGCAGTTTTCGGTGGAGTGGTGACCATACCAACATCAGAGGTCCTTGCAGCTACATTACTACTCATGGCCATATTGGAACCGCGCGTAAAAGCCCTCTTGGGCTGCTCTTTCTCGTGGTCTATCAGACCCTATTTCATTGCATCCTCTATTTGCACCCCTATTTCATGGAGGTTAGCAAATGTACGCAGAGGTCAGACTATCATCTTCTCTAGTAGCCTCGGTTGTAGATTACGGATGACCATTCTGATCTGATCCTTTTCAGCTGGCTGGGTGGTCATCATGGAGGCCTTGGCCTTCCACCGAGTGACGAAATCGGAGAAGCCCTCCTTCGGCTCTTGGTGAGTTGCTTCGAGATCATGAGTTGTGACCTCAATTTGAGTGTTATAGGAGCATTGAGCGATAAAGGCCTCAGCCATCTCTTCCCAGTTCCTTTTTACAGAATCCTCAAGTTTTGCGTACCAAATGGCAGTGATACCCAATAAAGTCCCGCCGAAAAAGGATAACTTCTGCAGTCTAGTTAGGTCCATGGGTCGCAGAATATCTGAAAATAGTTGCAAGTGGACCATAGGATCACCCAAGCCATCAAAGCAATATATATGCGGCATTTTAAACCCATCGGGCAAGGTCACCGCTGCATCGGTATAGCCATCCTCTATATCTGAGATCGAATTGACACCTTGAGCTCGTTTGAAGAGCTTCTCAAGCTTGCTCACTTTCAGTGCGGTAGGGTCGACCTCAAACTCAAACGGTGCCTCAATTCGGTTAATCAGTGCTTTGGAAGTCTGGGGTGGAACTGGCTCTGCTGGAATATCTGCATTTTCCTAGACATTAGTTGTAATCCCAGGCATTGCAACCCTGACTGGGGGTGGTTGCAAAGCAGAAGCTGCTGCTTGTTGTGGTTGTTGTTGTTGTTGGTGAAGCATATTGATCAACTCAGCTTGCTGGGCTGCAATATCCACTTGGCGGGCAGTGACTTCTGCTTGGCGAGAAGCATCCAGCTGCATATTCTCAATGGTCTATTGAAGTTGGCGCATCATATCCTCTATGTTGACTGAGGAGTGCTGATCTGTGAGAACTGGTGTGTAATCTTTTTCCGAAGTGGAAGTAGAAAACTGGACTTCGCTGAAGGAAGGTAATTGTCAAACCGGTGAGTTATGCTTGACTCTTCTCCATCTTGTAACCTGGGGTAGTGAAGCAAACACTGGTTGTCCTCTTACAAGATCCCCAGATCGGTAAAGTCGTCTTACTTGAGTCTAGAGTGCTTGAGGGGGAATTGCCTCGTCTGAAGCAATTGTGAAACACTATCTTGTAAAAGAGAATAAAGCAAAAGAAACAAAAATCAAAAAATGCACAGCACCACGGCTTAGACAGAAACAACACACAGTTGAAATCATAAGCTGGATGACTGTACTCAAACATTGATTTCTGCCTCAAATTTTTTGCCTCAAAACTAATACCCTCAAACTGATACCTAGACTTGTGACTGATACATACCTTCCTACAGAGTTACACTCTAAAAGCACGTATCAAGCAAGCTAGAGCCAAAATACCCCTATGATGGGGTAGGGTTGCCCAGCCCTAATCCCGTTAGGAGCTAGGGGTTCACTACGCAAACAAGCAATTTCAAATAATCCTGCATTCGGGTGAGCAACTTGTCCTAGTTTGGAACAGTCTCTATGGGCTAAATAAATAAATAGTGAGCTAGAGCCCAATGAATAATAACAGAATAAAGAGGTTAAATGAATGAAGTTCGACAACATTACAAATGTCAATCTTAACATCAATACCCATTTTGAAACTAACATGTAGTACATTCGATAGAGTAATAATGTTGTTATAACAACATGACCTCAAGGGTCAATCAATGTATCATAGCTGAAGCGACCATTAAGGTTTAATAGCAAAGATTTCTATATTCCAATTATCCAGTGGGCCACAGTATTCTTTTCCCCGAGCGAGGGTCAATGAGCTGTGGTGTTAATCTGCCCCAGGCAAAGGTCAATGGGCCACGGTATTAATCTCCCCCAGGCAAGGGTCAACGGGCCATGGTATTAATCTCCCCCAGGCAAGGGTCATTGGGCCATGGTATTAATCTCCCCCAGGCAAGGGTCAATGGGCCATGGTACTAATCTCCCACAGGCAGGGGTCATTGGGCCATGGTGTTAATCATCCCCAGGCAAGGGTCAATGGGCCATGGTATTATTCTCCCCCAGGTAAGGGTCAATAATCATTGAGTCATGAATACATTTTCAAGGGGAACTTCATTCATTTATAAGAAACCAGAGTTTCAATAAACCATTCGATGAACAATAGCAGTTTTGGTAAATCATCATAACATTTCAGTAACCCAATCATATATCCATTTCGATAATAGTAACACTTTCGAAAATAAATATAATTTGAACATATCTTTGTAAAGTTATTACTCACAGTGGTTTGTGGTGACACTAAGCCTCGAACGTCCACCTAAACAAAACACATAACAAGGTACAAATGAAACTCCATTTCATTTTAATTCAATCTTGTTTATGCGTTTTTAACTTATTATATGGTTATAGGAGTCCAAATGGTGCCTAAGAATACTTGGAACGGCATGAGGATGCAAAAATGCACTTAAAAGGGTTGGTAAAATTTTGTTGAAAATAGGGTCTCTGCTCGAGCGCAACTTCCTACGCTCGAGCGGGGGCTCAAAAACAAAGGTGGTCGCTCGAGCGTAACTTTTGTCGCTCAAGCGGTTTGTAAAAGTACTAGTTACATGAAATTCCAGCTCAATTGTTACTCGAGCGGAAGAGTGACAAAAAGGGTCCTCGCTGCAGCGCCACATTGGTCGCTCAAGCGACCTATTAAATTTCAGAAACTTCTGGATGCTCAATTTTCACGGTCGAGCGTGGCTTTCCTAGCTTGAGCAGACAGCACGAATTTTGGAATTTCAAGAACAGTTGTTTGAAGTTCAATCATGGTATTCAAGGCTTCAAATCTTGTGTTTTTGGTATAAAAACATAGAGAATCACTATATAACATAAAAATACTTCCAATTGAAACCATTTATTCAAAATCATGGCAAATTCTCAATCATTAATTTCAATTTTAAGTTATGAAATAATGTTTAATTCAAATTGAGTGTATATCTCCTTAAAACATATTCAAAACATAATCAAGTGACATGAGAGGCATGAAAACATGAAGGATTCTCCAAAATGAGGTATAATTCTGCCATGCTTGTGTGAATTTCATGAATTCCAACTCAAAATATGCATGCATGTAAGCAATTCAACTCTATTCTTCCATTTTTATGATATTCATAGCTTCTTTCCTTCAATAACATGCCAATGAGTTCAAAAATGAGAGGAATCCAACTACTATATGCCATATCTACATGAATTAGTGATGAATGCCATACCTAGTGTTGAATTCAAGTGTATTATGGCTCCAATCTTTGAATCTTCCACTAATTCTCTACAAATCTCCTCTTCCTCTCTCTAAATGTTGAACTCTCCTCTCCTCTCTCTCAACTCTCAGCTAAGTGTATATATAAAATCACCTCATAAGCTATTTGAAGCTATTTATATGGTGTGATTAAGTTAGCCTAATCAAATGTGGTTAGGATTAATTAATTAGGCTTAACTCTAACTAATTCAATCAGTTTATTCTAATTATTTTGATCCAAATCAACTAGCAATTAAAGTTGCCATAAAATTCTACATATTCTAATTAGCCTATTGGGCTAGTCAATTTCAGTTCCTGAAGCCGTTTAGGCTTCCAATTTCCGACTCTAAGTTATCAATTTAAATAGATATTCCATCTATCAACAAATAATTATAGAATTAAACATGTAATCACACAATCCAGCACATAATCATGCAATTAAACTTATTTAAATTATATAATGTACTAGTTTGGAGGTGAGGGTCCTCATAGTCTCTCCCCCTTAAAAAGTTTGGTCCTCGAAACTTAAGTTACCTTTAGATAGAAACAAATGCGGATACCGTTACCGCATCTCTTTCTCTTTCTCCCAAGTGGCCTCCTTCCCATAATGTTCTCTCCATTTGACCTTCACCATAGGTATAGTTTTGTTTCTCAATTACTTCACTTGCCGATCAATGATTTGCACGGGCCATTCTTTATACACCATATCCTCATCGAGAGCAATCCGGTGGTAATCAATCACATAGAACGGATCTCTAAGATACCCACGAAGCATGGATACATGGAAAACATTATGCACTTGTTCCATTCCCGGTAGCAAGGCAATACGATAAGCAACGGGACTCAACCTCTCAAGGATATGGAACGGTCCAATGTAACGAGGAGTCAGTTTTCTCCTTTTATCAAATCTCATATGCCCCTTCATTGGGGTCACTTTGATGAATACATGATCTCCCACTTCGTACTCTAAGTCCCTTCTTCGCTGATCCGCGTAGCTTTTCTGTCGGCTCTGTGCAGTTTGAAGCCTTTGCTGAACGATTTTGATCTTCTCAGTCGTTTCTTGCACAAGTTCGGTCCCATAAATAGCTCTATCACCAACCTCAGTCCAACAAACTGGTGACCTACACTTTATGTCATATAGTGCCTCATATGGTGCCATACCGATACTCGCGTGAAAACTGTTGTTATAAACAAATTCAGCTAATGGCAAATAAGTTTCCCAACTACCCCGAAAATCCAATACACATACGAAGCATGTCTTCTACGGTCTGGATAGTCCTTTCGGTTTGCCATCGGTTTACGGATGAAATGCTGTACTAAATCTCAATTCTGTTCCCATTGCCTCTTGCAGACTATGCCAAATCTAGAAACAAATTTAGGATCCGTATATGATACAATAGACACTGGAACCCCATCCAGTCGAACAATCTCATCAATGTAGATAGTAGCAAGTCTATAAGCAGTAGATGAAGTCTTTACACTAAGAAAGTGAGCAGATTTAGTCAATCTATCCACTATAACCCAAATAGAGTCCATACCTCTAGGTATCGGAGGTAGGCCAACAACAAAGTCCATGGTAATATGTTCCCATTTCCATTCCGGAATAGGAAGAGACTGAAGCAAACATGCTAGTTTCTAATGTTCGGCTTTTACTTGTTGGCGTTGTAAGCATTTAGAGTTGAAGTCGGCAATCTCCCTTTTCATGTTGGGCCATCAATACACCGACTTCAAGTCTTGGTACATTTTGGTGTTTCCTAGATGCATAGTAAACATTGACTTGTGAGCTTCCTCCAAAATTTTCCTTTTCAAATCCGTATCATTCGGGACACACAATCTCCCCTGATATTTCAATACAGAGTCTTCAATTATGAACCCCGATTTAGGCTTGGTGTCAAGTTCATCACGAATCTTTTTCAAAAACTCATCTTTCATTTGTTTCTGTTTAATTTCCTCGACAATGGCAGGCTGGGCAGACATTGTAGCCATCAATCCACTTTGTTGAAGTCGTACCACTTCAATTTCGAGTTTTTCAAACTCTAGTAGTGGCTCTCTTTGATCTGTGAGTAAACATGCAAGATTCCCCACATTGTTTCTACTAAGTGCATCTGCTACAGTATTAGCTTTGCCCGGATGATAGTGAATCTGTAAGTCATAATCTTTGATTAATTCAAGCCATCGCCTTTGACACATGTTTAACTCTTTCTGTGTGAAGAAGTATTTCAAGCTCTTATGATCCGTGTACACATCACATTTGGTCCCATACAAATAGTGTTGCCATATCTTTAATGCAAACACAACTGCAGCAAGTTCCAAGTCATGTGTAGGGCAGTTCTTCTCATGGGGTCTCAACTGTTGAGAGGCATATGCAATAACCTTGCCATTCTGCATTAAAACACAACCCAAGCCCTTATAGGATGCATCACTAAAAATCCAAAATCTTCGGTACCTTAGGGAATAATAAGGATTGGGGCTGTAGTCAGTCTCGTTTTCAACTCTTGAAAGGTTGTTTCTCTTTGATCCGTCCACTCAAATAGTTCCCCTTTTCGAGTCAACTGAGTTAATAGCACATCAATTTTGGAAAAGTCTCTGATGAATCTTCGGTAATACCCTGCCAATCCCATAAAACTATGGACTTCTGATACATTAGTTGGGGTAGGCCAATTAATAATACCTTCAATTTTATGAGGATCCACAGATATACCATCCTTATTAAATGATGTGCCCCAAAAATGCAATTTTATCAAGCCAAAATTCACACTTTTTGAATTTCCCAAACAACTATTTTTCTCTAAGTTTTTGAAGAGTCAGTTTCAAATGTCGTTCATGCTTATCTTTACTTTTCGAATAGATCAAGATGGCATCAATGAATACAACAACAAAGTCATCCAGGAAAGGTTTGAAAATTCTATTCATTAAATCCATAAATGTTGTAGGCGCATTTGTAACTCCAAATAGCATGACTAAAAACTCATAATGTCCATACCTGGTTCGAAAGGTAGTCTTTTCAACATCCTCAGCCTTAACCTTCAATTGATGATATCCCGATCTTAAGTCAATCTTTGAAAATAACTATGCCCCCTGTAACTAGTCAAACAGGTCATCAATACATGGCAAAGGGTATTTATTTTTCACTGTTACCTTGTTGAGCTCTCGGTAATCAATGCATAATCGGAGAGAGCCATCCTTCTTTTTAACAAAAAGTACCGGTGCACCCCATGGGGATGTACTTGGTCTGATAAACCCTTTATCCACCAATTCCTGCAACTGAATTTTCAATTCTTTCATTTCGGTGGTAGACATACAGTACGGATTTTAGAAATTGGTCTAATTCCCGGTATTACATCAATTGTGAATTCAATTTCTCTATCAGCAAGTTGGCCAGGTAATTCATCCAGAAACACATCAGGAAAATCTCTCACCACCGGTATATTGTCTAGAGTAATGCCAACCGTTGGTTCGGTTATTACACTACACAAATACCCTTGACAACCCTTATTTATTAGTTTTCGGCCTTTCATGGTAGATATGAGGTACGGTGGTGAGTCTACCCCTTTTCCCTCAAAATAAAATTCATCTTGCCCGAGAGGTCGAAATATTACTCATGTCGAGGCACAATCAGTAGTTGCATAGTATTTAGTTAGCCAATCCATACCCAAAACAACATTGAAATTTCCCATGTCTGAAGGTATTAAATCAGCATACAAAGTAGCATTCCCGAGAAATAATTTACATGCAATAAATACAATTGAACATAGCATGGATTCCCCCCCGTAGGTGATGCAACACATAGTATATAATTCAATGTTTCCATAGGTCTATTCAAAGTTTCAGTAAAGACCATAGAAATAAATGAGTGTGTAGACCCAGAATCAATTAAAGCATAAGCAGGTTTACCACAAACGGAGATTGTACCTGACACCACGGCCTCAGTATTTTGAGTGTCCCTCGGAATCAATGCAAAAACCCTTCATTGCCTTTGTTCATTCCTTGTGGTACGCAGTGTTGTGGCTGGTTTCGCTGTGGGTGTGGATCCAATTGAGCTTGTGGCACCTCGGTTGCAGTCGTGATTGTGCGCAATCTCTCACCATATGCCCTATCCTCCCACATTGGTAACAAGCCCCCATAGTGCGATAGCAATCACCCCAATGCTTCTTTCTACAAACGGTGCAAGTAGGTCCTGAGTTGCCACTTTGGGTTGACCCCGAATCACCGGAACCCCCAGACTTCAACTTCTTGCTCATTGACGTAGTTGCCTTATTAAAATTCTATTTTCTACCTTTCCATTCAAAGTTTTGCTTACGGTTGGCCACATTTCTTTCTGCTATTAGTGCCCTGTCAAGTACATCCACATATGTCGGCAATTCGAGTGGGGTGCAAAGCGAGCTAATTCTATAAATTGAGCCTCATATTCAACAATTGATTTATTTCCCTGCTTGAGTTCCATGAATTTAGCCGTCTTTCTATCCCGCACACATTGGGGAAAATATTTCTCGTAGAAGATTTCCAACAAATGAGCCCAAGTAACATCCTTATTATCATCTCGCACTAACATCCACCAACGTCTGGCATCATCTTCTAGGGTAAATGTCGCTAGTTGTAGTTTCTGAGCTTCGATACATGGGAATACTTCAAACAACTTTTCAATCCCCAAAGCCCAAGCCTCGGCCTTCAATGGTTCAATTCTACCATGAAGCACTGGTGGCTTCATCTTTTTAAACTCTCTAGTCAAAGCAATAGTACAGGTCTCCGGTTGACACCCCGAAACTGGAGGTGGCGCAGGCATTGGTGGTAGGGGTGGTGGTTGTTGTTGTTGTTACTGTTGTTGTTGTTGTTGTTGTTGTTGTTGTCTTATGGCCTCAGCCATATCATGCATCATTCATTCCAGTCTATCCAGTCTTGAGGAGAATGCCTCCTCTAGCTCATCACCCCTTGTCCTCACCATTTTCTATATAAAATTTGTAGTATAATAAACACAACAAATAAAATATGTTCACATGTACAAATTCAGAACATGTAATGATACAATTTATCCGACTCTAATATGTAATTTCACATGAATGCAATCCTGAATTCTCTTATAGACTCTCTATAGCTCAATGGACGAGTGAGTGAGATATAACTCGTGCTCTAATACCACTCTAGTAGGACCTAAACCCGCCCCTATAGGTTTAGCGTCATGAACGGCCAGTAATCATAGATTACCTACGGTCTCCATACAAATAAACTTTTAATATAAAGTACGGGGCTTAGCGGAAGTCTAAAATGTTATAGAATTCATCCATTAAGCCGTGCATATATGAGGAGAGCAAATATGTTAAGCAAGGTTTTGTTTCAAGTTACACCAAACATAAGTACAAATTCATATCTTACAAAAATACAACCCCAACTATGTACAAATACAAAACCATTATACCACACAAAAGGGGTTCGACAAGCATGGCTCCACCCAAGCCTGATTACTTCACTTGGAAGCTGCACAAAAGGTGACCCGGGTAGAGTCGAGGCTATCTAACTCTGATGTTCAGTTTGCCCACCTAAAATTACATATATAAATAAATAGTGAGGTAGAGCCCAATGAGTAATCACAGAATAAAGAGGTTAAATGAATGAATTTCGACAACATTACAAATGTCAATCTTAACATCAATACCCATTTCAAACCAACATGTAGTACATTCGATAGAGTAACAATGTTGTTATAACAATAGGACCTCAAGGGTCAATCATTGTATCATAGCCGATGCGACCATGAAGGTTTAATAGTAAAGATTTCTATATTACAATTATCCAGTGGGCCACGGTATTGTTTCCCCCGGGCGAGGGTCAATGAGCCGTGGTATTAATCTCCCCCAGGCAAGGGTTAATGGGCCATGGTATTAATCTCCCCCAGGCAAGGGTCAATGGGCCATGGTATTAATCTCCCCCAGGCAAGGGTCATTGGGCCATGGTATTAATCTCCCCCAGGCAAGGGTCAATGGGCCATGGTATTAATCTCCCCCAGGCAAGGGTTAATAATCATTGAGTCATGAATACATTTTCAAAGGGAACTTCATTCATTTATAAGAAACCAGAGTTTCAATAAACCATTCGATGAAGAATAGCAGTTTTGGTAAATCATCATAACATTTCAATAACCCAATCATATATCAATTTCGATAATAGTAACAGTTTCGAAAATAAATATAATTTGAACATATCTTTATAAAGTTATTACTCACAGTGGTTTGTGGTGACACTAAGCCTCGAACATCCACCAAAACAAAACACATAGCAAGGTACAAATGAAACTCCATTTCACCTTAATTCAATCTTCTTTATGTGTTTTTGACTTATTGTATGGTTATAGGAGTCCAAATGGTGCCTAAGAATACTTGGAGTGGCGTGAGAATGCAAAAATGCACTTCAAAGAGTTGGTAAAATTTTGCTAAAAACAGGGTCTCTGCTCGAGCGCAACTTCCTATGCTCGAGCGAGGGTTCAAAAAGAAAGGTGGTCGCTCGAGCATAACTTCTGTCGCTCAAGCGGTCTGTAAAAGTACTGGTTACATGAAATTCCCGCTCGATTGTCGCTCGAGCAGAAGACTGAGAAAAAGGGTCCTTGCTCGAGCGCCACATTGGTCGCTCGAGTGACCTGTAAAATTTCAGAAACTTCTGGGAGCTCGATTTTCACGCTCGAGCGTGGCTTTCCTCGCTCGAGCAGACAGCACGAATTTCGAAATTTCCAGAACAGTTGTTTGAAGTTCAATCACAGTATTCAAGGCTTCAAATCTTGTGTTTTTGGTATAAAAACATGGAGAATCACTATATAACATAAAAATACTTCCAGTTGAAACCATTTATTCAAAATCATGGCAAATTCTCAACCATTAATTTCAATTTCAAGTTATGAAATAATGTTTAATTCAAATTGAGTGTATATCTCCTCAAAACATATTCAAAACATAATCAAGTGACATGAGAGGCATGAAAACATGAAGGATTCTCCAAAATGAGGTATAATTGTGCCATGCATATATGAGTTTCATGAATTCCAACTCAAAATATGCATGCATGTAAGCAATTCAACTCTATTCTTCCATTTTTATGATATTCATAGCTTCTTTCCTTCAATAACATGGCAATGAGTTCAAAAATGAGAGGAATCCAACTACTATATGCCATATCTACATGAATTAGTGATGAATGCCATATCTAGTGTTGAATTCAAGTGTATTATGGCTCCAATCTTTGAATCTTCCACTAATTCTCTACAAATCTCCTCTTCCTCTCTCTAAATGTTGAACTCTCCTCTCCTCTCTCTCAATTCTCAGCTGAGTGTGTATATAAAATCACCTCATAAGCTATTTGAAGCTATTTATATGATGTGATTAAGTTAGCCTAATCAAATATGGTTAGGATTAACTAATTAGGCTTAACTCTAACTAATTCAATTAGTTTATTCCAATTATTTTGATCCAAATCAACTATCAATTAAAGTTGCCATAAAATTCTAAATATTCTAATTAGCCTATTGGGCTAGTCAATTTCGGTTCCTGAAGCCGTTTAGGCTTCCAATTTCCCACTCTAAGTTATCAATTTAAACAGATATTCCATATATCAACAGATAATTATAGAATTAAACATGTAATCACACAATCAAGCACGTAATCATACAATTAAACTTATTTAAATTATATAATGTACTAGTTTGGAGGTCAAGGTCATCACACTACCTAATATACCTCTCATATCTAACACCGAGAAGTGAAAGGAGAATCAAAGGGTGCAGCGGTAGTCCAGATCCAAGGCTTGTGTTCCTATCGTGGCAGAGCTCGTAACTGGTCAGCCTTTTGGCAATCTTTTCCAAGCAGTCCTCCGGCAAACCACTCAGGAAAAGCGGATGGCAAACACAGTAACTTAAGTGCACCGATGCAAATGCAAATGCAAAGAAACACATAAGTGTAAATAAAACAACATATTATGAGTTCGAGTCAAGTTCTTTAAATCCCCAGCAGAGTCCCCAGAAACTGCAGGCTCTCCTTTTTCCGCGCCCCGCCTTTTGGAAAGGGTTTGAAAAGAAGGCCTCACAGTTCGGGCTCTCGCGGTTCTAAATCTAATTTCACAAAGTGCAATGTGAAATTGATCATCACCAAAGAGTCCAAATCCAGCAAATCTTTTTGGAAAATCGATTTTAAATCAAATAATGCTAAAATTGGATTGCTTTGCCAGATTACAGAGTCGCCACCAAAATATTTTGTTTTTGAGTAATTTAGGAAACCCTGACTCGTGCCAAAGGCCACGTGTTCGTCATCACCAAAGTTGCCTCGGCACGGGAACTTGGGTACAACGGGGGAAGGTCATGAGTTGAGCACCCCAGCTCGCTTGATCAAAAGATCGGCCTCTACTAGTCATGATATGTTTTTTTATAAACCTCATGTGTTCTTATTCCGGTTATTAGCTAACTTTACTATGTGACACGCACAAGTAAGTATAGACTAAAATCGCAAGAATTGGAACAATTCAACTCTTGTTTGCTTTCGAAAATGGTTTGAATTTGCCACCCTCAAGTGGGCTTAAAAATGCGGATTTGTCACCTCAAGTGGGCTTAAAACATGATTTTGCCACTTCGCAAAGTGGCCTTTAAAACGCACATTTGTTGAATCGTTCCAATTCAAGCAACAAACCTTCACCCACAACCATTCATGCAGTTTTGCATTTAAGCACATAACCTTATGGCAAGCATGCGAAATATGGCAACATGGTAATCACACTCATGTAAGTATGCTAAAGGATAAAGACTTACCGAGTACTCCAAACCAAAACAGAAATTAGTTAGAAAGAATGCATGATCCTAACTATGCAAGATGCCTAATGCAATACGTGCAATAATGTAATTAAATAGGCTCGGCTACTTAATCATGGTACTTGCAACACTTTGATAACATGCTTGGAAACATGTATTCAAAGAAGATATTGAAATTACGATGTAGTTTGAATGATATGCCAAGCCTCGGTGCATGTAATACAAATGAATGGATGCAATCATGCAAGCATAAGGTATGCTAATTGAAAATGTCCCTAATCTAACCATCGGAAGCGGGTAAATAAAAGGGAGAAAGACGTGGGGTTGGAAGACATGCATATACGCACGCACACTTATTACAACATTATGCCCTCACGAAGGAGGGTCCGAAAGAACTAGCTACGCTAATTAAGATAAGCTAATTACAACACGAAACTAATTAACTATTCTAGTTAACTCATTATTACAAACTGAATTTAAGCTAATTAATTACAAATGAATTAGTTAACTAAATAATTATAGCACTTGTATGAATGAATTAGCTATGACTAACTAATTAAACAAAGCGAGTAAACAGCCTCGAGGGCGAGGGAGGCATGCATGCTCGGTTGGTTTCCCCCTAAAAATCTACCACCTTGCCATTGGACACCTCTGTTTGCACTTGCTTGAACACCAACAGTGCTGCCAATTTCTAGAACACCTCTGCTCCAACTCAAGAACACACTTGTGCAAAATTTCATTTCTGGCCGGTCGGCTGCTACTGGTGGCCAGTCAGCCACTACTGGTGGCCGGTCGGCCACCTCTTTCCTGAACTTCTCTTTTTTGCTTTGAAGCATAGCACAAAACAGCCACAATTTCAGGCTCAAACCTCCTTGCAAAGCTCAAACTAGGCTCCAAGGGACCTTAGCCCCAAGGTGGTCAAGTTTGTTTAAAGGTTAGTGTGCAAAAGTATAGATAAAACTAACTACCAAGCACAAAACAAGAAGAGAGAGAGAGAATTCTAGAGAGAGGGAGAATTTTGATCCAAATTTTCTAACCCCTCCAAATGGGAGAGAGCACCCCCTATATATAGAAAATTAAGGTTCAATATTGAAATCATCCTACAATACACATGTAGAGAGATGCACTGCAGTGAAAAACAGCTGGCACAACTGGCAAACAAATATCTGAAAAACAAGAAAAAGGGTCGTCGGCCATCACTAATGGCCGATCGGCCATCAATGTGGCTGACCGGCCACCACTGATGGCCGGCAAGCACAAGCCATGGCCGATAGGCTGTGGAGCTGGTCGACAGGCCACCCTTTCCTCCAGAGTTGAAACAACAAGCTCTTGGTCCACAACCAAGCACAAAACAGACAGGTTTAGAGGCTCAAAGGCAAGGCGCTTGACCGAGAACTTCGGGCGCTCAAAACAAGCACAAGCATACAAAACCATCTAGTGTTCAAATGATGACATCCAAGTCTTGAGGACGGTCAGAAATGGGGTGTGTACAAGTTCCCAGAATGATACCCTGGCGTGATATTACCTGTCTAGAAAAATGGAAAATACCAAATGATGTTCTAGCAAGACCTATTGTACGTCAAACTCTCGACCATCTCATCTAGACACAAGGAGGAAATATGTACCTCCAATTTCGTCGTCCTTTGACTAGAAGTATGTCTAGTACTAGCTCCAGGTTTACATGATCTTATAGTGTAGATTTACCCAGCTCTTCTAGACAATCTACTTCAGAACCTTCAGAATCTATCCTACAAGGTATGCCTTCTAGACCACCCAGTGAACCACAACCAGAATAATTCAGGACATTCATATTTCTAAAAAGCAAATACCCCATGAAGTGTATAACACCAGTAGGTTGTCGTATGATAGGGAAAGCCCTATGGCCAATGACATGAATTTTTAGATTTTATGGGTTTTACACTAGAAAGTGAAACCCGTCGTCTTATCAACCAGGAATTCATGCAACGTAAATGCCAAGAATTTCTAAGATGGTACTTTAGCTATCACAATTCTCAATAGCTTGAGCAATTAAAAAACCAGAATTACTTTCATCTACAAAGACAACAGAAAATCATTCCTTTTCTTGAGTGGTATTTTGAATTTGTCATTGTCATAGACCTTTTTTCTAGAACCACAACTTAATGTCTTAGATAATTTAAGACTTAGCTTACAACTGAAGGAAAAGTATCAAATCGATACATTCTCCACCACAGTCTTTAGAGCTAGTACATAGCTTAGCTTTTTGTTCTAGTGCTCCGTTGGTTATTATCGTTTTTGTCAAACCAACCGATACTTCAGAAAAAAAAAAAAAGGGATCTGGTGAAGGTCACTGACCATACTCCTCTTATTAAATAGAATAATTATACTAACCTTCACCTTCAAACTATAGGAAAACAACTAACTAGAATTGAAGAATCAATTACTGAATTAGTTGGCTATCAAAAACTAGTTCTTCCAGTTCTAGACTAAAAAAAGATATTCAACTAGTTAATATCAAACGACCTTTAGAGGTTTCAAACTTTAAACTTAAACCTCCTAAACAGCATGATGCTATTGTCAATAAAATAAAAAACATTTCAATAGGATCTTCCAATCAACAGTTAATGTGATTTCTCAGCAACAGCCTAATACTCCATTAGACAGTGAAGAAGATAAGGACATTATGGCATCACAAATCTTTGAAATTCAGAATAGTTTCCAAGAAATGCAATCTGCCAACAAGACTTATTGCCCTCAACAAACCACTCGTATGTCCTCAACCAGACCAAGTAGATATTGCTATTCTAGACCTACTCCCAAGGATATACTTTATGAAGAAGTTTTTCTTCACACTCAAAAATCCTATCATGGGAAGACCATTTATAAGTGGAACATATATGGTAAATCAAAATACCAAAATTTTGAGACTATCCGTCATATATTTATGTACGGTACTATTTCTAAACTAAATGATAATATAAATGGCCAAATAGCACGGTACATTGTGAATGGTTTTACCGGCATTCTTAAAGGATAGTGGGACAATGTCCTCACACCTACTCAGCAGAATAAAATCATCAACTCTGTTAAAATAGAAATAGATCCAATTACTGGTACCAATAGAAATAGGAAAGATGTTCTCTATACCCTAACCCAGACTATGCTTTGTCACTTTGTCGAACCTGAAGTCGCTAATAGTTGTTGAGGTTGTGAACTTCTCCAGAACTTAAGATGTCCATCTTTAACCAATTTCCAATGGTATAAAGATGTTTTTCTATTGAAAGTTATGCGACGAGCTGATGCTAATAGTGACCATTGGAAGGCCAAATTTATCGATGGCCTCCCTGTAGACGTCCCGGAACGTCCCGGGAGAAATCCCGTTTTGTTCATTGGGCTCACTATAGTTCAGGACTCAGTGTCATGGTCCTGTATCTAATCTCGCAGAGTGCAATACAAGAACGATGAATCATCAAAGAGTCCAAATCTGGCAAATCGTTTTTGAAAAATAGATTTTTAGAAAGAAGTGCCAAACATGGACTGCTTTGCCAGATACAGAGTCGCCATCTAAATATTTATTTTGGGGGAATTCAGGAAACCCTGACTCGTTGCCTAAGGCCACGTGTCCGTCATCACCAAAGTTGCCTCAGCTCGGGAACTTGGGTACGATTGGGGAAGGTCACTTCGTGAGCACCCCCGCTCACTCGATCAAAGATCGGCCTCTACTAATCATGATATCGAGTTTTGAAAACATTATGTGCTCTTATCCCGGTTATTAGCCTAGAATTACTACGTGATACGCGCAGCATACAAGTACAGACTGAATCACCTGAGTTGGAACAAAACATTTCATGTTTGTTTTTTAAAGCGGTTTGCTACTCGCAAGTAGGCTAAAATGCGGATTTTGCCACCCTCAAGTGGGCTTAGAAAACATGGTGATTTGCCACTATCTAGTGGGCTTAAAACTTGCAATCAATGAATTGTTCCAATTCAGATAATCCAACCTCCACCCACAGGCATTCAGGCAGTTATATCACATAAGCACATAGCCTCATCGTAAGCATGCTATCATGGCAATCACTCACACGCATGCAAGGATGGTAAAGCATAAATACTTACCGAGTACTCCAAGCCAAAGAAAGAAGATAATTAGAAAACATGCATGAATCCTAACGATGCTGAAATGCCTAATGCAACACATGCAAAAATGCAACTAAGATAAGCTCGGCTATTCTAAAATGGCATATAAAATGCAACAACTGATACACGTATTCAACTCAGAATTGAAATACAGTGCAGTTAGTATGATGCGTCGAGCCTGGTGCATGCAATATAGATGAATGAATGCAAACATGCGAACATATAGATGCTAATTGAAACATGCCCTAAAACTAACCATCATAAGCTGGTAAATAAAAGGGAGAAAGACGTGGGGTTGGAAGATATACATCACACACACGCACACTTATTAGAACATTGCCCTCTCTCGGAGGGTCCGAATAAATAATACAGAACCGAAATGAATAACAGCCACAACTAATTATTATACAACACTAGCTAATTAACAAATTAACTAAGAAAGCGAGTAAACTAGCATGCAATGCTACATGAGGTAGATTGCCTCAGTTCTGTTCAGAATGATGAAGGATGCATGCAAGCTCGAGTTGCCTTGTTGGGAAATCCATCACGATGACCCGATTTGCCTTTGTTTGCAACTGGTTCCAGAACACTGCACAAAGCTCCAAAAGGCTGGTGACCTGTTTTTGCTGCTGATTTCCAGTTTGCTGCAACAGAGAGCGAGAAAGGGGCATGGCAAAGTATTTTCAACAAATGTATGCATGACCACTCTCCCCGTCATTGCATAGGCTCTAGGGAATGTGATCCTCGATCCTCGTACCACCAATCACGCATCTCGATGCACGATGGCCGAGGAGTCGGGTTGCACGACTCGATGTAAAATGAATACACATATAAACACAACAAGGCCTAAACTCCATCATGGGTAATCTGGAGTGTCAGCGACCGAGAATCGAGGCATGTTTCGTCACTCGGAGTACGAAACGTCCCTCGTTTCCCGTGTTTGGACTAAACCCTATTCCAAACACAATGCAATACACATGGAATGCATGAATGCGACTCTAACATGCAACCTAAACATAATGCCACTAAATGATGCAAACACGCTACTAGCACACAATGCTATGGAATAATCAATGGCATACTCAATGCATACGAAAACTAGACTGCATACGCAATACACACATAGAGACTAACAATGAAATGATGAAGGCATACACAATGCAATGGTCAATCATGCAACAACATGGACTAAATGGCATATACAATGCAAGATGGACTTAAACCAAGATAGGTGAGCCTCAGCCACACCCAAATCAGTGGCCATTCATGGTGAAATTGAAGGCAAGAAAACTCATGCAAACATGCCCAATGCAAGGGACCGATCCTAAAGCACCAAATGCAACTTTATCAAAGCATGGCAAAGGTTGAAATATGGCATACAAACACACATTTTCCAGCTCTGAAACATGATGCACCATGGTCCCGAATCATGCAAATATGTCACCCAATGCATGCTAGATGGCCCGAATATCGAAACTAGTGAAGCGGATTACACTAGAGGTACACAAAGCAATGCACAAATGACAAAACCGACCCCAAACAGACCCTAGGCAGGTCCAAGACAGTAGGGAAATGGCCTAAAATGATGGCTCAACATGCATAGAAATGAGGCTCACGCAATGGTCCGAAAACGAGGCATTTATGCACAACTCTCAAACACATTTAAAGAGTGGAAAATATGAGAATATGGCATTCATATAAGCTCTGAAATATGATAGACAATGGCCCTAAAACATGAAAACACCTCAATATATGCATGCCATAGACCTCAAAACTCAAAGCTAGGCATGGATATTGAACTACAAGCTTGCAAAACAGGCATCATTCGACCATGAGACCCAAAAACAGAGCTAAGGTAGTCCAAAACATGCACAAGATTTGTTTAAGGCATGGCCAAAAAAGTGCTAGAATCAAGGGCCAACATAGCATGCAACACAAGCTAGTAAAGAGGATTTGCACTACAAGTATATGAGGCAATCAAGTAGCCACCAAACCAGAAAAATTCAGAAGTATGACATGCCAAATAAACCCCAAAAACCTACTGAAACATGGTCTACACATGCAAGAATGATAGGCTCCTTTGATGGGCTATAAAGAGGGTTGTTCTACACATGCATGATGGACACCCACAATGGCAAAACCACCTTTGGAAAGAGGTTATGAAGGCCCTAAAACTCACTAAAAAGGGCCTAAAATGAGGCTAGGAAGCATACAAGTAAAGGCTCCTTTGAAAGGCCATGAAGAGGGTTACTCTACACATGCAAGAGAGACACTTTATATGGCAAAACTACCTCTGGACAGAGTTCATGTAGGTCATAAAACTCACAAATAATGGCCTGAAACATGGCTTGAAAACATGCAAATCGGGGCTCCCTTATAAGGCCAAGAAAGTTAGTAAACAAGACAAGGGGTGAGAGGGTCACCCCTCTCTGATTTTGATGCTCAAAAACACATAATAACTACTGAAAATCTGCTGGATTTCAGTGGTCAAAAGGGCCAACAAATCTCAACACAAAGGCCCTAAGGCATAGCTCAAAACAAGATGGAATGAAGCATGCAAGGGGGTAGATGACCCCCAACAAAAGAAAGACCTCAAACAAACATGTTAAGAAACTCAAAATAAGACTTTTTTCAGTTTATGACAAAGCCCAAATATGCTCACAAATGGAGCTAAGATATGAAGCAAAATAATGTCAAAAAGAGGGAAAGAAGTGTTACCCTTGAACCTCAGCAACTCTAGCAGCTTTGAGACCGAAAACTCAGACCTTAGGACCTCTCAAGACCTTCCAAGAAGCTTAGGTTGGTATTGGAGATGTTAGGCTAAGAGGTGTAGTGGAAATGGGCCAAGAACAAAGGTCTTTGGAGCTTGAAATAGAGAGATATAGGGAAAGGTGTATGTATGCCTCAAACCAGGTTCTGAACCCTTACTAATGAGGGAGAGGGTCTCTCTTCTAGCCAAAGAGGTCTAAAGCTTCTCTTGGAAGCTTGGAAGCAAGATTAAACATCCTCCATACACGTGTATGGAGGATGCAGCAAATGCCTCCCAGCTGGCACAGCTGGAAGCAACTCAGGAAGACAAAACAGGAGGGAGTAGGCCGACCAGTTCAAGTGGTCGGCCGACCAGGCCAGGTGGTCAGCCAGCCACTTTTTGTGGTCGGCAGCCCATATTGGTGGTCTCCCAGGTGAATACAACTCAATGGTGATATGGGAGACCAGTAATTGTGGCCCAAAAGTGAGGGAGACCAGTTTCCTGACAAGAAAACTGGCTTGAGGAGAGAGAAAAGTAGTCTCCAAGGAGAAAGCTGGTCTCCAAGGGTAATTGGTGGTCTCTACACTGAAACAAAGCCAGTGGTATGGTGGGAGACCAGTAAATGTGGCTCAAAAGTGAGGGAGACCGGCTCACTAATAAGAAAATCGGGCGGCGAAGAGAAAGGTGGTCTCCAAGAAGAAAAGGTGGTCTCCTACCCTTGTACCACCTTCCTAACAATGAAAATAGGGTCCATGCCAAAAATGAACCCACACCGATGCAAAACGAGGCTTCGGGGGTCAAAACGCGCAGCCGGGTACCCCGAAAACTGACTATCAAGCACTGGAAGTGGCGTGCGACAACGACGGTGGTCTCCCGGGCCACAGTGTCCCTCTAGGGAGAGGAAACAAGGTGTGTGCCAAAAATCGGAGCAAACGGAGAAAGTTAAGCAGTCTCGAACCGAGGCGCACGACCGACGACTCCAAAAATTGGAAACTGGTCTCCAAACGGGAACAATGGCTTACGACCACGAAACGTAGCCTACGGCCATTGAGATATGGTCTTTGAGACCTGTCCCTCCCTTTGGGAAGGGAAAACAGAGAAAACAGGACCCGGTTCACAAACCGAGGCAAAGCACAAAAGAGTCTCGAAGTCCGGAGGCAAGGCTCTCAGCCGAGACTCTGAAACCTCAGAACGAGCACAACATGCGCAATCACCAAGCGCTCAATTGATGACGTCTGAGTCTTAAGGTCGGTCAAAAATGGGGTCTCTACACTCTCCAATCTCTTTGTAGAGAAAATTAGGAAAAAACTCAGGGATCGTCACAATGGTATGACCATTCCTTCTAACCAGTAGACTTACGGCCAACTTATCAGTCTTATCATTGAAGAAGGTCTATCTTTGTGTCATGACCTCAAACTCCAGTATCTTATGAAAAAACAAAATCTTACAGGAAAAAAGGAACTGGGTGAGTTTTGCAACAAATTCGCTTATGATACCAAAATCCAGTACCCTTCTACGTTCAAGAGACCCAGGCAGATTAGGCCTTACAAAAAAATCTTCCAAAAAACCTACTATAAGAAGTACAAGGGTTCTTCAACTAAGCCCACTTACCAACAAAAGCCTAAAACATATTATAAAGGCAAACAACAATCTAGTTCTCAATCTAAAAATGATAAATCTACAGCAACTTGCTGCAAGTGTGGCAAAATCGGACACTATGCCAATTAGTGTGCATACCAAACCAAAACTCAAAGAGCTTTCTTTATATGAAGGTCATAAACAACAGTTATACAAGTCTTTGCTTCATTCTTCTGATTCTGACTCTGACTCTGCTCCTGTAGATGAGCTTGCTGAGCTATATTCTGCATTTGAGTTCGATGACTCTCCGGATGATATTCAGTGTCCCTGTACAACCAGTCATCTGAATCCAATAACAAAATCTAATTATTGAAAGCCATCATTGAAATGAATGGCCGCAACATTAGAGGCCCAAGTATCAACGTTTTAACAAATAATCAGAAATCTACTTTAGATTTAATTGACCAAGTTAAGGATCCAGGAATTAAATTAAAACTTTCAGAAGTTTGTTATCAAAACCAAAAATCAGAAGAAGTTCTCCCTATAGAACATTACAGTGTGCAAGAGATTATGAATTGTATGAGATTGTCTTCCTCTAAAGAAAAACCACTGACAATACAAGATCTCAAAATGGAAATTGATGTCCTGAAAATAGAAGTAAAAAATCTAAAATCTTCTAACCAAGCAATTAATTTATAAATCCTCAAAATTAACAATCAATTATCTCAAATACCTCAAAAGAATAAGGGTATAATTACAGGGAAAAACTCCGAAAAAGAAAGATGATTAGTATTTATTAGTAATGAATCAATTCACTTTTCCAGAAATGGTATATCAGAATTACTTTTATCATAAAACCCGACTTTATCTTTCGAGATGCTATAGCCCTAGTTGAAAGTGGAGCTGATATGAACTGTACCCAAGAAGGATTGGTTCTAACCCAGTATTTTGAGAAAACCACCCAGTCGCTCATCAGTGAAAGTGGTAACCAGATGAAAATTAAATACCAACTTCTAGAAGTTCTTATCTATAATCAAGGGATTTGTCTCCCTATTTCTTTTGTTCTTATCTGAAACAAATCCCAAACAATTTTATTTTAGGGACTTCTTTCTTATGTCTGTTGATGCCAATAGACAAGATTGATTTAGTAACTATCCATACCACTATTAGTAACTAAACCCTTGTCTTTGAATTTATTACAGAACCCTCTACTAAAGAACTAGACCAAATCAAGGATCAAGTTAATCTTAAAGAAAAACAGATATATTTTCTCCAGAAAGAAATTATTTTCTTAAGTATTAATCAAAAACTACAACAACCTTCCTTCTAGAATAAAATTTAAATCATTGAAAAAGAATTTCAGTCAGAAGTCTGCAACGATATTCCCAGTGCTTTTTAGAATCGTAAGAGGAACATAGTTTATCTCCTGTCTGAACTAGACTTTGATGAGCGTCATATTCCTACCAAAGCTCGACCAGTCAAATGAATAAAGAATACTTAAAACTCTGCCAAATAGATATTGAAAATCTTCTTGAGAAGAAGTTAATCAGAAAGAGCTACTCCCGTAGTTGTAGAACATTGTATGTAAACAAAAATGCAAAATAAGAAAAAGGTGTACCAAGATTGGTTATTAATTATAAACCTCTTAATGATGCCTTAAAACGGATCAGTTATCCTTTCCATAATAAAAAAAGATCTTTCAGATCATCTCCAAGATGCTGTCATATTTTATAAGTTTTACATGAAATTCGAGCATTGGCAAATAGTTGAGAATGATCGATATAAAACTACTTTTGCAGTACCTTTGGGGCATTTTGAATGGAATGTTCTGCCATTTGGTTTAAAAATTCACCTTTTGAATTCTAGAATATTATGAATGATATTTTTAATCTATAAACAGAATTTACAATTTGTTGTATAGATGTTCTTTTAATGTTTTCATCTTCTATTGAGCAGCATATTAAACATCTTCATATTTTTAAGAATATTGTTTCCAGAAATGGTTTGGTGATTTCTAAATGAAAAATGAAACTTTTTCAAACAACAGTTCACTTTCTTGGCCATAATATTCATAATGATACTATTATCCCGATTGATCGTAGTATTGAATTTGCACCTAAATTTCCAAATGAAATTAAAGATAAAACTCAACTCCAGCGATTTCTTGGTAGTTTAAATTATATTGCAGACATTTGCCACAAGAAGTAACCATTCTTAATTCCAGATTACGAAAAAAGATCCAGAACCTTGGACTGAAGCACATACTATAGTCGTTTAGAGAATTAAGCTTCAAGCTAAGCAACTTCCTTGTCTTGCTTTAGAAAATCCAGCATGGAAAAAGATAGTGGAAAAAATGCCTCTGATATAGGATATGGAGGTATCCTTAAACAGTTAAATCCAAATACAACCAAAGAAGAACTTTTAAGGTTTACCTCTGGTGCCTGGAAAAATACATCTTTAAATTGTTCAACAATTAAGAAAGAATGTTTTTCCATTGTTAAATGTGTTCTTAAATTCACAGATGATTTATTAAATCAACATTTTTTAATAAGAGTTTATTGTAGTTCGGAAAAGGCAGCCTTAACAAAGGATGTCAAAAACTTAGCCCATAAACAAATATTCGCCACCTGGCAAAGCTTACCTTCTATATTTGGTTTTGATATTGAACATATTAAAGGAGTCTCTAACTCCTTACCAGATTATCTAACTAGAGAATATTTGCAGGGCTCATAGTAGCAGCCGTGGCAAAGGCCGAGGTAACTGCGACAAAGGTTGGGGACACTCGCCTTACTAGAAAAACATCCAAGATACCACTGAGTATCCATGGATTACAGTTAAACAGAAAGGCCAATCCAGTAAAACTCCTCAGGGAGAATCTAGTACTATGAAAGAAGCACTTCTTTCTAATCCAGAAAACACTTTTATACCAATACCTCTTACAGAGGAAACAATACTCATTATTGAGAAACAGGATGAATAACGGATAAGGGATCCAAGGGAAATTAAGAGGTCGTATCTTACCACTCAAGCCTTTCTACCTCATTTTGACTAGTATCGCTATGTGTTTGAGCAAATTCTCATTGTCTCTGCTTCAGTTGAATTTACCCACACCGGACAAATAGCCTTTTTCAATTTAGTAAGGCTATCATTAGAAATATCATGTCTATTTCTGCTTGGGGAATGCATGTGACGACCCCGACATGCATGCTATTTGGATATGATATTTTAGTGAGCATATTTGCATGATTATATGTTTAATTTGTGACTATCTGTTTGCTTATGGATCATCTGTTAAAATACCGACTAGGAAATCAAAATGGAAAACCCAAACGGATTCAGAAACCAAAATTGGCTAGTGCAATAGGCTAATTGGAATATTTAGGATCATGTGGCAAATTTGATTAAAATTTGATTCGGATCAAAATAATTAGAATAAATCAATTAAAACTAAACTGGATTAATTAGACGTAAGCTTAATTAATTAAACTTAGTTTCACTTAATTAGCCTAACCTAATCAAGCCTACATACATGTAATATAAGCTTAGGAACTCTTTTTTTTTTTTTTTTCTTCTACATCCTTGAGCTGAAATTGTAGAGAGACTTTAGAGCTTAACTACTTTGGAGAGAGAAGAAGAAGGATTGTGAAGTATGGGGGGAGATTTAAGAGAATTAAGCTACTACACCTTCAATTCAATCTCTAGGTATGGAATTTAACCATAATTCTTGCAAATAGTTCATGTAGGTGTTGGATTCATGTGATAATAAGAGTAATTTCTATGTAATTGACAAGTAGATGGAAGAAATGAACTAAATTGGGACATACGTGCATAATTCATCATCTTTAAGTTGATTTTCACGAAAATCGTTTCATGCATGAAGTTATACTTCCTATTTTTTAAGTCTCTTCATGATTTTACACTCCTTATCTGATATGATCATACTTTGAAAGGAAAAATGTTGAATTTATTACATGCATGACAAAACTATTGAGTTTTGGTTTTGATTTGGAAAATTGATGGAGATTTGGGACTATGATTTGAAGATAATCATATATCTATGAGTTATAAAGTGTTTTTACATATCTCTACTAGTTATTAAAGTTTTGGTTATAAAAGTTACGTTTTTGAACTTCAAATGCAATTCTAAAAAACCCAAAAATCGTCTACTTTGCTCAAGCCATAAATTTGTTGCTTGAGTGCACTTTGCATGCTCCCAGTATTTTTGTAGACATTTGTGATTGGCTCGAGTGACCAAGTGATATCTCGAGCCTACTTTAACCCCATCCAGCACTTTTGCAGACAGACCACAATGCTTAAGCAACCAGAGGTGCCCTCGAGCAAATTGCCCTATTTTTAGCATTTTTGAAACGCACTTCCATATGCATGCTTTCATCTTCATGCTCTTATAGACAACCTTGGACATTGTTTAGACATTCTTGAAACACATTAAAAGAGGATTATATTAAGTAGAACATTTGCTTGGAACATGTGTTTCAATGTGTGCTTTGTTATGTGTGTTGTGTAGGTGGATGCCCGAGGCTTAATATCGGTACAACTCACTGTGAGTAATGTCTTTATAAAGCTATGTTCAAAAGGTATTTTGAACTGGTTAAGAATGGTATTTTGATTATTGTTTTGTTATCTATGAATAAATGTCTTTCAAATTGTAATCTTGGCATCCTTTAGTAAGGCCCTCGCTTGAAGGAAATAATACCATGGCCGATCGATCAATAGGCCCTCGCTTGGGGAAATAATACAATGGCGCATCAATCAATAATACCATGGCCCATTGGATTAATTGAAACACATAGATCTATGATGTTAGACCTTAATGGACCACATTAAATTATGGATTATTGATTGGCTCGTTGGGGTCCCATTGGATTGACCCTAGTGGTCCTCTTGGCTTCGGGATGTTGTGACATTGTTACTCTATTGGATCTACCACATATAATGATTAAATGATTATTGTTATCACATGGTATTGTTATAATTGGACATATGATTATTAATCGAAATGTTTTGATTTTTGAAATGGACTATTTTGGGAAAATGAAAGATATGTTTCAACTCAAGTTGGACTTCATTCATTTAAACCTTTATATTGATATTACTCACTGGGCTCCAACTCACCCCTCTCCCTTATATATATGTAGGTAAGAAAGTGGAACATCAAGTCTAAGGTAACCTTGGAGTCTACCCCTGTAAAGCCATTTTTTAATTGCCTCCGTGATGGGGCGTGCTTGGACCCGAGAGGAGTCAAACTTTGTCAACCCTTCCTTTTGTTTTGTTTACTTTTTTTATTTTGGAACTTGTTATGGATGAATGTTGTATAAGATGTCTATCTTTGGTGTAATGTATATAAGCATGTATGAAGTTTAAAGTTTTAATAAAATGAATTTGGCATGTATGCACTGCTCAATGTACTTTGTTATATTTCATTATTGCTTCCACTAAGCCCCGTTATTATATTATTATTGATTTTGTCATTGAGGTCGAAGGTAATCCGGGATTACTAGTCGGTCATGACCTAAACCTCTAGGGGCGGGTTCAAGTCGTGATAGAGTGGTATCGAAGGGAGGTTATATCTCACTCACTTGTCCATTGAGCAATAAGGTGTCTAGAAAAGACTTATGGATTGCACTCATATGCATTTGAATATCAGAATGAGATAACTTTTGCAATTGCGTATGTGAAGATATGTACATATACAGTAGCTTTTATAATACAAGGTGCATATAGATAATAGTGAGAACAAAAGGGCATGAATTGAAGGAATCCACCAACTCCCAACTTGATCAAATGGAAAGAATGATGCATGATATGGCCGAAAGCTTAAGACAACAACAACAATGGCAGCAATAACAACCACCACTTCCACCTCCAATGCCCATACCACCACCAGTACAGGACCATCAATCAGATGACCGAACCATTGCCCTCACCAAGGAATTCAAAAAGATGAAATCACCTTTATTTCATGGAGGAGTAGACCTGCTCAAGGTTGAAGCTTGGGTCTTGGGGATCAAGAAGTTATTTGAGGTGTTTCCATGTACCGATACGCAAAAAGTCCTGTTAGTCGCATTTACTTTAGAGGATGAAGCAAGAAGATGGTGGATGTTAATTCGTGGCGATAATAAAGAAATTGGCTGGGCTCAATCCTTGAAATCTTTTATAAGAAGTATTTCCCACAATGTATCTGGGATAGAAAGGTATCCGAGTTTGAGCAACTAAAGCAAGGGAACAAGATAGTGGCTGAATACGAAGCCCAATTTACAGAGTTGGCACGTTTTGCACCATATATGGTTGACATAGATTACAAAAAGGTTAGGACGTTTGAGGAAGGTCTTCATGATTCAATCCTAGATAGAACTAACGTACTTAAATTACCAAAGTATGTTGATGCATTGGACAAAGCACTGATGTCAGAAGCAACCATCACAACCAAAATTTCAAATGGAGAGGTAAAAGACAAAACTTCAAAGCAAATAAGGAAACAATGTCCTCGATGAACAAGAAATCAAAATCACAAACTTCCTATAATTCAAGTTCAAATCATAGTAGCAATTCAGTACCCACTTGCACTGTATATGGAAAGAAGCATCGAGATGTTTGTTACCATACCACAAGAGCGTGCTATCAGTGTGGGAAAGTTGGTCACATGGCAAGAAATTGTACACAACCACAACAAGGCAATAATCGGGGGATACAAGTTTAACCGGGTTAGCCCCAACAATGAAATCAAATGCAACACCTACTGTAACAAGAAATGATTTAAGGCAAGGAAGAGTCTTCGCACTCATTCTAGGGGATACTCAGAGCACAGCGGCTATGGTTTCAGGTTCACTTTTTTGTTTGTGGCCAAGCTGTATATATATTGATTGATTTAGGTTCCACACACTCTATTGTTTCTATGGTATTTATCGGTAAATTGAATAGACCAACGGAATCCTTAAGATACACATTATGCGTTGCCTCACCAATGGGGGAATCCATGTTGTGTTCATATGTTTATTCTGCATTTGGATTATTACTTGGAAATGCCACCTTATATGTTGATTTGTTACCCCTTGATATGAAACACTTTGATGTTATTTGGATATGGACTAGCTATCTAAGTGTCATGCAACTACTGATTGTGCTTCTAAACAAGTGATATTTCGACCTTTGGGTTAGGATGAATTTTATTTTGAAGGTGAGGGTGTAGTTCCCCCACCATTCTTAATTTTTGAAATGAAAGCTCGTATATTGATTGACAAGGGATGTCAAGGGTATTTATGTAGCATATTGAATGTTCAAACTACAAATGCCGTCTTAGATAGTTGTAAAGGATTTTCCTGATGTGTTTCTGGAAAACTTGCCTTGATTGATTGATAGGAAAATTGAATTTGTGATTGACGTAATATTGGGTACTCAACCCATATCTAAAACTTCTTATCACATGTCAATTTCTAAAATGAAAGAATTGAAAATTCAATTACAAGAATTACTTGATAAGGGGTTCATTCGGCCAAGCACATCACCAGGGAGTGCACCTATATTATTTGTAAAGAAGAAAGATGGAACACTCCGATTGTGTATTGATTATCGGGAACTCAACAAGGTAACCGTTAAGAATAAATATCCTTTGCCCCAGATTGACAATTAGTTTGATCAGTCATAGAGGGCTCAGGTATTTTCAAAGATTGATTTGAGATCGGGATAGCATCAATCGAAGGTTAAAGTTGAAGATATTAACAAAATTGCCTTCCGAACTAGGTATAGACATTACAAATTTTTAGTCATGCCTTTTGGAGTCAGTAACGCACCTGCAGCTTTCATGGATTTGAAGAATAGAATCTTTTAACCTTTCTTGGATGACTTTGTTATTGTATTTATTGGTGACATTCTGATCTATTTGAGAAGTAAAGATGACCATGAACAATACTTAAGAATAATCCTCTAGACACTTAGGGAGAAACAATTGTATGGGAAATTTAAAAAGTGTGAAAATCTGGTTAGATGAAATTACATTTTCGGGGCATGTTATTAACAAAGATGGTATTTCAGTAGACCTGCAGAAAATTGAAGCAATTATAGATTGGCCTACTCCAGCTAACTAACAGAGGTCCGAAATTTTAACGGATTTGTGGGTTACTATCGGAGATTTATCAAAGATTTTTCAAATATTGTTGTACCGTTTACTCAACTAACCCAGAAGAGGGAACTGTTTGAGTGGACAGACCAAAGAGAATATGCATTTCAAGAGTTGAAAGCGAGACTAACCACAGCTCCAATCCTTACTTTATTGTGAAGTATTGAGGGATTTGTGATTTTAGTGATTCTTCTTACAAAGGTTTGGGTTATGTCTTAATATAGAATGGCAAGGTAATTGTTTACGCATCCTAGCAACTAAAACCACATAAGAAGAACTACCTGACGCATGATCTAGAACTTGCAACTGTTGTTTTTGCATTGAAAATCTAGCGCCATTACCTTTACGGGGCAAAATGTAAGGTATATACAAATCACAAGAGCTTGAAATATTTATTTACACACAAAGAGTTGAATATGCAACAAAGGAGATGGCTTGAATTGATCAAAGACTACGATTTGCAAATTCAGTACCATTCGGGAAAGGCCAATAGGTAGACTCGACTTCCTTCGCGCCCCCTTTCGGAGAGCTCGAATTGGTCCTACAGGTCGGACTCCTGTCACGGTTCTGAATCTAATCTCACAAAGTGCAATGTGAGATTGATAAACACCAAAGAGTCCAATTCGGCAAATCATTTTGGAAAATTGATTATAGATCAAATAATGCTAAAATTGGACTGCTTCGCCAGATTACAGAGTCACCACCTAAATATTTTCTTTTTGGGAAATTTAGGAAACCCTAACTCGTGCCAAAGGCCACGTGTCCGTGATCACCAAAGTTGCCTCAGCTCGAGAACTTGGGTACGGGAGGGGAAGGTCCTGAAATGAGCACCCCCGCTCGCCCGATAAAAGGATCGGCCTCTACTAGTCATGATATGTTGTTTTATAAAACCTACGTGCTCTTATCCGGTTATTAGCTAACTTTGCTATGTGACGCACACACAATCAAATATAGACTAAGTCGCAAGACTTGGAACAAATGAACTCATGTTTGTTTTCGAAAATGGTTTGAAGTTGCCACCCTCAAGTGGGCATAGAAATGCAGATTTGCCACCCTCAAGTGGGCTTAAAACATGATTTGCCACTTCGCAAAGTAGGCTTAAAACACACATTTGATGAATTGTTTCAATTCAAGCAACAAAGCCTTCATCCACAAGCATGCATGCAATTTATCAAGTAACCACATAGCCTCATGGCAAGCATGTTATCATGGCAACACTCATACTCATGCAAGTATGCTAAAGCGTAAAACTTACAGTGTACTCCAAGCCAAAACAAAAGCTAGTTAGAAATATGCATGATCCTAACTATGCAAAATGCCTAATGCAGCACATGCAATAATGCAATTAACAGGCTCGTCTATCTAAGATGGCATATGAATGCAACAATTTGAAAACATGCTTTGAAACACATATTCAAAGAAGATTTGAATTTGCATTGCGGCTTGAATGATGCGACGAACCTCGGTGCATGCAATACACATGAATGATGCAAACATGCAAGCATAAGGTATGCTAATCAAAACGTGACCCTAAACTAATCATCGAAAGTGGTTAAATAAAAGGGAGAAAGACGTGGGGTTTGAAGACTTGCACACACACACGCACGCTTATTACAACATTGCGCGCTCGCGAAGGAAGGTCCGAATAAATAAGCTAAGTTACACTAAGCTAAGCTAATTATTACAAAACAACTAATTAACTATTCTAGCTAATTAATTATTACAAACTGAATTGAATGATTAGCTATGCTAATTAACTAGTAAAGCAATTTAAACGGCCTCGAGAGACGAGGGATGCGTGCATGCTCGGTTGCTTCCTCTCAAAAATGCTCTTGCCTTGCCATCGGATGCATCTGTTTGCCCTCGTTTGATCTTGGAAAATTACACCAACTTCCAGACTGCCTCTGCTCCAACATGGGAACATACTGAGCAAAATTCACTGGTGGCCGGTCAGCCACAAAAAGTAGCTATCGGCCACCTCAACTGGCCGGTCGGCTAGTTAAGTGGCCGGTCGGCTACTGCAAGTGGCCAGTCAGCCACCCCCATTTTCTGGACTTTTGTTTTTGTTGCAACAGAGAGCAACAGAGGCAAAGCAATGCATTTTTCAAGAATTGTGTGTACTGCCACCCTCCTCATCATTTCTCAAGCTCAAAGGGGTATGGCACTTGACTCTCAAGCCATGAATCAAGCATTTTCAAAGCATGATGGCCAAAGAATCAAGCTTTTACAAGATTAAGGAATGCACAAATAAGACTCAAGGGACCACCACCCTATCTTGCATGATCAAGGGTGACGGCGCCCAAGAAACGTGACACGTTTCGTCACTTTGAGTATGAAACGTCCCACATTTCTTGTGTTTGGATTAACGTCCGATCCAAACACATGCAATGCAACACAACATGCTTAACTTGCTCAAGTTTTACTTGTCATGTTTTGTTTACTCATTTTAGATTACCGATTAGTCCTTTAACCGATTAAGTCCAAAGTGAAAGTCCTCTAATGGGAAGGATGGCCTAAGCCACAAGTGCCTTGAGCATGAAAGAGGCCTCATGTTGTTAGTTAGTAGAAACCCTCAAGAGAGGATTAAAACCATTAGGCATGAGAGCCTCAATTTCACACTCAAGCCAACAAGGGGCTCAAGGCCACTTTCAAAGCAAAGTGAAAGACATTTCAATGCTGATATGGCATGTAAAATGACACTAAATCATGCAAGCAACACATGCAAGACATGCTTGAGAGTCAAAAACATCAAAATTAGTGAGGATCACAACACTATAAGCATGCAACACAAAGCTCTATTGACCAAACCAGCTCTGGATAGAGTTAAAACATGCCAATACAATGGCTAAAACATGCTGAGATAGAAGCATAAAAGACAAGAAAAACATGCTCACAAGTTAGCTCGCAAACAAGACTCAAGACACAACTCTCAAAGGCAATGAACGAGTGAAATAAGTAAGAGTGTGACAGAGCTATATACACTGAAATCATATGTAAAATGATGCTACAACATGCAAACAACTCAAACATTTCATGCTAGAGGCCTCAAAACAATGTGCTAGTGAAGACCATTACACTATAGTCGTGCAATACAAGCCTCCAAGGACTTAACCAACCCAAAACAGAGTTAAAGTAGGCCGAAAAAGTAGCTAAAACAAGTTGAAGTTAAGCTAACAAAAGCTACAAAAACAGGCTAAACCATTAAGCATGCTAGATGAGTAAGCACAATTGCACTACAAGTACAAAAAGCAAGCAACAACTGCTCCAACCAACCCAAAACAAAGTTGAAACATGTAAAAACAGAGCCTAAAACATGCTTGAACTAAGCTAACACAGGCTACAAAATCAAGCTACCATGTAGTGCTAACTAGGCATGCAAAAAAGACTCAACGGGAGGCTAACCCGTCCATTTTTGGACATCAAAACATACTTTTTAGCACTGAAATAACTCTGAATTTTAGTGGTTTAAAGGCCCAAAATGTTTGATTTAAAGGTGGAAAGAAACGGCACAAAAGGCTTCACAAGCCAAAAAAAACAAAAAGAGAAGACAACCCCCTAACTCAACAAGACTTAGAGGACCATTTTGAAACCTTAAAAAACAGAGCTTTTTGTGGTTGAAAAACCAAGTCAAAACAGTGTAAAAAGATGGTCAATCAAACAACTAAAACAAAGCTTAAATGAGGTAAGCCTTATACATTTGAAGCACAACACTAGACAGCCACAATTCTGAGCTAAAACTAGCCTTAAGAACTCAAACTAAGCCTCAAAGAACCTCAGCTCCAAGATGAAGATGTTTGGTCAAGGGTCTTACTGCAAATGTGTAGAGAATTCTCACTTGCAAGCACAAAATAGGGAGAGAGAGAGAGAGAGAATTCTAGAGAGAGAGGGAGGAAATTTGCTCACAAAATTTTCTAACCTCTCAAAATAGGGGAGAGGCCTCCCCTTATATAGAAAATCAAGCCAAAGGCTTGCTTTCATCCCTCCATACACATGTATGGGGATGACCATCAGTAAACAACAACTGGCAGATAAATATCTGGAAAGGAGAAAACTGGCCGCCGGCCATCATTAGTGGCCGACCAGCCACCACTAGTGGCTGGCAGGCACAAGTCATGGTCGGCAGGCTAAGGGGATGGCCGATAGGTCACCCTCTCCTCCATAAGTGAAACAACAAGCTCTTGGCCCATAACCAAGCACAAAACAGACAAGATTAGAGGCTCCGAGGCAAGGCGCTCAGCCGAGACCTTCAAGCACTCAAAACGAACACGAGCGAGCACAATCATCGGGTGTTCAAATGATGCCGTCCAAGTCTTGAGGACGGTCAAAAATGGGGTGTCTAAAGTTGCTCAGAAGTCATAAAATGACGGGAGTGAATGTCAATGCCAAGAGACGACCCATTTTTGACAAGGCCGAAAAATTAGACAAACAAGCAATCAAAACAAAGAATGGTTGCGCCCACAGGCTGCCTACGTATCCCTTTACAAGGAGTCAAACCAGCGTAGTTCTGCGGCAAGATGCAAATGATATGCACAATGCAGAACATAACTTATGATCATGCAATGAGACTGTAACGAAACATCTAGATGCAAATGTTATGCAAAGAAATGCTATAGCAAACTAGTAAATAAGAAAATTATGCAATCTTAACTACGTATCACGCTAGAAAGGTAAAAAACCGCAACCGTTGAGCGCACCCGGGGCGGTAAACAAGATCCCAACGCGTGGCACACGCGGGAAGCGAGATGGTGCAAACCCAGGCACACATCCTAAGGTTCTGAACCACAGAGAGCAGCAATAACAAACGAAACACATCCAACTATTATGCAACCGAAACAAAGAGCGGTATAGGCATTGGAATTCCTCCAGATGCATTTAACCAAAGCGTCCTAACGCGCCGCGCGCGCGAGAGAAAAGAGAACGGTGCAAACACCAGAGGGTGGTATAAACATCATAAACGTCAGAGCACGTTCCAATGTTTCTAACCAAAGCAAGGAATAAGCGTCAGAATACGTTCCAAACGCTTCTAACCGGAGAGGCGGTATAAACATCGGGCACACATCCCAATGTTTCTAACCAAAACAAAGTGGTATAAGCGTCGGATACACGTCCCAAACGCTTCTAACTGGGGAGTGGTATAAACATCGGGCACACGTTCAAACACTTCTAACCAAAGGAGGTGGTATAAACATCGGGCACATAACCCAATGTTTCTAACCAACAAGGTGGTATAAGCGTCGGACACAGGTCCCAAACGCTTCTAACCGGGGAGTGGTATAAACATTGGGCACACGTCCCAATGTTTCTAACCAACAAGGTGGTATAAGCGTCGGACACATGTCCCAAATGCTTCTAGCCAAAGAAAGTCGTATAAGCATCGGGCACACATCCCAATGTGTCTAACCAAAACAAAGGTGGTATAAGCGTCGGACGGACGTCCCAAATGCTTCTAACCAAGGGGTGGTATAAACATTAGGCACACGTCCCAATGTTTCTAACCAAAACAAAGGTGGTATAAGCGTCGGACACACGTCCCAAACGCTTCTAACCAGGGGGTGGTATAAACATTGGGCACACGGCCCAATGTTTCTAACAAACAAGGGAGGTATAAGCATCGAACACACGTCCCAAACGCTTCTTACCGAGTAGTGGTATAAACATCGGGCACACGTCCCAATGTTTCTAACCAACAAGGTGGTATGAGCATCGGACACACGTCCCAAACGCTTCTAACCAAAGAAAGTGGTGTAAACATCGGGCACATGTCCCAATGTTTCTAACCAAAACAGGGTGTGGTGTAAGCACCGGGCATACTCGAATGCTTCTAACCAAAGAAGGTATGGTGTAAGCACATGGCATACTTGAATGCTTCTAACCAGAACAAGGTATGGTGTAAGCACCGGGCGTACCCGAATAATTCTAACCAAAACAAGGTGTGGTGTAAGCACCGGGTGTACCCGAATGCTTCTAACCAGAACAAGGTGTTCAAAGGACAAGAATGATCTTACCTGGAATTCCTGTGAATGAACCGTACATACAATATCGTCTAGTTGCACCGGCTTTGAATGAACCGTACAGACAATATCGTGCCTACACAAGAAAGAAACTTTGACAAGTACAATACAATAGGAATGCATGTTCTTTGCAAGACGAATAACCATGACACAATGCTTAGAGAGGCATGCTTCCTACATATCATGCGAGGAACAAAACAAAAGCATATTCTATTTAATGAAACATGGAGCATGTTCTATGCAACATCGAATGCATGTTCAATGCAACAGGTACGGACAATTTCTATGCAAATGTAAGGGCATGCATAATGCAATAAAACGTGACATGCATATTCTATGCAAACATGAGAACATGTGTAGCGCAATGCAATGTAGCATACACATTCTGTGCACAATAATCAATGCATATTCAATGCAACATCAATAACATGTTTGATGCAAAACACCGAATAAAGAAATGCGCGTCTTAACAAGACCGATTCAGTTGTAACCCCCAATTTACCTCTCGAAGGAGTTGCAACAAGTTAAAAGGATACACCTCATACGTGCTGAGCTTTACACACTGAAAACACAGTTCAGAGCTTCCACAGAGGCCGCTTCAGCTTAAAAAAGTACTTCCCTTGTACTTTCTTGAGGGATCAAGGCATAAAACAACAAAACAACATCCAAGAAGAGCATCAGAGGCCTTCCAGCCACTCTGGGAAGCCACCAGCCACCCATCGGCCACAAAATAATGCCATCGGCCACAAATGTGGCCGGTCGGCCAACACTGGTGGCAAGTGGGCCACCGATGACAGATTCGGGGCAATTATGGCATTTCACCACGGGTCTTTAAATATAGGGTTCCTAACCCTATTTCTTCACTTCTCCCTGGCCAAAAAACACTTCCCCCTTTCCTCTAGACCATTTTCCCCTTCCGATCCTCACTTTATATGTGTTTTTCGAACACCTCACAGTCGTTCGATTACAAACTCCGTTTTGAACCGATTAAAAAGTGAATTTGGTGCTTCCTTCTTGATTTCCATCACTCGAGGTTTGTTTCCCCTGAGTTACCATTGATTTCAGTGCCTTCTCCTGAGCCCTGACCTTTTCTTCCATTTTTCCTCCTTCGGAGTTGACCTTTTGTTGACTTTTGGCATTCCCGCTCATTTTCCACATTTTTTACCATTCTCTCATGCTTTCTCAAGATGGCGGACGACATCCCACACGATGAAACTCCTCAGGGATTAAGATGGATCCAGAGCTCGAGCCATTGCCACTCAGTATTTGGCCGTTCGACCCGGCGACGTACCATTCTGAGGTACACGTGCTACCTCCCAATAGCATCCGCCAGCTCAAGGGTTTGCGCGAGGTGCACCAGAGGACCTCTTGCCATGCGAGCCGAAGTCACATCTATCGCATGGCGCCTCCAAGGTATGCACTTTCTCCTTATTTTTCACAATGTAGATTGCATTTCTTGTATAGCTCACATTGCTTTTCATTTGTTCATCCCAAACACACTTATGCACTGTATTTCTTACACTGCCTTGCATCTGCTTGTCTTGAACATACCGTTGCACTATATTTCTTACACTGCCTTGCATCTGCTTGTCCTGCTTACAACAGGATTCACATGCCATTTGTGGATATGGGACCATCTCCGCGAGGGAGCCGTACATGGAGCTTCCCGACGCCGTCCACCATATCATCGACGAGGCCGGCTTCGGTGCATTTTGCATGGAGCTCTCACATCTCATTGCGTGCTGACCTCTACTGGCGCTTTAGTAGAGAGGTGGTAGGATACCACCAATTCCCTTCACTTCTCTATAACAGGGGAGATGGCGATGGCTTCCTTTGACTTCTCTATGCTCACCGGCATAGCAGTAGGGGTCATTCGATTCCTTACGACACAAATATGGGTGAGTGGGAGGCCGCTTAAATCTACCTAATGGGCATTCGCCCACCCATCTCCCGATTAGGGATGATGCGATATACTTGGCTCGCTGATAATTTCAGAGGGACGATGCGGACCACCCGCAAGGAGACCGAGTACTACGCCAGGGTCTTCCTCATGTTTCTGTTTGGCACTACTCTATTCACCGACCGGGCGAACACCATCAAACTCTACCTCATGAGCGCCTTGGTGGACCTGTCTCGCGTCCGATTCTATGGCTGGGGCAGCGCAGGCTTAACCACACTATATGGGTGCATGAGCTCCACCTTCCACCAGAGCGGGCATCTGCTAGGAGGCTACTGTAGGGCTTAGGAGGTACGCCCTACCCTTCTGCTTTACATTTCTGCTTCGCATTTCCTGCATACTACTCACATTGTACACTGTACCGCACACAATCTGCTTTCTGCTTTACATTATCTGTACACCACATACACTGTCTACTTTTTGCATTACGTTCTCTGTACATTGCACACACTATCTGTTTTCTGCTTTATATTATATGTATTCATATGACATATACACATTGTTATCCCTCCACCTTTTGCAGCTATGGGTGTATGCCTATTTTCTAAGGCTCGCCGCAGAGCCAGAGGTGAAGATACCACCTACGGTGCCGTACTCACACAAGTACGATGGGAGATGCCAGCAGAGGCCCCGAGAGTCATTCTCATTTTTCCATCGATTCTTTGACACCGTGACTACAGCAGAGGTAACTCAAACCTTATAATCATTTCAGCTTTACTTCATATTGCATCTCTAATGGCAGCTAACAATCTGTATATTCACTATTTACAGATCATCTGGCAGCCGTGGGCAGTGATGCCTGATGGGGTCAGAGATCAGTTTGTCGGTGCTCGGGAGGCTTCTCGATTCTGGATCTTGCTCGAGGGCCCGGTCTGTCAGGTGTGGTTCTTAGGGGAGTGATTCCTACGCTACAGCCTCGGCTTACCCGAGCTGGTAGTCCCGATGCCGCCTCCCACATATATGAGGATCACAGAGAGGTACACTAGGAGATGATCGATTTCACCAGAGGTTGGGATGCTTACTTCTTCAGGCTTGAGGGCGATTACACTGCCTTCATCCAGACATACCTTATGCCGCCCCTGACTGGTGCTCGTGAAGGTGAGAGAGCTAGAGCTCCAGCTGCAGGAGGGAGAGCGAAAGGATCCAGGGTGTCCCGAGCTCATGACGGGAGAGGTCCTCCGACGAGGCAGAGGATAGGATGGCCAGAGCTGCCTACTACGTTGACTTGTTGGCAACCCACAGGGGAGGCTTACCAGATTCCTATCGAGCCTGCACCAGCTGGTCACGAGCTTGTCAGAGTTCGAGGCCCGATCCCAGTATGTACCATACTTTACATTTTGAACATTCCATTCATTTCAGTTATGCTTTGTAGACTGCTGATCATCTCAACACATTGACAGACATCCATAGAGTACACTGGGCAGGCTCTCGAGCTAGCGGCTACTCTGATGGGGATGGTTCAGACGAGCCTAACCCTACTCTGTCTCTACCGGATTCTGGTAAGTTCCTTCAGTTTGCGCTTCATGCCATAAAATTTTCTGCTGATACATTAGCATTTCAATTGCAATTTGCCCCATACTGATTTGAATTCATTACATTAACAACACTGCATTGATACACTGCTCCCACACACTGTATTCAGCACTATACTCATCTTTGCAAACCATAACTGATGCATTTGACAAACTGTCCTTTTCAGGTTCCTTTTCAGATGCCAGCCCCACTGGACGCTCTAGTGGGAGCCACAGTAGGACCTTCAGTGCCTCCCCCGATAGTAGGAAGAGAGAAACGAGGGACTTCGACGCACAGCCGAGGCGGAGCCAGACGTACTCATGATAAGAGCGGTCCACCAGAGCCTACCTCAGATGATGATGGGACAAATGAGGACGATGAGCCAACGAGCCTGCAAACAGGGTCATCTAAGGGTTGAGGCGACGGCACCGGCTCGGGTTCTGAAGGTGGTGGCGATGCTGAAGATGGCTCCAAAGGGGGGAGAGGAGATGCTGAGGAGGGCTTCGGCTCAAATTCAGACAGTGGCACCGATGGCAATAGCTCTGAGTCCATGCCCAGGAAGAAGACGAAGAAGGCCTCTCAATCCTGAGATGGGTGGCACTGATTTAGATGCTTTTTGCTTTATTTCTTTTTACTAGTAGTGTTAGCACATTGTACAGCCTCAGGCAGTTTTATTTTCTTTAAAAACTTGTACTCTTTGTAAAAAGAAACCATGATTGGAATGAAAACAGCTTTTGATTAAATTTTTTTTTATATTTTTCATTATCAGCATTCATCGCATCGCACCATTTTTCACGAAAACAGGATTGATGGAAATTGAAAATTGTATTGGCAGCTGCTTAATCAGGTAATGAACCAACCAACACATAACAAACAGAGTAAAACAACTCAATGAACAAAACAACAGCTCGACAATCAAAACAAATACAACTCGATAAACAAAACAATAACTCGGTAAGCCAAAACAACAACTCGATAAGCAAAACAACAACTCGATGAGCAATTTGACAAAATTCTTAAAGTGAGACAGAAGAAATGCACTAAGAGTGGAACAAAACATAGGTTCTTAGCACTTTCAACACATGGATGGACCAGAGGGCAAAATAGGAGGCCACCGGCCATAAAAAGATATTGCCGGCCATCAAAAGTGGTTGTCGGCCACTCGTACTGGTCGGTCGGCTACAAAAATGGACGATCGGCCACCAACACTGGCCGGTCGGCCACCAGCGCAGGGAACCTCCAGATTGCTGCCACCTATCTTCCACTTAATACCTTATCTTGTACAAAAACTCCAGCTTTATGGTTTCTTCAAATCGGCTCTATTTTTGTCACAAACGGAACCATTCTTTGCCGAAAAACTCTCGACTTGGATTGTAACTTTAGATGGCTCGAAAAAGTTGAATTTCTGAGGTTTCGGGATAAATGCACTATTCCCGCTGAGTCATACTCCACTGTGTTTTCCATTTCTCCAAGCCGCGACTAGATGTTGGAATCCGATCACGCATGTTTTTAGCTTTGGCGGACAAGAGATATGCCCCACACTCAAAGAATTCCAAGCCCTTATGGAATCTCGACGTGACAAGGAGATCTTGCCCCAATCTAGTTTTGGCCACATCTAAGCTTTAGGATGGATGTGTGGGCTCACATTACACGATGCTCGATCTTTGGTTCACAACGGGGAGTTAGATATTCCTAGCTTGATTCATCGGTTTTCTAACGCCGGCGACTGCGGCAGTCGTCTTTGGCAAGGTTTTTGGCAACATGCCCTCTACTTGTGTATGTTGGCTCATTTCCTGCTTGCCCCTGGCTTCGGAGGGTCTAGCATTCGCTTGATCGAAGTTGCCCAAGGCTTGAAAGAGGGCAAGAGCTGCATTGGCTTGACACTAGCCGAGACTTTGATGGGTTTTGGATGCTTTCCATCGCCGGGAGACGACCAAGTTTGCAGGAAGTCTACTACTCTTACAAGTAATGTTTCCCACCCTTCTCGCATGTGTTCCTCACATCACTAGGCCCTCAGGCTCTGTTTTTCTCTCAAAACCCTTTCTCACTTTTTCTCTCCACGTACACCTCTCTATTCTTCAATCACTCTTATTTTTCATCCCTCCCCAGGTATGGCATATGGATAAGTTAAAAGTAGCAGACTCTTGCCCTGCATACTCGGCACGTGGCTACTTCTTTCGCCCATGGCTAGTTGATTTCCAGAATAAGGGATGGTGGTGCCACTGGATGTGCAACAGGTCCGCTGCTGACATTGCTTGGCGTTGCGCCTGGTTTGATTCGCCTGAGATGACCTACAACATGTCTCGCCAACCTGGCATTCAGTTGATTGGCTTGACACACTGTGTCTTCTATTTTCCCTTCCGATTCCGGCGTCAGTTTGGACAGGACCAGACTTGCCCAGAAGAGGGGGTAGAGTACCTAGCTTCATTTTCGATCCGAGGTTCACAACTAGGTCAATACCCCACTGCATGGAGGACAAGAGAACTTCTGGCTCTCGCTCCCAATTTCAGTTGTGCCCTTTCTGGCGAATGCATAGCTTGGCTTGAAGATGAGGCACAAACCGGGCCCACTTTAGCATCTGAAGCTTTCACAAGCTCTGGGAGGGGATGCAGGAACATTTGACTCAACTATGCCCCAAGTTTATTACTTTAATCTGCACTTTCAAGTTTTCCTTTTGAATGTAATAAAAAGCAACTTCAATTTGTATCAAGAGTCAGAGAACTCTATATTGAAATCAATGAAATTGAAGGTTGTGGGTACTGGAAATTTTCCTTTTGGTCCAAAAATGGTCTAAGTCGTAAAAGGATTAATTTGAACAAAATCAACATTTATTAAGACTTTTCAAAACCATTTTCGATGAGGATCACAACTAGACACACTCGGAATCTATCCGTGAGATGTACAAACCCCGAATCCAATAACTGGAAAGTTGCCCCTTGTCTGAATAGCACTGCACTGTACTGTAACCAGCTCTGTTAGCAAAGATCACAACCGAACTCTTGGATGCAGAAAAGACAAAGATGACTAACATAATCACATGGACACAGTTGATTTGGAAGTGTTTATGGCTGGACTTCAGAATGAAGTTGCCTACGTATCCCGAAGACGGGAATCAAGCCTTACGTAGTTTAGTTTGGGTTCACTCGGGTATTAACACTCTCCTTTTGGGCTCTAACTTTTGCCAAGGCCGCCATTTCTGGGTTTTCAACCTTACAGGCTCAGTTTTTCTTTTTTCTAATTTTTTGTGCTGTAACTTTTGCCTATGTCGCCCTTTTAGGTTTTCAGCCTAGCGAGCCACTCAGGGGTAGTATTTCTTGAACTTGTCCATGTTGATTGGTTAGGAGAATTCAAGGCCATCTAAGTCCACAAGAACGACAGCTCCACCTGACCAGATAGACTTGATGATGTAAGGACTAGTCCAATTAGGTCTGAACTTGCCCCTAGGGTCATGGATCGGAGCTCGGTTGTCTTTGAGCACCAAATCGCCTTCTTTCAGATTCATGAACTTAACTTTTTTGTTGAAAGCCCTGGCAATCCTTCGTTGATAGCCTTGGACGTGGTACAGTGCTTTCAGCCTCCTCTCGTTGAACAACATAAGTTCCTCGAACCTGCTTTGCTGCCAATCCACTTCTGCCTTCTTGCACTCAGCCATAAACCGTAGCGACGGAACCTCAGCTTCAATTGGCAAAACAGCCTCCATCCCATAAACTAGAGAATACGGAGTTGCCCCAGTAGAAGTTCGAATTCATATTCTGTAGCCCCAAAGAGCAAATGGCAGCTTATCTGGCCAGTCTCTGTAGGTTTCTACCATCTTCTATAGAATGTGCTTGATGTTCTTGTTGGTGGCCTCAACAACTCTGCTGGTTTGCGGCCGATATGTGGATGACTTATGAAAAACCACGTTGTATTTTTCCAACAAGTTGATCACTTCTTTCTTGAAGTGGGAACCATTGTCCGAAATGATCTCATTCGGGAACCCATAACGACAAATGATATTATTCCTGATGAACTTGGCTACATGTGATGCTTTCAGCACTGCGTAGTATTGGGCGTCGACCCACTTTGTAAAGTAATCTATTGCCACCAGGATGTACTCATGCCCATTTAACCCCTTCGGAGTAACTGCCCCAATAACATCAATTCCCAGACTGAAAATGGCCACAACGAAGGCATGTTGTACAGCTACGACGGCGGGATATTCATGCGATTTGCATGGATTTGGCATTTGTGGCATCACCGAACAAAACTAATACAATCCTCCTCCATGGTTTACCAGTAGTAACCCTGTCTAAGAATCTTCCGAGCTAGCATCACTCCGCTCATGTGCGATCCGCACTCTTCTCCGTGGATGTCCCCTATTAGGCGTTTTGACTATTTTGCATCAATACACAGCTTGTGCATTCCCAGATGGTCTCGTTTATGCAATTTACCCCCACAGATGATAAACTGAGCAGCCATTCGCCGTATTGCCCTTTATCTTTGGCATTTGTCCCTAGCGGATAAGCCTCCTTTTCCAGGAAGTTTCAGACATCATTATGCTAGGGGTTTTGATCTTGTGCTTCATCAATTGTGGCGATTAACTCAAAAGCCGGCATATACCTCTGTTCAATAATGATTGGACGCTTCCAGACTCCCAAAGGGATGTCTATCATGGAAGATAGAGTTGATAAAGCGTCAGCGAACCTGTTGCTCTCTCTTAACAGATGCGTGAAGGTTAGCTTCTCAAACCTAGGAATCAGAACATCCAGGATTTGATGATAGATTTTCATCCTTTCTTCTTTAACCTTCCAGTCTCCTTTTGCTTGAGATACAACTAGGTTCGAGTCCCCAATGACGTCCAACCATTTTGCTCCTAATTCCAGGGCGGCTTCCAAGCCAGCGATACATGCCTCGTATTCTGCTTCATTGTTTGATACCTTGAACTGGAGTTTGAAAGCTAAAGGTATGTGGGAATTGTCGGGCACTATCAGCAACAACCCTATCCCATACCCATACTGGTTAGACGCTCCGTCAAAGTACATAGTCCAAATCTCTTCTTTGACCTGCAGCATGGCCTCATCTGGGAACATATACTCTATTGCTTCATCTCCCTCCACTGGGTGATCGGCTAGGAACTCCGCTACTGCTCTCCCCTTAACAGGCTTGCGCATCACGTACTTCAAATCAAAGTCGAAGAGAAGAAGCAACCGATGGGCTAGCCTACTCGTAAGCGCTGGTTTCTCGAAGAGATATTTAATGGGATCCAATCTCAAAACCAGTATTACGAAGTGAGCTAACAGGTAGTGCCTCAACTTCCTGGTAGCTGTACACACCCCATTTTTGACCGTCCTCAAGACTTGGATGTTATCGTTTGAACACTCGATGATCATCCATGCTCGTGTTCGTTTTGAGTTTCTTAAGGTCTCGGCTGCGAGCCTTACCTTGGAGCCTCTCAACCTGTCTGTTTTGTGCTTGGTTGTGGACCAAGAGCTTGTGGTTTTGTTTCTGAGGGAAGCGGTGGCTTGTTGGCCAGCCCCACAACCCATTGGCCAAGCCCTGTGCCTATCGGCCTCTCTTTCTTGCCATCGGCCATAAGTGTTGGCCGATCAGTACTCTTTTTGGCCGGTCGGCACTCCTTTTGGTCGATCGGCCATTTTTTTGGCCGAGACCCCTTTTTCTACTTTTGCAGATATTTTGCTTCCAGCTGGTGCCAGTTGTTGGTCACTTGGTGTATCCTCCATACACGTGTATGGATGGATTTGAACCAAGCTCTAGCTTGCCAAACAAGCTTGGGACTTCATTTTCTATGAGAAAGGAGGCCCCTCTCCCTTTCCAGGGGTTCTGAAATTTGATATATAGAAGATATATATATCTCTCTATATTTCCTCATGTTTCTCTATATTTGTGTGAGTTTGTGCTTTAAAGTGTGTTTTGTCTTCACTTTTGCACTACAACACCTAGTAGAGCACCTTTGCTTTGTTGCTAAGGTATTAGAGGACCTTGTTTGGACTCTCAAAGTCGGTTTATTTGGCTCAGAAGTTGCTGTTCTAAAGAGATTCTTCAAGGGTGAGTCTCTTACCTCTTTAAAGCTTTATGTTCTTAGTTTGTTTAGCCAACTTTGCATGCTTCTTTTGGCTTAGCTTTCAATTGAAAAAAGTCTTGTTTTGAAGTGCTTGACATGTTTGATTAAGGCCTCTTTGGTGTTGGGGGTAGTCTATCTCCTTTAGAGCCTTGTTTGGCCTTGTTTTGGGCCACCTCATTAGGCCTTCGGGTTCATCTCTTTTTGGCCTTTTAGCCACTGAATTCCAGTGGATTTTCAGTGACAGAAAGTGTGTTTTGAGGCCTTAAATAGGAGGGGGTTGTCCCCCCTTCTCTTCTCTTGTATGCTTCTGTTGATGGCTCACCAAGTTGGCATGTTTTTATACCTCTTTGTGGCTCCATTTCAGCTTGTCTTAGGCTTTGCTTTGACATGATATAACACTATTTTGGCTTGGTTTGATCATATCATGCATGCTCTTTGCACTTGTAGCGCAAATCCATTCACTAGCCTAACATGCATTATACTTTTGACCATCATTCTAGCATGATTTTGGCTCAACTCAAAGAAGCTTTTACTCATGTTTTACTATGCTTAAGCTCTGATTCATGTTGTCTTGGTCATGCATGACTTGTTTTATACAGCCATAGTGCATTCTAGCTTGTTAGCTTTGAGTTTCCAAGCCGCTAGCATGCATTTCTTGGGCTATTTGCATGATTTGGCATCACTTGGTATATGATTTCAGTGCATATGGTGTGGCCATACTATCTCATGCTTCACTATTTCAATGCTTTTGGTGAGTCATGCTTTGTGCCTTAAGTATAAGTCTATATGCATGCCTTATTGCCTAAGCTTTTGGGCTGCCATATCAGTGCATTTTGGGTCCTATTTTGTCATGATATAACTCTGATTTTAGTGGGTGAAGTCATCTCATGCTTGGTTTTGGTAGGTGTCGTGTAATCCTCCTCATTGGCCTTGTATGCTTCATGTTTTATGCTTACGATGCTAGCTTGTTTTGGCCCCATTCCATGCATGTTTTGGCCTTATTTTGACCTTCCTTGGGAATGTTTTGAGTCACCTTAGCCCTTTGGGGCTTGCTTGATATAGCCATGGTGTAAGTTCCTTGGCTAGCTTAAAGCTTTGGTGCCACCAGCATGCTTTGTTTGCACATGTGCATGATTTAGCATCCTTTGGAATGTGATTTCAGAGCTGTAGACACCCCATTTTTGTTCGTCCTCAAGACTTGGACGTCACCGTTGGAACGCTCGGTGATTATCCATATTTGTGTTCGTTTTGAGTTCCCGGAGGTCCCGGCTGCGCGTCGTGCCTCAGGACCTCTCAACCGACTTGTTCTGTGCTTGGTTTTACACCAAGACTTGTGTGTTTTTGCATTTGAGGGTAGGGAGAGGCTTGTTAGCCATCCCTGAAGCCCACCGGCTGCCCCGACACCACACCGGCACTCCCTTTTGGCCATCGGCACTGTTTTCTCAAACACTTTGGCCGGTCGGCACTGTATGTTGCCGACCGGCACTTTTTTGTGCCGGTGACTGTTTTGGCCGGCCGGCATGCACCGTTTGAACCCCTGGGACATGGTGCATGCCAGCTGTGCTAGCTGGAATGCACCATCACACTCCCCCGTGCACAGGTGTGACCATTTTGCACCCTTTGCACCCTTGAACCCCCTAAGCTTCTAGAAGCTTGACCCTTTGGCCAAAGCTTCTTGGAGAAGCTTGGCCAGCTGTCTTGGCTTCTCCAAGAACCCAAGACCCCTTTGCACCCCTTGAACCCTTTTTCTTTTGCTTAGCCACTAAGTCTTAGGCTTGCCTTGGCCTATATAAGCAACCCTTCTCTCCATTTGTTGGAGGTTAGCCATTTCCCCACACAAAACCAGAGCTTATATCTATATATCCCTGATATATATCTATATATATCTATATCTTCCCTTCCCTCATCCATTGTGTGTGTTTCTTGGCCTAAATAGTGTGTTTTACCTTACTTTTGCACCATTACACACACTATTACACCTAGCTCCGAGATTGAGGGACTCGGAGGGTTGTTTGTTGTGATTTTGGACTGGTTTTGATCATTAGAGGAGGGCTGCACCACTGGTTCTTCAAGGAGTCTTCAAGGGTAAGCATGTTGCTTTAGTTTCCCCAAACTTGCACTAGCTTTCTACCTGTCTTGCTTTGTGTTTTTGGCTTTGTGTTCAACATAAAAAAGTCTTATATTTTCTTACTTTAGAACCTTCATTAAGGTCACTTGGGGGTTTGAGCACAAACTCACCCCCTTAGGCTTTGTTTTGGCTATTTTAGCCCCTTTTCTTGAAACCTTGTTTAACTTGGTGTTTTTGGTCTTCTCACCACTGAAAACCAGTGGGTTTTCAGTGGTGAGGGAGGTATTTTGGAGTCGTATATAGGGGAGGGACACCCCCCCTCCCCTTTGTCCCTCTTTGGTCTTTACTTTGGCTCACATAGTAGCATGCATTTTTAGCCTTATATGCCTTCATTTCAGAGCTTATTTGGGAGTTTTGGATCATATATCATCTCTGTTTTTGGTTGGTTTTGTGGTCCTTAGCATGCTTCTTATACTTGCTTTGTAATGCTCTAGTTTGCCTAGAAATGAGCCATGAGTTTAGGCCATGTTTCTTGCACGTATGAGCCTCACTTCATGAAGATATTAGCATCATTTTGCCATGTCTAGAGGCTGTAGGCCACTGATTTTGCCATGTTTGGTATGTTTGACAAAGTTGTTTTGCATTAAGGCTTTGTTAGTCTTAAGATGTGAGTTCTTAGCATGCATTTGGTTAGGCTATTTTAGTGATTTGGAATCATCTAATATGCTATCTCAGTCCTTATGCCATGCTTATATGCCTCCATGTATCATCTCTCCCATCTTTTGAAATGTTGGTCCCTTATGCTTTAAAGTGAGCATTGTGCATGCTTGTATGTTTAGAGCATTTGGGCCGCCTTGTTGTTGGGTTTCGGGGGCTCATTCCATTTGTTAAAATCTGTTTTTGGTGGTCTAATATATCCCATGAGTGGCCATGTTAATGGTAGCAAGGAGTGCTCCCTTTGCGCCTTAACCTTAGGCCCTTTGACTTACATGTTTGCATAGGTAATTGGTCACCATTTTGGGCATGTTTTGCCACTGTTTTGGGTTGGTTTGAGGGCTGCCCCCATTGTGGTCTAGTCCACCATCACATGCTTGCCTCATGTCTATCGCTTAATTGATTCATTAAGTGTTGTAGTATGTTGGTTTTATTGCTTGATTGGTCCATGTTTACATGACATTTGCATCTTGTATACTCTAGCATTTTGCATGCTTAACATGGTAGTTGCATGACATTTGGTGTGCTTGCATCCTAATTCCCATGTTGCATCATTTGAGCTATGTTGCATGCATGCATTTCATGGCTTGGTTTGGGGTTGTCAAACCAAGCATAAGGGTTGAGGGAAGTTCACACTACAAGTGGTGCAACTCATTTCAACTCTTGGTCCCCAAGGCCCTTGACCAACACATGATAAGGTCTTGGTTTCATTTGTGTGTTTGCATGCATTTTTACATTAAAATGCAATCTTGGTTCCTTAGGCTATCATGCACCAAGATGCCTAGTTGATGGCCCAAGAACCAAGGGTCACGCTTCCTTGAGTCCCATACATGCTAGGGAGCATTGACCATGCTTACATTTGCTCTAAAATCCATATCATGCACTGTCTGCCTGCTGTTGCTGTCAAACTGTCCTCTGCAGGAATTTTGTGCCGACCGGCAGTATAGAGTGCCGACCGGCACTTTATGGGTAGCCGATAACCTCTCAAGCAGCCGGTGATCATTTTACATGGCCGGTGGCCATTCCATCCAGCCGGTGGTGTACAGAAGCATGCAAGGAAGGTGTTCTGGGACTTTGGCAATTTTTGGAGAGACAGGGCAGTAAGAACAGAGGCAGTAGTGTCATGATGCGGGTTTCCGGGCGAGTCAGATTCGAGCACGCATCATTCGCGCATCCCGAGGCAGGGCTGAGGCCCCTCTTTTTTTGTTATATACTGAATTTAATTTGATAATTAGAAATTTCTGTAATAATTTATTTATTCTGTATTTGGACTGTACTATTTGGGACTGTATATTCTTTTGGTCCCTCTGTGTGAGGGCATATTTGTAATAAGGGTGTGTGAGTGTGTGTATGTCTTCCAACCCCACGTCTTTCTTCCCTTTTATTTATCTGCTTATGATGGTAGACTAGGGCATATTTAAATTAGCATAACAGTATGAAAGCATGTTTGCATTCATTCATCTGTTTTGCATGCATTAGGCTCGGCACATCACACAAACTGCATCGTACTTCAATTCCAAATTGAATACGTGATAGTTGTAGCATTTCACATGCCATGTCTAGGATAGCTGAGCCTGTCTAGATTACATTCTTTGCATGTGTTGCATTAGCCACTTAACATGAACTAGGATCATGCATATGATTACTAACTAGTTTCTGTTTTGGCTTGGAGTACTAGGTGAGCTTTTATGCTTTAGCATATCGCATGCGTGTGAATGTTGCCATAATAGCATGATTACCATGAGGCTAGCTGCTTATGTGATATGACTGCTTGAATGCCTGCGGATGGAGGTTGAATTACCTAAATTGGGACAATGCATTAAAAAACTGTGAGTTTTAAGCCCACTAGTTAGTGGCAAAATCATCTTTTCTAAAGCCCACTTGAGGGTGGCAAAACCTGCATTTTAGCCTACTTGCGAGTAGCAAACCGTTTTCAAAACAAACATGTAGTGTTTTGTTCCAACTTAGGCGATTTGGTCTATACTTGTTTGCTGTGCGCATAACGTAGTAAATCTAGACTAATAACTGGTATAAGAACACGTAAAGTTTTCAAAATTGGATATCATGATTAGTAGAGGCCGATTTTCGGACCGGGCGAGAGGGGGTGCTCATAGCTGACCTTCCCCAATCGTACCCAAGTTCCCAAGCCGAGGCAACTTTGGTGATGACGGACACGTGGCCTTTGGCACCGAGTCAGGGTTTCCTAAATTTCCCAAAAATAAAATATTTAGGTGGCGACTCTGTATCTGGCAAAGCAGTCCATGTTTGGCACTTCTTTTCAAAATCTGTTGTTCTCAAAACAATTTGCCAGAGTTGGACTCTTTGGTTCAAGATTAACAACCGTGACATTTTGAGTCCTTCGAACTGTAGTGACCCAATCTCGAACCAGAACGGGGGGGGGGCTCGTACTCCCTCCCCGGGATGCATTCGGGGACGTCTACAGTTTCTGGCGACTCTGCTGGGGAGTCTAGAGAGCTTGACTTGAACTCGTGATATCCTGTTTTGACTACACTTATGTGTTTGTTTGCATTGCATGTGCATTGGTGCGCCTAGGACACCGTGTTGGCCATCTGCTATTCCTGAGCGGTTTGCTGGAGGCTTGTCTTGTCAAGGCATGACCATAAGGCTGACCGGTTGCGGGCTCTGCCAGTATGGGAACACAAACCCCGGTTTTACCAGGGCACCCTTTTGACCATTCGACCTAGTGCATATCGAAATCCATAGTGACCATTCCAAACTAGGACAGGTTGCTTACCCGATATAGGTTGTTTGAAACCGCTGCGTGCGTAGTGAAACCCTAGCTCCTGACAAAATAGGACAGGGAAACCCTACCCCAACATAGGGGTGTATTGGCCCTCATTTATCTGCTATGTGCTTTCAGAGTGTATCTCTACAGGAACACACATGTCAGTTTGCAAGATTGGGTATCCGGCCTGAGGGCACCAGTAACAGTATTTTGGGAAATCAGTTATCTGTGGGTACAAGATTCAGACTTGGGGGCAATGATTTAGAAACAGTGATCAGTATTTGAGGAACAGTGTATCGAGTTCAGCGTGTTATCCAACCGTGTGTTGTTTATTTTATGCCGTTATGCTGTCCGATTTTCTGTTATTTATACGCTTTTTTTTTTTAATCTTTTTATTAGGTAGTTGAGCACAATTGCTTCTGACCCGATAGATATCCCCCAAGCACCCTGGATTAGAGGACGTCGACTCCTTCGATCTGAGGATCTGATAGACGGACAACCAGTGTACTACTCACTACCCCCGGTTACTAGACGGAGGTCAGTCAGGCAGAGGACATCAGTACAGCAGTCAGTTCAGAGGGCTTTATCTACCCCACCTGTGTTCAGCAGGGATCAGGATTCTGTGTCACCAACAGAGAGAGATATATACCAGTAATCCAACCAGAGCAGGATAGCATGGCTAGTTTGGAGGAGATGGTGCCCCACCTTCAAGAAAGCATGAAAGCAATGCAGCAGGATGCCGTCCGTCAGGCAGATTTTGCCAGGCAACAGGCCACAGTTGTGAGGGAACAGGCAGAGACAATTGCCAGGCTAGAGCAGCAAACCGGAGCATCTGCTTCGCATCAAGCTCCTCCCCCACCAGGAGTTCCAAACCTTGGGGAGACAGCCAATGTTCAGAATGATACAGAACTGCCCACAGGACCACCCCCACCTCCAACCCTACCTCAAATCCAACCTCAGCTATCAAAAACACCCACCAACCTACCGGACTCTCCCTTTGAGTTCGAGACTGATCCCATCGCACTAAAGTTGAGCAAGCTAGAAAAGCTGTTCAAGAGATCCCAAGGGGTCAAGACTATCCCCGATATTGAAGATGGATACACTGATACAGCCGTGACGCTGCCCGATAGGTTCAAAATGCCTCATATTGATCTATTTGATGGGTCCGGGGACCCCATGGTGCATTTAAGACTGTTTTCAGATGTTCTAAGGCCGATGGGCCTCAGTAGGCTTCAGAAGTTGTCTTTGTTTGGCCGGACCCTGTCGGGTGTGGCGGCCATATGGTATGCCAAGCTAGAAAATGATGTCAAGAGGAATTGGGACGAAATGGCTGAGGCCTTCATCGCACAGTATTCGTATAATACACAGATTGAGATTACGACCCGTGATCTCGAAACGACTAGGCAAAAGCCTAAGGAGAGTTTTTCAGAGTTTGTAACCAGATAGAGGGCCAAGGCTTCGATGATGACCTTGAGGCCTACGGACAAAGACCAGATTCGGATGATTGTGCGCAATCTTCAACCGAAATTGATGCAAAAGATGATAGTACTCCCTTTTCCTACTTTTTCTGACCTACATGAAATCGGAGTGCAGATTGAAGATGCCTTGAAGCAAGGCTTGATTGATAACGACCGGGAGCAACCCCGACGAACTTTCAATCGTGGTAGCAATGCAGGCCCGAGTGGCACTACTACTACGAGAGCCACCGATGTAAGCATGGTCACCACTAACCCCCCTCCAAGAAGTACGGCCGCCGCACCATTCTCTGGCGCGTCCGGAAGCAACCCGCAAACAACCAAATACCCACCCAGAAACACCAGAACCTTCGCCCCACTATATATGCCCCTATCCAAAGCTCTGGGGGTTTTGATCAAAAAAGGGCACCTGAAGCCCCTGGAGCCGCGGCCCTTACCAGAAAAACTCCCTCCTACCCATAACCCGGCCAAATATTGTGCATTTCACCAACAGCACGGTCACGACACCGATCTGTGCTTCCGGTTGCGTCATGAGATCCAAGATCTCATCGACAGTGGGGTGATTTTACCTCCCGAAAAACCCAATGTTACTACAAATCCCCTCCCCGCACATAACCAAGCTCCACCACCCAAAAGACTCAATTTCATCCATACTGGGACTGTGTCCTACGACCCTAGTATCTACATCACACCTACCCACCTACCTAAACCAGAGGTGTTCCTCCCCGATTACACCGACTTGTGCATGATGGACATCTCCATGACCCAATCTAAGCCAGCGGCGGTGACCGCCAAGAACAGGGGAAGGGAGATTCTAAAGGAGAAACAGGTTGTTGAGTCAGAGTCTGCGGAATCTGGGAGTTACGTTGGGAAGACATATAGTCCAAGTGACTACATTTCATCAAAAGGCCAAGATGGGCCCGGAGTAGAATTGCCAACAGGGGGAGAGTTGTGTGTGATCCAAGGAGATAGTCTGGGACAAGGAACAAATGATGTAACAGCTGTAGGGGAGGACCTGGCCGATCTCCAATTTTACAGTGACCAATACCCAGAGGACGCGGCAGTTGCGTGGTTCGATTATGAGGATTCAGCGGAAGTTACCGGGTGGTTGGACAATCAGCCCGATGTGGTAGGAGAATTTCAGGCAGAGCAGAGTTCAGCAGGAATGAGAATATCAGCGACGGCCGGAAGGGTCGAAGAGCAGAATACATCGCCGGGGGGCGCCGGTGTCAAGAATTTCGCCCGAGATTGGAACATTTTGAGTACGGAGATGATTGAACAGTTAGTCATGTCAGAACAAGCAAGTTTTGAAGATTCCGAGAGAATCGGGAAAGCAAAGGCCCATGTGGGAGTTGAAACTGCTGTGTGCACAGGAAACGAGAAATACTACAGGCAGGTGGATGAAAGGTGCTGCGAGCGCAAGAACAGTCATACCAGAGCCGGACAGGTGTCTGATGGCCGCTGATGGAATGTGGTGGGAAGATGAGGACCTATGTCTTGCCCACACGGATGAAGATTGAGGGAATAACCTGATAACACTTGGTACCTTGGAGAGGTCGACCACATGACGAGGAGTGGGCGATATTTCAAACCCCCACACTTGGATCAACCAGAGGCCTCAGGGAAGGATAGGGAAGCCGAGAAGCAAAAGGAGAAGCAACTTGAGGAAGAAGCTGTACTCAAACAGCTGAAAAAGATACAAGCAGACATCTCCATTTGGGGATTGCTCATGGCCTCGCGAGTACACAGGTAGGCTGTTTTGACAGCCATGGACAAGGCCAAACTCTCCATAGAGACTACACCAGAGCAGCTGGTTGGACTGGTCTTCCCGGGAGGAGGTTCCCCGGCATTGACCTTTTCGGATAAAGAACTTCCGCCTGAGGGCGTAAATCACAATAAACCCCTCTACATCTCCGTGGAATGTAGAGATAAGTGGATACCAGTGGTACTTGTCGATACTGGGTCTGCCATCAACGTCTGCCCAGCAAGGACAGCGTATGCAATTGGCTTGAAAACTGCAGATTTCATACCAACAGCCCAAGTCATCCGGGCATATGACAACACAAGTAGAGAAGTAATGGGAACAGTTAAAGTTCAGACAAAGGTTGGGCCAGGGCAGCACGAGATAGATTTCCATGTCCTAGAAGTTCCCGCAACTTTCAATTTGCTTTTAGGGCGGCCGTGGCTGCATCAGGCGAAGGCAGTATCATCTACTTTACATCAAATGGTGAAATACCCCTATGGGAAGGGAGTAGCCATTATCTTTGGGAATTCATCAATCCACCCACCACCGGAAGTATCCACGCCTGTTCTAGAGATCGAGCACGGCATGGAAGATGTGTTCATATCAGGTTTTACCTTGGCCGAGGCTCAGGTTGTACAGAATATCATGGCCGCTAACGAAGGAATATACGTCAGTGCTCAAGCAGTGTACCTCATGAACAAGCTCCAATACATCCCCGGGATGGGATTAGGGAAGAGCGGCCGTAAGGGCATTGCAGCGTTGGCCGAAGTGCCGCACAACCCCCATACCTTCGGCTTGGGTTATCTGCCCACTAAGGAAGATTGGGTAAGAAAAGGAAAAGAGATGGCAGGAAGAGCCAAAGCAAAACAGATGGGGAAACCTTTTGAATTGATGCATCGGCCCATCCAGGGTACCCTGAACGGACGCTTCGTCCGGGAGGGGGAAGACTTTCCATTCTGTGGTTTTCCTGAGCCATGGCTGAATGAAGAAAAGAAGCGCATGCCGGGGTTCGAAATTTTCTTTGACCTACAGTTATCTGGGGATGATGTTGTTGAAAAGCAGACAGACCCAACAGTTGAGACTGAGCATAGCAAGGAAGTGGAATCTGCGGGCACAGAGTTTGAAATGGGGGTAGCACTGGCATGTCTACTTTCAGATCCTTTGATCGACCAGGTGTGCTTGGGGGATGACTCCTCGGTGTCCATGATCGGAGATGAAACGGCTGCGGGCCTACCATCCGCTATTTTGGATGCATCCATCGCACCCTCCCTCACCTGGCAGTACGAGGAGGGATTTTTGTCAAGCAGCACCGGGTCAGGTAGTGAGCCGGAATCTGATTCCACCGAGTCTTGTGAGTCAGAATCAGGTTCCAGCTCGTCTGAGTCTGAGTTCGGTATTCCTGGGGGTGATAACCCGGATGCCACAGTCCTGTCCAGGTCATCTTTTTCTTTCTCTTTTGAGTCTGTTGTAACAGAAGAATTGGACGGTTTGGAAGAACATAATGAGAATGAGGTGACTGTGGTTTCCGAGTACTTTTCTGTGCCTTTGGTTTATTGCTTAAATCAGGACATTCAAAATTTTGATGAAAACGACGAGGACGAAATTCCTCCGGTTTTGCAACGACTAATTGAACAAGAGCAGGAGAGGTTTGTTAAACCCTTAATGGATGAAATCACGACCGTGAACATTGGTACTGAGAAGGACCCGTGGCTGGTCCAGATCGGGTCCACGTTGTCTTCAGAGGAACGCGAGCGCTTAGTCGCTTTATTAAAAGATTTCAAAGATGTTTTCGTGTGGTCCTATGAAGACATGCCTGGAATCGATCCTGAGATCGTACAGCACCGGATCCCTTTTGACCCCGAGGCCCGACCTGTCAAACAGAAACTCAAAAGGATCCACCCTGATTGGGCCATTAAGATCAAGGAAGAGGTCACCAAGCAGATTGACGCAGGCTTCCTGCTGGTATCCGAATAACCGACTTGGTTGGCCAACATTGTTCCAGTACCGAAGAAGGATGGCAGAATTCGGGTATGTGTGGATTTCAGGGATTTGAACAGGGCCAGTCCGAACGATGACTTTCTCTTGCCACATATCGACGAATTGGTAGATTTCACAGCGGGGCATGCTTTGCTTTCATTCATGGATGGCTTCTCAGGTTATAATCAGATAGTAATGGCACCCGAAGACCGGGAGAAGACTGCTTTTACCACCCCGTGGGGTACATACTGCTACAGAGTGATGCCATTTGGGTTGAAGAACGCTGGGGCTACATATCAACGGGCTGCAACCACAATACTGCATGACATGATCCATAAAGAGGTTGAGGTGTACGTGGACGACATGATTGTCAAGTCCAAAGAAAGAGAGGGCCATTACACCGCCTTGCAAAAGTTCTTCCAAAGGATCAGGGAATTTAGGCTGCGGCTGAATCCTAAAAAATGTACGTTTGGTGTTACAGCGGGAAAAATGCTGGGATTTCTGATTACACAAAGGGGCATCGAAGTCGACCCTTCCAAAATCAAGGCCATCTTAGAAATGCCACCACCAATGACTGAAAAGGAGGTGCGAGGCTTTCTGGGTAAAGTGCAATTCATAAGGCGGTTTATCTCAAAACTAACCTTAACTTGTGAACCACTTTTTGGTCTTCTGAAGAAAGGAAAGAAGTTCCATTGGGATGGCCGATGCCAAGCTGCATTTGAACAGATTAAAGAATATCTATAGAATCCGCTCGTGTTGTCACCACCAGAGCCGGGAAAACCGTTGATACTGTACCTATTAGTAACTGAAACTACAATGGGCTGCATGCTCGCACAAGAGTCGGAAGATAAGGTGGAAAGGGCCATCTACTATCTGAGCAAGAAGATGCTGGATTACGAGACCCGCTACACTCTGCTGGAGAAGGCTTGTTTGGCCTTGGTATGGGCTACCAGGAAGCTGCGGCACTACCTGTTAGCTCACTCTGTAATGTTGGTTTCACGACTTGATCCCATCAAATATCTTTTCGAGAAACCAGCACTTACGGGTAGGCTAGCTCGTTGGCTGCTGTTGCTCTCTGAATTTGATCTCAAGTATGTGACGCGCAAGTCCGTAAAAGGGAGAGCGGTGGCAGAGTTCCTTGCCGACCACCCGGTTGAAGGGGATGAAGCGGTTGAGTACCTATTCCTAGATGAAGCTATTCTGCACATCGAAGATGAAACTTGGACGATGTACTTTGACGGAGCGTCAAACCAATACGGGTATGGGGTAGGAGTGTTGCTGATAGCACCTGACGATTCCCGTATCCCTTTAGCATTCAAGCTCCGGTTCAAAGTCTCGAACAATGAGGCAGAATATGAGGCATGTATTGCCGGTCTAGAAGCTGCCCTAGAACTAGGGGCAAGGCGATTGGACGTCATTGGGGATTCGAACCTAGTTGTGTCTCAAGCTAAAGGAGATTGGAAAGTAAAAGAGAAAAAGATGATAATTTACCACCAGACCTTGGATTTGTTAATTCCTCGGTTTGAAAAGCTAAATTTCACTCAACTAGTAAGAGAGAACAACAGGTTTACATATTCGCTAGCAACTCTATCTTCCATGATAGACATCCCATCTGGGGTCCGGATGCGTCCAGTCATTATTGACCAGAAATTTGCACCTGCCTACGAGTCAATCTCTGCCATAGATGAAGTGCAGGATAACAACCCTTGGTATCACGATATATGGAACTTCTTGGAAAAGGAGGCATATCCACCAGGGGCAAATGCCAAGGACAAGAGGGCAATCAGAAGAATGGCTGTTCAGTTTATCATCTGCGGGGGTAAGTTGTACAAAAGAGGTCATCTGGGAATGCACAAGCTGTGTGTGGAAGCCGAAGAGTCGAAGCGCCTGATGGAGGCCATCCATGGAGGAGAATGTGGGGCACATATGAATGGGGTGATGCTGGCACGAAAGATCCTCAGACAGGGCTACTACTGGTCTACCATGGAGGAAGATTGTATCGGCTTTGTTCGGCGATGCCACAAATGCCAGATTCACGCAAACCGCATGAACATCCCGCCGTCAAAGCTGTACAACATGACGTCGCATGGCCATTTTCAGTTTGGGGGATCGATGTGATTGGAGCTGTTACTCCGAAGGGGTCGAATGGGCATCAGTTTATCTTGGTAGCAATAGATTACTTTACGAAGTGGGTCGAGGCCCAATCTTATGCCGTGTTGAAGGCTTCGCATGTCGCAAAGTTTATCAGAAGCAACATTATCTGCCGTTATGGAGTCCCGAATGAGATCATTTTGGACAATGGTTCTCACTTCAAGAAGGAGGTGATTGATTTGTTGGAGAAGTACAATGTGGCTTTTCATAAGTCGTCCACGTATCGGCCGCAGACCAACGGAGCAGTTGAGGCCGCCAACAAAAACATCAAACACATACTGCAGAAGATGGTGGAAACCTATCGGGACTGGCCAGATAAGTTGCCGTTTGCTCTGTGGGGCTACCGAACTTCAATTAGAACTTCTACCGGGGCGACTCCGTATTCCTTGGTATATGGGATGGAGGCCGTTCTACCTATAGAGATTGAGGTTCCGTCTCTACGAGTATTGGCTGAGTGTCAGATAGCCGAGGCAGATTGGCAGCAGAGCAGATTCGAGGAACTCATGCTCTTCGATGAAAGGAGATTAAAAACACTGTACCATGTCCAAGGATATCAACGCAGAATCGCCCAGGCTTTTAACAAGAAAGTTAAGTCTAAGAATTTGAAGGAAGGAGATTTGGTGCTCAAAGACAACCGAGCTCCCATCCACGACCCAAGGGGCAAGTTCAGACCTAATTGGACGGGTCCCTATATCATTAAGTCTATCTGGTCAGGTGGAGCTGTGGTTCTGATGGACCTAGATGGCCTAGAGTTCTCCCAACCGATCAATATGGACAAGTTGAAGAAATATTACCCCTGAGAGGCTCGCTAGGCCGAAAACCCGAAAGGACGACCTAGGCAAAATTCAGAGCACAAAAAAATTAGAAAGTACAAAAACTGAGCTCGCAAGGTTGAAACCCGCAAAGGGCGGCCTTGGCAAAAGTTAGAGCGCAAAAGGAGAGTGAAAATAATCGAGTGAACCCAAGCTTGAACTACGTAAGGCTTGATTCCCATCTTTGGGATACGTAGGCAGCTTCGTCCCGAAGTTCAGCCATAAACTTTTCCCCGATCAACTTTGTCCATTTGATCATCTTGGTCATCTTTGCCCATCAGCATTTATCGCAATCTCCGGTACAGTGCTATTCAGACTAGGGGCAACTTTCCGTTGCCGTACAGTGCCGCGGTACCATTCAAACAAGGGGGAACTTTCCAGTTGCTAGGATCTGGGGTTGTGCATCTTAGTGACAGATCTCAAGCGTGTCTAGTTCTGATCCATATCGAAAAAAGTTTTGAAAAGTTTTAATAAAGATGACTTTGTTCAAATAAATCTTTTTACAACTAAGACCATTTCTGGACCAAAACGGAAAATTTTCAGTACCACAACCTTCAATTTCATTGATTTCAAATAGAGTTCTCTTGCTCTTGCATACAATTGAAGTTGCTTTTTATTACATTCATAAAGAAAACTTGAAAGTACTAATAAAGCAATAAATCCGGGGCATGGTCAAGTCAAATGTCCCTGCGCCCCCTTCCAGAGCTGGTCGAAGCCTCTGATGCCAAAGTGGGCCCCTCCTGTGCCTCTTCATTAAGCCAATCCAAGTACTCATCAGACAAAGTGCAACTAAAAGCGGGAGTGGGGGCCAGGAGTTCTCTCGTCCTCCATGCTGTGGCATACCGGGCCAGCTGTGCGCCTTGAATCGGGAATGTAACCGGGTACTCTATCCCTTCCGGCGGACAAGTCTGATTATGACCAAACTGGCGCAGGATACGGAATGGGAAGTAGAAGACACAGTGAGTCAAGCCAATCAATTGGATCCCAGGGTGACGGGTCATGCTGTATCTCATCATTGGGAGATTGAGCCAAGGGCACCGCCAAGCAATGCGATCTGCAGACAAACTGCACATCCATTCAAGCCACCAACCCTCATCAAGGGCGTCAACTAGGCGTTGCCTGAAGAAGTAGCCACGAGCTGAATATGCTGGGCAAGAGTCCACAACCTTCAGTTTATCCATTAACCACACCTGGGGAGGGATGAAAAATGAGAGAATAAAGAATAAAGAGATGTACGATGAGAGGAAAAGTGAGAAAAGGACTTTTGTGAGAAAAACCGAGCCTGAGGGCCGAGTGATGTGAGCAAACATAAATGTGAGATTGGGTGGGAAACATTACCTGCAGTAGTAGTGGACTCCCTGCTAATCTGATCGTCTCTCGATGATAAAAGGCATCTAAGCCCAGCAATGTCTCAGCCAGGATCATGGCGATGCAGCTTTTGCCCTCCTTCAAGCCTTGGGCAACCTCAATCAACCGGACACTAGGCCCTCCGGAACCGGAGACGAACAGAAAATGAGATAGCATGCATAGACAGAGGGCGTGTCGCCGAAAGCCTTGCCAGTGATGGTCGCCGCGATCACTAGTCTCAGAAAAATGACAAACCAAGCTCAGAACATCTAATGTCCCGTCACAAATCAGAGAACGAGCATCGGGCATTGAGAGCCCACACATTTGTCCTAAGGCTTGAGCATGGCCAAAACGAAGTTGGGGCAGGATCTCCTCATTGCGCCCAGATTCCATTAGAGCTTGGAAATCTTCAAAAGTGGGACACACCTCTTGCCCGCTAAAGCTAAAGACATGTGTTACCGGGTTCCAAAACCTTGCCGCGACATGGAGGAATGGAGAATGCAGCGGGGTACGGCGCAAAGTGAATAGTACGTTTATGCCGAAAGCCCGGAAATTCAGCTTTTCCGAGCCATCCAAGTTGTTAATCCAAGTTGCGAGATTTTGGGCAAGAAATTCTTCCATTTGGAGCAAATCAGTGTGGAAATGAAGAGAACCACGAAGTTGAGACCCTTTTGAAGAAGATAAGGTTGAGTGAAGGACAGATGTCAACATTCTGCTGGTGCTGACAGTTTAGTGCCGACCGGCCAATTATAGTGCCGACCGGTCATCTGTTTTTGCCGATGGATCACCCTTTCGGCCGATGGCCATTCCTCAAGGCCAATAGCCTTTCTTCTGGGCCGGTGGCTCTCCCCCTTGTCCTCTGAGCTGTTTATGCTAAGAATTTGGGAAATCCCACCACTTCCAATACCCTCCAGTGATTAATCCTCACGAGAGTGCGCCCATTTGTTTATCGAGTTGTTGTATATTTGCTTATCGAGTTGTATTTCACTCTCTTTAAGTCTTCATAATGTTTATCGAGGTGTACTCGCATTTGGCTAGTTTGCTGAGTCCCCCTGTTTTGCTTATCGAGTTGTAATTGGTTTACTACTTGATTATTACGATGCGATGCTTTGTTTTCAAAACGCAGTTTTAATTTCAGTCACATTGTTGTGTGATGCCTTGCGATGCGATGCATAGAACACGCAAATGTAACACCTTTTGAACAAACAGCTGTTTCATTTCCATCATATGTTTTCCAAAAAACACACGCTTTTGAGAAATAAAACCTGCCCGAGGCAGTGCAATGTGCTTAAACTCCTAGTAAAAGGAAAGTAAAGCAGAAGAATAGCAGGGTAGCAGAGTGCTGGGTTTGACACCGGCAACCTCCCCCTTTCGGTCATCGTACCTTTTGCGCCCTTGTTTGGGTCAGTCATGTGATTTGGCACCTTCATCACTTAAGGCAGTCCAAGAAACTGCGCCTTCAGAACATAAGTGGAGCTTCGAGTTGACCTCGTACCACAACTTTTGTGAGCGATGCTCGGGACATGCGAAGGACGTCCCTTCCCGTATCCTTTTATATCTTGTGAATTTTCTAAATCATTTCAATCATACTGAGTTGCAGTACGTTGCATTCCAGCATCATGTTTACCATGATCAGTTTCAAGTTCCCTCTTATACACATTGCATTGTATGCGTGCATTGCTTTACTGATATGTGTTTCAAGTTCCCTCTTATACACATTGCATTGTATGCGTGCATTGCTTTACTGATATGTGTTCAAGTTCCCCTATATACACATTGCATTGTATGCGTGCATTACTTTACTGATATGTGTTCAAGTTTCCCCTATATACACATTGCATTGTATGCGTGCATTGCTTTACTGATATGTGTTCAAGTTTCCCTATATACACATCGCATTGTATGCGTGCTTTGCTTTACAGATATGTGTTCAAGTTCCCTTTTATACACATTGCATTGTATGCATGCATTGTTTTACTGATATGTGTTCAAGTTTCCCTTTTATACACATTGCATTGTATGCGTGCTTTGCTTTACTGATATGTGTTCAAGTTCCCTTTTATACACATTGCATTGTATGCGTGCTTTGCTTTACAGATATGTGTTCAAGTTCCCTTTTTATACACATTGCATTGTATGCGTGCTTTGCTTTACTGATATGTGTTCAAGTTCCCCTTTTATACACATTGCATTGTATGCGTGCTTTGCTTTACTGATATGTGTTCAAGTTCCTATATACACATTGCGTGCATGTGTGCATTGCTTTACTGATATGTGTTCAAGTTCCCTTTTTAATTGCGTGCATGTGTGCATTGCTTTACTGATATGTGTTCAAGTTCCTTTATATACACATTGCGTGCACGTGTGCATTGCTTTACTCACATGTGTTCAAGATTCTCTTTCCATACACATTGTGTGCATACGTGCATTGCTTTACTCACATGTGTTCAATCCTACTATCTTGCTGTACACATTGCATGCATTGTCACGCACTTTCGACTGCCTTGTCATGCATGTTGCTAACAACATTGTACCTGTTAAGTTTGTTTTCTTTGCAGGCACGATATTGTATGTACGGCTCATTTGAGGCCGGTGAAACCGGACGAGCCGCACAGGTATTGTATCCCCCGCGTGAGACGTACAGAGAATTGTATAATTCTCTTACATCCTTTCTGCATTGTAGTGTAGTCTGTTGTATGCTAGCTTATAACTGTTGCATGTATGCTTCATTACAGCTTTCTTTGCATGATTTTAAGTTATGCTTGGCTTCTTGCATTTTCAGTTGCATTTTGCCCCTGCCTTCGGGCGCATATCTTGCTGGTCTTGTATGTTTGTCTAAGTCTTCGGCCTGGTCAAAAATGGGTCGTCTCTGGGCTTTGACATTCACTGCCGTCATTGTTATGACTTCTGAGTTCTGTCAAAGAGGGGCAACTGTAGACACCCCATTTTTGACCGTCCTCAAGACTTGGACGTCACCGTTGGAACGCTCGGTGATTATCCATATTTGTGTTCGTTTTGAGTTCCCGGAGGTCCCGGCTGCGCGTCGTGCCTCAAGACCTCTCAACCGACTTGTTCTGTGCTTGGTTTTACACCAAGACTTGTGTGTTTTTGCATTTGAGGGTAGGGAGAGGCTTGTTAGCCATCCCTGAAGCCCATCGGCTGCCCCCACACCACACCGGCACTCCCTTTTGGCCATCGGCACTGTTTTCTCAAACACTTTGGCCGGTCGGCACTGTATGTTGCCGACCGGCACTTTTTTATGCCGGTGACTGTTTTGGCCGGCCGTCATGCACCGTTTGAACCCCTGGGACATGGTGCATGCCAGCTGTGCTAGCTGGAATGCACCATCACACTCCCCCGTGCACAGGTGTGACCATTTTGCACCCTTTGCACCCTTGAACCCCCTAAGCTTCTAGAAGCTTGACCCTTTGGCCAAAGCTTCTTGGAGAAGCTTGGCCAGCTGTCTTGGCTTCTCCAAGAAGCCAAGACCCCTTTGCACCCCTTGAACCCTTTTTCTTTTGCTTAGCCACTAAGTCTTAGGCTTGCCTTGGCCTATATAAGCAACCCTTCTCTCCATTTGTTGGAGGTTAGCCATTTCCCAACACAAAACCAGAGCTTATATCTATATATATCTATATCTTCCCTTCCCTCATCCATTGTGTGTGTTTCTTGGCCTAAATAGTGTGTTTTACCTTACTTTTGCACCATTACACACACTATTACACCTAGCTCCGAGATTGAGGGACTTGGAGGGTTGTTTGTTGTGATTTTGGACTGGTTTTGATCATTAGAGGAGGGCTGCACCACTGGTTCTTCAAGGAGTCTTCAAGGGTAAGCATGTTGCTTTAGTTTCCCCAAACTTGCACTAGCTTTCTACCTGTCTTGCTTTGTGTTTTTGGCTTTGTGCTCAACATAAAAAAGTCTTATATTTTCTTACTTTAGAACCTTCATTAAGGTCACTTGGGGGTTTGAGCACAAACTCACCCACTTAGGCTTTGTTTTGGCTATTTTAGCCCCTTTTCTTGAAACCTTGTTTAACTTGGTGTTTTTGGTCTTCTCACCATTGAAAACCAATGGGTTTTCAGTGGTGAGGGAGGTATTTTGGAGTCGTATATAGGGGAGGGACACCCCCCCTCCCCTTTGTCCCTCTTTGGTCTTTACTTTGGCTCACATAGTAGCATGCATTTTTAGCCTTATATGCCTTCATTTCAGAGCTTATTTGGGAGTTTTGGATCATATATCATCTCTATTTTTGGTTGGTTTTGTGGTCCTTAGCATGCTTCTTATACTTGCTTTGTAATGCTCTAGTTTGCCTAGAAATGAGCCATGAGTTTAGGCCATGTTTCTTGCACGTATGAGCCTCACTTCATGAAGATATTAGCATCATTTTGCCATGTCTAGAGGCTGTAGGCCACTGATTTTGCCATGTTTGGTATGTTTGACAAAGTTGTTTTGCATTAAGGCTTGTTAGTCTTAAGATGTGAGTTCTTAGCATGCATTTGGTTAGGCTATTTTAGTGATTTGGAATCATCTAATATGCTATCTCAGTCCTTATGCCATGCTTATATGCCTCCATGTATCATCTCTCCCATCTTTTGAAATGTTGGTCCCTTATGCTTTAAAGTGAGCATTGTGCATGCTTGTATGTTTAGAGCATTTGGGCCGCCTTGTTGTTGGGTTTCGGGGGCTCATTCCATTTGTTAAAATCTGTTTTTGGTGGTCTAATATATCCCATGAGTGGCCATGTTAATGGTAGCAAGGAGTGCTCCCTTTGCGCCTTAACCTTAGGCCCTTTGACTTGCATGTTTGCATAGGTAATTGGTCACCATTTTGGGCATGTTTTGCCACTGTTTTGGGTTGGTTTGAGGGCTGCCCCCATTGTGGTCTAGTCCACCATCACATGCTTGCCTCATGTCTATCGCTTAATTGATTCATTAAGTGTTGTAGTATGTTGGTTTTATTGCTTGATTGGTCCATGTTTACATGACATTTGCATCTTGTATACTCTAGCATTTTGCATGCTTAACATGGTAGTTGCATGACATTTGGTGTGCTTGCATCCTAATTCCCATGTTGCATCATTTGAGCTATGTTGCATGCATGCATTTCATGGCTTGGTTTGGGGTTGTCAAACCAAGCATAAGGGTTGAGGGAAGTTCACACTACAAGTGGTGCAACTCATTTCAACTCTTGGTCCCCAAGGCCCTTGACCAACACATGATAAGGTCTTGGTTTCATTTGTGTGTTTGCATGCATTTTTACATTAAAATGCAATCTTGGTTCCTTAGGCTATCATGCACCAAGATGCCTAGTTGATGGCCCAAGAACCAAGGGTCACGCTTCCTTGAGTCCCATACATGATAGGGAGCATTGACCATGCTTACATTTGCTCTAAAATCCATATCATGCACTGTCTGCCTGCTGTTGCTGTCAAACTGTCCTCTGCAGGAATTTTGTGCCGACCGGCAGTATAGAGTGCCGACCGGCACTTTATGGGTAGCCGATAACCTCTCAAGCAGCCAGTGATCATTTTACATGGCCGGTGGCCATTCCATCCAGCCGGTGGTGTACAGAAGCATGCAAGGAAGGTGTTCTGGGACTTTGGCAATTTTTGGAGAGACAGGGCAGTAAGAACAGAGGCAGTAGTGTCATGATGCGGGTTTCCGGGCGAGTCGGATTCGAGCACGCATCATTCGCGCATCCCGAGGCAGGGCTGAGGCCCCTCTTTTTTTGTTATATACTGAATTTAATTTGATAATTAGAAATTTCTGTAATAATTTATTTATTCTGTATTTGGACTGTACTATTTGGGACTGTATATTCTTTTGGTCCCTCTGTGTGAGGGCATATTTGTAATAAGGGTGTGTGAGTGTGTGTATGTCTTCCAACCCCACGTCTTTCTTCCCTTTTATTTATCTGCTTATGATGGTAGACTAGGGCATATTTAAATTAGCATAACAGTATGAAAGCATGTTTGCATTCATTCATCTGTTTTGCATGCATCGGGCTCGGCACATCACACAAACTGCATCGTACTTCAATTCCAAATTGAATACGTGATAGTTGTAGCATTTCACATGCCATGTCTAGGATAGCCGAGCCTGTCTAGATTACATTCTTTGCATGTGTTGCATTAGCCACTTAACATGAACTAGGATCATGCATATGATTACTAACTAGTTTCTGTTTTGGCTTGGAGTACTAGGTGAGCTTTTATGCTTTAGCATATCGCATGCGTGTGAATGTTGCCATAATAGCATGATTACCATGAGGCTAGCTGCTTATGTGATATAACTGCTTGAATGCCTGCGGATGGAGGTTGAATTACCTAAATTGGGACAACGCATTAAAAAACTGTGAGTTTTAAGCCCACTAGTTAGTGTCAAAATCATCTTTTCTAAAGCCCACTTGAGGGTGGCAAAACCTGCATTTTAGCCTACTTGCGAGTAGCAAACCGTTTTCAAAACAAACATGTAGTGTTTTGTTCCAACTTAGGCGATTTGGTCTATACTTGTTTGCTGTGCGCATAACGTAGTAAATCTAGACTAATAACTGGTATAAGAACACGTAAAGTTTTCAAAATTGGATATCATGATTAGTAGAGGCCGATTTTCGGACCGGGCGAGAGGGGGTGCTCATAGCTGACCTTCCCCAATCGTACCCAAGTTCCCAAGCCGAGGCAACTTTGGTGATGACGGACACGTGGCCTTTGGCACCGAGTCAGGGTTTCCTAAATTTCCCAAAAATAAAATATTTAGGTGGCGACTCTGTATCTGGCAAAGCAGTCCATGTTTGGCACTTCTTTTCAAAATCTATTCTTCTCAAAACAATTTGCCAGAGTTGGACTCTTTGGTTCAAGATTAAGAACTGTGACATTTTGAGTCCTTCGAACTGTAGTGACCCAATATCGAGCCGGAACCCGGGGGGGGGGGGGGCGCTCGCACTCCCTCCCCGGGATGCGTTCGGGGACGTCTACAAGAGCCTATTTCACTGCCACATTCTCACATTTCTCGCTCCTTCAATGTGCTTAAGAGTTGGTGCCTTCATGCTTTGTTTGTGAACCAATTGGCATGCATGCTTGTATATACTTTTGGACTTCATTTTCAGCATGTTTTTGGCCATTGTATTGGTATGCATGAGGCTTGTTTGGGGTTGATTTGGTCCATTGGATATTGCATCACATGGCCCTTACCATTGCATTGTTGTTTGCATATTGTTGCATAACATTGTTATTTGCATGCTGTTGCATGTTCATGATGTTTAGCATGTTGATTAGATAGCATGTTGTTGCATGCTTGTGGCTTTTCATGTTGTTTCATGTTGCATTGCATTATGTTAGCATGTTGTGTGTTGCATTTTGTTTGGGTTGGACGTCAATCCAAACACGGGGAACGAGGCACGTTTCATACTTGAAGTGATGAAACGTGCCTCATTCCTTAGGTCACCGACACCTTTGATCATGGATGATAAGGTGGAGGTTCAATGAGTCCTATGTGATATTTGTGTGCATTCATTGTCATTGATTTGTGCAACTCAGCCTCTTTGGCCATCATGCATTGAGATGCGTGATTGATGGCGCGAGAGTCAAGCACTACACTCCTTTGAGCCTTAGACATGATAAGGAGTGTGGTTGCACACACATTTTCTTGCAAATACACTGTCATGCCTCTGTTTGTGCTCTGTTGCAGAAAAGGGAGAATTTGCAAGAAGCAGTGGCCGATTGACCATTTAGTCTGCCGATCGGCTATCAAATTTGGCCGATGGCCATTAACCTTCGCCGATCACCTCTCAAAATGTCCACGAGGTGGATTAGAAGTATATTGGAGGTTGGAACAATTTTTAGAGGTCTACAGCAGTGCAAACAGAGGCATCGTGAGGCACGGTGGTGGATTTCCGGGAGGACGCGACCGGGTATGCATCATTCATCATTCTGTGGCAGAGCTGTGGCAGCCTATTTAGTTTCTTACTTAGTCAGTTTTGTAACTTAATTAATTTGTTTAATTAGTTAAGAGTTTTGTAATAATCAATTAGCTAGTATAGTTAGTTAATTGGTTGGTTCGTATTATTCATTTGGACCCTCCTCCGAGACGGCGATGTTGTAAATAAGTGTGCGTGTGTGTGATGCATGTCTTCCAACCCCCATTTCTTTCTCCCTTTTATTTACCAGCTTTTAATGGTTAGTTTTAGGGCATGTTTCAATTAGCATCCTTATGCTCGCATGTTTGCATCATTCATTCGTCTTGCATGCATCGGGCTCGGTGCATCATACAAACTGCATTGCATTTCAATTCCAATTTGAATACGTTTTATCAAGTGTTGCATTCATATGCCATTCTAGATAGCCGAGCCTATTTTTAGTTGCATGTGTTGCATTAGGCATTCTTAACATAACTAGGATCATGCATGATTACTAACTAGCTTCTTGTTTGGCTCGGAGTACACTGCGAGTGTTTATGCTTTAGCATCCTTGCATGCGTGTAAGTGTTGCCATGATTGGCATGCTTGCCATGAGGCTATTTGCTTAACTGATATAACTGTATGAATGCCTGTGGATGAAGGTTGGATTATTTGAATTGGAACAATTCATCGAAATGTGAATTTAAGGCCCACTTGAAGTGGCAAATCACCATGTTTTCTAAGCCCACTTGAGGGTGGCAAAATCCGCGTCTTAGCCCACTTGCGAGTAGCAACTTCAAAACATTTTCAAACAAACAAACATGAGATGTTTTGTTCCAATTTAGGCGATCTAGTCTATACTTGTATGTTGTGCGCATCACATAGTAAGCTAGCTAATAAACCGGAATAAGAACGTATGTGTTTCCAAAAACAACATATCATGATTAGTAGAGGCCGACCTTTGATCAAGCCAGCGGGGGTGCTCGTTGCATGACCTTCCCCTCTCGTACCCAAGTTCCCGAGCCGAGGCAACTTTGGTGATGACGGACACGTGGCCTTAGGCACGAGTCAGGGTTTTCTAAATTTCCCAAAACAAAACATTTAGGTGGCGACTCTGAAATCTGGCAAAGCAATCCATGTTTGGCACTTCTTGATAAAAATCAGTTTTTCAAAACGATTTGCCAGATTTGCACTCTTTGGTGATTTATCAGTCTCACATTGCACTTTGTGAGATTAGATTCAGAACCGTGACATGAGTCCGAACTGTAGTAGCTAAAAACAACGATTCGCACCCTCGCGTGCGGAGTGGAGTTCCAGGCGGTCTACAGTTTTTGGCGACTCTGCTGCGGATTTAGAGAACTTGACTCGAACTCATGATATCTTGTTTTGCTTACACTTATGTGTTTCTTTGCATCGCATTTGCATTGGTGCACCTAGGACACCGTGTTTGCCGTCAGCTATTCCTAAACGGTTTGCCAGAGGCTGCGTGCCATAAGGCAGATCGGTTACGGGCTCTGCCACGATGGGAACACAAACCTTGGTTTTTACTAAGACACCCCTTTTGACCGTTCAACCTAGTGCATATCGGAATCCATAGTGACCATTCCAAGCAAGGACAGGTAGCTTACCCGATTGTAGGTTATTTGAAACTGCTGCATTCGTAGTGAAACCCTAGCTCTTGACAAAATAGGACAGGGAAACCTTACCCCTCCATAGGGGTGTTTTGGCTCTCACTTGTTTGCTATGTGCTTTTAGAGTGTGTCTCTACAGGGATGCATATATTAGTTTGTAAGTCTGGGTATCAGGCCTGCGGGCATCAGTATTTGGGGAATCAGTTTTACCTGAGGGTATCAGATCTGGGGTAGTGATTTGGGAACAGTGATCAGTGTTGAGAATAGTGTATTCGACTTACAAATACCAACTGTGTGTTGTCTTTATTTAAGCCGTTATGCTATCTGTTTTTCTGGTTATTTGTTTCCTTATTATGCTTTATTTATCTTTTTGCAAGGTAGTTTAGCACAATTGCTTCCGACCAGGCAGATATTCCCTAAGCACTCTGGGTTAGAGGTCGAAGACTTCATCGATCCGAGGATCTGATAGATGGACAACCAGTGTTCCTTTCATTACCCCTAGTTACTAGACGGAGGTTAGTTAGGCGCAGTCCATCAGTACAGTGGTTACCGGATCAGTGGTCCTTATCCACCCCGTCAGTGAGTAGTCAAGCTGAGGTTTCAGTATTCTACCGTAGAAAGAGACATACTGGTTGTTCAGTTAGACCAGCATCTTATGGCAACTATGGAGGAGATGATGCATTAGCTCTAAGAGACTATGCAAGCCATGCAACGGGATGCTGCCTGCCAGACAGAGGCTGCCACACGTCAAGTAGAGATTGTGGCTCAACAGGCAGAGCTGATTGCCAGACTTCAGCAGCAGCAACAACCGCAACAAACCGGAGCATTTGTTTCGCACCCACCTCCACCCCCACCTAGAGTTCCAATACTCGGGGATATTGCAAACGTCCAGGAAGATACAGACGTCCCAACAAGGCAAGCCTCGCCACCGGTTTTACTGCAGATTTCAAAGACACCAACCTTCTCAACAGATACACCGTTTGAATCAGAGATGGACCCAACCGCTCTAAAGATGAGGAAGCTTGAGAAGCTGTGCAAACGGGCCCAAGGGGTCAATTCCATATCGGACATAGAGGAAGGATACACCGACTCAGCGGTGACTTTGCCTGACCAGTTTAAGATGTCGCACATAGACGTTTTGACAGTTCTGAGGATCCCATGGTGCACCTGCGGCTGTTCTTAGATATCCTAAGGCCAATGGGCCTCTTCAGACTAGAAAAACTTTCACTCTTCAACCGGACCCTGTCGGGTATCACGGCCATCTGGTACGCAAAGTTGGAGGACTCTGTCAAGAGAAGCTGGGAGAAGATGGCCGAGGCCTTTGTAGCTCAATACTCCAACAACACGCAGATCGAGATCACAACTCGTGATCTCGAGACAACGAGCCAAGAGCCGAAATGCAGCTTCTCCGACTTTGTAACCCGTTGGAGGGCCAAAGCTTCTATGATGACCATCAGGCACATCGACGAGGATCAAATTCGGATGGTTGTGCGCAACCTCCAACCTAAGCTGATACAAAAGATGATCGTCTTACCCCTTCCCATCTTTACGGATTTACACGAGATTGGGGTACAGATCGAGGACGCCATGAAATAGGATCTGATTGACCACGAGAGAGAGCAGCCCAAGAGGGCATTTTCCTGCAGTACGAATGCAGGCACGAGTAATGCTGCAGCTGCCAGAACTTCAGATGTGGGCATGGTCACCACCACCTCTACAAAAACACTGATAGCCACACCATTCACCGGTGTGTCCGGAAGTAGCTCACAAACAGCCAGATATTCACCCCGAGGCCAAAGAACCTTCACTCCACTATACATGTCCCTGTCCAAAGCTCTGCGGGTTCTGATCAAGAAAGGGCATTTGAAGCCCTTGGAGTCGCGCCCATTGCCAGACAAACTTCCTCCCTCCCATAACCCAGCTAAATCCTATGCCTTTCACCAACAGCATGGTCACGACACCGACCAGTGCTACAGATTGCGTCATGAGATCCAGGATCTCATTTACAATAGGGTGATCATGCCTCCAGAAAAACCAAATGTCACAACCAACCCTCTCCGACCACATAACGAAGCTCTACTACCTTAACGCATCAACCGGATCCAAACTAGGGTTGTGTCATACGACCCTAGTATATACATCACACCTTCCCACCTATCCACCCCGAAGGTGTTCATCCTGGACAGCGTGGATTTGAGCATGTTGAGCACCTCCCCAACCCAACCTAAACCGGTGGTGGTGACCATCGAACATAGAATTGGGTCGACTTTGTAGGCAGATGGGAACGATGATTTAGAGCCTGAGGGGTCTGCGAGCTTCGTGTACAACCCGAGTGGTTATATCACATCAACAGATCAACTTAAGCTGAGGGTGGAGTTGCCGGTTAGGGTAGAAATCTATGTGGTTCGGGAGGATAGACCTAGTCAGGGGTCAGATGACCTAGCAGAGTTGGAAGAAGATATTGCCAACCTTTAATTCTTCAATGAACAGGATCTGGGAGACGTGACTCTCAACTAGTTTGATTTGGATGGGTCAGCAGAAACTACTGGGTGGCTTAGCAACGAGCCAGATGTTGTTGAGCAGCCTCAGCTAGAATTGGGAGCGTCAGGAATGGGAGCGTCAGCAGTGGCAGGAATGGGAGCGTCAGCAGTGGCTGGAATGGCCGGGGATCAGGGGAAATCACCGGAGAGCACTGGTGTTAAGAATTTTGCTTAGGATCCTGGCAGTTTGAATACAGAAGGTACTGAACAACAGGCTGCACTGAGGCAGTTTGAGCAGGAAAAGATCGAAGATCTGGAGAGGGCTAGAAAGGCCAAAGCCCCTGCGGGGATGAGACGTGCTGTGAGCACAAGAATGGAATGTGCTGTGCACACAGGAGCAGTTGCAACAGAACTGGACAAGTGTCTATCGGTTGCCAACGGTATATGGTAGGAAGACGACGACTTACGTCTTGCCCACACCGACGAAGATTGGGGGCAAAACCAACTGGATGATACCTGGTACATTGAGGAGGTTGACCACATGACTAGAAGTGGGCGGTATTTCAAGCCCCCACACTTAGATCAACCAGAGGCATCCGAGAAGGACAAAGAAACAGAGAAACAGAAAGAAAGATTGTTCGAAGTGGAGGCTGTGCTGAAACAGCTTAAGAAAATCCAAGCAAACATCTCCATCTGGCGACTGCTTATGGCCTCAAGCGTTCATCAACAAGCTGTCCTTTTTGCAGTGGACAAGGCCAAACTTTCAATAGATACCACACCTGAGCAGCTGGTAGGGCTGGTCTTTCTGGGAGGAGCTTCCCTGACATTAACCTTCACTGACAAGGAACTGCCGCCTGAGGGCTCAAATCATAACAAACCGCTCTATATCTCTGTCGAGTGTAGAGAAAAATGGATACTGGTGGTCCTTGTTGACACAGGATCTGCTATCAACGTATGTCCGTCGAGAACGGCATATACTATCGGGTTGAAGCCCGCAGATTTTGTGCCTACGGCCCAAGTGATACGGGCGTATGGCACTACTAGCAGAGAGGTGATGGGGACTGTACAGATTCAGACTCAGGTTGGTCCGGGGCAATAGGATATTGACTTTCATGTCTTGGATGTCCCGGCCACTTTCAATCTACTCCTAGGGCGCCCGTGGCTGCACTAGGTAAAAGCGGTCTCTTCTACCCTGCACCAGATGCTTAAATACCCCCACGGGAAGGGGGTGGCCATCGTTTTTGGGAATTCTTCAATCCATCCGCCGCCAGAGGTTTCTACACTAGTTCTGGAGATTGAGCATGGCGCGGAGGATGTGTTTTTGTGAGGTTTCACTCTAGCTGAGGCCCGGGTTGTACAAAATATCCTAGCTGTTGATGAGGGGCTATACATCAGCGCACAGTCTGTATACCTTATGAACAAGCTCCAGCACATCCCCGGGATGGGGTTAGGGCGAAGTGGTCGGAAAGGCATTGCAGCATCAGCCGAAGTGCCCATAACCCATATACCTTTGGTTTAGGTTATCTGCCTACCAAGGAGGACTGGGGGAGGAAAGGAAAAGAGATGGCAGGAAGAGCCAGAGCAAAGCAGGCTGGGAAGTATTATGAGTTGATGCACTGACCTATCCAAGGTACCCTGAACGGATGCTTTGTCTGGGAGGGGGGAGACTTCCCATTTTGTGGCTTCCCAGAGCCATCGCTAAATGCAGAGAGGCGGCGCTTGCCGGGATTCGAGATTTTCTTTGACTTGCAATTGTCTGGGGATGATGTTGCCGAAGAGCAGATAGACCCACCAGTTGACGCTGAGCAGTTCAAGGAGGATTCCGAGAATACAGAGATTGAAATGGGGGTAGCACTGGCTTGTCTACTCTCAGATCCTCAGATCGCACAGGAGTGCTTGGGGGATGACTTTTCAGTGTCCATGATCGGGAATGAAGCGGCTGCAAGCCCATCTTCTAACATTCTGGATGCGTCCATCGCACCCTCCCTTGTCTGGCAATGCGAGGAGGGCTTTTTATCGAGCAGCACCGGGTCAGGTAGTGAGTTGGAATCTGATTCCACAGAGTCTGTGGAGTCGGAATCAAGTTCCAGCTCGTTTGAGTCTGAGTCTGGTATTCTTGGGGATGACAACCCGGATCCTATAGTCCTGTCTAGGTCATCTTTTTCTTTTTCCTTTGAGTCTGTTGTAACAGAGGAATCAGGCGATATGGAAGTGATTAATGGGAATCATGCGGCTGTGGCCTTCGAGTACTTTTCTGTGCCCTTAATTTATTGCATTAATCAAGACTTTCAAAATTTTGATGAAAACGATGAGGAAGAAATTCCTCCAGTTTTGCAATATTTGCTTGATCAAGAGCAGGAGAAGTTTGTAAAACCGTTGGTTGATGAAATACCACAATTAATGTTGGTACTGAGAAGGACCCGTGGCTGGTCCAGATCGGATCTACGTTGTTTTCAGAGGAGCGCGAGCGCTTAGTCGCTTTATTAAAAGATTTCAAAGATGTTCAAAGATGTTTTCGCGTGGTACTATGAAAACATACCTGGAAGCGATCCTGAGATTGTACAGCATCGGATCCCTCTTGACCCAGAGGCCCGACCTGTTAAGTAGAAGCTCTGAAAGAGCCACCCAGATTGGGCTCTCAAGATCAAAGAAGCGGTCACCAAGCAAATTAATGCAGGGTTCCTGCTGGTATCAGAATACGCAACTTGGTTGGCCAATATAGTTCCGGTGTCGAAGAAAGACAGCAAAATTCGGGTATGTGTGGACTTCAGGGATTTGAACAAAGCCAGTCCGAAGGACGACTTTTCTCTACCGCATATTGACGAATTAGTGGACTTCACTGCTGGGCATGCGCTACTCTCATTCATGGACGGGTTTTCAGGCTACAATCAGATTTTGATGGCACTCAAAGACCGGGAGAAGACTGATTTTACCACTCCGAGGGGGACCTATTGTTATAGGGTGATGCCGTTTGGGCTGAAGAATGCTGGGGCTACGTATTAACAGGTTGTGACCACAATTTTGCACGACATGATCCATAAAGAGGTTGAGGTGTACGTGGACAACATGATTGTCAAGTCCAAGGAAAGAGAGGGCCACTACACCGCCTTGCAGAAATTCTTCCAACGGATCAAAGAGTATCGGTTGCAGCTGAATCCTCAGAAATGCACGTTTGGTGTTACAGCAGGAAAAATGCTAGGGTTCTTGATCACACACAGAGGTATCGAGGTCGATCCTTCCAAAATCACGGCTATCTTAGAAATGCCACCATCGAGGACTGAAAAGGAGGTGCGAGGCTTTCTGGGTAAAGTGTAATTCATAAGACGGTTTATTGCAAAATTAATCTGGACTTGTGAAACACTCTTTGGTCTCCTGAAGAAAGGAAAGAAATTCCAATGGGATGACCCATGCCAAGTCGCTTTCGAGCAGATCAAACAATATCTACAGAACCCACCTGTGTTGTTACCGCCTAAGCCAAGGAAACCGTTGATTCTATACCTATCAGTGACTGAAACAACAATGGGCTGCATGCTTGCACAGGAGTCTGAGGACAAACTGGAGAAAGCTATCTACTACCTGAGCAAGAAAATGTTGGATTACGAGACCCACTACACTCCGCTAGAGAAGGCTTGTCTGGCCTTGGTATGGGCTACCAGGAAGCTGAGGCACTACCTGTTAGCTCACTCTATAATACTGGTTTTGGGATTAGATCCCATCAAATATCTTTTCGAGAAACTGGCACTTACGGGTAGGCTAGCACGTTGGTTGCTTCTGCTTTCCGAATTTGATCTGAAGTACATGACGCGCAAGTCAGTAAAAGGGAGAGCGGTAGCGGAGTTCCTAGCTGATCACCCAATTGAAGGGGATGAAGCAGTTGAGTACCTGTTCCCAGACGAGGCCATTCTGCATGTTGAAGAAGAGACCTGGATGATGTACTTTGATGGAGCGTCAAACCAATACGGGTATGGGATAGGGGTGCTGCTGATAGCGCCCGACAATTCCCGTATACCTCTAGCATTCAAACTCTGGTTCAAAGTGTTGAACAATGAGGCAGAATACGAGGCATGTATTGCTGGATTGGAAGCCGCCCTTGAATTAGGGGCAAATCGATTGGATGTCAACGGGGACTCGAACCTTGTTGTATCTCAAGCTAAAGGAGATTGGAAAGTGAAAGAACAAAAAATGAGAATCTATCACCAGACCTTGGACGTGCTGATTCCTCGGTTTGAGAAACTGAATTTCGTCCATCTATTAAGAGAGAATAACAGGTTCGCTGATTCATTATCAACTCTATCTTCTGTGATAGACATCCCTTTCGGAGTCCGGATGCGTCCGATCAACATTGAACAGAAATTTGTGCCGTCCTACGAGCTGATTGCAATAGATGAGGTACAAGATGAGAATCCCTGGTATTACAACATCTGGAACTTCTTGGAAAAGGAAGCGTATCCACTAGGGGCCAATGCCAAAGATAAGAAGGCAATTCGAAGAATGGCTACTCAGCTCATCGTCTGTGGGGTTAAACTATACAAGAGGGGTCATTTCAGGATGCATAAACTGTGTGTTGATGCTGAAGAATCCAAGCGCCTGATGGAGGCCATCCATGGAGGAGAGTGCGGAGTGCACATGAGTGGGATGATGCTTACCTGGAAGATCCTGAGATAGGGTTATTATTGGTCAACCATGGAGGAGGATTGCATTGGCTTTGTTCGGCGATGCCACAAATGTCAGATCCATGCAAACCGCATGAACATTCCGCATTCGAAGCTATACAACATGACTTCGCCATGGCCATTTTCAGTTTGGGGGATTGATGTAATTGGGGCTGTGACTCCGAAGGGGTCCAACGGGCATGAGTACATTCTGGTAGCGATAGACTACTTCACGAAGTCGGTTGAGGTCCAATCTTACGCGGTGTTGAAGGCATCGCATGTTGCTAAGTTTATCAGAAACAACATCATTTGTCGCTACGGGGTCCCGAATGAGATTATTTTGGATAATGGTTCCCACTGCAAGAAGGAGGTGATCGACTTGTTGGAGAAATACAACGTGGCTTTTCACAAGTCATCTACATATCGGCCGCAAACCAATGGAGCGGTTAAGGTCGCCAACAAGAACATCAAGCACATTCTACAGAAGATGGTGGAAACCTACCGGGACTGGCCAGATAAGCTGCCATTTGCTCTGTGTGGCTACCGGGCTTCAATTCGAACTTCTACTGGGGCAACTCCGTATTCCTTGGTTTATGGGATGGAGGCTGTTCTGCCTATCGAAGTTGAGGTTCCGTCATTACGGGTATTGGCTGAGTGTCAGATAGCTGAGGCAAATTGGCAGCAAAGCAGGTTCGAAGAACTCATGCTCTTTGATGAAAGAAGGCTGAAAGCACTGTATGATGTCCAGGGTTATCAACGAAGAATTGCCAAGGCTTTCAACAAGAAGGTTAAGTCCAGGAATTTGAAAGAGGGGGATCTAGTGCTCAAAGACAACCGAGCTCCCATCCACGACCCTAGGGGCAAATTCAGACCCAACTGGACTGGTCCTTACATCATTAAGTCTATCTGGTCGGGTGGAGCTATCGTTCTGATGGATTTAGATGACCTTGAGTTCTCCCAGCCGATCAACATGGACAAGTTGAAGAAATACTGTCCCTGAGTGGCTCACTAGGCCGAAAACCTGAAAGGGTGACCTAGGGAAAAATTAGAGCACAGAAAATTTGAAATAATAAAAACTGAGCTCGCAAGGTTGAAAACCCAGAAAGGGCAGCCTTGGAAAAAGTTAGAGCGCAAAAGGAGAGTGTTAATACACGAGTGAACCTAAGCCGAACTACGTAAGGCTTGATTCTCAACTTTGGGATTCGTAGGCAACTTCATTCTGAAGTCCAGCCATAAACACTTCCAAATCAACTTTGTCCATGTGATCATGTTGGTCATCTCTGTCTATTCTGCATTCAAGAGCTCGGTTGTAATCTCCAGTGCAGTGCTATTCAACCTAGGGGCAACTTTTCAGTTGCTGGAATCCGGGGTTGTACATCTTAGTGATAGATCTCGGGCGTGTCCAGTTGCGATCCATATTGAAAATGGTTTTGACAAGTTTTAATAAAAGTTGATTTTGCTCAAATTAATCTTTTTACGACTTAGACCATTGTTGGACCAAACGGAAAATTTTCAGTACCCACAACCTTCAATTACATTGATTTCAGTACAGAGTTCTCCTACTCTTGAATACAAATCGAAGTTGCTTTTTTATTACATTAATAAAGGAAACTTGAAAGTACTGATAAAAGCAATAAATTCGGGGCAGAGTCAAGTCAGGTGTTCCTGCGCCCCCTCCCAGAGCTTGTAGAAGCCTCTGATGCCAAAGCAGGCCCAACCTGCGTCTCTTCATCAAGCCAAGCTATACACTCATTAGAGAGGCTGCAACTAAAAGTGGGAACAGGGGCCAAAAGCTCTCTCGTCCTCCATGCTATGGCATACCGAGCTAGCTGTGCGCCTCGGACTAGAAATGCAACAGGGTACTCTATCCCCTCCTTTGGGCAAGTCAGATCATGCCCAAATTGGCACCGGAATCGGAATGGGAAGTAAAAGACACAGTGTGTCAGGCCGATCAACTGAATCCTGGGCTGGCGAGACATGCTGTAACTCATTGCCGGCAGATTGAGCCAGGGGGAGCACCAAGCAATACTGGCAGTAGACAGACTGCACATCCATTCGCACCACCATCCCTCATCTGGGGCATTGACTAGACGTCGTCGGAAGAAATAACAGCGGGCTAAATATGCTGGGCATGAGTCCACAACCTTCAACTTATCCATCAACCATATCTGGGAAGGGATGAAAAATGAGAGATTAAAGAATAGAGAGGTGTACGTGGAGAGAAAAGTGAGAAAAGGGTTTTGAGAGAAAAACCGAGCTCGAGGGCCGAGTGATGTGAGAAATATATGTGAGATAGGGTGGGAAACATTACCTGCAGCAGTAGTGGGCTCCCCGCGAATCTAGTCGTCTCTCGACAATGAAAAGCATCCAAACCCATCAACGTCTTAGCTAGTGACATGCCAATGCAGCTCTTACCCTCTTTCAAGCCTTAGGCAACCTCAATCAAATGGACGCTAGACCTTCCGGAGCTTGAGGCAAGCAAAAAACGGGACATCATGCACAGGCAAAGGGCATGCCGCCAAAAACCCTGCCAATGATGATCGCCGCGGTCACCGGCATCAGAAAACCGACGAATCAAGCTCGGGATGTCCAATTCCCCATCATGAATGAAAGAGAGCGTCATGCAAAGTGAGCCCGCACATCTGTCCTAAGGCTTGGATGTGACCGAAATGGAGTTGGGGCACAATCTCTTCCTCACACTCGGACTCCACCAAAGCTTGGAAGTCTTCGAAAGTGGGACACATCTATTGTCCGCCAAAGCTAAAAACATGAGTTACCGGATTCCAACTCCTAGCCGCGGCATGGAGGAGCGGAAAATGCAGCGGAGTGCGGCTCAACGTGAATAGTGCATTCATGCCGAAACCCCGAAAATTTAGTTTTTCCGAGCCATCCAAGTTAGCAATCCAATTTGCAAGATTTTGGACAAGAAATGCCTCAATTTGGTGCAAAAACAGAGTTGAATTGGAGAAACTATGAAGTTGGAACCTTTATAGAAGATAAGGTGTTTAGTGGAAGACAGGTGGCAGCATTCTGGAGGTTCTCATCATTAATGGCCGACGGGCCAATTTTATGGCCGACCGGCCATCTTTTTAGCCGATCGGCTAGTATTGGTGGCCGATGGTCATTTCTTGTGGCCGATGACCTTCCACCTTAGCCGATGGCCTCTCCTTTTGTTCTCTGAGCTGTCCATGTGTTGGAGATGTTGAGAACTTGTGACTTGTTCCACTTTGAATGCCTTTCGGTGACGATTTTGCGAAGTCGTGCCTGTGTTAATTCAATTTGTTTATCGAGTTGTTGCATTTGTTTATCAAGTTGTATTTTGTATTGATTATTAAGTTCTTGTCTTGCTTATCGAGTTGTATTCACATTTGGTTAGCATGTCAAGTCTTGGTTTTGTTTATCGAGTTGTTTTGCTTGTTGTCAGTTGGTTCACTACCTGATTACAGTGATGCAATTCGAGTGTGCAATTTGCAAACAAAGTTCAATCTCATTTACATGTTGTGTGATGTAATGCGATGCGATGCGATGCTTAGAATGTACAAATGTAACACTTTTTCAATCAAAAAAGGCCGTTTTCATTCCATCATGTTTTCTTTTACAGAAAGAGTACAAAGTTTTAAAGAACATAAATCTGCCTGACGCAGTACAATGTGTAAAAACTTCTAGCAAAAAGGAAAATAAAGCAAAAAAACAAAACATCTGGAATCGGCGTCAATCACCTCAAGTGTGGGAATCTCTCCTCGTCCTCTTCCTAGACGAAGGTCCAGGATCATCGCCGTCAGCTCCGCTGCCAGAGTCTGAGCCCGAGCCATCTCCAGCCTCGTCTCTATCCTGAGACAACTTTGTTGTGGGCTCATCGCCTCCTTGTCAGACTCATCGTCATCTCGGGCAGGCTCCCGCGAACTGCTCTCGGTATGAGCACGCCTATGTCTGCCTCGGCTGTGTATCGACATCCCTCGTTCGGCTCCCCCTGCTGCTCTGGGAGGCGCTGAAGGTCACGCTGAGGCACCCGTCGTGGCTGGTATCTGGAATGGGGCCTAAAAAGGAACATTTGGCAGATGCATCAGTTATGCTATACGAAGCTGAGTATGGTATCAAATGCAGTATATGAGATACAACATGTCAGTGCCGTGAGCAGTGTATGATTGCACTGTATGAATGCTGTAAGTAGTATATTAGATACAGTGTGTCAGTGCCATGAGTGGTATGTGAGTGCGGTGTATCAAATGTCGTATTGATAATGTGATGCATCAGGTCTGTATGCAGCAGATTATACAGAGGGTTTTGGGACAGAAGTTGAAAGAACTTACCAGAATATTGTAGATGCTGAGCAGGCCCATGCTCCTCTGCAGCATCCCCATCATCGAAGCCGTTAGCTCCAAAGCCTGCCCAGTGTACTCTATCGAAGCCTGCAAAAGTGCTGAGGCAATTAGTAATCTGTGGGATATCAACTGAAATGAAATGAACGTACAGAATGAAACGCATTACACGTACCGGGGTCGAGCCTCGAACTCCGACGAGCTCATGATCAGCCGGAGGAGGAGCGATGGGTATCTGATAAGTCTATCCAGCCTGCCCACAGCATGTCACAGTGGTGGGCAAGGCTAGCCACTCTATTCTCAGTCCCCTCCGGGAACCCCTCCTGCCATAGGCCTAAGCCGCCCTCGATGCTCTCACTCCTCCTGCTGGGGCTGTGGGTCTCTCTCTCTCACCTCGGCAAGCACTGGCCAGAGGTCGCATGACATAAGTCTGGATGAAGTCGGTGTAGTCACCATTATCGCTGAAAAAGTCGGCATCCCAACCTATTGTGAAATCGATCATCTCCTACGGGGTGTACCTCTCTGTATGCCTCATATGGGTGGGACGTGGCCTCGGGACTATTTTCTCAGGCAAACCAAGGCTCTGTCGCACGAAGCGCTCTCCCAGGTACCATGCCAGGCAGACCGGACCCTCGAGCAAAACCCGGAATCGGGCAGTCTCCCGAGCGCCCATATATCGGTCTCTAACCGCATCAGGCAGCACGACCCAGGGCTACCAGGTGATCTACAAATGATGGGTATACAGTTTGTTATCTACTGTTGAAAGTGCAATATTAAGCAAAACTCAAATGAACTGTAAGGTTTGAAATACCTCTGCAGCGGCTATAGTGTCAAAGTATCTGCGGAAAAACAAGAAAGACTCTTTCAGCCTCCGCTTGCACCTCACATCATACCTATGAGAATAGGTACAACAGGGGGCATCTCCACCTCCGGCTCTGGAGCGAGCCTGGGGAAGTAGGCATACACCCACAACTACAGAAAGTAAAAGGGCAACAATGAGTATGTTTATCAGTAAAGCAGAATACAGATAAAGTAGGAATCAGAGAATGATGTGCAGTGTATCGTGCAGTGTATCGTGCAGTGTGTGAAGTGTCTTGCGCAGTGTGTGCCGTGTACAGCCAGTGTAAAGCAGATTACGTATATGCAGTGTATGTGGTGTACAGATGATGTAAAGCAAAATTGTAAAATAGAAAGGAAAAATGTACCTCCTAGGCTCGCCAGTAACCTCCTAGCAGATACCCGCTCCGGCGAGATGAGGAGCTCATGTATCCATACAGTGTGGCCAATCCTGCGCCACCCCAGTCATAGGGCCGGATTTGGGTCATGTCCACTAGCGCGCTCAACAGATAAAGGCCAATGGTGTTCGCCAGGTCGACAAAGAGAGTAGTGCCCAGCATAAACATAAGGAACTCTTGGGCATAATGCTCGACCTCCTCCTGGGTCGTCGGCGTCTGTCCCTTGAACTGGTCCTCGAACCATGAATATCTCACGAACCCTGGCCGGGAGAGAGGTGGGCGAGTGCCGAGCAAGAAAATCTGGGCAACATCCCACTCGTCCATATCAGTGTCGAACGGGATCGGATCACCCCCTACTCCAATACCGGTGAGCATGGAGAAGTCGAAGGGAGTCATTGTCGTCTCCCCTGCTGTAGAAAGGTGGAAGGAATCGGTGGTGTCCCATCACCTCTCCACTAGCGCGTCTAGAAGAGGCCTACTCACAGTGAGGCGCGAGAGTCCCATGCAGAATATGCCAAAACCGGCCTGATCGATGATGTGGTGAACCTCACCGGGTAGCTCCATGTACCGATCTCGAGCAACGGTGTTCCCATAACCCCGGAAGGCATGGGAATCTCCCTGTGTTCAAAGACAAACAAATGCGAAGCAGTGTCAATAATACAATGTTTGAATGTGTTCAGAATTGATAAAAATGCAGTGTGTGTGCATATGTTCGAGTTGACACAGATATCATGTATGAATATGCTCAAGATGACCTAAGCATGCGGTGTACAAGTATGTCTGGGTTAATCAGATAAAGAGTAGCATTGGCTATTCAAAGTATATGACCTACATTGTAGAAAGTAGAGGGGAAGAGCATACCTCAACGGCGCTATAGGACAAGTGCAACTCTGGCTCGTGTAGCAGGAGCTCCCTTAGCGCAACTCGCGCGAAGCTCCTGAACTGGCGAATACTGTCGGGAGGCAACACATGTACCTCGGGCTCGTACGTCGCCGGGTCAAAAGGTCAAACACTGAGCAGCAAGAGCTCGAACTCGGGATCCATCTCCATCCCTAGAGGAGCCCCACCCTCTAGAATGTCATCTGCCATCTCAAGAAGAGGGAGGAAATGGTCAAAGGTATGGAAAATGGGCAAGAATGCCAAAAGTCAACCGGAAGTCAACTCTGAGGAGTGAAAAATGGAGGAAAATGTCAAGGCTCGAAAGAGGGCATAGAAATCAAGGATAACTCGGGGGAAACAAACCCCAAGTGGTGGAAATCAAGGGTGTGGCACCAAAAACACTTTTCAATCGGTTCAAAGTGTTGGAAATCTCGAGGGTTTGGCGAATCAAACGTTTGTGGGATGCTGGAAATTGTGTGTAAAGCTCGGATCGAAGGAAAAAAAGTGATCTAGAGAGAAAGGGAAATGTTTTTCGGCAAAGAGAAAGTGAAAGTATAGGGTTTGGAACCCTATACTTAAAGACCCGAGGCAAATGGACAAAACTGCCCCGACTTTGCCACTTTTGGCTGATCAACCAATTTGTTAGCCGATCGGCTAAATTGTTGGCCGATAAGCTTGTTTTATGGCCGATTTCTAGCCGATGGATCCCTCTTGTGGCCGATGAACCTCTAATATCCTTGTTTTGGGTTTTTTTTGCTGATTTGTGCCCTCATATCTCAAAAAAGTGCAAGAAAGTACACTTTTGAAGCTTAAGCAGCCTCCGTGGTGACCTCAAACCGTGTCTTCCATGCGTGGCACTCGATATGCACAAGGTGTATCCTTTTTTTGTATCCTTTTGTTTGTTGCGAGATTTGAAAATTGCTTTTGAATATGTTGCATTACAGTGTTTTTGTCATATTTGCAAAGTGCACATTCGTTGTACGCCTTTTTCACTCTTACATTGAGCATGCCTCATCTCGTTTTGCAGTTGTATCTCAACATTGCGAAGAACATGCGTTTACCATGCTTACATTTAATATGTACATCATAATGTTGCATGGAGCATACATTATATCTTACACCCCTTGCGTTGTCGCGCACTCCCGTTGCATTGTTATGCACACCCCTTGCATTGTTATGCACACTCACTTGCATTGTTGTGCACTTTTCACTTGCATTGTTATGCACCTTTCCATCGACATCCTATGTGCACGCGTTCATCTTATATTGAAATTGTATCTTGATGTAGCGTTGATCATGTGTTTCTATTATATTGGACTTGTCAAAACCTCTCTTTTGTGCAGGCACGATATTGTATGTACGGTTCATTCAAGTGAAGTTCCGGTTTAGTTTGACTGCCAACCTTTCTCCACTCGCGTGCCGCGTTTGGACGTACTCGCATTGTCATGTGCATCGCGCTTTCTTGCGCAACATTTCTCCACTCACGTGCCACGTTTGGACGTACTCGCACTGTCATGTGCATCGTGCTTTCTTGTCCAACCTTTCTCCACTCGCGTGCTGCGTTTGGATGTACTCGCAATGTCATGTGCATCGCGCTTTGTTGCGCAACCCCTTCTCCTCTCGCATATGGTGCGTTAGGACGTCTTTGGTTTTAACCACTCAGATGCGTTCCGGTGTTCACTTTTTTCACTTTCTCCTTTCGCGTGTGATACGCTGAGAAATGTTGTTCTTTCCTCTCCTACGTGTGATACGCTAAGAGATGCTATGTTTGAGACTCCGGGTATTCTCGGTAGTCGCTTTTAGCCTTCTCTGCGTGAGATGCAGTGATAATTGTATAATTTTCTTAGATCCTTTCTTTTGGAATGTGTGAGACTGTTGTTTCTTACTCGCTTGCTTAAAATGTTGTATTTGTTTTGCATGAATGCTTCATTACAGCCCTCTTTGCATGATCATAAGTTATGTTCCGCATCGTGCATGTCTTTTACATTTTGCCCCTGCCTGGGGGCGCATTTTATTGTTATCTTGTATGTTTGTCTAAGTCTTCGGCCTTGTCAAAAATGGGTCATCTCTGGGCTTTGACATTTCCTCCCGTCATCTTATGACTTTCGAGTTCTATCAAAGAGAGGCAACTACAGACAGCCCATTTTTGACCGTCCTCAAGACTTAGACGTCATCGTTTGAACACTCGATGATCATCCATGCTCGTGTTCGTTTTGAGTTTCTCAAGGTCTCAGCTGCACGCCTTACGTTGGAGCCTCTTAACCTGTCTGTTTTGTGCTTGGTTGTGGACCAAGAGCTTGTGGTTTTGTTTCTGAGGGAAGGGGGTGGCTTGTTGGCCAGACCCACAACCCATCGGCCGGGCCCTGTGCCTATCGGCCTCTCCTTCTTGCCATCAGCCATAAGTGTTGGCTGATCAGCACTCTTTTTGGCTGGTTGGCACTCCTTTTGGTCAATCGGCCATATTTTTGGCCGAGACCCCTTTTTCTGCTTTTGCAGATATTTTGCTTCCAGCTAGTGCCAGCTGTTGGTCACTTGGTGTATCCTCCATAAACGTGTATGGATGGATTTGAACCAAGCTGCAGCTTGCTAAACAAGCTTGGGACTTCATTTTCTATAAGAAGGGAGGCCCCTCTCCCTTTCCAGAGGTTTTGAAATTTGACATATAGAAGATATATCTCTCTCTCTATTTCCTCCTCTCTCTCTCTCTCTATATTTGTGTGAGTTTGTGCTTTAAAGTGTGTTTTGTCTTCACTTTTGCACTACAACACCTAGTAGAGCACCTTCGCTTTGTTGCTAAGGTATTAGAGGACCTTGTTTGGACTCTCAAAGTCCGTTTATTTGGCTCAGAAGTTACTGTTCTAAAGAGGTTCTTCAAGGGTGAGTCCCTTACCTCTTTAAAGCTTTATTTTCATAGTTTGTTTAGCCAACTTTGCATGCTTCTTTTCGCTTAGCTTTCAATTAAAAAAAGTATTGTTTTGAAGTTCTTAACATGTTTGTTTAAGGCCTCTTTGGTGTTGGGGTTAGTCTATCCCCTTTAGAGCCTTGTTTGGCCTTGTTTTGGGCCACCTCTTTAGGCCTTCGAGTTCATCTTCTTTTGGCCTTTTAGCCACTGAAATCCAATGGATTTTCAATGGTAGAAAGTGTGTTTTGAGGCCTCAAATAGGAGGGGGTTGTCCCCCCTCCTCTTCTCTTGTATGCTTCTGTTGATGGCTCACCAAGTTGGCATGTTTTTATACCTCTTTGTGGCTCCATTTCGGCTTGGCTTAGGCTTTGTTTTGCCATGATATAACACTTTTTTGGCTTGGTTTGATCATATCATGCATGCTCTTTGCACTTGTAGTGCAAATCCATTCACTAGCCTAACATGCATCATGTTTTTGACCATCATTCTAGCATGATTTTGGCTTAGCTCAAAGAAGCTTTTACTCATATTTTACCATGCTTAAGCTCTGATTTATGTTGTCTTGGTCATGCATGACTTGTTTTATATAGCCATAGTGCATTCTAGCTTGTTAGCTTTGACTTTCCAAGCCACTAGCATGCATTGCTTGGGCTATTTGCATGATTTGGCATCACTTGGTATATGATTTCAGTGCATATGGTGTGGCCATACTCTCTCATGCTTCACTATTTCAATGCTTTTGGTGAGTCATGCTTTGTGCCTTAAGTATGTGTCTATATGCATGCCTTATTGCCTAAGCTTTTGGGTTGCCATATCAGTGCATTTTGGGTCCTATTTTGTCATGATATAACTCTGATTTTAGTGGATGAAGTCATCTCATGCTTGGTTTTGGTAGGTGTCATGTAATCCTCCTCATTGGCCTTGTGTGCGTCATGTTTTATGCTTACTATGCTAGCTTGTTTTGGCCTCATTCCGTGCATGTTTTGGCCTTATTTTGACCTGCCTTGGGACTATTTTGAGTCACCTTGGCCCTTTGGCGCTTGCTTGAAATAGCCATGGTGTAAATCCCTTGGCTAGCTTTAAGATTTGGTGCCACTAGCATGCTTTGTTTGTCATATGTGCATGATTTAGCATCCTTTGGAATGCGATTTTAGAGCCTATTTCACTGCCACATTCTCATATTTCCCACTCCTTCAATGTGCTTGAGAGTTGGTGCCTTCATGCTTTGTTTGTAAACCAATTGGTATGCATGGTTGTATATACTTTTGGACTTCATTTTCAGCATGCTTTTGGCCATTGTATTGGTATGCATGAGGCTTGTTTGGGGTTGATTTGGTCCATTGGATATTGCATCACATGGCCCTTACCATTGCATTGTCGTTTGCATAGTGTTGCATAACATTGTTATTTGCATGTTGTTGCATGTTCATGATATTTAGCATGTTGATTAGATAGCATGTTGTTGTATGCTTGTGGCTTTTCATGTTGTTTGCATGTTGCATTGCATTATGTTAGCATGTTGTGTGTTGCATTTTGTTTGGGTTGGACGTCAATCCAAACACGGGGAGCGAGTCACGTTTCATACTTGAAGTGATGAAACGCACCTCATTCCTTTGGTCACCGACACCTTTGATCATGCATGATAAGGTGGAGGTTCATTGAGTCTTATGTGATATTTGTGTGCAGTCATTGTCATTGATTTGTGCAACTCGGCCTCTTTGGCCATCATGCATTGAGATGCGTGATTGATGGCTCGAGAGCCGAGCACTACACTCCTTTGAGCCTTACATATGATAAGGAGTGTGGTTGCACACACATTTTCTTGCAAATACACTGCCATGCCGCTGTTAGTGCTCTATTGCAGAAAAGGGAGAATTTGCAGGAAACAGTGGTTGATCGACCATTTAGTCTGCCGATCGGCTATCAAATTTGGCCGATGGCCATTAACCTTGGCCAATGGCCACTCCTCCTAGCCGATCACCTCTCAGAATATCCATGAGGTGGATCAGAAGTGTATTGGAGGTTGGAACAATTTTCAGAGGTCTACAGCAGTGCAAACAGAGGCATCATGAGGCACGGTGGTGGATTTCCGGGACGACGCGACCGGGCATGCATCATTCATCATTCTGAGTTAGAGCTGTGGCAGGCTATTTAGTTTCTTACTTAGTCGGTTTTGTAACTTAATTAATTTGTTTAATTATTTAAGAGTTTTTTAATAATCAATTAGCTAGGATTGTTAGTTAATTAGTTGGTTTGTATTCTTCATTCGGACCCTCCTCCGAGTGGGCGATGTTGTAAATAAGTGTGCATGTGTGTGATGCATGTCTTCCAACCCCCATTTCTTTCTCCCTTTTATTTACCAGCTTTTAACGGTTAGTTTTACAGCATGTTTTAATTAGCATCCTTATACTCGCATGTTTGCATCATTTATTCGTGTTGCATGCACTGGGCTCGGCGCATCATACAAACTGCATTGTATTTCAATTCCAATTTGAATGCGTGTTATCAAGTGTCGCATTCATATGCCATTCCAGATAGCCAAGCCTATTTTTAGTTGCATTTTTGCATGTGTTGCATTAGGCATTCTTAACATAACTAGGACCATGCATGATTACTAGCTAGCTTCTTTTTTGGCTCGGAGTACACTGCGAGTGTTTATGCTTTAGCATCCTTGCATGCGTGTAAGTGTTGCCATGATTGGCATGCTTGCCATGAGGCTATTTGCTTAACTGATATAACTGTATGAATGCCTGTGGATGAAGGTTGGATTATTTGAATTGGAACAATTCATCGAAATGCGAGTTTTAAGCCCACTTGAAGTGGCAAATCACCATGTTTTCTAAGCCCACTTGAGGGTGGCAAAATCTGCATCTTAGCCTACTTGCGAGTAGCAACTTCAAACCATTTTCAAACAAACAAACATGAGATGTTTTGTTCCAATTTAGGTGATCTAGTCTATACTTGTATGCTGTGCGCATCACATAGTACGCTAGCTAATAAACCAGAATAAGAATGCATGTGTTTTCAAAAACAACATATCATGATTAGTAGAGGCCAACTTTGGATCGGGCAAGCGAGGGTGCTCATTGCATGACCTTCCCCTCTCGTACCCAAGTTCCCGAGCTGAGGCAACTTTGGTGATGACGGACACGTGGCCTTAGGCAGGAGTCAGGGTTTCCTAAATTTCCCAAAAGAAAACATTTAGGTGGCGACTCTGAAGTCTAGTAAAGTAGTCCATGTTTGGCACTTCTTGATAAAAATCAATTTTCAAAAACGATTTGCCGGATTTGGATTCTTTGGTGATTTATCAGTCTCACATTACACTTTGTGAGATTAGATTCAGAACCGTGACATGAGTCCGAACTGTAGTAGCTAAGAACAACGATTCGCACCCTCGCGCGCGGAGCGGTGTTCCGGGCGGTCTATAGTAGCCCATACCAAGGCCAAACAAGCCTTCTCCAGTGGAGTGTAACGGGCCTCATATTCCAGCATCTTCTTGCTCAAGTAATAGATGGCCTTCTCCACACTATCCTTAGATTCCTATGCAAGCATGCAGCCCATAGTCGTGTCGGTTACTGACAGATGCAAAATCAACGGCTTCCCTGGCTCTGGCGGTGACAACACAGGTGGATTCTGTAGATACTGCTTGATCTGCTCAAAAGCAACCTAGCATCGGTCATCCCATTGGAATTTCTTTCCTTTCTTCAGGAGACCAAATAGTGGTTCACAAGTCAAGGTTAATTTTGCAATAAACCGTCTTATGAATTGCACTTTACCCAGAAAGCCGCGCACCTCCTTTTCAGTCCTTGGTGGTGGCATTTCTAGGATGGCCTTGATTTTGGAAGGATCGACTTTGATGCCCCTTTGTGTAATAAAGAATCCCAGCATTTTCCCTGCTGTGACACCAAAAGTACATTTCTGAGGATTCAGTCGCAACCGATACTCTCTAATCCGTTGGAAAAATTTCTTGAAGGCGATGTAGTGGCCTTCTCTTTCCTTGGACTTCACAATCATGTCGTCCACATACACCTCAACCTCTTTGTGGATCATATTGTCAAGGATAGTGGTTGCAGCCCTGTAATGACCTGATCCTCGCGTATGTTTCTGGTATATTTTCAGTCCTTTATTCTGTACATTTAAATGCTTAATGTGAAATTTCAAGTGAAATTAAGTTTAAGCAAATGGACTTTATGAATAGAGACCTATATCTGTTTAATAAGGAAAATCTCTGTTACAATTAGAATGTTTGGATCATAAATTGAAAGCCTTAGAAGCTTAATAATCTGAAATTGATTTTATATTTGAAATCAGCATGATTTTTAGGCCAAGATATGATTTTCTGTAAAATTTTGATTTGGAATGATTAAACTGATTGATTTTTGTCCTTATCCATCTTTTATATACATATATGTTCTTTAAACATTTGAGTTGTAATCTTGAACTCAAAATATCTCCTGGGAGAGGGTTTGAAGAGAAGAGTTAGAAAGGAAGAGGGGAAGCTCAATAAGAAAGAAAAATTGGTGGATTTGAGAGGGTTTGTAGGAATTGGAGCTACGGTATGTAAACTTCACTTTAAATAAGCTCTTTCTTGGATTTGGGTGAGCATGCTTTTCACTTGTGAGAACTAGGGTTTGTGTTTAAAGTTTGGTATGTGAGACTTGTTTAATTGGTGAGTACTACTTATTGTTTGGTTGCTTGGAAAATAAAATTGAGTTATGTGGAAGAATTGCATTTTATTCCTTGATGGTCCATGCTGGAATTGCATATTTCTACATATTTTTTGTTTATATCCCAAATAGAGGAGTTAGATTATGATTTTATTAAGTTAGTAATCCTTGATTATAAGATGTTTTGACATATGATCCATGTTTATGGAGTTGTTATGCCCTTATATTGAGTTATTCTTCCTATTTCTCCCCCTTGTACTGTGTTGGTTTTGCTGAATTTTGGTTTGAATTCGGACTGCACAAAACAGGGGCCACGACCGCACGTGCGGAGGTCATGGCCGTACGTGCGGAAGAGGGGAAAAAATGGGAATTTACATTCTGCTTTCTGCCGCTCGTGCGGGGAAGGAGTACTACACATGCGGCCCACTTCCGCACATGCGGAGGGGACTGCTGCACGTGCGGCCCACGCCAAAAAAATCTCGTCTGCTCTGTTTTATCTGTTTGACTCTCTAGTATTTTTGAAATCTGTATTTGATGCCTTTTTAATATCTGTAAATTCATTCGAAACAAGTGAGTCAGAAAATGATTTAACAAAGAAAAAGGAACTAACTTACGAGTTATGTATGTGTGCAGGACACATTCCGGGAAGGACTAACGCTCCACCACCACACCGTGAGTAATAGTATTGTGTAGTACATTTGGTGTACTATTAATAATTAATGTTAACGCTTTGTTATTCGTAAGCAAGCTACGTCGTTTCTTAACGAATAAGTGGAACTTAAGTTCATCTTTGAACAATAGTATCTGTGAATCTAAGATTATTCTGTTGTGTTATACATGGACCCGAGGTCGTTCAGTGTCATAACCCGACCCTCGCGTGTGTTTCTGATATCTTTAGTCTCTTATTTTTGTACTTGAAATGGTGCTTGAAATGCTTAAAGTGAAATGTTGAGATTCTATCTGTTGGTTAGGAACGATATCTGTTACTCTTAAAACATTCAGAATAGAAATTGAGAGCCTTAGAGACATAATAACTCGAACTTTATGTTATATTTGAATTCAGCATAATTTTTAGGTAATATTAAGCTTATCTGTGAAATTTCAGTTTCGGATGATTAAACGATTGAAATTTGTCTTTTTCTCACTTTAGGCATCATATATATAAATATCTATGCCTTGTGTTTTATGTTTCACACACAACACTTAGACTAGAAGGAAGTTTGAGGTTAGAAGAGGGGTTGAGAGGTAGGGTAAAGAGAATTCTCCAAGAGGGTTGAAGAGTAGAAGACTTGAGCTCAAGGTATGTAAATATTTTGTGATATCTTGGATAGAAGCTGTTGGTAAATAGAATTGTGTTCTTGATATGGGGAATTCATAGGTTATACATGGCATTAATTGAAGGGTAAAGTTGATGTTAGTTGATTAAGAGGTTCTTATATTCTATCCTTTATATTTGTGTGATCACGCTTAATTATAAATTTGGATGATCCTCTCTGAGTCTATGGACTTGATTTGCACCTCGATATACATCTATTGTGAGCTCATGGAACATGGATTATGTTGTGGAATTTAGATTATAATTGATCATCATATGTTTCCACTCTTAAATCACATGATATTTGAAGCATAATTTGAGCATTTAAAAATCCATTTTGAAGCTTTTTGTTGCCACCAAAAAGTTCCATGTTTGAAGATTTTCAAACAGGTTTTTGGCAGATTCGCCGCACGTGCGGGGATCATTGCCGCACGTGCGGCATTTTGGGCAATTTTGGGCGCTGCACACTGCTAAAACCGCATGTGCGGGGCATCACTGCCGCACGTGCGGGAGGGGTTGCCGCACGTGCGGGGCTCACAGCCGCATGTGCGGCCCAAGACCAAAATGTTGGGATGCTTCTTTTGACCTGTTTAAAATTGTTACAATGTACCTTTATTTACTAAAAGTTACGGACTGAAATGCGAATGCGAATGTATTAAAATTTGGATCTAACTTGTGGGTTCTATGTGTGTGTAGGACACACTCCGGGAGGAAGCCGCATTCCGCCACCACACTGTGAGTAATAGTGCAAAACATATGTAATTATTCTCTGTTAGTGCTAACCGTTATTAAAGTTCTGTTTTCTGTAAGCCTTCCGTATGCTCCTACAGTACATAAGTTTGACTGACATATGATAAGAGTGAAATGTAAATGTGGAGAGAATTTGTAATACTCAGTAACATTTTGTAGCATTTTGTAACATTCTGGGCCGAGGGCTATTCAGTAACATTTTGTAACATTTTGGGCCAAGGGCTATTCAGTAACATTTTGTAGCATTCTGTAACATTCTGGGCCGAGGGCCATTCTGTGACATCTGTAACATTCTGTAACATTTCGTAACATTCTGGGCCGAGGGCCATTTTGCGACATTCTGTTCCATTCTGTAACATTCAGGGCCGAGGGCCATACTGTAACATTCTGGGCCGAGGGCCATTCTGTAGCATTGAACTAGTTTCATGAGCTCTGCAATTACATACATATGGTCATAAGTTATGATTTTAATTACGCATTGAATTATTTCAGTACTATTATTCACTGAGCTTCGCTCACTCCTCATATTGTCTGTTTCTGTAGGTCATCAACCCGGGAACCAGTCTTAACTCCTGAAGCTCGTTTCCTTTTGTCAACCCTTATGATCAGGCACATAAGAAGACTCGTTCTACCTTTGTAGACTTTTGTCACGTTTTGGCTTGTATTCTAGTTACCTATTTTGGGGTTATCTGTAATTACTATTTTTGTTGTACGCCCCCCCAGGGCAAGGGTTGCATGTATATACGTAACCGGTACATAATTGTATAGTCCTGTATATTACGTTTCTATTTTGATGTGCATGATCCTGGCATGTTATAGTAGCTCAATGGAAGCTTGGATATTGTTCTTTTGAGTGTAATGCTTCCGTTCAGGCCCCTATATATATATATATATCAGGCTTATCATCCGTTTCTGCATGGGTCATGCCCGAACTTTTAGGGGCGGGTTCGGGTTGTGACATTTAGAATCCATAATGTGAGTGTAAAGGTCTAACATCATTATGTGACCCACTTTAGAATGTTAATCGTTCTATCCTTATTAAGCGTACTGTAATGATATATGTGCCCCGTGTTAATAGTTATTGTTATTATTCTGTTATACGCAAGACAACTGTGTCAATCTATAAAATATGCTTATTGCCAATAGTTATCATTAGCACTCTATTAAACGCAAGTTAACTATGTTAATGCATGAGAATGATTGAAGAAATCTATGTGCCTCTGTATAACTCTAAGACCAGTCTGCTCTAAAGATATCTGGGCCTATGGCCATTCTGTATAATCTGTAAGACCTATTGTTTTCTGGTATGGAACAAAGTGTTGTACGGAACGAAGTGCTACAGTGTGAGTCACCTCTAGAATCCGTACGAGACACCTCTTGAGTCCATACATATATCAACTGGGCCTAAAGCCAATCTGTTAGTATTCTGGGCTTAAAGCCGATCTGTGAAATCTGTGAGGCCTACGGCCGTTCTATGAAATCTGGGTCTATGGGCAATCTGTGACACCTGGGCCTATGGCCAATTTGTGATATCTGTTAGGCCTATGGCCAATCTGCAAAATCTGTCAGGCCTAAGGCCGTTCTGTACTTTGGGCTTAAAGCCACTCTGTTTGAAGACTGGGCCCAAGGCTATTCTAGAACCAATTACAGAATAAGATTAACTATAAGTTCTCTGCATTTATATTCCTTGTGATTCAAGTTATTTATTGGGTTATCACGTACTATTATTCGCTGAGCTTCGCTCACTTTATGTTATGTCTATTTTTGTAGGCACTCAACCGGGAGGTCAGTCTTAATCCATGACATTCGTACCTCTTTTGTCAACAGCAGTGTGTCCAGGCACTTAGATGAAGCTGTTCATTTTGTGAAGTTTGTCAAGCTTTTGGCTTTATATTTTGAGATGTGTATAACCTCTTCATCACTAATACTTTTGTTATGCACCCAATCATTAGGGCTGGGTCTGTATATGTATATGTACATAACTAAATTCTCAGATGCACGTCACTGTATGTTCATCTACCTTATGCAATGTTTGTGATCCTGGCATGTAGTGGTAGCTCAATGGATATTGTTTTATGTTCATTTTTTATATTAATGCTTCCGTTCAGGCCCCATATCTTATGTACATCGAGTTAAGTGTCCGTTTCTGAAGTGGTCATGCCCAAACTTTTAGGAGCGGGTTTGGGGTGTGACAAGCCCGTTGGTAAGTAGCCCCAGCACTTTTCAAACTGGACGGCATTACCCTGTAGCAATACGTTCCCCATGGCGTGGTGAAGGCAGCCTTCTCCCTATCCTCAGGTGCCATCAAGATTTGGTTGTACCCGGAAAACCCATCCATAAAGGAAAGCAACGCATGGCCTACGGTGAAGTCCACCAATTCGTCGATGTGCGGTAGAGGAAAATCGTCCTTCGGACTAGCTTTGTTCAGATCTCTAAGATCCACACACACCCTAATTCTGCCATCTTTCTTCGGCACTGGAACAATGTTGGCCAACCAAGTAGGATACTCAGATACTAACAGGAACCCTACATCTATCTGCTTGGTGACCTCTTCCTTGATTTTAAGAGCCCAATCTGGGCATATTCTCTGAAGCTTCTGCTTGATGGGTTGGGCCTCAGAGTCAAGAGGGATTCGGTGCTGTACAATCTCAGGATTGATTTCGGGCATGTCTTCGTAGGATCACGTGAAAACATCTTTGAAATCTTTTAATAAAGGGACTAAGTGCTCACGTTCCTTCGAAGACAACATGGACCCGATCTGGACCAGACGCGAATCCTTCTCAGTACCAACATTAATTGAAGTGATTTCATCAACCAAAGTTTTTACAAACCTCTCTTCCTCTCGATCAGTCAAATGCTTCAAAATAGGAGGACTTTCTTCCTCGTCGTTTTTATCAAAGTTTTGAAAGTCTTGATTAATGTAGAAATCAAGTGGCACAGAAAAGTACTTAGAAACAGCAGTGGTACCATTCTCATTCACAACTTCCAGTTCGTCCAATTCTTCAGTTACAACCGACACAAAAGAAAAGGAAAAAGACGACCTTGACAAAACCACGGCATCCAGGTTATCAATCCCAGGAATATCGGACTCTGACTCAGAAGAACTAGAATCTGATTCTAACTCCACAAACTCTATGGAATCAGATTCCGGTTCACTACCTAATTCAGAACTACTGGACAAAAAGCCCTCCTCGAACTGCTAAATGAGGAAGAGCGTGATAGATGCGTCCAGAATGCTAGAAGAAGGGCCCACAGCCGATTGATCTCCAACCATGGAAACAGAGAACTCATCTCCCGAGCTCCCTGGTGTGATCTGAGGATCTGAGAGGAGACAAGCCAGTGTTGCTCCCAGCTCAAGTTCTGTGCCATCGGAGTCATCCTCTATGCACTATTCAGCCTCAGCTGGTAGGTCGGTCTGCTCTTCTGCAACTTCATCTCCTTGCAACTGTAGGTCGAAAAAGATCTCAAAGCCGGGCAAACGCCGCTTTTCAGAATTCATCCATGGCTCAGGAAAGCCACAAAATGTGAAATCCTCCCCCTCCCGGACAAAGCAGCCGTTCAAGGTTCCTTGAATAGGCCTATGCACCAACTCATAGTGTTTCCCAGTTTGTTTAGCCTTGGCCCTTCCTGCCATCTCCTTTCCCTTTCTTACCCAATCCTCTTTGGTAGGCGTGTAACCTAGACCAAAGATATAAGGGTTGTGTGGCACTTCAGCCAACGTAGCGACGCCCTTCCAACCGCTCCTTCCCAATCCCATTCTGGGTACATGTTGCAGCTTGTTCATAAGGTAGACAGATTAAGCACTGACATATAGTCCCTCATCAATAGGCAGAATATCATGCACTACCCAGGCCTCGGCCAAGGTGAACCCAGACAAAAAGCCATCCTCCTCGCCGTGCACAATTTCCAAGACCGGTGTAGTAACCTCCGGCAACGGATGGATGGAAGAGTTCCCAAAAACAATAGCTACCCCCTTCCTATGGGGGTACTTCAACATCTGATGTAGAGTGGAAGAGACAGCTCTTACTTGGTGCAGTGACGGCCATCCAAGGAGTAAATTAATGGTGGCTGGAACATCCAAGATGTGAAATTCAATGTCCTGTTGCGCCGGGCCAACCTGAGTTCTGATCTGAACTGTCCCTATCACTTCTCAACTTGAATTGTTATAAGCCCGAATCACCTGAGCCGTTGGTGCGAAGTTTACGGGTTTCAAACCAATAGCATAAGCCGTGCGCGATGGACACACATTAATTGCAGACCCGATATCAACCAAGACAACTAGTATCCACTTCTCTTTACACTCCACAGAGATGTATAATAGCTTGTTGTGCTCAGAGCCCTCAGGGGACAATTCTTTATCTGTAAAGGTCAAAGTCGGCGAAGCGCCTCCTGGGAAAACCAATCCCACTAACTGCTCAGGGGTTGTATCAATAGAGAGCTTAGCCTTATCCATTGCTGGTAGGATGGCTTGTCTATGCACCTGTGAGGCCATGAGCAATCCCCAAATGGAGATGTCCGCCTAAATCTTTTTCAGCCACTTCGGTACAGCTTCCTCCTCTAACAGTTTATCTTTCTGTTTCTCTACTTCTTTATCTTTCCCTGATGCCTCTGGCTAGTCCAAGTGGGGGGGCTTAAAGTACCGCCCACTCCGAGTCATGTGATCAACTTCCTCGGCATACCATGTATCATCTGGTAAATTCTGTCCCCAATCCTCATCCGTGTGGGCGAGATGCAAATCTTCATCTTCCCACCACATTCCCTCGGCAACCGACAAACACACATCCGATTCCGCTGTAATCATTCCTTTGTTCATGACACACTCAGTCCCTACGGGGCCTCTGGCTTTTCTAGCCTTCTGATCAGTCTCAGTTCTTTCCTGCTCGAACCGCTTTAGTGCGGCCTCCTGTTCTGTATCAGCTGTACACAAGCTACCCAATTCTTGAGCAAAATTCTTAGTACCGATGCTCTCCAGCAACTTCTCCTTGTTGTTGACCGTTCTGACCGTTGCAGACGTTCCTGTTTTCGACTGTTCTTGCTTCGGTTGAGACCCCTCATCAACATCTGGCTCATCACTAAGCCACCCTGTATTATCCGTTGATCCGTTCACATCAAGCCAGTTGATCTGTACCTTCCCCAGATTCTGTTCATCAAAGAACTAAAGATTACTGATGTCCTCCTCAAGCTCAGCTAAGTCATCCAACCCCTGGCTTGGCCCGTCCTCCCGGATTACATTAACCTCCATTCCCATCTGTAATTCGACCGTCGGTTTGGCCTGGCTAGTTGGCACAATGTAGCAGCGAAGGTTGTACTCTTCTTCAATTAAGCTCATGGAGCCTTCAGGCATGCCTTCTTCTAGCACAGCCACCACCACAGGTTCGGGTTAGGATATGGACGCGCTCATCATGCACAAGTCTGTGCTTTCTAGGATGAACAACGCCGACTTAGGCAGGTGGGAGGGGGTGATGTATATGTTGGGATCGTATGGGATTGCCATTGTTTGGATAAGGTTTACTTGCCTGGGTGGTGGGGGTTGGTTATGTGGTGGGAAATGATTTGTAGTGACGTTAGGCTTCTCAGGAGGCGCTATCACTTTGTTGTCAATGAGATCCTGAATCTCATGACGGAGTCTAAAGCGTAGGTCGGTATCATGACCATGCTGTTGGTGAAAGGCGCAATACTTGGCCAGGTTATGTGTAGGAGGGAAGGGATTAGGCAATAGGCGTGGCTCCAAGGGCTTCAAATGCCCTTTTCTGATTAGGACCCCCAAGGCTTTTGATAGAGACATATAGAGTGGGGTGAAAACCCTCTGGCCCCGGGGTGGGTACTTTGCAGGTTGTGGGGTAGTTCCGGATGTACCAATAAAAGGAGTGGTTGTTTTCGGTGTGGTGGTGACCATACCAACATCATAGATCCTCGCAGCTGCATTACTACTCGTAGTCGCATTTGAACTGTGTGTAAAAGGCCTCTCGGGCTGCTCCTTTTCATGGTCAATCAGACCCTGTTTCATCGCATCCTCTATCTGTACCCCTATCTCATGAAGGTCGGCAAATGTAGGTAGGGGTAAGACAATCATCTTCTGTAGTAGCTTCGGTTGTAGATTTTGAACAACCATTTGTAGACACTCCATTTTTGACCGTCCTCAAGACTTGGACGTCACTGTTCGAACACTCGGTGATCATCCATGTTTGTGTTCGTCTTGAGTTCCTGGAGGTCTCGGTCACGGGCGCCTTGCCTCAGGATCTCTCGACTCGACTGTTTTGTGTCTGGTTTTGCACCAAACACTTGTGTTTTGCCTTGGAGGGGCAGGGAATGGCTTGTGGGCCATACCCACACTTCACCGGCCATGGCTTGAGGCCACCGGCTGTGTTTTGTTGCCACCGGCCAAATGTTTGGCCGGCCGGCACTATAGATGGCCGGCCGGCTATCTTTTTTTGGTCAATTTCACTTTTGGTCGGCCGACTACTGTGCATCTGCTTTTACAGATATTTTCATGCAGCTGGCATGCACTTGGATCCCCTCCATACACGTGTATGGAGGGATCTCCCTCTTAGCTAGCTTATCTTGTAAGCTTGCAAGATTGAAGCTCTATAAGAGGAGGTCTCCTCTCCCTCTTTTAGGGTTAGATAACACTTCTTAGAGAGCCTGGTTTTAGGGTTTGGTTTGTGTATCTATCCTATATCTATATCTCTCTCTCTTGTATTTGTGTGTGTTTAGCCTTAGGATTGCACACAAACACCCTCTATTACACTATCCTCTTGGAGCTGAGGTGCTTGAGGGTTGTTTTTGAAGTTTTGGAGCTGGTTTGAGCCAAAGAAGCTGCTGGTCTTCCATTCTTGAAGAGGGTCTACAAGGGTGAGCACTTGCTTCTTTAAATACCCCATTTTTGCAAAGCTTTTTTGACTATCTTGCATCTATTTTTGAGATTAGCATATAACACATAAAAGTTTTGTTTTAGAGCCCTCTAAATAGTTGTTTAAGAGTGTTCTAAGATTTGGGGTTGTTTGACCCCTCTTAAGGCTTGTTTGGCCTTCATTTTGTGCCATTTTGGTGAGCTCCGGGACCATTGTGTTTGGGCCTCCTCACCACCAAAATCTTGTGGGATTTCAGTGGTGAGGATGGTGCCTTGAGGTCCTAAGAAGGAGAGGCCACCCCCTCTCCTTGTTGTCCTTGAAAATGGCCATTTTGGCCTCCTGAGAGAGCATATTGTTTAGGTTCATGTTGGCCATGCCTTAACTAATTTTTGTGCTTATTATGTCATAATATAGTTCTGTTTTCAATTGGTTTTGGTACACCATGCTTGCTTAGCATACATGCCTTGTAATGCCATGTTTAGGTCTTAACATGCTTTAGGTTTTGATCCTTGTTCTAGCATGATTTTGGCCAAGCTTTGTGAAGCTTTTGTGTTTGTTTTAGCATGCTTAAGCTCTGTTTTTGGTTGTTTTGCTCGACCATCACATGCTTAGTATAGCCACCTTGCATTTTGGCTTGTTAGCCTTGGGTGTGTGAGTGTGTAGCATGCATTACTTGCAGTGTTTCAGTGGTTTGGAACCACTTACCGTGTTATTTCAGTCCTTATAATATGCTTGCATGCTTGCATTTAATGCTCCTTTGATGCTTTAAGCGGTTGTGTTGTATGCTCCATGTTTAAGCATTTGTGCATGCCTCCATGTGTAGATCATTTAGATGCCATCTAGGTGATTTTTAGGACTTGCCTTAACATTATTTAGGACTGTTTTGATCTATTTTGGTCATTTGCTTCATGTGTCATATGATCATGCTTTAGGTCCTTGGACCAATTACATGCTTTCCTTGCTTTGATTAGTTGTTTAGCACCTCTTTTCTATGCAATTTCAAAGCTTAAGGTGCATGCCATTTGTCCATGTTTGCATCCTCTTAAGTGTGCTTGAGAGTTACTTTTTGATGTTTAAAGTTTTAAGCCATGTTTGCATGCATGCTTATATATGTAGATACTTGGCTCATGACACATTGTTGCATACTTTTGTGTTATTGCATTTGGCATGCTTTGTATCTAACATGTTGTCCATATTGCACCTTGCATGTGTGCATGTTGTTGTTACACTTTGCATGCTTGGTTAGTTGTATCTTTGCATTACTTGCTTGCATGCCCATATTGCACACTTAGGCTCACATGCTTAGGATTGCATTGCATTGGCATGCATGCTTCACCTCTTGATCAAGCCATGATAGAGGTTGAAAGCCCCTTGGTTTGTTTATGTGCATTGCATTTCATTTGAAATCGAAATGCACACTTGATTCTTTGGGCCATCATGCATGGAAATGCGCGATTGGTGGTCCGAGAATCGAGGCCCATCCTCCTTTGAGTCATACATATGATAAGGAGTGTGGTTGGTGCATACATTGCTTGAAATGCATTGCCATGCTTTGTTTTGCCCTCTGTTGCTGTCAAACCAGTTTATGCAGGAAGCTTTGTCCGGCCGGCCATCTATAAGTGGCCGATGGATTCATTTGTGGCCGGTGACCATTCTCCATGGCCGGTGACCAATCCCCTTAGCCGGTGGTGTTCCACAGCATTCAGAGAAGCAATCCTAGGACTTGTGAAGTCTTCAGAGGAGCAGAACAGTCAAAGCAGAGGCATCTTGTGCATGGTAGTGACTTTCCGAGCGGAACCAAGCGTGCATGCACTGGACCCTCTTCCCGAGGCTGCTGTTTATTGCTCAAATAGATTAGTTAATTTGCTTAGCTGATTTAATTGGTCTGTAATATTTAATTAGCTTGTAGGTTAATTAAATTGTATTATTCTTTCAGTCCCTCCGAGCGAGGGTAAATTTGTAATAAGTGTGGGTGCGTGTATGCATGCCTTCCAACCCCCACTTCTTTCTCCCTTTTACTTACCTGCTTTGATTGTTAGTATTAGGACATGTTTACTTTAGCATCCTTATGCTATGCATGCGTGCATCATTCATTAGTATTGCATGCACCGGGCTCGGCGCATCATGCTAACTGCATAAGTATTTCAAATCCAACTTGAATACATGCTACTTGCGCATTTTCACATGTCATTCTTAGATTAGTCGAGCCTATTCTAGTGACATTCCGTATACGTTACATAAGGCATTTAAACATGGACTTGGATCATGCATGATTGCTAACACGTTCTTGTTTTGGCTCGGAGTACATTGTGAGTATTTTTTGCTTTAGCATCTCGCATGGGTGTGAATGTTAACATGACATCATGCTTACCATGTGGCTAGATGCTTATGTGATATAAACTGCCTGAATGCCTGTGGGTGAAAGTTAGATTGTTTGAGTTGGAACAACTCATTGAAATCTGTATTTTAGCCTACTTGCGAGTAGCAAATTCTAAAGCGTTTTCCAAACAAACGGACATACAATGTTTTGTTACAATTTAGGCAATCTTGTCTATACTTGTTTGCTGTGCGCATAACATAGTAATTCTAGGCTAATAACCGGAGTAAGAACACGTAATGCTTTCAAAACAAGATATCACGGTCACTAGAGGCCGATCTTCGGATCGGGCAAGCGGGGGTGCTCATAGCTGACCTTCCCCAATCGTACCCAAGTTCCCGAGCCGAGGCAACTTTGGTGATGACGGACACGTGGCCTTTGGCACCGAGTCAGGGTTTCCTAAATTCCCCCATTAAAAAATATTTAGGTGGCGACTCTGTATCTGGCAAAGCAGTCCATGTTTGGCACTTCTTTCAAAAAATCTGTTTTCTCAAAACGATTTGCCGGATTTGGACTCTTTGGTTCAAGATTAAGAACCGTGACAAAACGAGTCCGAGCTGTGGCAGCATAAGTCCCTCTCCCGAGGCGTGTCCACAGTTTCTGGCGACTCTACTGGGGATTTTAGAGAACTTGACTCGAACTCGTAATATCTTGTTTTGTTCACACTTATGTGTTTCTTTGCATTGCATGTGTATTGGTGCGCCTAGGACACCGTGTTGGCCATTTGCTATTCCTGAGCGGTTTGCCGGAGGCTTGACTTTGTCAAAGCATGCCATAAGGCTGACCGGTTGCGGGCTCTGCCAGTATGGGAACACAAACCCCGGTTTTCACCGGGGCACCCTTTTGACCATTTGACCTAGTGCAAATTCGGAATCCATAGTGACCATTCCAAGTTAGGACAGGATTGCTTACCCGATATAGGTTGTTTGAAACCGCTGCGTGCATAGTGAAACCCTAGCTCCTAACAAAAGTAGGACAGGGAAACCCTACCCCAACATAGGGGTGTTTTGGCTCTCTTTTACTTGCTATGTGCTTTTGGAGTGTATCTCTACAGGAACGCGCATATCAGTTTGCAAGTTTGAGTATCAGGCCTGAAGGCACCAGTATCAGTATTTGTGAGAATCAGTTATATCTGTGGGTATCCGATTCAGTATTTTGGGGCAGTGATTTTGGGGAACAGTGGTTAGTAGTAGAGTACAGTTGTTTGGCTACACCTGTGTTTGATCTGTTTGGGCTGAAATGCTGCTTATTTTTCCTTTCAGTTTAGAGAGTTGATACAGAATAGCCAGTGTTCCCCCTTGCTGAGGCAAGACAGATATCTAATCCGTCAGTCACCGTTCAGTACAGCGGACTTATGATGACGCAGAATTCGGAGGAAATCGTGATTATGACAGCCGCATTAGATCAAGGAATCACTCTGCAAAGTGAGACCAATATTGATGTGCCTCATCCACCCAGGTCACCTGTTGCGCACCCGGTCTGGACCGCCCAGTTCTATCAGGCTCGTGAGCCCACCACATTTGAATTAATGGGAATGATAGGTGACCTTCAGAGGTCCGTGGCGGATCTCGCTTACGGAATGTCAACTTCGCCACCAGCTGCACCATATGCCGGGAATTTTGTACCCCAGGAGCCCCCACTGTTGGGACGGATTGTGATCGAACTTAGCCAACCCGAGGTAGCCTCCAACTATGGCAATGACGTATCAACATTAACCCAAACCCTCGATCAGGCTGAGGCCAGAGGCAAGGACAAAATGAAGGTAGATGCCGATCCTATTGAACAACTGTTGTGGGCAGTCGAGGCTTTGAAAGCCGGGGGGATGAGTAAACAGCAAGTATCCTTAGTTGTGACCATGGTTGTGGATGATGTTTTCCCCACTCCAACCGAAAGCAGTTCGAGCCAGGTAGAAAACTGGGATAGGCCCCGTCATGCCAGAACAGTTCCTTCCACTCCCAACCCTGCACCTGGGAAAGATAAGAAGGTCAAGGCAGTGCCTGCCGACCCTTTCGCTAGTGCGTCTAGCAAGAATACTCAGACTTCAAAGTACCTACCCCGAGGGCGCAGGGTCTTTCACGCTCTTTACATGCCGTTGTCGAAGGCACTCCAGATCCTGGCCGAAAGAGGGCATCTTAAACCCTTGGAGCCTCGGCCTCTCCCAAAGAATCTCCCTCTCACACATGATGCTGCTTTGTACTGCGCGTACCACCAGCAAACCGGTCATGCTACCGATAATTGTTTCCGCCTCCGTCATGAGGTGCAAGATTTGATCGACAACGAGGTTATCCTCCCGCCCACCTCAGCCAAGTCTGTTACTACCCAGCTATTGGATTTTGAGGATACTGCGAGTATGTGATCAGGGTTGGACCACCTGTGGGCGGCGCCCGGTATTTTTGAGCATCTGTGAATGCTAGTTTTGTAAATTCTGGCTTGGGTGTCAAGTCAGTCTTTTGTTTTGTTTTGAGTCTGTCTGTTCGTCTTGAGTTAGTTCTTTTTGCTTAAGGGTCTGTCTTGTTGTAGTGAGTCAGCTCCCCTTGTATAGAATGTCAGGTGATTCCGGGATTGTTGCCTCGAACACCGCTTTGTTTTGCAATTACTCATTTTGCTTTCTTTTTGAGTCTGTCTCTGCTGTGGAGCCAGTTGCAACCAGGAAATCTAAATAAAACAGCTGCGGCTATCGTGTTTCCATGCTTATTGCTTATTTTGAGCTAGTTGTGCCAGAGGATTTGAATGGAACGACCGTGCATTCCACCTACTTTTTTGTGCCCTGAAAATCATTGTAATGACCTAAGTTTTTCAAAAACCTTTTTGAACACTGCAGTAAAAACGAAGAGGAAGGAATTCCTTGGGTTTTGCAAAACTTTAATCATTTAAGAGAAAGAGAGGCGTGCTAAGTCTTTAATGACTGAAATCATGCTTGTTAGCGTGAGTACTAAGAAGGACCCTGGCTTGATCCAGACTGGTTTCACATTATCTTCAGCGCGAGCGATTTGTCGCTTTCTTAAAAACTTTCAAAAACAAAATGTTTTGCGCGGTCCTATGAAGACCTGTGTGGAATCGCTCTTGAGATTGTGCAGCCTAGGATTGCTCTCAGCCTCAAGACTCAATCCGTTTGTTTTCAAGCCTTGACCACAATTCGGACTGTTCAACGGTTAACCGCCATGTAAGGTCTGTGTGGCCAGATTTGAAGCAGCCCTCGAACAAGAGGCACCAAAATCAGATCAAGAAGGTCAGATCTCACTGCAAGAAGCTCGTGAAGCAACCGTGATGGATCCTTCTGCAAATCAATACAACAGCCATTCTCCTGGATACAGAGAGACTTCAATCTCAAAACCATTTGGCATGGACTTGTTACACTTTTACCCTTTGAGAGGCTCGCTGGGCCGAAAACCCGGAAGGGTGACCCAGGCAAAAGTTAGAGCAAGGAAAAATATATACAAAAGCAAAAAAAAAAAATGCAAAAAAGAAAGCAAAAAAAAAAAAAAAAAAAAAGAGAAAAAAGAAAAAAAGCTCACAAGGTCGAAAACCCGCATCAGGCACCTTGGCAAAAGTTAGAGCCTAAAAAGTGAAGGTTAGAATACCCGAGTGTACATTAACTGGAACTACGTAATGCTTGATTCCCATGTTTGGGATACGTAGGCAACTTCATCCTGAAGTCCAGCCCCCAACGCTTTCAAAAGCGGTTTAGTCCATGGTAATGGTTTTGATGATCCTTGCCCTCTCTGAATCCGATAGTTCGGTTGTGACAACCGGAACTACATAGGCAACTTCATCCTGAAGTCCAGCTCCCAACACTTTCGAAGTGACTGTGTCCATATATTGGTTTTGACCATCTCCGTCTTCTCTGCATCCGAGAGTTCGTTTGCAATCATCACTGATGAGGACTGGTTTTCAGTATGCTGCGGCATCATCCAAACAAGGGGCAACTTTCCATTGCCATGAGTTGCCACGAGTCACCGTTCAAACCAGGGGCAACTTTCTGTTGCCATGCAGCCCATCCACACAAGGGGCAATTTTCCATTGCCTCCGATTCGAGGTTGCGCATCTCAAGAGTAAGTTTTGTGCTCGTTGAGCATTGACCGTTTGCAAAAAAATAGTTTTTGAGAATTTTTACTGAGGTTGACTATTTTCTCGAAAATTATCCCATCTTTTCCAAAATTGGACCATTTTCTTGGACCCAAAAAAGGAAAATTTTCAGTGCTTATAACCTGACTTGCATGATTTCCAAATCAAAATCGAACAAGTATGTTAACCTAACTCTCATATTGATCAAAACTGTTCTAGTAGAAAACCAAAACAAAAAAATGGTCAGAGGGATGAACTAGTGGCACAGTTGAGTCAGGTGTTCTGTCTTTTTCCCCCATCATCAACATACTTGCCAGAAGGGCACTCTATTCGCCAGAAGAAGGCACAACCGAGGTTAACAACAAAAGGACTGAAAGCTCTCACATCCTTCAAAGAATGAGGGATCAAGTCAAGTGCGAAGCACAAATTGGAATGGATCGAGATACTCCATCCCCCATCTGGAACATCGACTAGACGTCCCGGGAGGAAATAACCGCGAGCTGAGTATGCTGGGCAAGAGTCCACAACCTGTAATTTGTTCATCAACCATACCTGGGAAGGGATGAAAAATGAGAGAATAAAGAATAGAGAGATGCACGATGTGAAAAAAGTGAGAAAAGGGTTTTGAGAGAAAAAACTGAGCCTGAGGGCCGAGTGATGTGAGAATCACAAATGAGAAAGGGTGGGAAACATACCCGGAGGAACTGGCTCCTCGTGGTTTGAGGTCTTTCGTTTTTTTTTTTTTTGTAAACACGTCTGCATGTCGTGTCTTTTGTTTTGTTTACCTCAACTTTTGTTTGGAGTCTTTTTCGAGCGTGTGTCGTTGCGTTTAAGGTCGTGTACCTTTTGTTTGAGTCTTTCTTGCTGCATTCAGTCGTAGGCTCAATACCCAGGTTTGAAAAGCCCTTTTTCAATTTCAAAAATCGTTTGTGCTCAGAGTGCTGTGCCATTCTCTACATTTAGGCGAAGCAAAAGAAGAAAGGGAAAATTTGGAGCATCTGAGTGTGTTTTAACTTCAGCCGGTTTCAGCCTTTGTATTCCATCTGGTCAGATTGGGCTGTTTGTTCGGGGCTTGCCGTGTGTAGAATGAACCGAGTGCTGAGTTACAAGCTGTATGCAAATTAATCCTCAGCAGAGTATGGGCTGTGTGTTCAGGTTAAGCAGTGGTTTGCTTGGGTTGTTTTACTGCTAGCTGGTTAGTTATCTGGTTATTACCATGCAAGTGTTCAATACTCAGACAGGAGATCAATCTCATTTACATCGAGGTGTAATATGATGCAGTGCGATGCAATGTATGAAATATACAAATGTAACACTTTTTTTAGACAAAAAGGTTTGTTTCATTTCATCATCTTTTTCAAATACATAGTTTTGGAAACAAAAAAACCTGCCTGCGGCAGTACAAGGTACTTCTAACTACCAGTAAAAAGGAAAAAAAGTACAAAAAAGAAGAAAAACAGCAAAAATCTGTATCAATGTCAAAAGGTCTCAGGCCTAGGGGTCCGTCCTCGTCCTCTTCCTGGACGAAGGTCCAGGAGCATCGTCATCAGCGTCACCATCTGAGTCTGAGCCCGAGCCGTCTCCGGTCTCCTCCTCGGATGACTCTGCCTCCGCCTCTGCCTCAGCCTCGGACTCCTCCTCATCATCATCAGGGACTGAAGCCCGGGAGCTACTCCTAACATGAGTGCGCCCCGCCTTGGTGCGGGGGTATACTCTGCCATCCCGAGTGGAAACGGAAGGTCTGGCCGGAGCACCTCCCACAGGAGCAATCTGAAAGGGGTGCTGAAAAGTACAAAGGGCAAACGTATTAGAATACTGTGAGCAGTTTATCAGTGCAGAATGCAGTGTATGAGTACAGTGTGTGAATACTGTGAACAGTTTATTAGTGCAGAATGCAGTGTATGAGTACAGTGTACGAATGCTGTGAACATAGTATCAGTGCAGAATGCAGTGTATCAATACAGTGTATGAATGTCATGAGCAGTTTATCAGTGTAGAATACAGCGTATCAAATGCCGTGGGGGCAGTGTGTCAAGTGTCGTGTTGTGCGTCAGAGTATGTGAAACAGTTTATGTATGGTTCGAGACCGTGGTCAGAAGAACATACCGGAATGCTATAAATGGATAGAAGGTCAAGGCTCTGCTGGAGCATCCCCATCACCGAAGCAGTCAGCTCCAAGAACTAGCGAGTGTACTCGGAAGAGGCCTGCAAAAGTGTTAGAAGCATCAATATTCTGTGGAATATCAAATCAAATGAAATGAACTGACTATGCAAAATGCAAAATGTAGTAGTACATACTGGTGGCAAGTCGTAGAAACTGACCAACTCATGATCAGCCGGAGGGGGAACAATGGGGATCTGGTAAGTCGCCCCGCCACGCCCTCTGCATGTCATCGTCGTGGGCAGAGTAGGCCAACTAACCTCCCGTCCTCTCCGAGCTCCACCCTTGACGCGGACCCGGGCTCTCCTCGGCACTCCTGCTCCCGCCCCTGCTCCTGCCCTAGCTGTCGGCGCCGCGGGCCTCTCTTGCTCAACTCGACGGCCACCGCTCAGAGGCCGCATGATATACGTCTCCACGTACTCTCTGTAGTCGCCTATGCCTCTGAAGCGGATCGCGTTGCAGCCGATCGTGTAGTCGGCCATCTGCTCGGGAGTGAATCTCTTGATCTCCCTCATATGCTCTGGAGGGTAAACCGGGACTATCTGCTCTGGTAACCCTAGGGTCTGGCATAGGAAACGCTCACCTAGGTACCAGCCCGACAGACCGGGCCCTCCAGCAGAAGCCTGAAGCGGGCAGTCTCCTCCGCACCTACAAACCGCGCCCGCATCTCAGCTGGCACTAAAGCCCAGGGCTGCCAGGTAATCTGGACATGAAATGCAGTTTGTTATCTATCTGTTATTGAAAATACAGTGCAAAGCGAAGCTTAAATAAACTCTAAAGTTGAACATACCTCCGCGGGGGTGATGGTGTCAAAATAGCGGAGGAAGAAGATGAAAGACTCTCGCGGTCTCCGCATGCACCTCACGTCGAAGTGGCACGAGAACGGAATGACAAGAGGAGTGTCCACGTCAGGCACTGGGGCTAGTCTCAGAAAGTAGGCGTAAACCCACAACTGCAGAGTAAATGCCAGTATGCTTATCAGATAAAGCACAATGCAGAATAAAGCAGAAATAATAGAGCCGTGTATTATGCAGTGTGCAGAGTGTGCCGTGAGTGCAGTGCACAGTCAGTGTAAAGCAGAGTATATATGTGCCGTGAGTGCAGTATACAGTCGGCGTAAAGCAGACCGCAGTGTGTGCAGTGTACAGAGTATAGATAATGGAAAGCAGAAATGTAAAGTAGAGAAGAAGACATACCTCCCAAGCCCGCCAGTAGCCTCCGAGCAACTGCCCGCTGCAACAGGAGGCTGAGCTCCTGTATCCGTATAGGGTAGCCAAGGCAGCGCCGCCCCAGTCGTAGTGCAAAATCAGGGTGACGTCCACGAGGGCGCTGAGCAGATAGAGGGGCACGGTGTTCGCCCGATCGGCGAAGATAGTAGTCCCAAATAGGAACATAAAGAAGCTGCGCGCGTACCGCTCCACCTCCTCCTGGGTCATCGGTGCCTCCCCAGCTAAGGCTGGCTGAACCCTGAACTTCACCTCGAACCAAGAATATCGGACGTAGCCTGGACGCGCGAGAGGCGGCACCTCGCCGAGCAAGTAAACCTGAGCGGCCTCCCACCCATCCATGTCAGTGTCGAATGGGATCGGATCACCCCCTACCCCGATGCGTGTGAGCATCGAGAAATCATAGGGAGTCATCGTCATGTCTCCCGTCGCTGAGAGGTGGAATGAGTCAGTGGTGTCCCACCACCTCTCTGCTGCAGCAGCAAGAAGAGGCCTGCTCACAGTAAGCTGGGAAAGCCCTCTGCAGAACGCACCAAAGCCAGCCTGGTCTACGATCTGACGGACCGCATCGGGCAGCTCCATATACCAGTATCAGGCAGCGACATTCCCATACCCCCGGACGGCATGGGAATCTCCCTGTATTCGAAAACAAAGCTGTTGCGAAGCAATATAAAATGTACAGTCTTGCGGAACAGTCAAAATTGATGCAAATACAACGTATGCACGTTGTTCAAATTCAAACAGATATCGGGTGCCGGTGTGATTACAGTGAACTACAACATGTGATGTGTCGGCATGTTTGGGCGGTTCAGTACAGATATAACGTGTGTGCACGCTTTTTTTTTTTAGATTCAAACATATATCGGGTGCCGGTGTGATTACAGTGAACTACAGTGTGTGCTGTGTCAGTGTGTTTGAATGATTCAGGGCTAGTGCAGTGTGTGTGTACGTGTCAGATTCAAACAGATATCAGTCGTAAGTATGTTCACAGTCAACTACAGCATACAGTGTGTATCGGTGTATCCGAGCTAAAGCAATTAAAGAACAGAATCAACTATGGCAGTTTTATATTCTACATTGCGGAAAAACAAAACAGAGGAAAGAATATACCTCAGAAGCGCCAAAGGATAGATGGGACTCCGGCTCGTGCAGGAGAAGTTCTGGACGCACCTCCCTATCAAAGCTCCTGAACTGACGGAGTCCGTCGGGAGGCAGGATGTGAATCGCCGGCCGGTAAGTCGCCGGGTCGAACGGGCGGACGCTCAGGGGGAGGAGCTCGGCCTCTGGGTCCATCTCATGCTCCGGGGGAGTCCCGCCCCGAGGAATATCGTCTGCCATCTCAGAGAAAATGAGAAAATGGTCGGAAAAGTGAAAACAGAGCTAGAATGCGAAAAGTCAACAAAAAGTCAACCCCGGGAGGGGGGAAAATGGCCGGAAAAGTCGGAATGTGGAAAATGTACGGAAATCAAGAAAAACGTGGGGGAAACAAACCCCAAGAGGCGAAAATCGAAAAAACTACACCGAAACGAAGTTTCGATCGGATGAAAGTGTTCGAAACGCGATGAACTTCGCGAATCAAACGTCGAAAAGGGTGCGAAAATCAAGGAAAACGAGGAAATGAAGAGAGGAAAATACTCTAGAGAGAGGGAGGAGAGAATTTCGGCTAAGAGGAAGTAAGAAAAATAGGGTTTGGAACCCTATTTTAAAAGACCCGAGCCAAAAGGACAAAACTGCCCCGATTCAGGCATTTTTGGCCGGCCGGCTACATTTTTGGCCAGCCGGCCAAATATTTGGCCGGTGATGTGTTTTGATGGCCGATGGACAGCCGGTGACTTCCCCTTTTGGCCGGTGAGCCTCCTACAGCCTTGTTTGGGTCAAATGAGTGGTTTGGGACCTTCACTGCTCAAGTCAGTGGAAGAACAGTGCATTTCCGAAGCTGAACCAGCCTCCGTTTCAACCTCGGACCGTGTCTTCTGTGCGTGGCACTCGAATTTGCGCAAGGTGTATCCTTTTGGTATCCTTTTTGTCTCTTACAAGGTTCGAAAGTTGCCCCACGTGCGTTACGTTACAACGCTCTGTCCTGAATGCGCGCTGATTTTGCGTCATTTCTGTCACGTCGTTGCGCACACATCTCGCATTGTCATGCGCATGGCGAGACCTTAAACCCGCTCGGTTGCATTGTCATGCATTTCAAATGACGCGCGTGGTTACGCATTCGGGTTCACATGCATTACCATGCATATCAAAAGACGTGCGTTGTCACGCACTTGCATCAACATGCATTGTCATGCATCTCAAAAGCCGCGCGTTGTCACGCATTTCGAAATCATGCATAATCATGCATTCAAAATAACAAAATTCATGCATTTGCCCGGTCTGGCGAGACCTTAAACCCGCTCGGTTGCATTGTCATGCATTTCAAATGACGCGCGTGGTTGCGCATTCGGGTTCACATGCATTGTCATGCATATCAAAAGACGTGCATTGTCACGCACTTGCATTAACATGCATTGTCATGCATCTCAAAAGCCGCGCGTTGTCGCGCATTTCGAAATCATGCATAATCATGCATTCAAAATAACAAAGCTCATGCATTTCAAGCGACTTGCGTTGTCGCACACTCCATGCAGCATGCATTTCGAAAGCCAAAAACAATATGCATCATTTGCATTTCAAAAAAAAACATGCATATGTCATGCATCATTGTAAATATTGCATATGTCATGCATTTCATTGTAAATAATGCATATGTCATGCATTTCATTGTAAATAGTGCATATGTCATGCATCATTTTAAGTACCGCATATGTCATGCATTCCATTGTAAATAATGCATATGTCATGCATTTCATTGTAAATAGTGCATATGTCATGCATCATTTTAAGTACCGCATATGTCATGCATTCCATTGTAAATAGTGCATATGTCATGCACATCATTGTAAATAGTTGCATATACCATGCATTTTATTGTGTCCTATCCATTCCATTGCATATTGTAAATATTGCATTGTAGCTTGCATGCATTCATTGCCTTACCTCCATCTATGGCTTGCGCCTTTCCATGTTGAGCTTGGTCTGGTATGTGTCCATACTCTTCATGTCTATACACTCATAGTTCTGTATGACCTTTTCTATGTTAGACGCGGTTTATGTGTGTCCATGCCTTTCCTAGGCAAGACACAGTTTGGCCGCAGGCCTTATCCATTGTATCCTATCCATTCCATTGCATATTGTAAATATTGCATTGTAGCTTGCATGCATTCATTGCATCACATCCATCTATGGCTTGCGCCTTTCCATGTTGAGCTTGGTCTGGTATGTGCCCATACTTTTCATGTTGAAACGTGGTTATGAGATTTGGTGTACGCCGCCTATTCCACGCTGGTATGTTGGTTTGAGGGTGACGGTTCCATTTTCCGTGTTAAATGTGGTTTGTTTGTGTACATGCCTTTCCTAGGCAAGATATGTTTTCGCCCGCGAGCCATATCCATTGTATATATTACATTGTAGTGTAATTTTTGCATACGGCATTAGGATCATTTTCCTTTCGTTAGCGGGTTGTTTCCCCACTTATGTCATTCCACCCAATTACTTGTTCTTGTGTCCGACTACATCACTCATAGTTTTGTGTGACCTTTTTTATGGTAGACGGACTTGTTACCTCCATCAATCTATTTGACATTTGTGTGGTTTTGAACCGCTCATGGTTTGATCATGATTCAATTGCATTGCATATCGTTTGCATTGTTTCAATTGCATTGCATTTTCATTTGCATTGTTTATACATAGTTCTGTATATATTGCATATCATTTTGCATTCATTTTGCTTGTTATGTATGTTGCTAACGGCATCGTACCTATTAAGTTGCTTTCTTTGCAGGCACGATATTGTATGTACGGTTCATTTGAGGCTGGTGCAACCAGCCGAACCGGACAAGTACTCTTTCCTCCGAGTGAGACGTATCGAGAATTGCATAATTCTCTTACATCCTTTCTGCATTGTAGTGTAGTTTGGTGTATGCTAGCTTAAAACTGTTGCATGTTATGCTTCGTTACAACCTTCTTTGCATGATCATAAGTTATGTTCGGCCTTGTGCATTGTCTTGCATTTTGCCCTTGCCTTCAGGCGCATATCTTTATTATCTTGCATGTTTGTCTAAGTCTTCGGCCTTATCAAAAATGGGTCGTCTCTGGGCTTTGACATTCACTCCCGTCATTGTTATGACTTCCGAGTTCTGTCAAAGAGGGGCAACTTTAGACACCCCATTTTTGACCGTCCTTAAGACTTGGACGTCACCGTTCGAACACTCGGTGATCATCCATGTTTGTGTTCGTCTTGAGTTCCCAGAGGTCTCGGTCACGCGCGCCTTGCCTCAGGATCTCTCGACTCGCCTGTTTTGTGTCTGGTTTTGCACCAAACACTTGTGTTTTGCCTTGGAGGGGCAGGGAATGGCTTGTGGGCCATCCCCACACTTCACCGGCCATGGCTTGAGGCCACCAGCTGTGTTTTGTTGCCACCGGCCAAATGTTTGCCCGGCCGGCACTATAGATGGCCGGCCGGCTATCTTTTTTTGGTCAATTGCACTTTTGGCCAGCCGACTACTGTGCATCTGCTTTTACAGATATTTTCATGCAGCTGGCATGCACTTGGCTCCCCTCCATACACGTGTATGGAGGGATCTCCCTCTTAGCTAGCTTGTCTTGTAAGCTTGCAAGATTGAAGCTCTATAAGAGGAGGTCTTATCTCCCTCTTTTAGGGCTAGACAACACTTCTTAGAGAGCTCTGGTTTTAGGGTTTGGTTTGTGTATTTATCCTCTATCTATATCTCTCTCTCTTGTATTTGTGTGTGTTTAGCCTGAGGATTGCACACAAACACCCACTATTACACTATCCTCTTGAAGCTGAGGCGCTTGAGGGTTGTTTTTGAAGTTTTGGAGCTGGTTTGAGCCAAAGAAGCTACTGGTCTTCCATTCTTGAAGAGGGTCTACAAGGGTGAGCACTTGCTTCTTTAAATACCCCATTTTTGCAAAGCTTTTTTGACTATCTTGCATCTGTTTTTGAGATTAGCTTATAACACATAAAAGTTTTGTTTTAGAGCCCTCTAAATAGTTGTTTAAGAGTGTTCTAAGCTTTGGGGTTTTTTGACCCCTCTTAAGGCTTGTTTGGCCTTCATTTTGTGCCATTTTGGTGAGCTCCGGGACCATTGTGTTTGGGCCTCCTCACCACTGAAATCCCTAGTGGTGAGGATGGTGCTTTGAGGTCCTAAGAAGGAGAGGCCACCCCCTCTCCTTGTTGTCCTTGGAAAGGGCCATTTTAGCCTCCTGAGAGAGCATATTGTTTAGGTTCATGTTGGCCATGCCTTAACTGATTTTTGTGCTTATTATGTCATAATATAGTTCTGTTTTCAATTGGTTTTGGTACACCATGCTTGCTTAGCATACATGCCTTGTAATGCCATGTTTAGGTCTTAACATGCTTTAGGTTTTGATCCTTGTTCTAGCATGATTTTGGCCAAGCTTTGTGAAGCTTTTGTGTTTGTTTTGGCATGCTTAAGCTCTATTTTTGGTTGTTTTGGTCGACCATCACATGCTTAGTATAGCCACCTTGCATTTTGGCTTGTTAGCCTTGGGTGTGTGAGTGTGTAGCATGCATTACTTGCAGTGTTTCAGTGGTTTGGAACCACTTACCAAGTTATTTCAATCCTTATAATATGCTTGCATGCTTGCATTTAATGCTCCTTTGATGCTTTAAGAGGTTGTGTTGTATGCTCCATGTTTAAGCATTTGTGCATGCCTCTATGTGTAGATCATTTAGATGTCATCTAGGTGGTTTTTAGGACTTGCCTTAACATTATTTAGGACTGTTTTGATCTATTTTGGTCATTTGCTTCATGTGTCATATGATCATGCTTTAGGTCCTTGGACCAATTACATGCTTTGCTTGCTTTGATTAGTTGTTTAGCACCTCTTTTCTATGCAATTTCAGTGCTTAAGGTGCATGCCATTTGTCCATGTTTGCATCCTCTTCAGTGTGCTTGAGAGTTACTTTTTGATGTTTAAAGTTTTAAGCCATGTTTGCATGCATGCTTATATATGTAGATACTTGGCTCATGACACATTGTTGCATACTTTTGTGTTGTTGCATTTGGCATGCTTTCTATCTAACATGTTGTCCATATTGCACCTTGCATGTGTGCATGTTGTTGTTACACTTTGCATGCTTGGTAAGTTGCATCTTTGCATTACTTGCTTGCATGCCCATATTGCACACTTAGGCTCACATGCTTAGGATTGCATTGCATTGGCATGCATGCTTCACCTCTTGATCAAGCCATGATAGAGGTTGAAAGCCCCTTGGTTTGTTTATGTGCATTGCATTTCATTTGAAATCGAAATGCACACTTGATTCTTTGGGCCATCATGCATGGAAATGCGCAATTGGTGGTCCGAGAATCGAGGTCCATCCTCCTTTGAGTCATACATATGATAAGGAGTGTGGTTGCTGCATACATTGCTTGAAATGCATTGCCATGCTTTGTTTTGCCCTCTGTTGCTGTCAAACCAGTTTCTGCAGGAAGCTTTGGCCGGCCGGCCATCTTTAGTGTCGACCGGCCATCTATAAGTGGTCGATGGATTCATTTGTGGCCGGTGACCATTCTCCATGGCTGGTGACCAATCCCCTCAGCCGGTGGTGTTCCACAGCATTCAGAGAAGCAATCCTAGGACTTGTGAAGTCTTCAGAGGAGCAGAACAGTCAAAGCAGAGGCATCTTGTGCATGGCAGTGACTTTCCGAGGGGAACCAAGCGCGCATGCATTGGACCCTCTTCCCGAGGTTGCTGTTTATTGCTCAAATAGATTAGTTAATTTGCTTAGCTGATTTAATTGGTCTATAATATTTAATTAGGTTGTAGGTTAATTAAATTGTGTTATTCTTTCGGTCCCTCCGAGCGAGGGTAAATTTGTAATAAGTGTGGGTGCGTGTGTGCATGTCTTCCAACCCCCACTTCTTTCTCCCTTTTACTTACCTGCTTTGATGATTAGCATTAGGACATGTTTACTTTAGCATCCTTATGCTATGCATGCGTGCATCATTCATCAGTATTGCATGCACCGGCTCAGCGCATCATGCTAACTACATAAGTATTTCAAATTTAACTTGAATACATGCTACTTGCGCATTTTCACATGTCATTCTTAGATTAGCCGAACCTATTCTAGTGACATTCCGTATGCGTTACATTAGGCACTTAAACATGGACTTGGATCATGCATGATTGCTAACACGTTCTTGTTTTGGCTCGGAGTACATTGTGAGTATTTTATGCTTTAGCATCTCGCATGAGTGTGAATGTTAACATGACAGCATGCTTACCATGTGGCCAGATGCTTATGTGATATAAACTGCCTGAATGCCTATGGGTGAAGGTTGGATTGTTTGAATTGGAACAACTCATTGAAATCCATATTTTAGCCTACTTGCGAGTAGCAAATTCTAAAGCGTTTTCCAAACAAACGGACATGCAATGTTTTGTTCCAATTTAGGCAATCTGGTCCATACTTGTTTGCTGTGCGCATAACATAGTAATTCTAGGCTAATAACCGGAATAAGAACACATAATGTTTTCAAAACAAGATATCACGGTTAGTAGAGGCCGATCTTCGGATCGGGCGAGAGGGGGTGCTCATAGCTGACCTTCCCCAATCGTACCCAAGTTCCCGAGCCAAGGCAACTTTGGTGATGACGGGCACGTGGCCTTTGGCACCGAGTCAGGGTCTGTTAAATTCCCCCATTAAAAAATATTTAGGTGGCGACTCTGTATCTGGCAAAGCAGTCCATGTTTGACACTTCTTTCAAAAAATCTGTTTTCTCAAAACGATTTGCCGAATTTGGACTCGTTGGTTCAAGATTAAGAACCGTGAGAAAACGAGTTCGAGCTGTGGCAGCATAAGTCCCTCCCCCGGGGCGCGTCCACACCATTCTTATCTAGTCCTTCTTAGCTGGCCTGGTGGTCATCATGGAGGCCTTGGCCCTCCACTGAGTGACGAAGTCGGAGAAGCCCTCCTTCGGCTCTTGTCAAGTAGCCTCAGGATCACGAGTTGTGACCTCGATTTGAGTGTTAAAGAATATTAGGCGATAAAGGCCTTGGCCATCTCTTCCCAGCTTCTCTTCACAGAATCTTCCAGTTTAGCATACCAGATAGCCGCAATACCCGACAAGGTCCAGCCAAAGAGGGATAATTTCGGCAATCTAGTCAGGCCCATCGGCCGCAGAATATCTGAAAATAGCCACAAGTGGACCATGGGATCACTCGAACCGTTGAAGCGGTCTATGTGTGGCATTTTAAATCCATCCGGCAATGTCATCGCTAAATCTGTGTAGCCATCCTTTATGTCCGGGATCGAGTTGACACCGTGAGCTCGTTTGAAAAGCTTCTGAAGCTTGCTCACTTTCAGAGCGGTAGGGTCGGCCTCGAACTCAAAGGGGGCTTCCGTTGGGTAGGCCGGTACTTTGGAAGTCTGGGATTGAATCGGATCCATTGGGATGTCTGCATTTTCCTGGACATTGGCTGTGGGAACAGGAGCCTTGGGTACTAGAATATCTGGGTACTGGAATATCTATAGGAGGTGGGTGGGATGCAGAAGCTATTGCCTACTACGGTTGTTGTTGCTGTTGCTGTTGCTGTTGAAGCCTACCAATTAGTTCAGCCTGTTGGGCTGGAATCTCTGTTTGGCGAGCGGTAACTTCCGTGTGTCGAGCAGCGTCTTGCTACATGGCCTTAATAGTTTATTGAAGTTGACGCATGATATCCTCCATACTGACTAAGGGGTGCTGATATGTCAGAATAGGTGTATACTTTCTTTCTGAGGTGGAAGCAAAAAACTGGGCCCGACTGCGCACAGGTAAAGCAGATAGTGACCACTAAATTGGCGACTGCTGAGCTGGTGACCTATACCTGACTGTCCTCCGTCTCATAATCGGGGGTAGCGAAGCAAACACTGGTTGTCCTCCAATAAGATCTTCAGATCGGTAAATCCTCCTAACTCTAGTCTAGAGTGCTCGGGGGGAAACTGCCTCGTCGGAAGTAATTGTGAAATGCTACCTTACAGAAAGAAAATAAAGCAAAAAAAGGAAACAACAATCAACAAACGCACAACATCTCGGCTTAGACAAGGACAACACACAGTTGAAATCATAAGCTAGACAATCTATACTCAAACACTGATTTCTGCCCCAAATTTCTGCCTCAAAACTAATACCCAGACTTGCGAGTGATACATAAATTCCTGCAGAGTCACACTCTAAAAGCACATATCAAGCAAGTGAGAGCCAAAACACCCCTATGGTGGGGTAGCGTTTCCCTGTCCTAGTTTCGTCAGGAGCTAGGGATTCAATACGCACGAATGCAGTTTCAAACAATCCTGCATTCGAGTGAGCAACCTGTCCTAGTTTGGAACAGTCTCGATGGCTTCCGATATGCAACTAGGTCAATTAGTCAAAAAGGGTGCCTCAACAAGACCACCTAATATACCTCTCGCTCCTAACACCGAGAAGTGAAAGGAAGATCAAACGGTACAGCGATAATCCAGATCCAAGGTTTGTGTTCCCATCGTGGCAGAGCCCACAACTGGTCAGCCTTATGGCAAGCTTTTCCAAGCAAGCCTCCAGCAAACCACTCAGCAAGCCTCCAGCAAACTGCTCAGGCAAACACTATGACTTATGTGCACCTATGCAAATGCAATGCAAAAAAACACATAAAAGTAGATAAAACGACATATCATGAGTTCGAGTCAAGTTCTCTAAATCCCCAGCAGAGTCGCCAGAAACTGTAGACTCGACTTTCTTCGCGCCTCCTTTCAGAGAGCTCGAATTGGTCCTACAGTTCGGACTCCTGTCACGGCTCTGAATCTAATCTCACAAAGTGCAATGTGAGACTGATAAACACCAAAGAGTCCAATCCGGCAAATCATTTTGGAAAATTGATTTTAGATCAAATACCAAAACTGGACTGCTTTGCCAGATTACAGAATCACCACCTAAATATTTTTGTTTTTGGGAAATTTAAGAAACCCTGACTCATGCCAAAGGCCACGTGTCCGTCATCACAAAAGTTGTCTCAGCTCGGGAACTTGGGTACGAGTGGGGAAGGTCCTGAAATGAGCACCCTCGCTCGCCCGATCAAAGGATCGGCCTCTACTAGTAATGATATGTTGTTTTATAAACCTTATGTGCTCTTATCCGGCTATCAGCTAACTTTACTATGTGACGCACACACAATCAAGTATAGACTAAGTCGCAAGACTTGGAACAAATCAACTCATGTTTGCTTTTGAAAATGGTTTGAAGTTGCCACCCTCAAGTGGGCTTAGAAATACGGATTTGTCACCCTCAAGTGGGCTTAAAACATGATTTGCCACTTCGCAAAGTGGGCTTAAAACAAACATTTGATGAATTGTTCCAATTCATGCAACAAAACCTTCATCCACAAGCATTCATGCAATTTATCAAGTAAGCACATAGCCTCATGGCAAGCATGCTATCATGGAAACACTCACACTCATGCAAGTATACTAAAGCGTAAAACTTACAGTGCACTTCAAGCCAAAACAAAAGCTAGTTAGGAATATGCATGATCCTAACTATGCAAAATGCCTAATGCAACACATGCAATAATGCAATTAATAGGCTCGTCTATCTAAGATGGCATATGAATGCAACAATTTGATAACATGCTTTGAAACACGTATTCAAAGAAGTATTGAATTTGCAATGCAGTGTGAATGATGCGTTGAGTCTCGACGCATGCAATACAATTGACTGATGCAAACATGCAAGCATAAGGTATGCTAATCAAAACGTGACCCTAAACTAACCATCGAAAGCAGTTAAATAAAAGGGAGAAAGACGTGAGGTTCGAAAACATGCACACACATGCATGCTTATTACAACATTGTGCTCTTGCGAAGGAGGGTCCGAATAAATAAGCTAAGCTACACTATGCTAAGCAAATTATTACAAAACAACTAATTAACTATTCTAGCTAATTAATTATTACAAATTGAATTGAATGATTAGCTATGCTAATTAACTAGTAAAGCAATTTAAACGGCCTCGAGAGACGAGGGATGCATGCATGCTCGGTTGCTTCCTCTCGAAAATGCTCTTGCCTTGCTATCGGATGCCTCTGTTTGCATTCATTTGATCTTGGAAAATTACACCAACTTCCAGACTACCTATACTCCAACATAGGAACATACTGACAAAAATAAAAAGTGGTTGTTGGCCACCTCAACTAGCCGGTCGGCCAGTTAAGTGGCCGGTCGACTACTGCAAGTGGCCGATCGGCCACCCCCATTTTCTTGAGTTCTATTTTTGCTGCAACAGAGAACAATATAGGCAAAGCAATGCATTTTTCATGAAATGTGCGTACTGCCACCCTCCTCATCATTTCTCAAGCTCAAAAGAGTATGGCACTTGACTCTCAAGCTACCAATCAAGCATTTTCAATGCATGATGGCCAAAGAATCAAGCTTGTACAAGCTTAATGAATGCACAGATAAGACTCAAGGAACCACAACCCTATCATGCATGATCAAGGGTGACGACGACTAAAAAACGTGACACGTTTCATCACTTTGAGTATGAAACGTCCCACATTTCTTGTGTTTGGATTAAGGTCCGATCCAAGCACATGAAATGCAACACAACATGCTTAACTTGCTCAAGTTTTACTGGTCATGCTTTGTTTACTCATTTTAGATTACCGATTAGTCTTTTAACCGATTAAGTCCAAAGTGAAAGTCCTCTAATGGGAAAGATGGCCTAAACCACAAGTGTCTTGAGCATGAAAGAGGCCTCATGCTGTTGGTTAGTAGAAACCCTCAAGAGAGAATTAAAACCATTAGGCATGAGAGCCTCAATTTCACACTCAAGCCAACAAGGGGCTCCAGGCCACTTTCAAAGTAAAGTGAAAAGTGAAGAATAGAGGGATGTTGCAGACATTTCAGTGCTGATATGGCATGCAAAATGACACTAAATCATGTAAGCAACACATGCAAGACATGCTTAAGAGTCAAAAACATCAAAACTAGTGAAGATCACAACACTATAAGCATGCAACACAATGCTCTATTGACCAAACCAGCTCTGGACAGAGTTAAAACATCCCAAAACAGTGGTTAAAACATGTTGAGATAGAAACATAAATGGTAAGAAAAACATGCTCACATGTTGGCTCGCAAACAAGACTCAAGACATAACTCTTAAAAACAATGTGAGAGTGAAATAAGTGATAGTGTGACAGAGCTACATACACTAAAATCATATTGAAATGATGCTACAACATGAAAAGAACTGAAACACTTCATGCTAGAGGCCTCAAAACAATGAGCTAGTGAAGACCATTACACTATAGCCATGCAATAGAACCCTCGAAGGACTTAACCAACCCAAAACAGAGTTAAAGTAGGCCGAAAAAGTAGCTAAAACAAGCTGAAGTTAAGCTAACACAAGCTACAAAAATAGGCTAAACCATTAAACATGCTAGACTAGTTAGCACAATTGCACTACAAGTACAAAAAGCAAGCAACAAATGCTCCAACCAACCCAAAAAGGAGTTGAAACATGTAAAAACAGAGCCTAAAACATGCTTGAACTATGCCAACATAGGCTACAAAATCAAGCTACCATGTAGTGCTAACTAGGCATACAAGAGAGACTCAAGGAGGGGAGGCTAACCCCTCAATTTTTGGACTTCAAAACATACTTTTTACCATTGAAATAACTCTGAATTTTAGTGGTTTAAAGGCCCAAAAAGAAATGGCACAAAAGGCTTCACAAGCCAAAAAACAAAAAAATGAGACAACCCCCTAACCCAACAAGACTTAAACCACCATTTTGAAACCTTAAAAAATAGAGTTTTTTATGGTTGAAAAACCAGGTCAAAATAGTGTAAAAAGATGGCCAAGCAAACAACTAAAACAAAGCTGAAATGAGGTAAGCCTTATACCTTTGAAGCACAACACAAAACAACCACAATTCTAAGCTAAAACCAGCCTTAAGAACTCAAACTATGCCTCAAAGAACCTCAGCTCCAAGATGAAGATGTTTGGTCAAGGGTCTTAGTGCAAATGTGTAGAGAGTTCTCACTTTCAAGCATAAAATAGGGAGAGAGAGAAGAGAGAGAGAGAGAGAGAGAGAGAGAGAGAGAATTCTAGAGAGAGAGAGAAAATTTGCTCATAAAATTTTCTAACCTCTCAAAATGGGGGAGTGACCTTCCCTTATATAGAAAATCAAACCAAAGGCTTGCTTTCATCCCTCCATACACGTGTATGGAGATGAGTATCAGTGAACAACAGCTGGCATAGCTAGCAAATAAATATCTGAAAAAGGAGAAAAATGGCCGTCGGGTATCATTAATGGCCGACCGGCCATCAATGTAGCCGACTAGCCATGAACATAGCCGACCGGCCACCAATGGTGGCCGGTAGGCACAAGTCATGGCCAGTACGCTAAGGGGATAGCCGACAAGTCACCCCCTCCTCCAGAAGTGAAGCAACAAGCTCTTGGCCCACAACAAAGCACAAAACAGACAAGATTAGAGGCTCCGAGGCAAGGCGCTCAGCCGAGACCTTCAGTGACTCAAAACGAACACGAGCGAGCACAATCATCGGGTGTTCAAACGATGACGTCCAAGTCTTGAGGACGGTCAAAAATGGGGTGTCTACACAATACTATAACCAATGCACTCAGTAGAAAGACTGTGGGAAATTTGGCTTGTTTGCTTACAGATCAAAGAGAGCTCTTGCAAGAATTTGAAAGATTTGAAATAGAAGTGGTACCTTATGAGCAAGATAATTTATTAGCTGCAATTTCAGCACAACCAGCAATCATAGAAGTGATCAAATAAAAACAAGTGTACGATGATTTCTTTAAGAAGATGTGTGATGAGTTTGAAACTAGACCTAGACCGAGGCTCACCATTGAAGATCAAGTGTTGAAGTTTCAGGGAAGATTTTGTGTCCTTAATGATGCAGAACTGAAAATAAAAATTCTAGAGGAAGGCCACAAGTTGATGTTTGGTACGCATCTGAGAAATACCAAGATGTACCAAGACTTGAAACAAGTATAATGGTGGCCAAACATGAAGAGTGAACTTGCCGATTGCAACCCCAAATGCCTCAAATGCCAACAAGTCAAAGCTGAGCAGTAGAAATCAGTAGGCTTACTTCAGCCTCTTCCTATTCTAGAATGGAAGTAGGAACATATAACCAGGGATTTCAATGATTTCATCATTGGTTTGCCTCGCACGTCTAGATGTATGAATGCTATATGGGTTACTGTTGATAGATGACAAAGTTTGCCCACTTTCTTGCTGTGAAATCTTCATTTAATGCTTTATGGACTTGCTACTATCTACATTGATAAGATTATCCACTTATGTGGGGTTCCAGTGTCTATTGTGTCGGATAGGGATCCTAAATTTATTTCTAGATTTTGGCAAAGTCTGCAACAAGCAATGGGCACAGTGTTGAGATTCAGCACTACCTTTCATCCACAAACCGATGGGCAAACCGAGAGGACTATCCAAACATTGGAAGATATGCTTCGTATGCGTGTCTTAGTTAGAATTTCAAGGTAGCTAGGAAACTTATCTACCGTTGGCTGAGTTTGCATATAACAACAGTTTTCACGCTAGTATTGACATGGCACCATATCAGATGTTGTATGGAAGGAAGTGTAGGTCACTAGTTTTCTAGACTAAGGTTAGTGATAGGGCTATATATGGGTCTAAACTTGTGCAAGAAATAACTGAAAAGATAACGCTCATTCAACAAAGGCTCAAGACTGCTCAAAACCACAAAAAAGCTATGCGGATTAGAGAATGAGGGATTTGAAATATGAAGTAGGAGATCATGTGTTCATTAGAGTAACACCAATGAAAGGGTAAAAAAGGTTTGGTAGAAAAGGGAAGTTGACTCCACGTTACATCGAACTGTTCCAAATTCTTGAAAGGCTTGGACCCGTTGCTTACCGAATAGCTTTACCGCCAGGAATAGAACAGATGCATAATGTGTTTCACGTGTCAATGCTTCGCAAGTATCTTAGGGATCCATTCCATGTTATTGACTACCACCGAACAACCTTAAATGAATATATGAAGTATGAAGAGTCGCCGGTACAAATCATTGACCGACAAGTAAAGCAACTAAGGAACAAATCAATCGCAAATGGTGAAGGTAGAGTGGAGAGAACATTACAGAAAAGAGGCTACGATGAAAAAGAAGATGAGATGCAACAACGGTACCCACATTTGTTTCCGAATGGAGGTAACTCAATTTTGGAGGACCAAACTTTCTAAGGAGAAGAGACCGTGACGACCGCGTCATACGTATTATTTTTATATAATATTTTAGTGAGCATAATTGCCTAATTATATGTTTAATTTGTGCCTATCTTTTTTCTTATGAATTATCAATTAGAATACCGACTTGGAAATCGAAATTGTAGGCCAAAACGGATTTAGAAACCAAAATTGACTAGTTCAATAGACTAATTGGAATATTTAGGATCGTATGGCAAATTTTATTAAAATTTGATTTGGATCAAAATAATTAGAATAAATTAATTAAAACTAAACAAGATTAGCCTAACCTAATCAAGCCTATATATATGTAATATAAGCTAAAGAACTCTTGCAAATAGTAATATAATGTAATATAAGCCTATATATATATACATGTAATATAAGCAAATTTAATATATGTAATATAAGCTACGTAATATAACCATAATTAATTAGACTCTTTTTCATTTTTTTATTTTTTTCCTGCATCCTTGAGCTGAAATTGTAGAGAGAGTTGAAAGCTTAACTACTTTAGAGAGAGAGAAGAAGAATTATGAAGTCTAAGGGGAGATTTGAGAGAATTAAGCTACTACACCTTCAGTTGAAGCTCTAGGTATGGAATTTAACCATAATTCCTGCAAATAGTTCATGTAGGAGTTGGATTCATGTGAGAATAAGAGTAATTTCTATGTAATTGACAAGTAGATGAAATAAAAGAACTAAATTGGGACATGCATGCATAATTCATCATATTTAAGTTGATTTTCACCAAAATCTTTTCATGCATGAAGTTATACTTACTATTTTTGAAGTCTCTTCATGATTTTACACTCTTCATCTCATATGATCATACTTTGAAAGAAAAAAAGGTTGAATTTATTACATGCATGGCAAAACTATTGAGTTTTGGGTTTTGTTTGGGAAAATTGAAGGAAATTTCAGACTATGATTTGAAGATGTTCATATATCTATGAGTTATAAAGTCTTTTTACATATCTCTACTAGTCATGCAAGCTTTGGTTATAAAAGTTATGTTTTGAACTTCAAATGCAATTCTGGAAAACCCAGAAATCATTCACTTCACTCGCTTCCAGTATTTTTCCAGACATTTGCGGTGGGTTCGAGCAACCAAGTGATGGCTCAAGCCTACTTCAACACCATCCAATACTTTCGTAGACAGACCACAGCGCTCGAGCGACCAAAGGTGTGCTCGAGCAAACTGTTTTGTTTTTAACATTTTTGAAATACACTTGCATACGCATGCTTTCATCCTCGTGCTCTTATAGACATCCTTGGACATTGTTTAGACATTCTTAATGGGAGGCCATAGATCTTTGTGATATTTTCTTTAACTCTTACTGAAATTATTTCTTTGTAGTCCCTCAATTTCTTAATTAATTGCAATTTTAACCCTAGAATAAAAAACATGCACCAACTGAAAACTCGCAAACCCTAAAGTGAATCCGAGAACTCAAGAACCATTTCTAAAACCCTAATAATAATTAAATTTATTTTTTAGGTAAATTTTCCACATAGAAACCCTAAGTTTTCGGTTATTAGTACAATTCACCATTTAATTCAAAACAAAGAAACTTTAACCAAATTAAATTTCTAGATTCTAAATAAATTAAACACTACACTTAATTAAATGTTCAAAATTCATAAATTAAAGCCAAAGTCCTCACATTTTGATTAAATTACAAATTGACCCCAAGTTAGTACTATTATATATAAATATATATATACAAGTTGTACCTTTAAACTTATTTAAATCTTTTGTACACGAAGATATCTACAAATAGTATACAAATTGCACACAAGAAAATCAAAACAAATCCCCCAAAATTTCTTGCACATGGCCAGCCATGCTATGCATATATATGTGATGTCCTTTTGGGGACAAATTGCTTGATTTAGGGAAGAAAAATTGAGCTAGGGTACAAATGTGATTATATATTTGATATATATTGTACTTGTAACCAATTCAACTTTGATTAATCAAAACCTTAACTAGAACATTTTTAAAGGTGTAATTAAGGCTCTAATCATCATGCATTTCATTTCATCCCAACTAAATTCAAGACTATTCAATTGAATTGAAACTAAGAACATTTTGGACTTTTCGCCATTCTTTTTCCCCACCCCCTATAAATACACCAATTCTCTTTACACTTTTGAGCACAAAACACACTCACACACTTACATATTTGGTTGAGAGAGAGAGAGAGAGAGAGAGGACAAGAAGAGAGAGGGAGAGTGAGAGAAAGAGAGAGAGAGAGCTTTGGGGTTAGAGAAGAGAGAAAGAGAAAAACTTTTGTGAAAACTCTTCAATTAGGCAACAAGTAAGCCACATCACCCTCTCTCCTTCTATTTCCTTTTTCAAATACATATTAGAATTTTAAAATCAAAGTTTCAGATGTGTTGCAATGGTGCTCATGTGTTCAAAGTTGATGAGTTGAGCTTTGGCCCTTCTTCTACTTGTGTTTTCTCTTAGTAGATATAGAGTATCTTTTTCTTTCCATATCTCACATTATTTCCAAAGGCACACCATCACCCTAAAAACTGAGTTATTGGTACATTATTTAATATGTTTTCACCACAAGAGAAGTGAAAAATTCCCCTTAGTTGTCCTCTTGTCTCACCAATCTTCTTATTTTAAGTGTTATGTATGAAAAATCAATTTTTATAGCCAACTTCCGAATTTTCTAGAAAAGTGTAGAAAAATTCCCTTGATCTCATTTTGTGTCAAAAACCTCCTTAAATAGTTAGCTTTCAAGTAAAATTGGTTTCGTTGAAAAAGAGTGAGCGGTTTGACAGAAAATCTAATTTTCGTAATGATCAACGAATCTGGAGAGCACTGGAGTGTTTCTTCATAACTAAAAAACTAGGAAACCTACAAAACTTATAAAAGATGTTCTGAAAACTTGACAAAAATCTCTACAAGCCATAGGCAATCCAAGTTGAGGAAAAATCTGAAAATGCCTTTTTGTTTGCAATCTTTATGACAATGCAAATCTGGAAATTTGCATTCTTGTGTGATATTATTCCCTTAACTTCACGAATATGTCTCGAACTACTTGTGCATATTTTGATATGTTAACCTCATGTGTTGTAACTTTATTTCTTTCCATTTGTGCTATGAAGTTGTTCATACTTGTGCAATAGATGTTGTTTAAAGATCATGTTCTAACTCTAACTTAAATTATCTAACGGGGAAACTTAATGGGTGGTAATGGGTCTGTGAACTTTTCAACAAGTTACTGAGTTATTGAATTGGTTAGCGGGACGTGTTCCCTTTTGAAAGCTAAAGTCTTGCGCAAGTGGTTGTTTCGGAACCCTTGAATGGAGGGGTTGTTTTGGACCCTAGGTGGTTTTGGTGTGAGGAGGGAATTGGCAAGGCCTTTATTTTACTGTCTCTTTTGAGGTCCTCGGTTGGTGCTACCCGGTATGTAACCGTTGGTAGGCATCTAGGGTAAGGTCTGCAAAGCAAAAAAAGAGGAGCATACAGAATAATCCATGTCCGATTCTTATGGTTGGAAGGATGAAATGTGACGACCCAGAAATTTCTCCCTCCGCTCGAGCGGAGGAGTGGCCGCTCGAGCGGACTTGTGAGGCTCCCAGTATTTTTGCAGGCTACTCGAGATTCTGAGGGTTGTCGATTTCCGCTCGAGCGTAGAAGTGGCCGCTCGAGCGTAGAAGTGGACGCTCGAGCGGACGTCTTTGCTCGTCTGAGCGCTCGAGCGCAATGTGGGGCGCTCGAGCGGGTCGCCTTGTTGAGCTTGAATTTTGAGGCACGTGGGTTCGTCTGAGGCATTTTTAATAAGGTATTTGGAACCTCTTTATTTTATTTTGGGGTATTGATTGTGGTGGTAATATGATTATAGAGTAAGATTGGATCAAAAACTTTAGTTTGAATAATTTGTTTACGACCAACCGTCACTCATTTGCCCTTTTATTTTTCCACACTTTGAGTTTGGATGTGAGGTTTGAATCGTTGGAAAGCTTATTTCCGGGGCTTCAATTTGGACACAAGAACGACCTAAAACGGAGTCCGGATGGGAGAGTTACGCATGTTTGAAGTTTCGGGATCTGTGCTGAAAACAGGTCCGCTCGAGCGGGAATTTCTCCGCTCGAGCGGGAATTACGGGACAGCAGCTTTAAACACGAATTTTTGGATCATTTCTTCCATTTTCCTTTTCCCTTCTTCTCTTCTCTCCCTAGGTCCGAAAACCCTAGGGTTTTGATCCCCAAATACTTCCATTTCCCTTAGGTTTGAGTAAGACCTTCCACCAAGAAGTGAAGAAGACAAGGAGATGAACAACTTCAACCGATTGGAATTTCGAGATTTGGGGGATTCGTCTCAAAGCTTTACTCCTTGCTTGATTCTTGAGGTAGGGATCCTTGTTCTCTTACAATACTTGAATTCATGGATGGATTGTGGTATTTTGAGCATATAAATACAAAATTTATGGTTTTGAACATTTGGTATCAAACTTGAGATTTGGGGTTTTATGGTTTGTGATGTTGGCAGTTAAATTAATGAGTTTAAATGATGGATTGTGAATCCTAGGTGTAGAATCATTGGGAAAACTGGAATTAAAAGTGGTGATTTAAGAAGTTTGAATTTTTGCTAAAAACCCTCATTATTCTTGAAACCCTAGATTAATTGGTGATGATAAATACTGAGTTTGCCCAAGTTAAACATAGAATCATGGAATTGGTGGGTTGAATTATACGTGTACAAGTTTAATTGGATTTCTGAGATGTTTCGAAATTATGTTTAAATTTAGCGAATGAACTTTGTTATAAATGTTGGAATTCATGTAATAAAGTAAAGGAAAAATTAGGGAAATAATTTAGTAAGGATCTGGATGATGTTGAAATGAGATTCAAAGATTTAGTTTGAATTATGTTGAAGTGCAAAGTGATATGTAATTAGAATATAGAGAATTAATTAAGAACGAAATAAGTTTATGTGATCCGATTTCTTTGTGTATTACAAATTATGTAGGGACAACTACAGGGGCAGACCAAGCAGCCAAACACAGTGAGTAATAGTACTTCACATGTACATTCCTTTCCGTTAATAATCATTGTTAATAATATTCTGTTATCCGCAGCAATATGGTAACACGTATGTGGATTGAGGGTTGGTGTAATCTATGTGAACATAGAAAGAATTGGCTTAATTTTGTAGTCCGATTACGGTTTAGGATTATTGGTAATGTGGTATGAGCATGCATAATAAATGTATGTGAATTATTGAGACTGTTTACTATTAACAGTATTACTAACGTTCTGTTCTCTGTAAATTACTTCCATTGATTGGTAGTGAATAAGAGAAGCAATAATGCTCGGGTATTCCGACTTATTCTGTTTTGTTAATAATGGATCAAGAGTGGTACGAGGTAAATGATAATGTCCTTATCAGGGAGTATTATTAATATTCTGATATACATGAGACGATTATGACTAATTGTAGTAGACCATGAGATGATTTGTGTATACCGTGGCTGTAGGTAACAACTTTATTGTGGTCTTCGGACCTACCTGTTGTGGTCTTCGGACCTACCTGCTGTGGTCTTCGGACCTACCTGCTGTGGTCTTCGGACCTACCTGCTGTGGTCTTCGAACCTACCTGATCTGAATATGAAAATAATTACGCTTATGCGTTCTGTTATTTCTGGGCCGGTGGCTGTTCTGTTATTTTGGGCATATGGCCATTCTGTATCTTCTGTACATACTGGGCTTAAAGTTGCTCTATTAAGAAAAACTAGAACTATGATTGTTGAGATATATTTACAGAATGTAGTTAATCATATACTTCTGCAGTTATATATATATACTTTACTGTTGAGTTGAACATTACATGCTTTACGTACTATTATTCACTGAGCTTGACTCACTTCATTTATGTCTGTTTCTGTAGGCACTCAACCAGGAGGTCAACCTTAACCTGTGGCTTTCGTTACCCGTTGTCAAGCCTTGAGTATCTAAGCTCTTAGGTGTCGACCGTGCAATTATGGAGTTTTATTAAGTTTTAATTTGTTTTTAATTTGTACCATAGATGTCTATTATGATGTTTCATGTGTATGTAATGTAGATGTATATGTGCATAGTTATCTTCACTTACACGTCACTGTATATTTATCTGCATTACGCTTTGTCTGCGGTCCTGGCATAGTAGTGATAGCTCAATGGATATTAATTTTTACGCTATTATATGTTATTGAATGCTTCCGTTCAGGCCCCATAGGTTATCTACATCAGATTTTGCGTCCGTTTCTGTAATGGTCATGCCCAAACTTTTAGGGGCGAGTTTGGGGTGTGACAAGTGGTATCAGAGCACGAGTTGCTATCTCACACACGGATCCATTGAGCTGTAGGATGTCTAGAAAAGACTTAGGCCTCATGCATGACATCCTTATTGCATATAAGAGACTGATAGCAACGGTAAAAGTAATATGTTCACGTTAACGATTATGAATCGTGTTTATTGTGCATTCCTTGTGTATATATTGTGATTGATTATTGTGTAGAGTATGGCGGAAATAAGGACAGATGATTGTCTCGGATTGGTTAGACAAATGAAAAAGGGACATGAGTGGTAAGTTCTGAATCCTTATGTTTTGCCAAGGATGACTCAGGTTTGTTGTGAAGTAAGTTATTCCGTGCCTCTTAGTAATATTTTGATATACGTGAAATGATTATGGCCATTTGAAAGGACCCATGAAATGACTTATGGATCCTATTGTGTGACGTTGTTTATACGAATTTGGGGCTATTCTGTTCTAGATATTCATTCTGTTTACGTGTCATGTTCTGTAATTGTTCCGCTTATGATATGACATGGTATACACTGTTGTTTTAAAACTTATTGATTTCTGGTATGGAACAAAGTGCTACACTTCGGTGGGAGCCACCTCTTGAATCCATACATTATGTAACATTCTGTCTGGCAACATTTTGAGTAACATTCTGGGCCGAGGGCCATTCTGTGTAACATTCTGTCTGGTAACATTCTGTCTGGGCCGGGGGCCATTATGCAACATTCTGTCTGGGCCGGGGGCCATTCTGTATCATTCTGTTATTTTTATTATTTCTGCTATTACTGTTATGCCTGTTATTTCTATTATTTCTGCTATTACTGTTATGTCTGTTATTCCTGTTATCCCTGTCATTTCTGATATTACTGGACCCATGGTCGTTCTGCATCTATAGGCCTTTCTGTGTAACATTTATTTAGATGAATTGTTTGAACACTAAGCATGGAATATTGCTAATGACTGTTAATGATATTCTGTTTCTGTCAGTTATATTGTGGATATTCATATTAATTGGAATCTAATGGATATGAAATGGTTAAAAGATATACGTACATATTTGTACGTTTTAGGCCGAAAGGCTGTTCTGGGCCGTAAGGCTGTTTTGGGTCGAAAGACTGTTCTGATAATTCTGGGCCATCAGGCCGTTCTGTAAACCTTGTAAAACGAGGTCAAAGGCCATTCTGGGAATAAACTAATCCTAAATCAATGTTGAATTTCGTTTTTGCGAATGTACTGCTATTATGTATTATGCTTATTATGACATATTTGTCTTCCTTGTCATGGTACTGTTTAGACCAATGAGGTGAAAAGTAATTGTAATACGTACTTTGATAAGTTGTGTTTTTACGATAATGACATGAGATTCAGAAAACATGTTAGGTCATAAATCAAGGAATGATGTTCCATATATGTAAAAGTAATCATGGCATTTGTAGTACAAGGCCCTTACCCGGGGGTAATAATACCGTGGTTTAAATATGTTATAAGATATGTTTTGCCACCGACGGCCTTGTACGGGTGGGTTATGATTAAGCATAAACTCTACTTTCTGTTTCTGATTCAAGTATAACTACGGGTATGTCTGAATATGTTTCTATTTATTCGTTCTGTGATGCTATGTTATAACATGATGGGAATTGATAGTGCCAAATGAGTGCAGTTCATGTGTAATCGGGATTTGTTTATAGACCTTGTGAACTGTGGTACATGAGATTTGTACAAAAAAAAAAAGAGAGGCAACTATTGACTACTTTGAAGTATAAATAGATAACCTACCGTAAGAATTAAAATCATATCTTCGTATATTACGTGACTTAAGATTAAGAAACATTCATGTGAAATGTTTATGTGCAACTATGTCAATGTTAGATATTGCAAAATTTTCTTCTGTCACCTATATGGAGGTTGTGATGTGAACTATTCTGCTTGATATTGAGGATTTCGATGAAAACAAATGGACTTGAGAATATTCCCTTTTGCTAATTACAAATTGATTGACTACCACATTGAATTATTCTACCACGAATTACGTTTTATTAAGAAGTATGAATTTTGATGTTATGAAATCAAATTACTCCTTTGTTATACTATTGCATATGTTTTGACACTATAGAATCTGGAAGAATGTGATTTTTATGGTTACTGATTTATGATCCTATGAACGAACCTGGTAGAATTTACGAACGAGGAATAACTGGAAACTCTATTTATGTTAACTGATTGAGCCAGATGGCTGGTCTCTAAATTCTGTATGACCGTTTGCTGACCCTCGATAATTACAAGTTGTGAATACGAAACTCTGTGATTGATCTCGTGTTTTTCAGTAAGAAAAGGAAGAATCGTTTGAATAGTGAAAAAAAAAAAAAGAGAGGCCAAACTGATTTGTGCTAGTAAAGGAAAACGTTATACCCTACGGTTATGACTGATTAATCAAGTAAGATTTTGAATTCAATTTCTGGCTTTGTTTAATAGCTGTAATTATTGTTCAGATTTGAACTTATAACGGCATGATCAGGTATCTACAATGGGGATTTTCTTCCCATCGTTCAGATTTTGTCATGTACCATCGAGTAAATTGCATTATAAGATAAGTTCGAACGTGTACTCTTTAATCAAAATTTCGTATGAATTATTACAGCTAGGCTAACCTAGTTGGAGACTTAGTGGAGAGTATGTTAATTACGATTGAACTTAATGCATGCTGTAAGAATTTATTTCGAATAATTGACGAAGAAATTGGGAACCTTAAAGGTTTAATTCTCTGAAATTGATTATGTATCCGTGACCGGCATAATTTTTATGTAATCGTAAGTATGTCTACGAGATTTCAAGTTCGGAAAGAGTAAACGATTGGATTTTGTCCTATATGTTTTTATGTATGACCATTTATATATACGTTTAAGTCGTCTTACGCATAGAAAGAGAAGGATTGAACAAAAGAGCATAGGTCTTCAAGGAAGTAAAGGAGGAAGTGAAGGGTGGTAGAGCTTTTAAAGCTTAAGGTATGTTTGATCGTTTGATTGACTTCTCTTGAAGTTGAGTAGGAACTCCTCTATGTGAGTGTCTTTAAGGAATAATTGTATGATGGTCTTCAGTATTCTATATCTATATATATATTTTGTTTTTGTTTCAATGCAAAGGAAATAAAGAGTTAGTGATGCCGTTAATGGAAGTGCGAGTGGAAATTTTGGTGTTGGACCATACAATGTGCATTGTCTTTGGAATTGAGTTTTGAGCATGCACTAGATGTGGTGTGCTCAGTTGTTAATTGAGAAGTTGTTATGGGCTTTGAGATTATAAATGGATAGTGTTGCTCCTTTCCCGTTGAAATTTTGATGCGTGTATATCGATCGAAAATATTTGTGATCCTTTCCTGTCCCAAGTATAGATCTAGTTTTGGACATTACGGGGTGTGTTTCTGTTTATGTTTGACCTATTTTCTATTTGGTTTTCTCAAATTTCGAGGACGAAATTTTTTTTAAGGAGGGAAGGATGTGACGACCCAGAAATTTCTCCCTCCGCTCGAGCGGAGGAGTGGCCGCTCGAGCGGACTTGTGAGGCTCCCAGTATTTTTGCAGGCTACTCGAGATTCTGAGGGTTGTCGATTTCCGCTCGAGCGTAGAAGTGGACGCTCGAGCGGACGTCTTTGCTCGTCTGAGCGCTCGAGCACAATGTGGGGCGCTCGAGCGGGTCGCCTTGTTGAGCTTGAATTTTGAGGCACGTGGGTTCGTCTGAGGCATTTTTAATAAGGTATTTGGAACCTCTTTATTTTATTTTGGGGTATTGATTGTGGTGGTAATATGATGGTAGAGTAAGATTGGATCAAAAACTTTAGTTTGAATAATTTGTTTACGACCAACCGTCACTCATTTGCCCTTTTATTTTTCCACACTTTGAGTTTGGATGTGAGGTTTGAATCGTTGGAAAGCTTATTTCCGGGGCTTCAATTTGGACACAAGAACGACCTAAAACGGAGTCCGGATGGGAGAGTTACGTATGTTTGAAGTTTCGGGATCTGTGCTGAAAACAGGTCCGCTCGAGCGGGAATTTCTCCGCTCGAGCGGGAATTACGGGACAGCAGCTTTAAACACGAATTTTTGGATCATTTCTTCCATTTTCCTTTTCCCTTCTTCTCTTCTCTCCCTAGGTCCGAAAACCCTAGGGTTTTGATCCCCAAATACTTCCATTTCCCTTAGGTTTGAGTAAGACCTTCCACCAAGAAGTGAAGAAGACAAGGAGATGAACAACTTCAACCGATTGGAATTTCGAGATTTGGGGGATTCGTCTCAAAGCTTTACTCCTTGCTTGATTCTTGAGGTAGGGATCCTTGTTCTCTTACAATACTTGAATTCATGGATGGATTGTGGTATTTTGAGCATATAAATACAAAATTTATGGTTTTGAACATTTGGTATCAAACTTGAGATTTGGGGTTTTATGGTTTGTGATGTTGGCAGTTAAATTAATGAGTTTAAATGATGGATTGTGAATCCTAGGTGTAGAATCATTGGGAAAACTGGAATTAAAAGTGGTGATTTAAGAAGTTTGAATTTTTGCTAAAAACCCTCATTATTCTTGAAACCCTAGATTAATTGGTGATGATAAATACTGAGTTTGCCCAAGTTAAACATAGAATCATGGAATTGGTGGGTTGAATTATACGTGTACAAGTTTAATTGGATTTCTGAGATGTTTCGAAATTATGTTTAAATTTAGCGAATGAACTTTGTTATAAATGTTGGAATTCATGTAATAAAGTAAAGGAAAAATTAGGGAAATAATTTAGTAAGGATCTGGATGATGTTGAAATGAGATTCAAAGATTTAGTTTGAATTATGTTGAAGTGCAAAGTGATATGTAATTAGAATATAGAGAATTAATTAAGAACGAAATAAGTTTATGTGATCCGATTTCTTTGTGTATTACAAATTATGTAGGGACAACTACAGGGGCAGACCAAGCAGCCAAACACAGTGAGTAATAGTACTTCACATGTACATTCCTTTCCGTTAATAATCATTGTTAATAATATTCTGTTATCCGCAGCAATATGGTAACACGTATGTGGATTGAGGGTTGGTGTAATCTATGTGAACATAGAAAGAATTGGCTTAATTTTGTAGTCCGATTACGGTTTAGGATTATTGGTAATGTGGTATGAGCATGCATAATAAATGTATGTGAATTATTGAGACTGTTTACTATTAACAGTATTACTAACGTTCTGTTCTCTGTAAATTACTTCCATTGATTGGTAGTGAATAAGAGAAGCAATAATGCTCGGGTATTCCGACTTATTCTGTTTTGTTAATAATGGATCAAGAGTGGTACGAGGTAAATGATAATGTCCTTATCAGGGAGTATTATTAATATTCTGATATACATGAGACGATTATGACTAATTGTAGTAGACCATGAGATGATTTGTGTATACCGTGGCTGTAGGTAACAACTTTATTGTGGTCTTCGGACCTACCTGTTGTGGTCTTCGGACCTACCTGCTGTGGTCTTCGAACCTACCTGATCTGAATATGAAAATAATTACGCTTATGCGTTCTGTTATTTCTGGGCCGGTGGCTGTTCTGTTATTTTGGGCATATGGCCATTCTGTATCTTCTGTACATACTGGGCTTAAAGTTGCTCTATTAAGAAAAACTAGAACTATGATTGTTGAGATATATTTACAGAATGTAGTTAATCATATACTTCTGCAGTTATATATATACTTTACTGTTGAGTTGAACATTACATGCTTTACGTACTATTATTCACTGAGCTTGACTCACTTCATTTATGTCTGTTTCTGTAGGCACTCAACCAGGAGGTCAACCTTAACCTGTGGCTTCCGTTACCCGTTGTCAAGCCTTGAGTATCTAAGCTCTTAGGTGTCGACCGTGCAATTATGGAGTTTTATTAAGTTTTAATTTGTTTTTAATTTGTACCATAGATGTCTGTAGACGTCCCCGAACGCCGCGGGAGGGTTAAGTCCCGTTCCGTTCATATTGGGGTCACTACAGTTCGGACTCGATTTGTTGGTTCTGAATCTTGAACCAAAGAGTCCAAATCCGGCAAATCGTTTGAGAAAACAGATTTTTGAAAAGTAGTGCCAAATATGGACTGCTTTGCCAGATTACAGAGTCGCCACCTAAATATTTTTAAAATGGGAAATTTAGGAAACCCTGACTCGGTGCCGAAGGCCACATGTCCGTCATCACCAAAGTGGTCTTGGCTCGGGAGCTTGGGTACGATCGGGGAAGGTCAGCTATGAGCACCCCCTTTCGCCCGGTCCGAAGACCGGCCTCTACTAACCGTGATATCCGTTTTTGAAAACCTTATGCATTCTTATTCCGGTTATTAACCTAGAATTACTATGTGATGCGCACAACACAAAAGTATAGACTAGATTGCCTAAATTGGAAATAAACATTGCATATCCGTTTTTGTCTCAAAAAAAACGTGTTAGTTTTTGTGCTACTCGCAAGTAGGCTAAAATGCGGATTTCAACTAGTTATTCCAACTCACGCAATCCAACCTCCACCCACAGGCATTCAAACAGTTTATCACACATAAGCATTTAGCCGCATGGCAATCATACTGTCATAGCAAGACATTCACACGCATGTGATATGCTAAAGCATAAATACTTACATCGTACTCCGTGCCAAAAACAATAACCCGGTTAGCAAACATGCATGACCTAGTTCATGTTAGGTGGCTAATGCAACACAAGCATAGATGCAGTTAGACAGGCTCGGCTATCCTAAGCATGGCATATGAAATGCTATCACATAGCACGTATTCAATTTTGGAATTTAAAAATTGCGATGCAGTTTGTATGATGTACCGAGCCCGGTGCATGTAAACAAATGCATGGATGCACGCATGCATTGCATAAGGTATGCTAATTTAAAATGCCCTAATCTACCACCGAAAGCGGGTAAATAAAAGGGTTAGAAAGAAGTGGGGGTTGGGAGACATACATCACACTCACCCACACTTATTACATTTTTGCCCTCACTCGGAGGGACCGAATAAATAAATAATACAGACCGAAGAATAAATGAATAAATAAATTATTACAAATTTCTAAGTACTGAAATTAAAGCATCTAAATGAAATGAAATAGGGCCTCGGCCCTGCCTTGGGATGCGCGAATGATGCATGCCCGATGCCCGCCTTGCCCGAAAAGCCCACACCTTGGCACTACTGTCTCTGTTTTTACTGCTCTGCCTCTCCAAAAATTCTCAAAACTTCAGAATACTTTCCAAGAGACCTGAAATGATCCACCGGCTGGGCAGTGTAGTCATCGGCTTCTTCCAGTGGCCACCGGCTGCACTTGGTAATTATCGGCACAAAAATAATGCCGGTCGGCACTATTTTCTGCCGGTCGGCAGAAAGTTCCTGCACCAGACAGATGACAGCAGCAGCAACAGACAGCAATGCATAGGCATGGTTTTTGGGCAAATGTGAGCATGTCCAACACCTCCTATCATGTTTAGGGACTCAAGGGGGTGTGGCTCTTGGTTCTAGGGCCATCAATTGTGCATTTGATGCATGATAGCCTAAGGAACCAAGATTGCTTATTTTAATGTAAATATGCATGCAACACAACAAATGAATACTAAGTCCCTATCATGTGGAAATCAAGGGCCTTAGTGACCAAGGATTGAGGTGAGTTACACCACTTGAAATGTGAACTCCCCTCAATCCTAGGCTTGGCTTGACAACCCCAAACCAAGCTATGAGATGCAAGTATGCAAGCAAGGCTCAAACGCAATGCAACCTATCATGTTAAGCATGCAAAGAGCTAAAGTATGTAGGATACAAATGGCATGCAAGATGGGCCAATTAAACATGGAACTAACAAGCATACATTCAAGGCTACATTGACCAAGCAAGCAACAATCATGAAATAAGCATGCGACAATGGACTTAAGCCATAGAGGGCAGCCCTCAAACTCCCAAAAACAGTGGCAAAACAAGCCTCACAACATGATCAAAATGCCACACAAGCATGCTATTCAATGGGCCCAAGTCTAGGACACCAAAGAGAGTAATTTGACATCATTCATACAACCACTCATGGCATACATTCAACAAACAAAAAAAGATTTTAAGCATGTGGAATGACACCCAAATCCCCTCATGGCACCCCCAAAAATGCACCAAACATGGAAGCATGCACAATGTCCATTTTAAAGCATTCAAGAGCATATCTTTAAAACATGAACTAAGCCACATATGCCAACATGCAAACATGACTAATGGACTGAAATGAGGTCTAATGTGATGCCAAATCGCTAGATCAAAACAAGTCAATCATGCTAGAACTCCATGGAAGCAAAGTTTACAAGCCTAAAATGCAAAACATGCACATCAAGCATACCAAGGGTGTCCAAAACAGTGGCTCACAGCCCTATTACATGGCAAATAGATGCTTATATCCTCATGCAACCAAGCTAAAATATGCAAGAATCAAGGCTCAAAGCATGACCCTACTTATAAGCATGAAAGAGCATTCTAAAGCCAACATGGAAAGCATGCAAGAGGCCATAAATACGACCAAAAACAGAGGTATAACATGTCATATTGAGCACAAATATACTCTGAAATGAAGCCAAAACTCACCATACACACATGCTATTCTTTAAGCCCAAAACAAAGGCAAACAAAAACCAAGGGGAGAGGGGTGTCCCCCCCCTATATGTGACCTAAAATCATCTTCCCCACCACTGAAAACCCACTGGTTTTCAGTGGTGAGAAGGCCAAAAACACCAAGCAAACAAGGTCTAAGATAAAGGTCACCAAAATAGCCAAATAAGGCCTAAAAGGGTGAGCCTTTGTTCAAACCATAAAATGACCTTAATGAAGGTTCAAGAACAAGTGAAAACAAGATTTTTTTATCTTAAACACAAGTCCAAAAACACAAAGCAAGGAGGGTAGAAAGAGGTTGCAAGAATGGGGAATATAAAGTAAAGTGTTTACCCTTGAAGATCCTTTGAAGAACAAAGGTTCCAGCCACTCTCTAGTGATCAAAACCAGTCCAAAACCAACACAAACAACCTTCTAAGTCTCTCAATCTCGAGCTAAGGTGTAAAGGTGTGTGTAATGGTGCAAAAATGAGGTAAAACTACACTTTTTAGCCTAAAATCACACACACAAGAGGAGAGAGATGGAGATATAGATATATGACAGAGAAATATATGTATAAGCTCTGGTTTTTGCCTCCCAAAATGCTAACCTTGAGCCAAGAGGAAGAGCTCTCCTCTTATAGGCAAGGAATACTTAGCCACTAAGCAAGCCAAGGGCTCATCCCTCCATACACGTGTATGGAGGGGAGCAAAACACTTTACAGCTGCAAGAAAATATCTGATAAAGCAAGTGCACAGTGCTCGGCCGGCAAAGAGTACCATTTTGAAAAAAACAGTGCCGGTCGGCACAAAAGAGTGCCGGTCGGCACAATAAAGTGCCGATAGAAGCTTCATCCAGCCGGTGGCCTCTAGCCCCAGCCGGTGGTGTGTGGGGATGCCTCATAGGGCATTCCCTCCCCTTTCATGGCAAAACACAAGTGTTTGGTGCAAAACCAAACACAACTGGTCGAGTTCGGGGATCCTGAGGCAGGGCGCGCGCAGCCGAGAACTCCGGGAACTCCAAACGAACACGAACATAGATAATCACCGAGTGTTCGAGCGGTGACTTCCAAGTCTTGAGGACGGTCAAAAATGGGGTGTCTACAGTTGTCCCTCTTTGACAGAACTCGAAAGTCATAACAATGACGGGAGTGAATGTCAAAGCCCAGAGACGACCCATTTTTGACAAGGCCGAAGACTTGGACAATCATGCAAGACAAAGCAAGGTATGCGCCCGAGGGCAGGGGCAAAATGCAACTAAAAATGCAAGAAGCCGGGCATAACTTATGATCATGCAAAGAAAGCTGTAATGAAGCACACATGCGACAGTGTTAAGCTAGATACGCCAAACTACACTATAATGCAGAAAGGATGTAAGAGAATTATGCAATTCTCGATACGTCTCACTCGGGAGATACAATACCTGCGCGGCTCGTCCGGTTTCACCGGCCTCGAATGAACCGTACATACAATATCGTGCCTGCAAAGAAAGCAAACTTAACAGGTATAACATTGTTAACAACATTCATAACAGTGCAAATCGAAAGTGCGTGACAACGCATGCAGTGTGTATAGAAAATTGTAATTGAACACATATAGTAAAGCAGAGCACACATACAATGCAATGTGTATAGAAAATAATTTGAACACATGTCAGTAAAGCAATGCACGCACACAAAGCAATGTGTATAAAAGATCGTAATTGAACACATGTCAGTAAAGCAATGCACGCATACAAAGCAATGTGTATAAAAAAGATTGTAATTGAACACATGTCAGTAAAGCAATGCATGCATACAAAGCAATGTGTATAAAAAGGATCGTAATTGAACACATGTCAGTAAAGCAATGCACGCATACAAAGCAATGTGTATAAAAAGGATTGTAATTGAACACATGTCAGTAAAGCAATGCACGCATACAAAGCAATGTGTATAAAAAGGATTGTAATTGAACACATGTCAGTAAAGCAATGCACGCATACAAAGCAATGTGTATAAAAACGATTGTAATTGAACACATGTCAGTAAAGCAATGCACGCATACAAAGCAATGTGTATAAAAAGGATTGTAATTGAACACATGTCAGTAAAGCAATGCACGCATACAAAGCAATGTGTATAAAAAGGATCGTAATTGAACACATGTCAATAAAGCAATGCACGCATACAAAGCAATGTGTATAAAAAGGATTGTAATTGAACACATGTCAGTAAAGCAATGCACGCATACAAAGCAATGTGTATAAAAAGGATTGTAATTGAACACATGTCAGTAAAGCAATGCACGCATACAAAGCAATGTGTATAAAAAAGATTGTAATTGAACACATGTCAGTAAAGCAATGCACGCATACAAAGCAATGTGTATAAAAAAGATTGTAATTGAACACATGTCAGTAAAGCAATGCACGCATACAAAGCAATGTGTATAAAAAGGATAATTTGACATTGAACATGGTAAAACATGATACTGAAATGCGACGTACTGCAACACAGTATGTTTGAAATGAGTCATGGAATTCAAAAGACATAAAAGGATACAGGAAGGAGCGTCCTTCACATGTACCGAGCATCGCTCACAAAAGTCATGGCCTGAGGTCAACTCGAAGGTCCGCTTGCATTTTGAAAGTGCAGTTTCTCGTACTGCCTTGAGTAATGAAGATGCCAAACCACACAATTGACCCGAATAAGGGTGCGGAAGGCACAACGACCGAAAGAGGAGGTTACTGGTATTAATCCCGATACTTTGCCGCCCTGTTATTTTCCTGTTTTACTTCCCTTTTTATTAGGAGTTTAAGCGCATTGCACTGCCTCAAGCAGGTCCTATTTTTTTTGAAAATGCGTATTTTCTTTCTTTTAGAAATTCATGACAGAGATGAAACAGCTATTTGTTCAAAAGGTGTTTCAATTGCATATTCCATGCATCGCATCGCAAGGTATCACACAACAATGTGACTGAAATTAACACTTGTGTTTCGAAGACGAAGCATCGCATCGTAATAATCAGGTAGTGAAGCAATTACAACTCGATAAGCAAAACAAAAACTTGACAGACTAACCAAGTGCAAGTACAACTTGATGAAGGGCATGAAGATTTAAAGAGAGTGACATACAACTCGATAAGCAAATAAACAACAACTCGATAAACAAAACGAGCGCGCCCTCAGGAGAATTGATCATTTAGGGGTACTGGAAGGGGTGGGATTCCCCAAATTCTTGGCATAAACACCTCATAGGGCCGGGGGGGGAAACCACCGGCCCAGCCAAAAGTCCACCGGCCGTGAGTAATGGACATCGGCTGAAATGGTGCTCCATCGGCCGAAATATATGGCCGGTCGGCACTATAAGTGGCCGGTCGGCATTAAATTGTCAACACCAGCAGAATGTTGACAGCTGTCTTTCACTCAACCTTATCCTCTTCAAAAGGGGTTTCAACTTCGTGGTTCTCTTCATTTTCACCCTGATTTGCTCCAAATGGAAGAGTTTCTTGCCCAAAATCTCGCAACTTGGATTAACAACTTGGATGGTTCGGAAAAGCTGAATTTCCGAGCTTTCGGCATAAACGCACTATTCACTCTGCGTCGTACCCCGCTGCATTTCCCATTCCTCTATGCCGCGGCAAGGTTTTGGAACCCGGTAACACATGTCTTTAGCTTTAGCGGACAAGAGGTGTGTCCCACTTTTGAAGATTTCCGAACTCTAATGGAATCTGAGCGCGATGAGGAGATCCTGCCCCAACTTTGCTTTGGCCGTGCTCAAGCCTTAGGACAAATGTGTGGGCTCTCAATACCCGATGCTCGTTCTTTGATTTGTGACGGGACATTAGATGTTCCGAGTTTGGTCTGTCGTTTTTCTGAGACTGGTGATCGTGGCGACCGTCACTGGCAAGGCTTTCGGCGACACGCCCTCTGTCTATGCATGCTATCTCATTTTCTGTTCGTCTCCGGTTCCGGAGGAGCCAGTGTCCGGTTGATTGAAATTGCCCAAGGCTTGAAGGAGGGCCAAAGCTGCATTGCCATGGTCCTGGCTGAGACACTGTTGGGCTTAGACGCCTTTTATCGTCGAGAGACGATCAGGTTAGCAGGGAGTCCTCTATTACTGCAGGTAATGTTTCCCACCCCATCTCACTTTTTATGTCTGCTCACATCACTAGGCTCTCAGGCTCTGTTTTTCTCACAAAACCTTTTCTCACTTTTCCTCTCATCGTACTTCTCTCTATTCTTTATTCTCTCATTTTTTTATCCCTCCCCAGGTGTGGTTGATGGATAAACTGAAGGTTGTGGACTCTTGCCCAGCATATTCAGCGCGCGGCTATTTCTTCAGGCAACGCCTAGTTGACGCTCTTGATGAGGGTTGGTGGTTTGAATGGATGTGTAGTTTATCCGCAGACCGCATTGCCTGGCGATGCCCTTGGCTCAATCTCCCAATGATGAGTTATAGCATGACCCGTCAACCCGGGATCCAATTGATTGGCTTGACTCACTGTGTCTTCTACTTCCCGTTCCGTATCCTGCGCCAGTTTGGTCATAATCAGACTTGTCTGCCGGAAGGGATAGAGTACCCGGCTACATTCCCGATTCGAGGCGCGCAGCTGGCCCGATATGCCGCAGCATGGAGGACGAGAGAACTCTTGGCCCCCGCTCCTGCTTTCAGTTGCACTTTGTCTGATGAGTGCTTGGATTGGCTTAATGAAGAGGCACAGGAGGGGCCCACCTTGGCATCAGGGGCTTCGACTAGCTCCGGGGGGGGGGGGCGCAGGGACTTTTGACTTTACCATGACCCGGATTTATTGCTTTATCAGTACTTTCAAGTTTTCTTTATGAATGTAATAAAAAGCAACTTCAATTGTATGCAAGAGCAAGAGAACTCCGTTTGAAATCAATGAAATTGAAGGTTGTGGTACTGAAAATTTTCTGTTTTGGTCCAGAAATGGTCTTAGTTGTAAAAAGATTTATTTGAACGCAGTCATCTTCATTAAAACTTTTCGAAACCATTTTCGATATGGATCAAAACTGGACACGCCTGAAATCTGTCACTGAGATGCACAATCCCGGATTCCTGCAATTGGAAGATT